>OZ022313.1:5753619-6953619 GCA_963989215.1 Hedychridium roseum | reverse complement strand
AGAAATGACAATAACGGATGTAGCTAATACGAAAATTAATAAAAGCTAACAGTTTAAAGTCAAATGGTAAATAAACGCTAAATAAAATACGTTTTAAGCTTATTTATTGCTTACGAAACTAACCGGATAATCTATTTGCAATGTCACCACTTTTTAGCATCTCCCTTTCTCTTTCCTCTCGATAGAAATCCACTTGACTATAAATATCGCTGTCATCGCTGGGTGTTGCTCGATGGTCAGCGAATTGTTCATTTAACCCAGTATCACCGAGATCACCATCCGGTGTTAACTGCTCGTACGATTCGGAACCACTTCTAAAAGTTACAGACATACTGCTTCACATTAGACTTTTACGTCATACAGGAAGGTATACGAATAACGATGTAGTTAACCAATTATTTTGTGTGCTTTCGCGTAAAGATAGACATAGCTGGATAAATAAATCGCTTATGATATGCATATATGTCTATTTATAAAGACAATACAATGTGAAATAAAACCAGAGTAATTATCAAACAACAATAGCAAAATAAACATAGTGATTCATGACATAACATAGACATAATAATTCTATACACATAACAAATACGATATTCATCGTATGCCATCCTAACTTCCAAATTTTGTCCAAGAAAAAGCAATATGAAAAGTCGTTATCAGCTGTGATGTTGATTTAATCCTGAAATATTTACCCGTCGTCCGGTGTTTGGAGATGGTAACTCTCGTGTCGTGGGGGCGGCATGGGATGCAAAGCAGAGTACTCTAAGGTACCCTCACCGCTGTCATTTAAGTTACCGGGTTCTTCCATGTTAAAGGCTTGTTCGATTTCGGGTTTTTTCTCCCATACCTCTTTGAAAAATGGTGTATAAAAAGCAGCTGGAACAACGCATTAAAAAGGAAACATGCGATATTAATTTCCCATGGCACGGAAAAGGTATCACAGACTGCGTTAAACTATAAATTTAAGAATCACTGCATCGCATATATTATATGTCGAAACGACGATATCACTTGCCGCACTATTAAATTCAAAAACTGTGTAACCACTGTTACGCTCAATATCAAATTGTTTTAATGAAACCATCACGGCACATTTACAACTATTTTAAATGCAGATCAACTGCATTTAAACATCTCACACTACCTAATGCTTATTAATGAATCCTTACTTTTCTGTTGACAACTCGAAGCTGATGTCATAAAGTGAGCTTGTAATCTATCTGCCGTTGCGTTTCCTTCCGTGATAAGGTGATGACTCAAATCATTACTAAAGAAAGCATTCGCTCCTCCGGTGTCAGTCACAGCCATAATTTGTATCGGTAAGTTCGGTATGTTCATAGAAAATGCACTGTAATGAAAAATCGTAGGGTAAGGATAACATTACTATTAATCATATCCTTTGGTTCGATGAATACGTACTTCAAAGTCGCAAGGGATGCTTTCCTTTTAGTAGAATAGACCAATATAAAGCCATGTACCAATTCGTCTCTAAACGCATTCGCACCGTGAAAACTAGATATTATGACTTCGACACGACGTTTCGACTCTCCTAAAAATGTTTCCAAAACGATCGACCTATCCCCACTGAGAAAGCAGCATTGATGGCTCAATAACGGGCCAAGAACGTTCTCTACTGAGTAAGGGTCCCCGCAGAACATGCACATTATTATCCTATAACAAAGATATCATTCCAGTCGCTTTCTTCACGGCACAGAAGTAATTAAAGAGAACTGTCAAAGGTTTTTTTTTACTTCCTCACGTACCTAATATCGGGCTCTAAACATTCGATAACACTTTGATAAATGTTTAAAAAGCCAGCTCGATGATTTATTGATTGTATTAATTGTTGCAAGGCGTCTTTTACCAAAGGAGTTGGAAATCTTTTATCTTGTTCCAAATCTTCTATACAGACGTCAATAAACGGGCACTGCAAACTGTACAGCGAATTTGTGTAAGTACAAAATGTTATTAAGAATATGATAACTTACAAAAAGATAACGTGATGACAAGAAATATATTTACCTGTCTGCGAGATTCTGACCTTCTTCCCTAAGTCTTATTGCTTCCATTTCGTCTATGCTGGCTTCTGGTACAAACATGATGACGATGGGTAAACCTTGGAAAGGTAATCTATCCTCCTGTTCCAAATTTGATAACAGTGTCTTTTCTAAGGACGAACGAATGTACTCGAATGAGTCTTCGTTTGAGTAGATACAAAATGATCCTGAAAAGACAAATGATAATGGCAATAAATAATACTAATCTTTTATTGGGTCAACAATTCTTGAGTGTATACTAATAATATGAAATAAAAACAAGATGAATCGTATATTAATACGTTTCTCCGATGCTCACTTCTAATAAGGGCGGAAAACAAGTCGACGAGCTGTTTATACGTTATCACCCTATGTTGATACATCTAAAGCCTTTCTATTGACATACTAATTATAATACACACATATCGATGACTTGATAATTAATATTTAAGCTCAACGATTGGCTGGCCAAGCGATATCACTCACCGTGTGGCATAAAGTCGGATGTTGTAAATGAATTATGTGGCAGTCCAACGTCGCCATCGATAATTCGATAACCTAAAGTATACAGCTGACAGTCAATTTCCACTTCATCATCTTCTGTCTGTGCTCGTATTTCACGCGCAAATTCTTCGCCCAGACCGTTACTCCCAAGAATAACCAAATTCAGCTGATTATTATCCGATGTTAATTGCCACTGGCTGCTGTGATTCCAGGAGGATGGTCTACGGAATATTACAATTATACGTCTCTCCAATGACAAACATTAGCACGTTTTTTCCTCTTACCGATGAGCTTTTGTCCCCAGGATACGTTCAATGAGGGCATCCATGCAATTAGGGTATGCCGGGCAGTGCTCTCTTATAGGACAATGCACAAACCCTAAATGCTGGAATAGCATTAGTTTTCTATCCTGGTCTAATCTGTCCAAAGCCTTGTATCTAGGTAACAATCGGCAGATATTAGACAAACTTTCTTCCTTTGTCAAAAATGGTCACTCTTACATTATAATAACGTCACTTTTGTCAATGAAGTGTTAATAGATTATGTACATACCTAAAATCATCCACCAAAGCATCTGTTATTTCTTTGATATCATCTTGAGTGATGGTTCCAGATGGAGCTATACTTTTAAAATGATAAAACAAATCTGCATGTTCCAGTAGTAGTTCCTGGAATATTTAAAAAGAATTTAGTTATGTGACATCACTAGGCCTCAGCTTACCGTTCTTCTACTCTCACGAAGATACCTGAAAGTTATGTTTTGCTTTCTCGATGATTTCCTTTTGATGCTGATCGTAGATTTCTTGACAATCATGGTGAGAGAGAGCTTCAAAACATTCTCTGCCCATGAACAGTACTCGTACTTCAGATAAATGTTTTCCGGGAGTGACATATCCAGTCTCTTCCAATAGCTGCTTAAATTGCTTTTTCCATCTAATAAAAAATTTCAACTTGAATTAACTCTCAGCTACATTGCAGGTTTTTCAGAAAAACAAAATGAGAATAACCTCTATGTCATTCAGCAATATAAAAGTATGCATTACTACTTTTTATAAACTGAATAGAAGAACAACATGGTATATATGCATATTTGTGTATGATGAATTCTATGGATAACATTAAAGCGGTAAAAGAAGCATGTATTACCTTTTTGGAAGTCTGCACAAAGAAACGCCACCCAAAATAAAGCAAAGCATTAGTGTACTGCATATAAATATTACTTTCAAAGTGTTAACATTATTCTGCAACAGTACTAAGCGTTTGAAACTATGAAGTAATGCTTATACCTGCCATACCTCAAAAGGCAAAAATTCTATTGCTGCTACGCATTAATACTTAGAATGATCTCTCATATGAGACAACTTATCAAGAACAATTCAATCTATGGTAACCTTGTATGGAGACATCTTTAAACTTACTCGAGACGCCGCTGTTCTTGTTGGAGTGCGTTTACGTGATTTTTAAAGACAGTTTCAGCCTCGGGTGTTTCTAAAACATCATAAGGTATTTTCGAGCTATTGTTCTCCCCAAAATCATAATCTATCCAAGGCATATCCTCTGGACATTCGTAAAAATATTGATCAAAATAACGGTGCTCTTTTATGTACTGCTGCACCGTAGACCATTCCCTGGGAAAAAATTGTTCATATATATGTAGATCCGAAATTCATTTCAATTTTATTATGCACAGAAAACTTACTCATTAATTAAAGTTGAAATATCTGGACATATCTCATGAAGAATGTTTGGTAGCATGTCCAAGTATCCCTGAATCTTCTTTGCTACTTGCTCATCTTTTAATTTTTTCACGTGTCTTCTAAATAATCTTTGGGTGGCATCAATACCAAACAATTCAACAAATGTTGTAAATTCTTTGTACTGATTTAACTTTTTAGATACTTGAGACCATAGCGCCCGGTAATCAGTCACGTGTATCCGTATCAGTTTTTGCAAAGATTCTGTGGATGCTTCCATTAGTTCCTTCCTTGCTTTAGATGCTTCAGAATATGGTATAACCTTGGTACGCATTTTAGTCTTGTCAATCAATTGAGCCAAGGTCATAAAAGCTAAGTCGATGTTAATGTTCTCATGGGCCGAAGTTTCGACCATTAAAATGGAACCTTTATATTCCTTGCGCATCACTAATTTTTCAGCTTCCTTAACATATTGTTCATTTACATCGTCATTTTTTGTCGTAACTAAAACAATGGGTTTCTTTGCCTTCATTAAATTATTCAATATGTTTGCAACTATCTCCACTTGTTTTTCTATTGATCTGTTGGGTACCACACTAACGTCGAACACGCACAAAAAACCATCTATATTCAGTTTACCATCCGGCAAAACTTTCTGTTCATATTCTTTCTCTATACCCAACTGATTCTTGCAGATATACATAAGTTTCTCTGCACTTGTAATTTTAGTGGCTGCACATCTTTTGGCATATGGTTCCATTTTACCACCTTTAAATGGTTGAAATGATGCATCATCTATAAATTCAGTATGCTCTATCACTTGAAATTGATAATCTGTTCCATCTTCTGCTGTCTTTACCACTTCCCCCCAGTACAAAAAGTGGTCATTATTTACCACACGCCCACTGAAGTCCGACTACAAAAAATAAGGTGAATTAAAAACAAGCAATAAATTCTTCATTCTTTAACATTATTTTCAATTAATATTCAAAGAGTAAAAGCTTGAGAAACAATATACTTCTAAAATTTTTATTAAAGTTCTGTGGAAAGATCAGTATTAAGAGAAATATGATTATACAAAAACTATAGCAGCTACATTATACAGAGAAAAATCATGAAAGTTAATAAATATAAAGCATACCTGTGATAACACAGATATGTGATCTACATTGTAATCATCACTTAATGATCGCATAAAGCGGTTACACAGACATGACTTGCCAACACCAACTTGTCCTTTATCCTTTTCTGTGCCAGAGAGACCAACAACGGCGATGTTGATGGCTTTAAAATTGTCGTTTTTCTTTGCCATTTTCAATGATATATGATTCAAATCACTTGCACAATGTATGAATGTAAAAATAAAATCTTACAGTCTGCTCACTTCTTTGAGCAACTCTACTGAGGGCATGTTTAGTTACACCTACATTTAATTTGCAGATCTGCCTTAGCATTCCACCAATTACAATCTTATTTTCATACCTTTGGTCATTATATCAAGTTTACACAATTATTTCACAGAGAAGATATTCTTCCTTTGGTAACATCTCTGATCAGATGGGCTTTGTTTTATTTTTTATTTGTCCACTAGGTACTTAAATATAATTGCAATAACTTACAGCATCCCCTATGATACTCGACACTATGTACATATACTTGCATATGTCTGCCGTTTGCCAAAGTTTCATTTGTGCTTTACTATCTATTAATTTTAGTAATAGATATTTAGGTGAAAATATTATATCATTACACATTAGTAACACAGACTTTGTGAAATCGTTAAACGTTGCTTTAATTATAATTAGATATAATATTTGTAGTTTAGCACAGCTGTGAGCAATGGTTCTTTGGAATGGCACTGTATATCTGCAAACGAAAAGATAAAAAAGTGTAAAACAATGTTCTTATGGATTACAAATAATATGGTAAAATATTTAACAAATTAAAAAAGATTATGACCAAATTTTTTCACAAAATACTGTATGCACTTTATGTAACAAAAAAAATCTATACTAATCAATCAACATTCTCTAGCATTCAAAACACAATATTAACAATAAATTATGTATTAAATATTTCAACCTATTATTTAGCTTATAGTTACACATTGAGAATATTGATATTCAAGCTGCATTGAAAATGAAAAACCAACCCAATTATAAACTCAATAAATCTATTACAATTCCGTTTACATTAATTGAAGTATATTGTGATATGTACATGAAATATCTTTAAAAGCCACGAATATCACAACTATGGTTTTTATTAACAAATTTCTATCTCAGCATGAGCTACATTTACGAACTGCAATTTAATCGTCCAAAACGATTACACTGTTTGCGGTTATGCCACAATTTAAATTACATCATAACAACGAAGGCATCAAAGAATCAACCTATTACATGTAGATTTTGAATTAGCAACAAAGACTAAAATTTGATGTAAAAAACCAGCGGATGGTCAGAGGCGTGCGTTGAGGGCTCGAAAATAATTCGCTACGTGACAAAGGTATCCGATATATCAATTATTCATTCACTGCAGGTAAGTACGTCGGATACATGATTCATACAAGAGAAACAAATTATTCGACACATAAATGACAGGTACGAATAGATCAATATGCATTGTACACAAGCAAGAATAACTTTCATAATGACAAATAAGGTTGATTACTTCATAAAAAGCCTCGGAGAATTTGCAAAACCATACATCCATGAAACACCGGTCTCTCTTGAGTGACGAAAATCTAAAAACTGTGCCAACATCGGGCGAGTACCTTCAAAACGATGCTACCTGTACAGAGCTGTACAGATCACTCCGGCAACTTATCTGATGTACCAACCTTCCGTCCCGTGCGACTTTTCCTTGATTCGATCGACTCTTCGTTGCTACACCGCACGTCCGACTATTTCACTTTTTCATAAACCTCCTGCACTCAATAATGTCTAAATCGTGCCTTAATAAACGTTAAAGTGGAAACATGTAAATAACTTCACGTCAAACATCGAGTATTCCCCCGTAAGGGAGCCATCTTGGTGGGTGGGCACACAACGATTAATGTTTTTAGAAAAGGATATTCACAACTAAACAGGTCCGTACCTTTCGACCATCATTATCAATGCCGGCTTCCTTTTCGGATTAAAGGATATATACGATTAACTTTCTTGTTTACTAAATCCATTAATCAAGAACCTTTTATAATCTCCTTTTTTAAATATTTGGAATGAATCCATCCAACACTCTCGTTAAAATGGTACAATTTCTTAGTGAATACAATTTGGATTTATCATATGAAATTTAAATAAATTAAGGCAGTATAAATCGCAATGTTAATAGTAGAACATCGATGTAAATGAAATGGATTTGTGTAATGCATCTGTCGGAACTATTTAAACTATTTCGCGTATGTTTTTAGGGTATTACAGCAATAAAGATTACAGCCCTGCGCAGAAAACAGCGCCGTCTATTGCCGGAAGAACTCAATATAGGGCAGAATGAAAAATGGCCGACAGTGGAGATGTTGGAAATAGTAGTTCGTCCGGGAAAGAGGCTAGAAATACCGTCATCGATGGTCCAGTAACCGATCCAGCATCGAGCAATAAGGTAAATTATCCAACACAATAAGCTGTTAATAATTATTTGACGTTTCATCATGTTCAACCCGTTGAAGAAACGTGCTGTCAAGTGCATTGTATTTACCGTCCGTGTCAATCACGAGTTGATTAACAGCCTCAAACAATTATTCTAGTTTTACATGTACCATTCTGAAGTGGAAAATCTCATCGTATTATCATTATCTTATATTCAAAACGAGCGGTATATTGTTTGTCTTCCACTTACACAATTTTCCATTCTGTTTCGATTGATCGCCTCGTCTTCCTATATGTACATCTGTTTTCTTTTCATCTGTAATACATTTGTGTACTACAAAATGTGTGCGTCAGACACTTGTGTCACTTTTAAAACCACGGTTATGTAATGTCACACATGACACTAATTATCGCTCGGTCGTGTGTTCTGTTTGTTATCAAATTGAGCTCAGAAGAATTGTTTCTCTTAACGCGAACCCTCGCGCTGATCTGTAATCTACCTAAAAAATTAAACTTTAACTTGCGCCTTCATAAACTAAAAAAGATTTGAACGAAGTTCGTTATAGATATTAGTTTTACTTTATTTTTTATCATTTTTGTTCACCAACTGTATTGTCCATTCCATTAAGAAGCATAAGACAAACAGATGATAGGAGAAAGTCATGTGATTCACTCAAAAGTGGCATATCATCAAGTTGCTTTACATTTGGCTATAATATATTTTCTATATGCCTAAAGCATCCTGTTAAGTAATTACTGTTTACATGCATTACTTGCACCAGTAAACATCTGTTGGACTAAAAGGGAAACTGCAAATGAGTGATCCATTAAGGTTGTGTAACAAGAAGAAGCATACAAAACAGTCGTGTTACAGCAGATACTTAGAAAAGTACTGCAACAGTTCCGTCTGCTAGTTTACAATGAACTTTGCAGTATTCTGGACTACGCCAGCTACATCGGTTGTATTGCAATTCTAAGCTTCCACATTTAAATATACCATTAATCTTGTCCTTCCAATATTTTTGTCACAATGTCCAAAAGTGATATTTCAAGATTGGTATCATATTCTGTGCTTGTATGTAAAAAGTAATACCTTACTATTTGTAAGTTTTAAATTGAGGATCATTTGAAACTTGATTCCACTATTTTTTAGTTGATATTTAAAACATTACTTACTATGTTTTATTTTTTAAGAAGTAACACATCATGTTAAAAACCAGGAACAGGGACATTTTATATTATGAGTGAATTGTCAAACTGTACTGGAAACTTTCATTTTATTGTTATAGCTGTTTTAAAAAAACTCAGAATTTTTTACAGAACTGCGGACGTACAAAGAATTAGAATACGAATGTTAATGGCTCTGTGCTCTGATCTAATAATAAAAGGAATAGTTCTAAACCAGGTCGATTAAAAAACGGTATACATCACCATCGAGAGCAGTCAGGCAATACATATCAAGATCATTAGACGGAGCGTGTTTTCGGTCCCTTTAAATATCATGTTCGTAATACAACGTTATAATCTGACTGACAAAAAAGTTTTTATTTGGAAGAAGTTCGAATAGATAATAATGAGTGATCGCGAGAATTGTCAGAAAAAAAATTACAACGAAAAAGTCTTCTTGCTCCCGTCATTCATTGTCATTTATTCTGATATTCTTTCTATCCATGAATAGAGAATTCTCTAAAAAAATTTTACCGTCACTGATATTACAATACTGCCATTTGAGAATGCCCCTGATGAGTATCGGGGAACGTCTGATAATATCGTTTACATTGCCTTAGTCTTATCGACGATAATGTATATCTATTTCTAATTAAAAAATCATTTTTAATTTTATTAGAAAGGTAATACAGAACACTTTCTTTTATTGTCGTATTGTAAAAATGGGCCGATAACTTTCATATTCCAATTATACATTGCTACTATAAAATATCTTCCTTCACGATAAGATAAAATAAAAAAATGATATGCATGCTGTTGTTATATTATATGCTTCAAGATGCTTGTATAATTTTACATATAGAGCATTATTCTCACAGTAGTCCGTAGGTTCGGTACCAATCACTCATGCATCTCTTATAAGCATAGAAACACAACATAAACCTGGCATGGTTAGCACCATTTACATTATAACGAACGTGTAAATTGTGTCGGGATTATTGAAAAGAGGGTACTTTGTAAATGCGTCAACGAAATTATAACCACAGGATACTGAGGTATAAAACAGTACAACCTGCAAGAGAATCAGTGAAAATAAAATTGTGTGAAAATACGTGACAATTATTTTCACTGGGCGTTTCGTACCAAACTACGGACTGTATTAGAGAAATCTCATGCATTTGAATCATGAAATGGTGGTTATTGTGATTTCAGAGCCTAGAGGCATCAAATAATGCCTTTCACGGCCCGAGAGCAAAATTAGTAAGTAAGAATATTTGTGTATCAACCACAAAGTAAACTCTTACCCTAGAACAACTCCCGCTATCTCCCTGATCAGGGCTGCTTTCATTTTCCCTGATTTCGTAATGAGTGCAGACAAAGTAAAGTACTCATTCAACCCTTACACCATAAAATAATGTGAAGACAGTCTTCTTTTTAAGGTAGAGCTTAACTGTGCTCCATACCAACATATATACTGAGTGTACTTAACATTTGCTTTATTTTTATAAAATCTACAAACTTAAACGAACATCATCTGTATTAATCTGTTTCCATATAACAGAATACACAGTAGCACCATTCACACTATTCTGTTTGTAGTTTATTTCACTCCATTGCAGTACTTTGCAAAACAAAACTATATTTAATGTATAGTAAGGTGACTGAAGATTAAAAAAAATTTTAGGACTCTAAATCCGGAGCTCTGAAGAAATCCAGTCGATACCGCAGTCGTTCCCTGTCTGCCAGTAGTACAGACAGTTACAGCTCTGGTATGAATACAGTCATTGTCCACCTTTGTTGCTTTTCAATTTTTTTCATACTGCTTTGATGCCTACGAATGTTTTATGTCAAATCTAGTTATGCATTCCTTGTATAACATTTTTCTACATCATTGCACATTATCCTACACATTATATTAAAAATTAGGTATGCTAATTACTGATAATTAATGATTCTGCACGTTGGTTTACATTAGACAAGGAGGTAATGTCTATTTCGTGAATACTTGTAAGATTAAAACTGATGCTGTTTAGGGTATTTAAGAGAAAATCGAACCATTAATTTAACGTTATATCATCAAGGAATAAATATTTACCAAATAAAATACATTACTTTCTTTCAGTATCAATGCATCAAATGATTATGTATATATATAAAACTTTCCATTTACTTCAGTCTTTAACTAGCAAGGAAATTCTAACAAACCCGTCTTATTTATCTGAACTTTTAATACCATATCAGTTTTTTGCACATGCACTGTGTGCGTAATACTAATTTCTTCGTTCAGTCTTTCACTAGCAAGCGAATACTCACAATTCCGTCTTATTTACCTTAACTTTTAATAATACATCTATTTTTTGCACATGCACTGTGTGTGTAATACTAATTTCTTCGTTTCTTTCCGGCGTCTGGTTTGTACCTTAGCGTCTTATACAGGAAGTTCATCCGACGAAGACGATGTATCGCCGCGCGAGAAACTTCAGAAGACGGAAAAGGGTTTCACGGATTTCTGCGTACGTAACATTAACCAGCATGCCTTCGGTCGTAGAGAGATCGAAATTGCAGAACAAGAAATGCCGGGGATCATGGCTCTTCGCAAACGAGCAGCGGACGATAAAGTAATTCTTTTGCTTTATTAAACTTAACTAGATCAGTAGAATCGTATAGGCAAATAGTTTTATTATATGTAATGTATTTCTTGGAAATTGAGCAAATCATTTTCAAGCAGAAACATATTTCTCTAATGTTAACTTCTTGCTAAAAGTCATTTGCTCTGTTCTGAATGATAAGTTCTAGAGGATTTTAATTATGTAGATAGAATGAATCATCCCATTAGATATCTACACATATCATACATCAGTTTGTTTAAATAAGTAATGGCGTTCTTACATTCAAACAACAGTCATTACAACGGACTGGCGTTACAACTCTCTCTTTCTGCCATTACGAAAACCGCTTACAATTTATCACTGATTAATGACACCATGGCACCCCTTATAAATACCATAGTTCAATTACCAGATAAATCTAAATCTAAGATATTTTCGGAAATGTTCAATTTTAGTGTCGAGACGTAAAGGTATTCTTATTTTCCATTCTTTACTTTGCACAGCCGCTGAAAAATGCGAAGATCGTGGGTTGCACGCACATAAATGCACAGACTGCCGTGCTGATCGAAACTTTAGTTGAATTAGGTGCCCAGGTGAGATGGGCGGCGTGCAATATTTATTCTACTCAGAATGAGGTAGCCGCCGCCCTGGCCAACGCCGGGTATCCTATCTTTGCGTGGCGCGGTGAAACGGAAGAAGATTTCTGGTGGTGTATCGACAAGTGCGTGGCAGCTGAGAATTGGCAGCCAAATATGATTCTTGATGACGGCGGTGACGCGACGCACTTAATGCTCAAGAAATATAACGCTATGTTCAAAATGATTCAAGGTATCGATAAAGATCGTCATTTCGAAGAATGCGAATCATTTTCCCTTTAAAAAGCCACGATTAAAACGTACGGTTTAAGCGCGTTGTGTTCAGAACGTAACATTTTTACATTTTAGGCATTGTCGAAGAGAGTGTGACGGGTGTACATAGATTGTATCAATTATCCAAAGCAGGCAAATTGTCCGTCCCCGCAATGAATGTGAACGATAGTGTTACGAAAACTAAATTTGACAATCTGTATAGCTGCCGTGAAAGTATTATTGATAGGTAAGTTAATTTATACGAACAAACTGCTAAAAAATGTATGGCTTGACTAATCGTTAAACAGAAACAGCGTTCAGATAAAAGTTCTTTCGTTGAGTGTATCAACATACTTTCATGCTAAATCAATGACATTTTTGTATCCTTAATGCTTCATGAAGGATAATATTATCAAGGTGAAACCTCGTTAATCACTGTTAAACATATTTATCAACAGTTTAAAGAGATCTACAGACGTTATGTTCGGCGGGAAACAAGTTGTAATCTGCGGGTACGGGGAAGTAGGCAAAGGATGTTGTCAAGCCCTCAAAGGTCTCGGTTGTATCGTCTATATAACGGAAATTGATCCAATCTGCGCTTTGCAAGCTAGGTAAAATAAATCAATGCATGTGCCGTACTCGTCCATTCTATATATGATAAAAATCCATCTATCAGGTTCATGCTATTAATGAATTTGATGATCATGCTTTTTTGCGTAGCATGGACGGCTTCAGGGTGATGAAATTAAATGAAGTAATCAGGAACGTAGATATCGTAATTACCGCCACGGGAAATAAGAACGTAGTTACACGGGAACACATGGACAAGATGAAAAATGGTTGTGTAGTGTGCAATATGGGACACAGCAATACGGAAATTGACATTGTAGGTTTCAGTTAATTCCAGCGTATATTTTTGTTAGATCGAATCGGATCAATTGCGTTACCGTTAAGTCCGTTAGAAGACCTCGTATTTCTTCTATTTCAGAATATAAAAGCTATGTTTTGGTAAAACTCTAAGATTACTTTCCTATGTTCTTAACAGAACAGTTTACGAACACCAGATTTAACATGGGAAAAAGTAAGGTCACAAGTGGACCATGTTATCTGGCCAGACGGAAAGCGTATTATACTCTTGGCAGAGGGTCGTCTCGTCAACTTATCTTGTTCCAGTATTCCGTCGTTCGTCGTATCCATCACAGCTGCTACGCAAGCACTGGCACTCATTGAACTTTTTAATGCTCCCCCTGGGCGATACAAAAGTGATGTCTACTTACTGCCGAAAAAAATGGGTACGTGCAAAGCATATTTTCAATTATACCGACGTCATTTGATAAATGATTTGTAAGCACTTTATAATTTAAATCTGTTCTACAGATGAGTACGTAGCATCCCTGCACCTACCTACTTTCGACGCGCATTTAACTGAATTAACAGATGAACAAGCCAAATACATGGGCCTTAATAAGGCTGGACCTTTTAAGCCTAACTATTACCGGTTAGTATTTTCTGATATAACGTATACAACACCAATGCGTTTGCGTATTATTAATAATCATTTTTTGTTGAAAACCTTTCAGCTACTAGGAACCAATGGACTCCTCGATCACCAGTAATTCATGCAAGTCGTGGAATGCTACGAACTGTTATCGCCCCTCTTTCTGTTGGTCGGCTTTTGTTTTAGGAAACTTTAAGCCTTTACTTATAATATATTTCTTGCGCTACCTCCAAAACAATTTCTATTCGCGATATTTTGAACTCGTGCACACAAAATAAGCATAGTATCCATCTAATACTTGAGTTTTATAATCAGTGAAAGTGAAATATGTTATCAAGAATTTCGTTCAGAGATGGGCTTCTTGAGCTTCGTAATCTGTACTTTGAGTACAACTAGAAGTTATTAGCCATACTTCTAATTATTCTCTTTGCATACGCTTTATTTTTATGCAGATAGTCAAGATTAATGAAAACCACCAATTTTTTAGAAGTATTGCTAAACATTATTAATTATTCTTTTTTTGGTACTGCTACGAATAGTAATTTATTCGTAAAACTTTAAATAATTACATAAATATTTATGAATAATAATTCAATACTGAACATTATCATGCCGCAACGGATATAATTTTTATTGACACGCAGTTATTGAAAGCTTCAATAATTGTAAACTTAATTATTATTTTAACCCAAAATCCATTATTTTTCGTTTTTTGATGCCCATATCTGAGAATTATGCATACCATCATAGTAAGCAAATAATCACAAAAGTGAAGCACTTACACTATCATACATTGCCTGCCGATACTTCAACGTTAACTCAGTATTCTCTTCGATTGAACTATGTATATAATCACAGAAAATACAATACCAGTATTTTCAACATTGTATATCAAGTACGTGTTCTCGTTTTTGATCAAGAAACACAATTCGAAAGAATAGGAAAACAGTTTCATATCCTTGATAATTTAGAAAATAAAAGTTGATGATGCTCAGAGAACAGTTACCACGTTCTTGACAAAAGTGACCTGTACCTCTTAATATTAACTTTTAGCAGAGATATCGCCGCATTACCATACAAAACATATATTTGTATTTTACAAGGTAAATCTCATTCATGGAAAACTCATTTCAAACGAAAAAAATGTTCCATAAATCGTTTAGCTTCTGTCTGGCAGATTTTAGCATAGTTAGCTCCATGATAGATTACGAAAAAGTCAATAAATTATTTGCATTCCTTAAATACAATATCAATTAAGGTTGACAGGACTACAATTTTGATACAAATGTATAGTTTGTAAACGAAACACGCCGTACGTTTTGTGTGTATGCGTACAAGTACCGTGTAAAAAAGGTGTAGGAATTTCGTTGTACCGTCATTGGACAGAACTTAAAAGTATAAAGTGTGTTTACAAAAGCAATTGCCATTTCCTCTTACACAAATTACACGTGAATATTTTTAAAAAGTAATACCCGTAGTACATGAGACCGTTAAAGTTACTCGATGACCAATTCCTGTGGCGATATCCGTTGCAATATTCCCGTGTAGAGCATTATGTTCACGATTATAGGAAGGAAATAACAGCACAATATTGAAGACGTTGCGCTCGTATACAGTAAGTTGCGCGATTTTTGTTCCTACGTATATTACAAATCGTGTGATGGCCTAAATCTCCCATTTTTAATTAAAAGTCAGGTGAATTGCTGTTTCTTTATGTATGGCATGCCAAATACTTACATAATGAAGAAATAGGAAGTAACATAACCACCTTACAACAGACGGAATTGAATAACTTAAACGTATGGAGGAATAATATTAAAATGTTAAAACTATAAAAATACATATACACGGATACAATGTAAAATACGCATTATCATGTTTACTGTTTAACGATTCTGTAGAATGTAATATATGTGTATTGAAAAATAGAGCAATACAGAGTGACACGAGTGAACACGCTTATGTCGCTGTTATGTAGAAACGTTTTGAAAAGAATTAAACACCTGTGTGTTTTGACAATAGTCGTTTAATTACATACAATGCCACACAGTTAAAAACTGTACACCAAAAATACCGATAGGATTTATGTTGTAGGAAACAGTAGCAGTATTTTTGTAATTATTTTAGATTTGAATAAATTGAATATAACGTTGACTTTGTAAAAATTAATGCGTGCACGGTCCTCGCACTTTCGACTGTCCCTTTCAATATTTTATATTTGAAATAAAGCTAAACGATATATTTCAAACGCACTGAATCGTTCTAGTAAATGTCTGAATGCTTATCGGTTATTATTTATCATTATTAAGTCATTATTATTTTCGTTAAGAACGTTAAAGGTTTAATATTACAGACCAAATTTTTACACATGAGTCTAAAAATGTTCGAGAATTCCAAAGCTCCACTTCTAAAATTCATCAGTATAATTTATCATTTATGATATCACCTAAGCCAAGTGTATAACACACATAACTACAGAAGATCATAAAACGTTTTGGTGAACATTTTCTTGTATGTTTCATAGTTATCAATATCATCAATCATGTTTCGACATTTTTTTTAATACAATACAATCCATGTTTGAATACAAACATTGTACACTTACGAGAATAAATTGGAAAGGTCAATGGTATATTAATAACGCATTAAAGGATCTTCGTGCGAAATAAATATAAACAAAAAATATTTGCAAAAGTGTATTTTACAATACTCTGTACAAGATTTCAATCGATGTAATGTTGTGACACTGCGAGTTTCGTTGTTAATCAATTCATTACACAGGCGAAGAGGATTTATCAAGTGTATTAAAATTGATACAATGTTAGTCCTTTCTGAGTTTCGCGAGAAGCCTTATAGCTGAACAATACACAGGATACTCGAGAAACTGAATTTTATTGGATTCATATGAAATTTGTTCGTTTATACTTGAACAGGCAAGTTGTATAATCCAAGAAATTCTTTTAACCTGTGTAGGGAGGAGCAATCGTTTAACAATGTATATTGAAAATTATACACGATCGTGATCGACGGCATGGGATCGAATCAACGAACCGATACGTAAATAATCGTGCCTAAAATAAAATCAGGGGGCTCAGCTCGATCGTATTCCGTTAATTAGTTGTCACAGAAACAGTTATATGTAAAAACGGATTTATATGTAAAGACGGATTAAAACCGCTTTCTCGGCGGTATCAGTAACCGACTAAGACAGAGATCCGAAAGAATTCTAATTCCATTGATTTTTCTATTGATTTATTTTATTAGCCAAAAAACAATTTACAAGGAGATAAAAGAAACCACCGTCGTTGCGTTTCCGATCGAACGCAATGAGACCTGGTCGAATACCTCATTTAAAAAAAATCGATAAATGGGCAGATCCATAAATACGTAAATAAAAAAGTTTAGGAACGATTAAAAAGTTTCGGAGAGTTGAGAATACGTTTGCCGATTTTTATAATAGTATGTTTTTTTATCTACGTATGTACGAGTATGTACGATTCTGTGCTACTTTCAAAATCTTTCGAGCCGGCTTTTCGCGAGGCTTTACGCGTAAAAATCAAGGTGATTATCGATTTCCGTAAATTCGTGACCTGCGGACACTGGTTACAATGGTTTTACACGTAAAAAGTGTAATGATTATTTACAACGAGTAATCCATTAGCAAGTGATTGCACTAATTGTAAGATCGCATTAGAAGAATATATTTAAAGATCGCAATGCGTATCACAAAAGCAGAGACCGGAAAGGATGGTAAATATTGTCAAATTAGCACCTCGTCTATTATCATTTCGTTTCCAGTCTCGTATTTCAGTATCGAATTTTTCCGCTGAATTTCGTAGCTCCGACTTCTGAGCCCCCAGAAGACAGTGGCAAATGTCATAATGTCAACGTTAGGCACCTTAAAACGCTAAATCATTAACTAATAAACTAAATTACAGGATTTGATTACTTTAAAAAAAAACCATTAATAAAGGCGTCGTGTATAACATATACGTATATGTCTACCTCTGTAAGGCAAATCGATTAATAGAGCTATAAATGTTTAATGATAGAGTAATGTCTTACGATCCATTAAACTTGACGGTAATCCTATACGATCCTTAACCGAGAATTTTACTCGTTTTAAAAATTAGCCTAATGTATATCTTCTCTGTGTGCAATAAAGTACTTCTCTCTCATTTTTTTTATAAATATGTAACAAAAATAGATAATAATATATATATGTGTATATATATATATATATATTTACAGTGGGGATATGTAAAATCTAACAAAGTGGATACGCTCGATTACAAGGTTTAAATGAATCTACAAAGAACGTACGCGAAAGAGAGAGAAGAAATACTTAAATTATCATGAGCATATCCCAACTGGCATGTGCATTCGTGTTTCGTTCCCGCCCGATCGCACGCATGGACGACTTATGCAATTTGTCGTCCATAAAACAGCCGAAAAATTCTTTGTTAAGGAGCTCTTGTGAAAATCTGGATGTCATCCGATTTGCAAGGCTTTGCACATCCGAGATGTAAATATTTTCAGGGTACGCAGTTTCCTTCCTCTGTGAAACTCTGTCGATGAACGCTCAAAAATCAAACGAATGCATTCCGCGCGACGAAATCTAACGCTACGCGTACATCAACTTAATTTTAATTTACAAAGGCAGACTTTTAATATCGTTAAAAACTAAGTAGCATTTGCATGTTACATATAATGCGGTAAATATATATATATTTATATATATATAGCGGGCCTTTCCTCAGCAACAACAATTATCATACGAGTATAGGTAAGCTCGTTTGCAGATGAGAAATATACGGAGACTCGCATAAACCAGCGTAGCATTTCACAAGATCAAACAGTAATAGGCTTCCATCGATGAACAAACATAGAGCAAATCCAATGGTCTATTCTCAAATGCGGCATGCCTTTGAACTTGTAAAATAGTACAGCTCTTCAACAACACTAGGCCGTTTTTTTACTGTCATATTACGTTTAAATTTACATGTAACCAGTTGGTTTCAATTCGTTGTGTGCATCAGTATTTATACTCGAGGTAGAATACAAACGAGAGTTCTGTTCGCGGTGTATATCATTTCTCCTATGACCAATAGTGATAAATAAAAGAAGAATGTAAAACGTGAAAAACTGCTCTATCGCACGCCGAAGAGAGATGCGTTTAAAATCTGACGGTATAGAAATTTCAATCACTTCTCGTTCGAAAAACAAGCAAATAATTTCGCTAAAACGGTGCATGAGCAGTTCGATAGATTAATAAAAGTTCTTCTGTGATCCTATCAGATTAAGTGGAAATAACAAGATTTGGACCGACCGATTGCGGGAGAGAATCCTGATCGGGTAAGGGCATCCAGAATCACTTGAAAAGTTCGTCCAAGCAATAGAACGTAAAAAAGGGCCTGCCATAAAAACTCGTGTATCCCGTCAATGACTAGCTTATGGTATTATGCATACATATATTCTTGCTTTCTTTTAACTTGAACGTCGTAATGGCAATGCATTATGGTTGTTTGAAATCTTCCCATGATGCGTGTCTCACAAAAAATCAATAAACCTTGCATCATTTCAGATGCTACCCCTTATAATCGGATTATTACAGGAACCACGCATAAGTTATATGTACAGACAGACTACTAACGTACAAAAACAGAATCCTGCCTTCTTTCATATTTCATCGAACATGATGGGTGTTTTTATCGAATATCTAACTGGCATCCGCGGCATGTGCTTATTTTCGTCGTATTCTGCATGCACTAAAAAACATACCTGTAATGAACTATTTGTATGAAAATGCACGAGTCCGCGCATGTACGTTGCATTTGTTGCGTAATAAATACTTTCGCATATCGATAACAAAAATGTAGTTCAAGGATACAGAAATGTGTGATTATGGGTGGTTTAATAGATGTTTTGCGATAAAAGATATTAAGTGTAATTAATCTACATTCTACTTAATATCGGGATAGATGAAACGGACTTCGTTTATCCGAAAAAATCTGTAAATTCCGCCATTTTTGTGGAGGACAATTAATCACATTCCTTCTTGCGCGTGTGCCAAGTTATGTTTTTTCCCTTTGTAAGTAGAAAACTGTTGTTTGAAGGAAGCTGGTAATGTTTTCAATAGTGCCGTATGGACTTATTTTCATGAAGAATATTCGTATGCACGTCAATTACAAAATGAATTACGAATCAGAATCAATCACTGGCAGCTCATTTGGAATACCATTTAAGCCAAAATACTCATCAAATCATACCGTGCTAAATTAGGACAAATAGCCATTGTTTTTATTTCCGGTCATCTTTTTCCACAGATTTACTAAGAATAGATCGATGAGATATTAAACCTGTACGGTAGAAGTTTAATTTCATTTTCAATGTATGAAGGTATATATACAT
Source organism: Hedychridium roseum (assembly GCA_963989215.1). Taxonomy (NCBI): domain Eukaryota; kingdom Metazoa; phylum Arthropoda; class Insecta; order Hymenoptera; family Chrysididae; genus Hedychridium; species Hedychridium roseum. The sequence goes on along the minus strand of OZ022313.1, from coordinate 6,933,262 downwards.
TTAATTTCCTAATGTTCTACCTCCTGGCGAGTTCGATAATTGGTGAAAGTATAAAATTTCTTCTGGAGAAAAAGAGAACTGGAAACAACCCGGATGGCATTTGTCCTGAATACTATTGCGCAAAGCCAGCTTTTGGGTAAAACGCGAATGTCCGAACAACGATTCGGATAAGAATTACACCTCGAATAAGAATTACACCGCCACAGGTACCGAGCTAACGATTTGATTGTTCCGACAACAATGAGTCGTCCGTCGATGGGTGTACGCCATATACATAATTTAAACCTAAATCTAAGTCTTACGAGCTACGGTGTCGCTAGTGCTCCAGGTCGAATCGCAACGCACGATTAATATTATAATACAAAAGTGATTCGTTTTGTACATACTTTCGCAAATAGGGCGCTTAATACCTAGTGTAAAAATTCTTGAGTCACTTCGCATCACGTCACGATGTTATCCGTCACCGGCCTAGACGCGCCTTCTTCTCTCGACATCTACATCTCAATAATTAGGCCCACATGTACTAATTGCACGAAGAGAGGACTCTGTACGTCCAAGTTAAATCTACTGCGAGTGATTAAAGATCGGGCGCTGCCTCTGGTCCGCACCAGGATGGTTTAATTAAAAAGGTTTTTGCCCCACTCGAGTACACTTCGCAAGCACCTATTGGCAATGACACATTTCGTTGCATCACTTCTGTTCATCGCGTGCGCACGCAATAAAAAAAATCCTCTGCGTGCGAAGATGGGTCATTCGACCGTCGATAATTATCAGTTCGTCCACTGTCCCACAAGGTACAGCCCTAAAGTACTAAGAATCTAAGCCACAACAATGCCGCAAAAGTAAGGAAATGAATTTCAATTGTCACAAAATGTGATTGAAGACTAGTTTCGAGGTAACAGTAATTTTTTTCAATGTATTTCCTTGTTGTTCGTTATGTTTGCATCAACAATTCTATTGAAAGTTCACTTCGTGCAATTGCGTAGAAAGAATTTTTCTACATCGCGGCGTTACAAAACATTCCTACGAAGATGATGTAAGTTTTCATGACTCGAACGCACGCTATCCTTTTGTTATGCAAAAATCCACTTTTCTCGGCACTGACGTTACCCGCCTGAAGATTCTTAGTTTTATAGAACTGTATCTGGGAATGCATTAGAAAGACAATAATCGTCGAACGATCCCGAGACAGAATAGTCAGCGTAATACTATAAGGAGCCAGCCCTACGTTCGCTCATTGCATCGTACTTGGCACGACGGTCACTTTACTGTATTGTCCGTCCGCCTGACTGGTTTTCGGCAAAGGTTTTTCGACGCGCCCGTGTTGCACGTACGACGAGGACACTGTGGATGGCACCTCCAGTTTCGGATTCTCAGTTATAGTCACATAGCCCGTGCTCTGTTTGGTAACCATAACCGGCTTCTCCATCTCTAGCGTCGTGCACGTAGGTTGCCAGCTCTGATATTTTGGATACACCGTTGAGTCATCCTTGACATCTTCGCTTTCTTTTCCCGGAACCGGCTGCTGTTGTAGCATTTGGAAAACCGAAGTCGTCGGGACGTAGGGTTTAGACGATACGTCAGAAGACGTAACGACCGGGGCAGCCGGATTTTGCATGCTTTCCAACGGAGCTGAGACTGGTAGAACGTATGGCCTCGACGCTCCGTCCATCGTCGAACTTGTAGATTTCTGTGATGCTTCCGAGGAAACTACTGCTGTAGGTTTAGTCATGCCCGATATCGAAGAAACTGTCACGTAAGGCTTGGACGGACAGTCTGATGGTTTCTGTGACAATGTCGACGGCGTTACGAAGGACGAAGTGAATGGTTTACTCTGGGAATCCATTTGTCCTGCGATAGACGAAACAGTGACGTATGGTTTCGATTCACACGTAGACTGCGTTAGCGTCGCTGTACTAACGAAAGGCGACATAAACTGTGTATTAACGGAATCCGTTAACGACGTCGAGGCGAAAGTCGGTTTGTGATCCTTCTCGTTCAAACTGGATGACTTTTTGAATGAATCAATTAGACCAGTTTGAACGTAAGGTTTAGGCGTTTTGTCAGAGGTCGTAAATGGTCTCAAACTTTCCACTTTGGATTTGTCCGAGTGTGTAAATGTCAACTCGTCAAAATCGCTGAGAGCGTTAGCGAGTTTCTTGTCGTGGGGTTTTTGGTCGAACGCAGCCAGTGTCACGTATGGATTGGACGCGTTCAAGTCTGTTTTAATAGGTATTAACGTATTTTCGTCGGACGATGGCATATCCGTGATTTCTTCGGGCTTGGATCCTAACGGATTCGGCACAGCCCCGATGACACTGTAACCACTTGGATTAATGACCTCCTTAGGCACAGGGCTTGGATTGCTGGAAAGTTCTTCGGACGAGGGCATGCTGATGTATCCAGTGGATGACCAGGTTTGCTGAGAAGCCGTGCAACCTGTGCTGTCGGCTAAGTTAGGTGTCGATCTTGCCAAAGACAGCGTATCGGCCAGAACAGCATCTCCAGACTTGGCCACCTTTACGTATGCATCCCAGCATGCTGTGTCCGCCGACAAACCCGGTTTAGTCATACCGACATTTCTCTGCCGAAGACTCGAGAACTCCCAGGCCGGTGTACTCTCCATTAATTTATTCGGAGAGACGGGGTTGGGATCTATTTCAGTCCCACTGTCGCTCGAGACTTGCGAATCTGACGTCAAGGAAGACGTAACCGATTCTTGTCCACTTGAACATCCACTAGAATCAGCGGACGACTGACGAATATGTTGCTCACCGACTTTGTGTAACAGTTTCTGCAGTGGGAAAGAAAAGTCATTGTCAGTGTTAGCCTAGAAACAAATTTCACATACTCGCAATGTAAACAAAATGTAATTTTCATTACATCAAAACCGGCTCAAATAACTGAAAAACTAAATCTCACTGATATTGTGTTCTTTTTAAGTACAACATTATTCGTTAAATGCAAGTATAATCGAATTCTTACAGTGTGAGATTCAAACAAAAAAATGAGTATTCTAAGAAACAAACAAATAACCATATATGAAAGCAAGCTGTAAAATATTGATAAGACTAAATTCACTCCATTTTTAAAATCTTCAATTTAGCAACATATTTATATTCAACAGTGGCAAATGTTAAAAATAATCTTACCATGTTAGGCGCTAAGCCCGGTGGCAATTTGACCTCCACATCTTGCATAGCCTTGCATTTTATCCACATCCTACAAGAAATAAATATATTCAAAATGTTATTTAAAAATAAACGCATACAGGTGTTAATACACGAAACGGCACTCAACACACACACACACACAAAACACTCACAAAACACTGTGTCATAATTAATACTCAAACAGCCTGTCAGAACACTGTCATTCGATTCTCATAAATGTAAAAAATGCTTTATTTACCTCTTGGACGTATATGCAAGGCAGACAACGAAACCTACTGCACAAACGCTCCCAATCACCCACAGAATGACCAATACAGTGTTGGATGGCCCTGTTACACAAACACATATGTATTTGTAGGTGTGTGTAATGACATACGTGTACTTATATTAACTTTGAAATACTCTAATGTCACCGTTCAATTAACGACATGAATTCCTTTAAAGTGAGCACAAAAAATATATTGGGATTTTGAAATGCACATTAATTTTAAAAACATTTAGAAGAAAATAGTATTTCTGTGTGCAATATATCGAGACCCAAATAATAAGCGAAGTACAAAACATTATTTTCACATGCTACGAATATGAACTGCACATAATAAAAAACATGTAATTACCGTAGAAACGTTTATAGAAACTTACCACCGCTGTAACAATTACCCTCACCGGGCTCCGACCATGGGCCTTTCAGATGAACGTTATCTGGTGCGATATTCACAGCTCTGACACGGAACTGATAAACTTTCTCCCGTCCCACGGTCTTGCAATCAGGGATAGGTACCTGAGCATCTGTAATATGAATATAAATCATCAAATAACTATAAACCTTATTATTAACGTGTTGGACATTTGCTGACCCACTTTACATGCTTATCGATTCTCTACTTTTTACTCGTTACTGCAAACGCTGATAACTCGAGCTCGGCTAGACAAATATGTTTGCGTTAGACTCTAACAACTTCAATGTTTGAAGTAACTGCACGTTTTGTTTTAGAAACCTATATGATTGCCAATTCTTTTAGACTCAACTAAGTGTTTTATGTTAGAAAAAGGTATAAAACAAAAATAACACTGCATATTCCATGCACGTAGGGAGAGATGTTAGAAATTCTTGCTTAATTTATTTGGCAATACCACCAAAACAATATAGATAACTGTAGTATAAAAAACGTGAATGAACGTTGATTTTGACTTCTCAGCAAAGCAAGTTTGATGTAAAAAAGGCATTTTCATATATAATTAAAGAGTTTATTAATCACTTTGAAACATCTTACCGGTTCTGTTACTAATCTGTACGTTGCCATCGCTCACGGATACTTCATAGTAATCTAGTCTGCCGGAGGGTGAATCAGGTTTCGTCCACATAACAACGACTTGGCTAGAATTTATGAAGCGCACGTTGGGAATACTGATCCTCCCAGGAACACCAATTTTCGTAGCTTGATAAATTGTTCGTGATTTTCTACTGCAAGAAACGGTGCACGCAGCAACGTTGATACTGTAATTGTGATTTGCAACGAGGCCCTTCAGTTTAACTTGATTCGCTTCTTCAACCTTTACTGCATGTCCGTTGTAAAAAACTTCGTAGTAACGTAGTACTCCGTTCATTTGGTATGGTGTCTCCCATGTAATGATCATCGAGGAGTCTGTGACGTCTTTAACAACAACATTATACGGTGGTACAGACGGTGCTGCTTCTAGTGTTGTATTGTACAAAGGATCACTGTGCAATCCTTCTCCGCTTTTCATCAATACAGCAACGGACAAACTATACGTAGTGTAAGGTTTAAGTCCGTGCACTACTCCGTGTATCGTATGGGGATCCGCTTTGATAGTGGTTTTCATTTTCGGCTCCCTGCAGTTTAAGTTAAACGGCGATATGATAGGACAATAATAAATGTTGAACCCTTCGACGATGTCAATACGTTCGGAACAACCCAGTTTCCATCCAACTTCAATGAAATCCGATCCAATTCTGTTTATCCACACAGTTTTTAATTTCTCCACGACTTTGTTGTGGATCACCGTACACGAAGCCCATATCATCCCAGTGCTAGATTCTTTTGTATTCGCGGAAATAGCAAACTGATAGACCTTCTTCGGGTCTGGCACGGTCACGTTGTAAATTGTTGCACTTCTTGGCACGTGCACCCAGTCGAGATAACCCTGTGACACAGTTCTGTGTTATTCGTATACTAAGAAGAAATTACGATAAAACTAAGGAAACGATCTTCAATCGAACAAACGAGATATTTGTTTTCAATGTGGTTCAAGGAACCTCAGTTCTATCTCTTCAGACTGATAGATAGTTAAATTTCCTTCTACGACTTTGAAATATGCCAATTTTGTTATGCGAGTGTTTTTGCCCACCTTGCATTGATACGGACGATCCCTCTCATTGTCACACCAAAAGATGGTGTAATTGGTAATAATTTCACTGTCGGCAGGCGGTGTCCAGGATAATTCGTATAATCCTCCGTCAAAAGCAACTTTTGTAAACGCTATCGGCTCATGCGGTACTGTGAAAGAAAGAATACGCGTTTGATGACAAGTTCCCTACATCTTAGGTTAATGCTTTTCCTTGAAATACTTCGTAAACAAGCTTACTGTGATATTGACTAGGTACGCGTATTTGTGCCCTTTGTTTATTTGTCCCGACTTCGTTTACCGTAACAATATCAAAACGGTAACTTCTATCGAGGGTAAGATTCTTAAATTTAGCATAGGTCCTGGTTGTTTCACTTGGCTGTATCGGTACTTTACGGCCACCTTCCATAACCGAAATCACGTGGTACCTAAATTTGTCACCATTCTCCAAATACTGTGGTATAGACTGCCAGTACAAATAAACATCTCTGGTATGGTTACTTTCAGTTATCTCAAAACTTCCGACGTCCGTCCGCGGCGGTAGACCAGGTACTGAAAATAATATAATGTTAAAGTTTAACAGAGTGTAGATTCTAAAACTTATCACATCGAAATGCTAAATTGACCAAAATGTTATACAGCTTCTACAGCAACGTTTGAACAACTATATTTAAAACAACGTCTAACAATTGACGGTAGATTAGTTGTTAAAAAAAATACTTACATGACGATAATGTTCTGAACGTTACATCACTGAATTGACTCCATTTATCGTCTCCAATGGCCACAGCACTTTTTATAAAAACTCGTACATCATATACAGCATTAGCATACTCCAATCCAGTAAGGTTAAATAGTCTCTTACTTGCATGAATTTCGTTTGTGATGTTAATTATCTATAAAGCACGTGACATATTGAATTGTATTGGCAATATTACATGCATACTTCTTTATGGGGCGGTTAGAATTTACCTTCCAAGTTTTCTGAGAATCCCACTGGTTTTGATAAGTAACTCTGTGATGGAGACCAGGGGGGAAATTCTGCATTGGGAACGGTACATTCCAATGCAGTAATGCACTTTCAGATGTTTTATTGACTACTGACAAGTTTGCAGGTTTAGCTGGGATAACTGTAAATACGAAAATTTTATCAAGAAATTCTAATCTCATTTAAACATTCTACAACACGATTTGAAAAGATTTTATTTCAGGTACAGATATACTAATATTTCATCACTTTTAATAAAAACATACAAACCATGTGCAAAGTGATGAAATTTATATTGAACACTCATATTTCCCAGGACATTTTCTGCATTTAAAATGAATGTGTAATATTCATATGGCTGCCTGTATATGGGGTTTGTAGATGTATCCCACAAACAAGAATTCTGGTGCTGATTTTCTTCTGGACAGGGGTATAACTTTCTCCCGCCGGCTCTACCGGGTAGTTTAAATACTAGCTTAAAGCGTGTGGTGATAAAATTTTGTACAGGATCCCAGGAACATATCATGTTCTCCCAGTTATGCGAAATACAAGTAAAGTTCTCTGGTTCTTGTGGTTTAACTGTAATGTACAAATTATAGTTCATTTCAAACATGTTTCAAAGGCATATTTCAAATAATTTCAGAATTCCGATCACAAGCAATGGCTAAAGAGCATCGATGCATGTTGATCAACAATCATCAATGAACATTAGCATAGATCTGTAGAATGCATACAATCAAAGGAGTATTATTTCAGTTCTGGTTAAATGATTTCGTTTAGAACGGTATTTCGCAAAACTTCTCAGATAGAGAAGTGTCAAGTGTCACTTCCAGAAACCTCATGAAAGGAAAGTCTCAATTCACCACTCGTTTTCATGAAGTACCTTTTGACCCATACTGATAGTAAGATAAGACTGACGTAGCTATTATGAAAGTCCATTTAGTTACCGCGCGTTCTTCCAGATACTGTATGCATTCCTTAGTAATTGCTTATTACTTAATCAACTTCAATCTACAGAACTTTATAATTACGATCAGGAAATAATACGTACATCCGATAACAACTTTGTTGAGACAAACGGCTTCGTGTTGTTTAACATCGTACAATTTTAATTTGCAGTAATACATATCTTCCGCCGGTGGTGGGTTCTTAACAAGCATCGATATCGCAGTTGCATTAATTATAGTTATGTAATCTGGTTCTAACTCGTCTTTATTACGAAAGAATACGAGGTCAGAAGCATTTCTCCCGGGAAATGTTTTGTTTATGGTGGTCTGATTCAATATGCAGAATATTTGCAAATCCTGCCCATATTCAAGAACAATGTCACCTTGTGGCCAAGTCCCTGGAAAAAATATTTGTGTAGCAATCTGATTACGTTATAAACCACATGCACAATTAGCATGTTTAAATGTGGCTAATAGATATGCAGCTTCGTAGATTTGCTTATAAAATAATAAAAGCATCAAGACCAAAATAACAGTTCAGAGTTAACAATTCAAAAAATGCTGATGGAAAAAAAAGTAACTAAAAATAGGAAATTATATAGACTTTTAATGATTGTCACAAAGTGAATGGTAACTGAGATATAGTGTACAGAAGTTTGTTGAACTGCACACAGATTTTGATGTGAACCTTTGTACTGCACTCATGTTACATTAAATATAGATATATGCATTTAGCTCAACTCTAGAATTCCAAAACAAGAGATAAGGCTTATGTTTTATTTATAAATTCAGAATGTGGAGTGTAGTCAGAGTACTAGAAGTAAATGCTTCAGTAAGATCATTGCATTCATCCTATCTTACTTAATCTATTAAAAAATTTGTAACTTTGTTAACAGATTAGTCTTGCAAAATAGTTAATACACATTTTTATGACATAAAGCAAAATTAGTAAACTTAACGCACTGTTATATTGTGACACAAAAAGCATATAGCATTACTTTTACAGATCAGATGAATGAGAAAGTGGATAAAAAAACATGCATATCATTAAAACAAAAAATAGAAAACCAGTTCTGTCTTGAATAGAAATAGTTTTATAGTTCAAAGAAGATACTAATGCACACAAAATATATGTAACATCTTCCATAATTATTTTCTGCAGAGTAGGTGGCTCTAAATGTATAATATTTATACCATTTATGTGCAAAAACATGTGTAGTTAAAGCAAATGTTTTCTGTTTTTATCTAAATGTGTGATTGGCTAACAGAATGTTGCAAAATGAAAACAGGAAGTGCTTTTGTATACATTTATAAGCAATGCAGAGACATTATAGATCTGATAATATTGTATGTGAAAACTTACTGCCAGGGGTATTTAATCCAACTGCACACTGATTCTGATGTGCACTGCATGATGTTGCACTCAATAACCCAATAAAGAAAAGTAAGATAATCCGCCACACATAATTTCTCCATTGTATGTTTTCCTTTATGGCTGACCACTTTATAGTATTATCAATATCTACAATTAACTTTGATGTTACACTTGACACTTGCGGGCAGATTTTATGATCTAAATGACTTTTCCTTGCATGATCATTTGTTTTGCTTTGTATTGTGTCACAATGACACTTGATATGATTATATCCTCTTGATCTTAGCGAGTTGTATTGAATAATTATAGATGTGCAAATATTTCTAAAAGGTTGGGTAAAGGTTGCAAATGTATCTAATGTATGCCTTTCATGATCATTCTTAGCCACAAAATCTTCATGTGGTGCCAAAGCAGCATTTGCTATGGTGGCAGCTTCATTTTCAAACATTGCACAGCTGCCACATGTCTTACAGGACTGCAACATGCTATGCATGTCCTTGAATTGACAAGTATCACGTCTGTGTACAGTTGATGGTTCTGGACATGGAAGTCTCCTCATTTCTTGGGAAAATCTTTTGGAACATATGTTGCTCAAAGACATTTTGTGCTCCCATCACTAAAACACAAATATATTGTTTTAAATGTATGGTAGGAAAATTATGAGTTTCTAAAACAATCAGAATATTGTAAATAAAATTTTATGATGAACCATGTACAATGCATTTGTAAACTGCAAATAAATATGATTCTGTGCAGATTATCTGTTCATTACTCTAAACTTTCTTTTTAGGGAAAAAACTATGAAAACTATATTGAATAAAAGTCATTCTGAAGTATTCGCACAAAGCATTAGAAAGTAAAATAATTAAAAAATAATCTACAAGCAAGATATGAAAAAATAGTTACAGATATTTAGTGAAGCTTTGACCGGATCTACACAGATGTGTATCACACTCTGGCTTGTATGAAACTACCAGAAGAGAAAAGTTGATATGATATAAATACAGTACATGGGAGAAAAATGTGATATTGACATGGGGAGGAGTGAACTTCATTTGATGAGCGCCAATACATGCATCCAGTACACAAATATTTTTCATATCTTACAGGAGATAAATTTTGATAGCACTAGAGATTAAATGTACTTTTAATGTGTACATTATTATTTCATGTATTGTCAACTCAAATCATTAAAAAATGTAATAAATTTAAATGTCATACTTTACACAATTTTTATTTATTTAGAAATATTAATAGAAAGATGGACTTAGAAGCAAAAGAACAGAAAAACATGCTTTATATCATCATTGAAATTCAATACAAAATTCACTGGAACTAATGAAGTGCATGGTTTAAAAAAACGTTTTGAATGTGTGCGTAGGAAGTATGAAATTTTCATATAATACCCATTTGTTTAGTGACACAGGTTCTCCAATATTCGAACACAAGAATGTGATTAGTAAAAACCGCACTTATTGTTGACTTTAAAAAATGACATATTGAAAGTTGCTCAACGCGTCGCAGTAAACATGATCTTGTTATGAGATGGAATCGCAGTTACAGCCATCCATTATGTAGAACAGTCAATTCGTGCATTGTAAGAAAAGTCATCGCGATTGCGATTTAAGAATCTTTCCACGATTCGTGTACAGAGCATCGGTAGTTAGAACGAATAAATACATGTACAGTGTCGTATTTCTGTGCTGCGTGTGTATGCACCTGCATACAGATCGAGCTTGCATCGGAATGTATGAATGCCAGTAAAGGCAGCATACACACACGTACATACACACATGCATTTTGAGATGTATGCATACACATGACGTGCGTATGTACGCAAGTTTGTATATAGAATTTACTCACACCGCGTCATATGAGTCTCATGGCGATTGAAAAATACATATCCATCACGATCGCATGCTCCGAAATGCTCCGAAGGATCTGGCGCCACGAACAGTGTCTCATTTTACGACATCATGATAAGCACGACACTAAAGGTACGAGGAACGATTCGAAATCATATGCGGAGGGTGCAGCACTAGAAAAAAGACTCACCCTCGACGAATGAGCAACGAATTTCTGCAGATCTTTCATTACACTTCCATGGATTCGAAACCGTCTCCACTCCACTTCACTGAACTTAACACTGCGGGCGGCCTGGCACAAACCCGTTTTACCCGCTGACCACTTCTCGCGACTGTAGCCAGCAAACTGTTTACAAGAATTCACTTTATGGATAATCTCTTGACGATGGGCTACGAGTCGCGCTATCCACACACATCGCAGCCACATAAATCGGCTATGTCACTTCATATTCGCTAAAAAATACTGTTTACATTCACGAGGAGGCCCAGCTATGAATACATATCACACACATTATTCTGGGTAAAATACGTACGATCAATCGCTGTGCTGCCAATATGGCAAAGAAATGTCGAATCAGATATTCTTCATTCTCGAAGACGTACACATCGTGATATCGTTGTAAAAGTTTAGATTTCCGTTCCAGCGAAATTTCATAACGATTTAAACTCCTGACTATGGAGATATCGTGCAATTGCTTAATTCACACGTTAGGAACATTTTACTGAGAAGTTGCAACTCGATTGACGTCACAACAAGTCGTGAAGCACCATATTCTTGGAATTGAGGCGCAGGCTTCAGGTTTATACGCCATCTTGGCGTGGCGCTCTTTTTTAAATTCACAAAGATGAATCGAGTCATCGATAAATGTTTTTTTTTCATTGCAATCTATGTGACTGAATTACATTCTGTGCTACTATTCAGTGTCCATTGATTAGTAGTTTGTTTATACCCTAAGTTACTTTAATAACGAAACACTTTTTTATTGAGATTCCAATAAACTTACCGTATTATTAAAAGCTGTGAAATGAAATTATGATTTGGAGAAGGTATACAATATGACAAATGCCATGAACTTATGAAAGATCGTATTTGTCATCTCAATATATTTCAACAGTAATATAATGGTGGTACAACATATCGAAATAACAATGTTTAAATATTTCTCAATTCGCTGACTTTTGCATTTAACGATCATCGGCACATCATAACGTAAATTTGCAGTATGTAAATGAGTCCGTTTATCATAATAAATATAAAGAGAGATATATATATGTGTATACATACTACACGCAAGTTGATTATTGTGTTACAAAGTGCCTGTTTCGTATGAGTAATAAAGCAGTAATCCTGAGAGTATAAATGCACGTTATTCAGGACTTTATCATTTAATACAGCTCCTTGAAAATGCAGCATATTTATATTAAAGTGGTATAGCTTGTGATTTGAGAATTACAAACGGTTTATCTAAAATTATATTCTCGGCAAGTCTATAAAGAATAGTAAGCATAAAGGCATGAGATGCTGGCAAGAGGTAATAAGATGTAAATGAACAGGCAAACAAAATATATTTTTCTAATGACGGTGTAAGTCTGTCGACGAATGTTAATTGACATTTACAAGATTCTTCTCTCCGTGTAACTTATCCTTAAAACTATTGGCTTACGCGATATACTATCCTTCGGTTGTTAATGACGAGTGTATATACAAATGTATCAGTTTTGCTTACGGTGCCCTACATAATATACAGATTTTGTATACATGATTATAAAAAATAAACTCGATGATTATGAAGTGAATGAAGTGTGATTACATCAACGTATTTACTATGTCCGATCACATATGCGATATGCGATGAATTGCTCAGTTACACGAGTAATGAAAAGTGATGAAATGTTGTACACATATTGAAATAATCTATGGTTAACTAACATTGAATATTAACCGATCTTATGTGTTATTTTTCTGAATTCCACAATAAAAAATATATTACTTCGATAAGCATGTGCAATTTTTAAATTGCACAGAGGAAAATACTACACCCACGCTCGTTTAATTCTTTTCCGAGTTCAGTTTTTGTAACGCGTCATCTATTTATTACAAGTATGACTGAATAAACAACAAATTCGAAAACTGTTTACATAAAATTCGATATCAATTATGTTTTCTTAGATTCATCTTCCATTCAGATCTCAATACCAATTTGCAAAGAGTGTATTTACTTCTTTGGTTGCACAAGTACTTAATTTAATAATTAATGAACATACAGACACGTTGTGTATCACTGATAATAAATATTTAAAGATAAGTTATCAATGGCAGACTTTATATAAAAAATATTTTTGATAACAAGGATTGTATTCCAAAACTTTTGTTTATAGTATAGTGCTAAACACCAAGGCCACATCGTGTCAGTGTTGTGAAAAATGTACAAAAAAGCGTGTATTAATACTATGTACCAAACAACTTGTTTCGGATAATTAGGAAAGGTCTAAAAATATAAGTTGATTCAATAATGCAAAAAAGCTACAACACTTCACATTCAAATATGTTGATGCATTTTTCGCGAGCTACTTTTCAAGATAATAAATTCAACATCCGGCACTGCCACTTATCAAGACAAGTAGCAACGACAATGAGTCATGATTATTTCATATTTCACAATTTTCGATATACTTCTATACTACAGCTCTAGTCTTATTCATATTTCTTAAACCTTATAAAATTCGATACAAGTATACACAATTATGAATTCGTTTCCCGAAGTGTCATTTGCTACGGTACAGTTTCACTACCTATTTGCTTGGAATTGTATCGTTCAATACTTATTTTTGTTTTTTGACGAACAGCAATTCAGTGAAAGTGAGAATCGACGTTTCTCACGCTTTTTAGGGAACATACCCATTTCGGATAATTTCAATAAACGCCTGTGTAGGGTGCCTTCGTCAACTGGTCGATTATTTATTTGGTCGAGTGTGAGATTACTCTACAATAAATTTCAATATCAATTTACAACTGTTTCAAAAAGTCAATAATTTCGTTATTAAAATACAGAACACGCGCAAGGCACAATACTTTCAGGCTATCACACGTGTTAAGATGAAGTAATATTTTCGTTTTCAACAAGAATATCATTACAGTACAAAGTTAGCACCAATCTAATCATGTTAGATGAGCACATTGTTTTACATATCAACTTAGTCTTTTCATAAGCTGCAATAATAACTGTATAAAATACATTCACCACAGTTTTTTTCTTAAATGTACAAATTTCAGTGTCGAAAACATCACGTAGTTGATCACCTTATTTTTACTATCCAATTTATAGAGTGCTTGAACTACTCTAAAGTTAGCCATAAAATAATATTCAAGTAAGCCCACATAAAGATATTAGAAATATTGTAAATATTATAAAATGTGTAATTATGGACGCGTAATATAGATACGAGATATTGATCACAATCGAATAGGTGCAAAATTCAAAATCGTTGTTGCAAACGATAGAAACGATAGAAATACAAATAATAATGATATAACGTGTCTATGCGGTAGAACTTATGAATTTACACATGTGCTGAATATAGGTGCAAATTTCGTTTAATCTTTTTAACACCAAATTATCTAGAAAATAATATATATTTTTTACCATAAAGCAGTTCTCCAGCTTGAGCGGTAAAATATATCGACAACATTACCCTTAATCGATCCTACGAACTAATTGCCTTTTTTGGGAGATTGCCCTTCCTTTCTCGTATTGTCATTCGCTTATGTATACAGTAACTATATGATTACATCTCGAAGCTCTTCCGGATTTTTAATAGTTTTAAGGAGACACCAGTAGCGTTAGTATTGCCACAGGAGGAAATATTGTTAATTTCGAATTAACATACTGTTACTAAGGCTGGTTAATTTTATATGTTCATGTCGTATAGATGTGGGGGGGCACCTACCACTGACGGTATTTGGCATCCACGTCTTACCAACAGGCGAACAGACGGTCCACCATTACGAATTATTTCAATCGCCTCCGTATGTGTCATATTTTTGGTATTAATGCCGTTTATTTCAATGATCTGATCTCCCACCTGAGGTTAATAAAGGAACAATTTCAACGTTTTTACAAATGGCAATCCTTAAGAAAACAACAAGGTCGCAAAAGAATGCATACACATAATAGAAATTTTTTAATTGATTTGACCTAACGTATACTTACTCTTAATCGATTGTCTATGGAAGCTGGACCATTCTCAGCAATTTGCAACACGAACAATGGCATATTTTGAAACTCGCGTCCACCACGAATACTAAAACCAAATCCTCGGGTTCCGCGAGTTAATTCAACAGCATGGTATTGTCCGCCATCACCGTCTCCCGTCGATTCATCCTAGAAGAAAGTGCCTCGATATTAATCTGAGATTTAATGTCCAATGTCAAACCCCTTTCGAATTTAGAAAGTAATAGACCAAATGTGAAATGTATCAATTACGAAATTAAGGAAAGTTAAAATACCTTCTGAGATAAAGAGGTATTGCTGCAACAATCATCGAGAGGATAACCGATCGTCAATGTCACAGAATAACCAGAGTCTTTAATCAAGTTTACAATGTCTTTGTGACAGACATTTGTAATATCAACGTGATTAACGGCAAGAATATGGTCTCCAACGTTCAACCGACCGCATCTTTCTGCGGGAGATCCTTCGATTATGCGGCCAATGGTGGAACCAGCTTTATTAACTGATGAGATAATAACGAAACCAAATCCTTCATTTTCCATTCGCGTAACGGTGACGTCGTAAGGATACTGAAGGTTCATCTGTCCGCCGTATGAAGACTGTAGATTTTCTTGAAGATGTTCTTGAGCGTTAATTCGTCGTCGTATTCCTAGGGTAACCCTGCCATTTTGAGCTGCGGCGATCATTAACTGCACGACATGATGATGCGAGGAGTTCATGACGCTTTCTCCGTCAACAGACATAATTAAGTCACCGGTATTCAGTCTATTATCTAAGTCAGCTGCACCTCCAGGTACAATGTGTCCCACCGAGACCTGCTGGCCGTTAACAAATTAATATTCTTATTCGTATAACTCTAACAATTAAAGTGTTAAATAGCATGATATAACTGGTGAAAGGCAATGTCCATTTTGATTTAAAAACTAACCTGAGATCCTTCTTCTGTGCCTCCCACTATTCTGAACCCAAATCCAGTATCTTGCCTTACCAAAGTTACTAATGTTTCTATCCATTCAATGTCAGGAACAATGGGGCATACCAGGTCATTACAATATTGAGGATATCTAAAAAAATAAACAATTTCATTTGTAATACCTTTGAAATATAATACATGAGTATTTAAAAATGTCTAAACTGTCAATAGTACAATGCAATAGCATTTACCGTGATATAGAACTGGAATGTGGCTGTTCATGCTCAAAACTGGTTGTCTCTTTTCGTTTGTCCCAAATCTCTCCAGTGTCAACATTTTGTTCTTGACCAACTGCGTAAACATTGTAATCTCGGTCGGCGTACTGAGAATGTGATTGAACTGCATAAAGATCCTTGTAATAATCGGAATGTATGCTACCGTTCTGTTTCATCATGCCGTCGTGATGCGCAATGTCTATAGAATATACGTCATTGTTAACATTCAGTTTGTCGTTTGTCACCCATTCCCGTTTGGCAACGTTTCGTGTAGGATCATCTACAAGATTTGCCATGGCAGCGAAATTTTCGGCCAAATTCGTAATATTTGCTTTATATGGATCCGAATAATACATCCCGTGATTTCCGTATTCGGAATATTTATATCGATTGTCCAGTGGGTTTAAATCATTATCGTTTTGTACTTCATTCCAGGTCGACCTACTCGGAGTACTCGGCGATTTAGGTCGATTTCTGGTATCTATCAATGGTGTTTTCGGTCTGCTTGGTATTATTGTTTTCGATTGAGTACTGTAAATATCTGCGGTGGGTGTTTTACTTCTGAAGAAATCTTGAGCGTCCTTTTCTTTTTTTTCTTTTGATTTCGTCGTCGTCCTTTGAACGTGTATTAAAGCTTCTTCGTTCCGCGGACAATCTTTCAAAACTTGTACTACTTCAGAATGACACATGTTTGTTACATTAACGTCATTAATATTAACTAAAATATCTCCTTCCATGAGATTCTTACAACGCTGGCGATCTAAGATTTTTTTCACTTTCTGCCCATGAGCAGAGTCTGCTATAGTAAATCCGAAACCCATTGTTCCTTTAACTATAGCAATACTTAAAAATTCTGGTTTGGAAGACACAGGGGAGTTCTTAGAATCGTTCATGTCATTACTTTCTGATAGAAGGATGTCAGTACTACTTGGCCTTTTAATTGTACTGATCTTATCAGAAATACAAAGATCTGGCATCGAATTAACGGAAGCCGTTGCGAGATTTTCACCATTTTGTAAATTATGAACTGGCAAGAATGTGGAATCCAGAAAATTAAAACGTCCATTGGCTTGTAAACCAGGATCCAAGTCCATGTACATTCCAGGTTCTTTTAATAAAATACATGATTTATGAATATGGATGTGTCTACAAGAAAATACTTTACTTTCTAATGTTATGACTTACCGGGAGCACTTACGGCGATTGTAGTAACAACTTCGGTATTAGGATCATTCGGATCAAATGGCAACGGGTAACCTCGGCATACTTCTAATGTTACCGTTTCACCACTACTGATTGACTTGAACACATTTACCATTTCATTATGTGTAAATCCCAGTACACAGGTATTGTTAACATACACCAAAACATCACCTATAAAAATACATAATTATAACACTAATTCAAGATTTAATTTTCAGTTAGGTACACCAACAGCAAATTTGATTTTGTCTCATTTTGTGTGTAGAAAGCAACATTATAAATGTAAGTGATAAAGAATATTTTTCTCTTAAAGAATTACCAGTTTGTAATTTTCCATCCAACCAAGCTGGGCCATTTGGTACAACACTTTTTATTTGCAAGAATTCCTCCACAGAATCATCCCCTCCAACTATGGTGAAGCCAAGACCTCTGGAGCTCTTTATTAGTGTAGTCCTTATTCTCTGGCCCTTTAACTTATCTGGATTTCTAGTAAAATTAGGACTCTTCCTGTCTACCATACTCTGTTGTGCACGTTTTGCTTGTAGAACTGGATTCTCATATTGTGTTCTACGATTTACATGATCAATGAAATATGTTCCATAAAGTGTATCATCAATCTTTTCCCATCCATAAGGCAGCTCATCATCGAGACATTCTTCAAGAGATCGCTTTTGGAATTTGGATAAACGAGGATCTAACCAATGAGAGGTTCCAGTATTGTGACTGTAACATTTGTACATAAGATTCATAAATATCAAGCAACTCATTGCAGATAATCAAACCATGTTCTTATCACTTTTTTCTGGACCACAACTAGGTATGATTATACTGCTTTATGCAATACTAAACAATTTTAGGCATAAAGATTTATATTTAAATAGAAGTCTTTAAGACCACAACAAATTTTTATAAAGTCTTCAAGTCAATATTTCTAACCTTCATGCTTGTAATAATAATTGCATAACTTATTGTTTGTACAACATGTTCTTAAATAACCATACAATACACTTATGTAAAGTTCACATACTCTATGAAATACACTTCTCCTGTGTCTGTATATGCCTTTTCCCAATTAGGTGGTAAAGGACCTAATTGATCTTCTGTAGCGTGATTCTGAGAATGACCACCTTGTTCTTGATCAGACGTTCCTGTACTTTGTTCAGACCCTGTGTTATATAGATATGTAGGGGGTAGTCGATGGCCAACCACATCAGTCCCACTTATTGCTAATATCTCCTTATCCATACTTTCCCCTTTAAAAAATGCATGATTATTGAATGAAAAATAATACTGTATAAAATTGATGATAAAAATAAATTTTGTACCATCATTAGGATTGTCAATAGATGCAGAGGTTTCTGTTTTTGTAGCCATTTTACCATGCTTTACTTCCACCTTAAAACCCTAATGAACAAGTAAAAGTCATTAATGTTAACTGTGCTACAAAATCCTAGAAGAGGTAAGAAAAAAATCTTACAATTTCACTTTAATACAAAATCTATAAATTATTCCATCTTTTCGACATTAATTCGTTTGTAAATTTTTTCATACGTGTAATAACGTTACTCCAAATTTGGTATAGTACACTATTGCTCCAAAAATTCTAGACGCAAATCTTGAATAGCTGATTAGACTAATAAATGGAAATTAGCATAGCGTATGCGCGTTAATAGTTTCGGAATCTTGTTAGAACGTTCATCAAAAGTGAATTGATACGCTTGACAGATAGTTAGAAGCGTTGACACAGGGCCGTTTATGAGTTTTGAGAAGGAACTATGGAGACTGCTGCACTGCGATAGACAGGTGTCCGTAGTAGAATTACAGTGCTAACAGAAAAGGAACGCGACGAGCACATACGGCGGACATGCGTGCATTCTTACGAATGCATTCACCCGTAGCCCACATATCGCGCATCATTGAATGTAACATTCCTTCTATCCGCGGCAAGCTCGTAAACTTTTTGTGAACAAATGAACGTGTAAATAGAATGTCCCTTCGAAGAAACTACCTAATCTTTCCATCGTTTTGTCACTCGACGTGGTGGGAATCGGAAGCGAGGGGCAAAACGGTTAACTCGTTTTCCAGCAACTATCTACTTGACTAGGAAAACACACGTACATTATTGCAATGGGCTTTCGATGAACTACTTACGCTGGTTTCTCTGGTTTGTACCTCTTCGGCGTGCGTTCATCGTGTTGCTGCACCCGTCTTGAAATCGTGTCTCGAATATTTCGGGACTGAATCACCCCTGGACCACGGAAATACTCATGGTTTTGCCGTGATAGCCGAAAGATACGCTTGAAACACGGTAGTTGAACGGACGTGCTGGCACGTACAAATATCACGCACACTCTGCAAACATTGCTGCACTTGCACGCAGCTTGAAGACATTTAACCACCGCATCCGAGAAGCAATGAAGATTGTCGCGCCACCGTCTGCACCGATCGTCGGTATTAGGCTCCGGAAAAAGCCGTAATGACTGCCACTCTTTAGAACTTTACTCCATTATGACCGTACGAAGAACCACTGCTTAGAGGAGCGATCATGCGGAGGGTGACGTCATACTCTTTATGTTTTTCCATCATGATTCACCCTGATTCACCCTTCTTTTACCGCGTTACCATATAACCGCCCTTTTGTACTACAGTGGTGCTTTTTGTAGCTATTTTTATACATTCACCGCGGTGTCAGGTGGAAAAAATATTAACTCTATCGGTTATCGGTGAGATGGTGTTTACAAAATACACTGACCCTGTCAATCATTAATAACAATCAGTAAACTGTCTGCGAAGTATTATTTATGACTACTTATCATGGTCCGATCTATGTAATTGCCAAATCAATTAAATGAGTATTGTAGGGGGCGCTGCCGGACGACGCTCTCCGGCTCGTGGATCGGTTTCCTATGATCAACAATAGGGCGAAAAAAGGGCGCTAGGGGTCTAATTGACTACGACGGGACTCGATCCTAGGACCCCTCGGTCGTGAGTCGGGGCTCCAATCCACTGAGCCACCGCGCGTCACTACGCTTAGATGTTCTTCTTGCCCTTTTCCGGTACCGATCCACGAGTTCTGTCGGATAGAAGGGCCCCGATCCTACAGTATATTACTTACTTTGCAAAATGGCAGGAACCGTAATAAGTTTGGATACGGAGGTTAGAAAATTAAGGCCCGCAGAATTGTATACACTTGCTCAGATTTTGAGTGTATCAGAATCGTGGAAAAAGTTAATGGCCATCGTGCCGAAGGAAGGTACCGATAACGTGCCGAAATTCAACAGCGAACATTTCTTGTAAGTTATACCGCTAAGTAAAAAACTATTACGATGGTAAATGAATTTTTTGTTAACAGGTTGATCGAACAAGCGGAACATCGGCAGAAACGCAGTGCCGCAGAAATATTTCTTGAAGAATGGGGTACAATTGGCAAAAAGAGACCTACATTAAAAATGCTCTTGGATTTGCTGATACAAGCAGAACTCTTCAGAGCTGCTGACTATATAGCTGGTGACATTTTGAAACGTAAGTCTTGTTTTTCTTAATTACAAAAAAGATTAAACCTTCTTCTTTTTCACACGAATTTCTTTCTACAGAGGATTTACCAAAAAGACCAACCTATGGACCAGCAGCTGCTGTTGATATATGTGATGAAGTTGTTTTTAATCATATAATGCAATCAGACATGTGCTATGAAGAATCTGTCGGAAGATCTGGAAATGAATCAACATTACCTGCACATTCCATACCATCTCCATATCCTTATAAAATAATAGAAATTTCTTCCCAAGAATTACCAGCATTTGATCAAATATGACAAATTTGTGTGCAAAAGTGTATGTTTACATACAATGCAGACATATACTTGCAAATTATTCCTGTAAATACTGTATATAATTTGTTTTCTATGATCTGTACATATTGTTATCACATATTACACAATACTTGTATTTCTAGGTGTATAATAAAGCTGTTATACATAATGTCTTTGAATTTTTATTCACCAAAGTAACACAATACAGAGTACATAAAGTAAAAGGTACAAAAGTTTGTCATTTTGATAAAAAAAAATTAAGTGTACACACAGAAGCCATTTTATGGCAATTCTCTAAATTAATGAAAGGGCCATTGTAGAGATTTTTGTTAAAGTTGCACAAAATTATAATTGTCTACAATTTTGTATCTGTGTTCTCGATAATGCACCAGGTTATTCAGGAAGCCATTGCTACTTTCGTTATGCAATTTCGTCAGAACAGGCGGCAACGACGTTATTCCCGCGATATTCGCTAAATCATCGTAATATTTACCCTGCTCCGAGCCCATCATATGGAAATGCTTCTTTTCTAGACCTTTTTGTTTCCTTCTCTCTCCGTCCTCTGCTTCTTCACGGAGCATTTCTTCTTTTGATGGAAATTCTCTCGCCCCGTGCCAAAAACGTAAGACGAAGCGGACCTTTAGATGCAACAAAGACATGATTATTGATATCGAGGACATTTTTCGGTTTAAATAACTGATAGCAATAAAAGAATTTATTACATTTTCAGCCATATATTGTCATCAATAAGTTGATTAATTGCATTAAACTATTTACACGTTGTAAATTTCTACCGTAAATAAACGGTAGACTAATAATATAATAATCAAACATTTGGTATTATCACTTATATAAATATACCTACTTCGTATTTACAAGAGTCATAGAAATAAAAGGTTCTACCTGCAAGTCAAACATGCTGAAGGCACACACGTAAAACGGAAGTCCAACAAGAGCGAGTGTTGGATTTTCAATAGATATCAAATGTTTCCAAAGTGGCCGCACCATATTTTCATCTACCTGCACGCCACAAGCTTTATCCAGAAATGGAAAGCTGTAATTATAGCCTGGAAAAAATTGTTCACTGTTGTTACCGTTCCTGTAGCTTGTAGCATAAAAACAATATTTTAATGAACAAGTTTATATAATTTCAAAGTGTCTACTGTACCGGTACAATAAAATACGACGTCCACAATTTCTCTGCTGCCATCCGTAAATATGGCATCATGCTCGGTCAGCTCTTTCACGTCAGGTTTCTGATAAACATTTATATTATGCATTATATTATGCATGAAGCAATTGCGACAGTTATACTTCATAAGCATCAAACAAATTTTTCAATAACTAGTTCGAGATACTCGTCAATTATGTAAAGTATGTAATAATTCCCCGTCAATTACTTATAGTACAATCATCTCCCATCTTGTAAAACTTAAAAAACATAAATGGATTTCACGTTATACCTGTACAACGTTGTTGGGAAACTTGGTGAGAATTGCTTCTTTTTGATGATGACTTAAAATAACACGCTTCGCTTTGCTAGATATTTGTAGGGCTAGATCCATTCCTGTTAGACACGATAGTAAATATATACAATGTTTAATTTAGATAGTAAGGTTTATTGTTTGCCATTAGAAGAAGCGATAAGTATGAAAAAATATGTACCAGAAGGTCCGGCGCCGATGACGACCACAGTTTTATCGGAGAAGACTTCGGGAATTCTATAATCATGACTGTGCATTTGATCCCCTTTGTACACGTCATGACCTTTCAGTTTCGTAACTCTGGGCTCGAAGTAATGACCATTGCATACCATTACTGCGTCGAAGGTCTCCACGACAGTCGTGTCATTTACTAAATCCCTGATTCTAATCGACCATTTACGGTCGCCGTTATTGGGTTCTACCAATTCAACGTGATGTAGAAGCTGCAAAATTCCATACTTAGTCATTCAAAGGACATAATTCTTTTAACGAAACTTGAAAGTTCTGGACTGCTATTAATTCAAACAGCTAAATCTGTGATTTCGAAAACTTACGCGGATATAAGACCGCAACTTGTAATGCTCGCAATACGATTTAAGGAAATTGAGTATTTCGCTCCGAGTCAAATAACTTTTCGGACCTTCGGGTATCGGAAAGTCAGGATATCCCATGGCTTCTTTTGGAAGGTTTGTTCTACGTAAAAACAAGGGAATTATAATTAACGTTCAAATGTAATTACTTCTTGAAAGTGTTCTTTCACAACGGTTGGTTTTTCATTGACCAATAATAGTTGCTGCATATGAATTTGCGCTTAAAAAGTTTTTCCCTTTTTATACTTTTTTAATATCATACAAATTGAGTGCAGTATTTTTCATCCCATACCTCTGGATAATTCCCTTTTTACCTGAGACTGTTATACATGCTGGTGTGAATCGGTAAACCAAATTGGTCGAGACCAGTTTCTACTCTGTAGACCCAAGTGCCGCCGATTTGGTCCGTTTTTTCATAACAAACGACTTCGTCTTTGCTGCTACCGGAAGTGCAATGTCTGAGGGCTGCTAGTCCCGCAGCCCCTGCCCCAATTATCGCAATTTTCATTGTCTTCAGACACTTTCTCTAAACCACAAGAATGTAAAAAGATTAATTTTCCTGACTATAAAAGTACGAGTATAATTTATTAGTTGTTTGAGATATTTAGCAAGTATTTTAAATAATTTTATCAGAAATTAGTGGGAAATTAGATTCTGAAAATGAACTTTAATAAATAAGGCAATCGTACATTTCACTAGAATCACGAAATAGAGGCATTTACTTCGATTATAACAGAACGGGAACTGCTTAGAAATGTGAAAGGAGCAACAGGTACAACCGGCTGTAAACTTGGTCGGGTCACCACTTTTTATTAACTACCGCAATTCTTCAATTTATAACGTTTAAACGGAAATAAATGCCGCCCGAAATCAATTTTTTTTTAAATTTTTTAATCTAATCTATCTATTAAATTCTCAAATTCTATCTATAAATCTATTAAATTATACTATAAATATCTTCGTACATGGTTTACAATTTTACGTATTTCAACGAATCTGATGTATACATTATAAGATTTAGAATTATAATACATAAAATGTTAACTAAATCTAAATGAATAAAACGACATTCCTTACGTTTCTTATGGTACACATTTGTTATCTATCAACTATGAAGAGAAGATGTTTTATCAAATGTACATATTCATACCCAAAAAATATAGAAGCTTCCAAACTACACCTTCTTAACAACACTCCTTCTCGCCTGTTGTTGTTTAATCTGGAGAGTTTTGTATTATACTGAGTTTTGTATTTTAATAAAAAATACTTAAATCGCCCTTATTGGATTTCAGTTTTAAGTGACACTTTAAGTGAACTGACGCTCGTATCACGACTAACGACAGAACGTTACTCAGCAGAATGATCCACTTAGGTCGTTGTACGAATGCTTATAAAGTGTATCGTATCGAGACGAACTGATACCGATAACGAGGTCGTCTTGTATTCCACATGTTTACCATAAGCGTGAAAATACGTGTAAGATGCTTGCTACAAGTCTACTTGCAATGACTATATACGACCTTCAACCTTCCTTAAACATCACGTCTATTTTTAAACGCCCATGGAATCTACCGCGGATTGCAGATTGCGCTAAAATTTTTTATTGGTCAAAGTAAGCGATTAGCTTCCCTACTTCCTTCTGTCCTTATTCCAAAATATCATGGTATCATTAAATCGTATTATTTCATATTAAATAGTTACATTGGGTAGCGTTTTTACAGCGGAGAAGTAAGAAAACGATTGTCGAACGAGAAACATTTTATTATGTTAAAGAACATATTCCTATACTCTTACAGCTTCCAATTTGTGAATGTACAAAAAGTTGTTTAATTTCTAGTTTTACTTAATAGAAGAGAATACAGTTTAACACTTAAAAATTCTTACTGAAAAATAAAACAAAAACATGAATCTTATATTAACAAATTTTAGTATCTAAAAGTACATGGTTAAATGTAAAAATAGTTTTAAGTATATGGAATATTTATCATGAGACCTTTTCTTTCAATAACATTTTTACTGAAAATAGAGGCCGTCTGTAACTTACAAGAATAAATATGTTTAATTCAATTTTAACACACAGAATCACTTATCATTGTCTAGTGCATTTACATCAGTCTAACAATTCTTCTTACTTTACACTAGTGATTACTCTTTGTCATTTATGATGGATATCTGCTTCCCACTCATTTTTAAATAACATATATATCTGCATTGCAGCTATAGCATCTTCCACAGAACTGTGTTCTCCAGTTTGTATATTTTTTCCTAACAGTTCGTGGGTAAGTTTTTTTAAACTAGGTGTACCACAGTTAAACATCTTATGAAACCTCTTGTATCTTGATGTATCTCTTAATTTACTTTTTGGATGAGATAAAAAAAGGACACGGAGATCATTCATCAAAGCATGACCAACTAAGATTCTGCCCTTCAATATGTCTGCCACCTCCTTTTGTACAGTTGAAAAGTCTTCTCCATTTTGTAAATCTGATGGACGAATACCACTCACTGCTGTTCTGAAGTCTGTAACTTTCTCCCTTGGTTTGACATACTTATCATAAAGACAAACACAAAAGCGATTCACAATTGACACCCTGGCAATCATACTTTCAGTTCCATCACCTATGCCAACCATTTCACAATCCATTGCAATTTCTTTTGTGAACTTTGGTTGATTATTATTAATAGTGTTGTTCAACATTGTTGCCTGATTCTGAAATACCATAAATAACATTGGTAATTATCTATAATTGTAGATGTATAAGTATCACATATGCTTATTTTCTGGTGTATGAATTACTTACTACTTCAGGTGCAGGGGTTTGTGTATATTTCCTAACTCTCCTATTCTTATGCTGTGAGTTTCCAGTCAAGCCTTTTTTCTGACTATCTGTTTTCACTATTGATGACTTGCATGCAATTTGTTTGAATTTCTCCCAATTTGAACCCGATGGACGACGTTTAGTGACTGGAATAATTTGTTCCTGAACATTCTTCTTCTCGTTCATCCTTGTCTTTTGGTGTAATGTCTTTGGATTATCGATTTCTCTGTTAGTAGAAATAAAAAGTCATGTATAGTTAATACAGCAGAATAACAAACTCAGTAAAGACGTATTTAGATTTATAACCTACACGGAACACGTGTACAAGGGAATGATATATAAAGATATTGTTTCGGTTTTAAGTACGTAACATTTATTGTTAAAGACGAATTATATTTTCCCAATGTTTTACGTTTAATTCTCTAATTTTACAGATAATCCAATGGTAAAATAATAGACCGTTCTGAACAATTTCATAAATGTTTCTGACATACCCATTGTCATAAATACTTCTTCCTACACCTTATTTTGTCGCAAATTAATTTCACAGATAGTGATGAATATAATGCGTAAACAGAAAAAAAATAAGATAAAAATAAGTTCTTGGCTTTTAACGGAATTACATATTTCAAATTTGACCATAGAAATTCATCAGTTTTAAGATGGCAACCTCCATGTTTCGAAATCTGAACAGCAGGATACAATTTTATTGTATTACTAAATATCAATCGTGTTACCTGATATTGTTAATTAATAGAAAGCTGGGGAACCGGCAAAACTATCGTGATATGAAACATATAGGATTTCCATGTTAGTATTTTGTTCTTACCTTTTCACTTTCATAGCGAAATAAATGATACACGTTACTATAAACAAGAAGATCATTTCCATAAAACGTCCTTCTGATTGTACATAGTACACCAGGAATGTACTTCTCACAATTTTAGATTGTCATAAATATGATTAAACTACTGACGAGAGGAATAGTACCTCAGTGACAAAAGCCACCATTTTTAATGCTGTTTTGTACAGCGTGGTAAGGACCAGTAAGGACTAACACTATTACGATTGCAAGATATGTCACGTTGTACTTTTCATTATAATTGCAATAAATACATTACGGCACGGATTGATGACGATAGAGTGACATCGTTGATCTCACTCGTGTGATTTAGTTACGAACGAATCGTAGTGTAATTAATCATTTAAAGAAGAATGTACTAGTGTACTTCATACTATTTACCTCATCAATAACCTGTCGGAATATTATTGTAGCACACATGCACATGAAGATGAGTATCGTTATGAATGAACTGCGTACATAGAAAAGAAAGTTATTAGAAGTAAACGTAGTGAATTGTGCGTGTAGATGAAATTAATTTTCTAATAAGTTATTATTATTTTCCGGTTTAATAAGTAGTTAGTATTTATTAGAGACAATGGCAGAGGAATCGTTAAGTAACACGGCAAATGTTGAGTCGAAAAAAACCGGGAATGCACGGGCCGTGTTTTACAAAAAGCCAATCAAAAGAAATAATTATAAACTTGATATCAGTGTTGAAGATACTCCCCAAGAAATACGACGTCAACGCTTATTACAGTTTCAAAAAAAGTCAGTAAAGTAACTTTTGATTATGTCTGGGTTACTCGTAATCATACTATTATTTCATAACATTGCAGTAGCAGAGATACTGCTTTTAACAATGTTCGAGGAATATTAGAAACTACATTGAATTCTGAAGGTGAAGATGAAGAAGACATGAAAGTTTCTCCAAACGAGAAAGCACATTTTTATTCAAGACAAAATAAACATTATGCCAATCAATTAATGATGTCTGAATGGATGCTAGAAGTACCTTATGATTTTGTAGATAAATGGATTTTAGTCCCTTGTCCATATGGAAGAAGAACTTTAGTAATTGCTGCTAAGGTATCAATTTCTGACATTAAACAAATCAATAATTTATGACACTTATATGTGAATGGTACATGTGTCTTTAATATATTAATATAAATTGATGCAGGGTGAAACTAAAGCATATAACAGACGTGGTTATAGGCTTGGCAAATTTAACTCAGCACTTCCTGGTGGAAATCCCGAGGAACATAGAAGTAGTTGTACTATTTTAGATTGTATATGGATAACAGAACAAAAAACATATTATGTTCTGGATGTATTAGCATGGTCCAATCAACCACTTTTAAACTGTGATGTATTGTATCATTCTTTACATGTTTGACAAATTTATTATAATCTTGATACATATGATTACATGATTTATGATACTTTATTGTAGGCAGAATTTAGACTCTTTTGGTTAAAATCACAATTACTTGAGATACCGGAGTTACAAGAAAGAGGTACATATAGAAATACATTTCCAATTTTACCTCTACCAAATATAAATTGTAATGAGAATATATGCTCATTTTTGGCAAATCTGTCTGTATTACCACCTTTGGATGGCATATTGTTTTATCATCGTGATGGGCAGTATACTAAGGGCCATACTCCTCTTGTAACATGGTTGAAACCATTTATGTTGCCCGAGGTACTTAGCATAGCAGTACCTCCAATACTTGAGGAAAAGCCAGATGGATATATAGACTTTCAACATTATATCACTGATTATACCAAAAAGGGAAAAAGCAAGAGAGCTGTCGAACATACAGTAAATTTCAGCTAAAATTTACTTTGGCATCATTTTTTTTTAAAACACAAATTTTGAAGAAGCTAGCTAAATATTATTTTTGTTTTTCAGATGGAAGTTGCTGAAGATGATTCATAACATGTTTTTAAACTTTTGAATAAATTTAAAGGTAGATTGAAATACAAGTATTTTAAATGTAACTTTTTATTTTCTGACAACTGCTTAAATATAGATTCCATTTCATTTTTAAGCTGATTTTTTTTTCACCTTACTATAACTGGTTAAAATTTCTCTAATGTAGGGAAAAGGGCAGTCATAAAAAAAATAATAATTCAATTTACAATAAGATTCTTGCCCCGATGACATCGGTATTTTGAAACAGGCGGTAAAATATAATTGCACCTATGACAACTTAGTCTTGGTAAGGTGTTCAGATGACTTGTATTTTGTCCCTAATACTTAATGTAAATTATTACACTTAGCTCTGCTCGCAACTTGTACTTTGTACAACATTTGTTGGGAAGAAGCTTGCTGGCAGTCTGGAAAAATATAATTGTTTTGATTATAAAATTTAATCACAATTTTTAACATTTCATTGTTGACATCGTATTTCTACGTTTCATTTCTTTAGCAGATGTTTGAAAAAAAATTTCATAATACATTATTACTCACATAAACAGCTATAAGGTAACAATTTTTTGTTAGCCTCATAAATCAAAATGTAATGTATGAAGTGTATCTAAAGCCTTCTCATTTAAATACAACAAGACACGATTCATAGCTTCTCTATTTGTAATCTTCATCTGGGAAAACAGATTTTTTAATTATAAAGAACTGAGGAAGTTTATAACATGTAACTTATGTTAAATTTACCCTATTATCCATTATTGTTATTGCTGGAAGATGAATTCTATGTAAAGTACATAGACCAAGCTGTAAACCACCTGCTTCTAGTATTTGTTTGTGCAAAACTTCATGAAATTTTTTCACTTGGTCTGCTTCAAGATGAGTTTCCCAAGAATCATTATCTCCATCCCTAGTAATTCTGGAAACAGCGTAACAGTAGTGTGTATTTGCATAATGTTGTAAAATTTTGTATAGATCTCTCAGAGAGATTTGCTTACTTACGCTTCTAACATTCTCACTAAATCTAAGACTTTGAATTTGATAGTAATTGTATCCGTAATCGGTAATTCCGGCACGGTATATTCCATTTTTATTTCTTCAGTTGATTTTGGGAGTTCATCTTTACTACTTGGGGTAATTACAATTGGTACTAGCCACATCAAGTCATCCTCTGTAGCAGGTAATGCAGTTATCATACAATCGAACATGCGACTGATTGTATGATGCACAGCATCCATGCAACTACGTGTGCCTCGGCACAACAAAAGAGGTAACCTTAGAGAATTTCCTGAGTCCATTTGGGTTTGTTGTGTTTTCCATGATAAAAAGATCCCCTTGTAAATGGATTTCTCTGGGGTTTCCTCAGCTCCTGTGGCTTTAGAGAACACTTCAACCTGCAATTATCTTTTTTATTTCATGATCTCATTAAGTTGAAAGTCATATTATTATCTGCAATATGAATTTGAATCTATATTAAAGATCCAATACACATAAGGATTAGTAAAGATTTACTGCGAAAAATATTTCCAATAGATTTTAACTGTCATAAATCTGCAAACAAGGGTCATTTAAGAGTTTAGGTGCCTAATCTTTTATTTAGAACAAGAGGACTTTACTAACACGTACAGATATATATATTGTAGTTAATCATTTTGAAAGCATACAAACCTTAATAGGTGCAGGATCTAATGAACTTGGCCTAGGTGCTACATTTTCCATTATGGAAACCTTTGCATCATAAGTTACATCTTCTTGTGCCAAAGTGCTTGCAATTTCTTCTCTCAACTTTTTACTGTAAAGCTTCAACTGTACTTCGTCATGTTGTTGAAAGCCAAATAAAGCTGATACTCCAAATATGTTCCATGTCTGAAGTAAAAGTTCTATATTCGAAAATTATACTCATTTTATTGTAGAATACTATAAACACTTCTTAATGACATTAAAAGCTACTAATTATTTTCAAGTTCAAACTCCAAAGTGTAATCAGCATGATGTATACAGTAAAATATTTCCTTTTATTATGCCTGTCATGTTAAAATTTTTATATATTATAAATATTTCTAGAGTATTTACAGTGGGTTACATTGATGTTTAAAACGAAGAGGTTATGTTATTACAGTTATCCATAAACCTTTAAAATGACCGAATTAACCTCTCATTGTTTGAATAAAGACAAGAACGAAACTTTTAAATATACAACAGACTGAAAATAATCAAATACTAATTATGGAGTTTTTACAAAATCCTATCTATATACGTGTAATGCTTTTACTTATTTACCTTCGATTGTATTTGCCGTTTCGTTTTCTTCAGCAACCGTAGCAGATGCTAAACTAAAACGTAATTGTCTTTCTCTGACTTTTGGAGTACGTGGTGTATACAACGCCAATCGACTCATTCCCGGTACTGCATTTTCAATAGAATCTTCCATTTTAACAATATATTGTTTCAAAAAACTCCAATAAAATTGATTGCCATCACAGATCTATTTTGTTTCAACACAGTACTTTCGAAATGTAACGAACTTGAGCGCCTATAACTTTAAAGGCAGTTTACAATGGAACTAGAAGACTAGAAACTTCACGAAATCAGTTATAATAACATTTGCTAGGTAATATTAATCGAGCATGTATAGTAGATAATTGTTAGTAATTACCATAAACTATTTCCAGAAATTGTCTTAAACGAACAGAACATCATTATCCAATCGTTTAACAGTTTATTTTCATCGTACATAGTATAGCTATATCGGTGCATTAGTTTTGTAATCAATGGTGTGCGGTTGGGGATCAGTGTGTGTTTATATTATCTCCCGCGCAAAAAAACGTCAAATAGTGTTTTAACTCAATTGATTTGAGTTTTCACGGAGCAATAATAATTTTAGTGCCTGAATGTGCGCTTCTTAAAAGTTATGGCCGAAATAGAGGTGACATTTCCGTCTGGCGGTCAACCAGGAAAAATATTGAAATGGAGAGTAGCGGCGGGCACTATGGTCTCAGCGGGCAGAATTTTGCTAATATACCAATGTATCACACCAGGAAATGAGGATGATAATGGACCTGAAAAGAAACTTCGTGCGACCCAATTTGGTCGCGTTATTAAGCTATTCGCGAAGGAAGGCACTGTTGTTGAACCTGGGTACATATCTTGTTAACCTCAAATACGAGTACCATGTTTATCGATTTTTCATGGCGCGCAGTTTTGAAATTCTTGAAACACACGTTATTATGCAGAAAAATTTTCAATTTGTTTACTATCAAATTGTTTGTTTAAAAATAAGTCGCAAATAAATTTCCGACAGGTATTATTTTTTATTAGCATAACTGTTATGCACTTTGTGTATTGTTAAAAACATATCACTTCCTCTATTTAAATTGATGTATACATGCATTGGAATTTGTTTAAAATTTTGTCTTTCAATCTTCATTGTTTCTATTATCCATTAAAAAATCTGAAATTTCACAAGAAAATTTACAACTGATCACAATATACTTTAAAACTATTACATCTTATGTGCATATCTGTGGGGACAAGCACTTGTTTTCAGTTAGTAGATGCAATTACCATTCAAGTTTTATTTTATTAATATTCATTTCAGACAGGTATTATTACAATTGGAAGGATGCAAACATCCTACAGTAATGAAAGACCTCTGTGCTGAATGTGGTGCAGACTTAAGAGTTGAAGGAATAGATAAAGATGGGAATAGTACAACTTTATCACAAGCTAGTGTACCCATGGTACACAGTGTGCCTGAATTGAAAGTTTGTCCAGAATTGGCAAAAAAAATTGGTAAAGAAGATGAAGAGCGTTTATTAAGAGACAAGAAGCTGGCCTTACTTGTGGATCTCGATCAGACAATTGTTCATACAACTAATGACAATGTTCCTCCTAATATGAAGGTAAAAGTAGTTTAATCAACAAGTTTTCAACTACTTTATGTATATGTTTTCTAATAATGTGATTAATTTTGTCAGGATGTGTATCATTACCAATTGTATGGGCCGCGTTCTCCCTGGTATCATACACGGTTACGGCCGAATACCCGGCATTTTCTGTCTGAAATGAGTCGATTGTACGAGTTACACATTTGCACATTTGGGGCACGAAATTATGCTCATACTGTAGCAGCTTTATTGGATAAAGATGGTGTTTTATTTTCTCATAGAATACTCTCAAGGGACGAATGCTTTGATCCAGCGTCTAAAACAGCTAATTTAAAGTATGTACATTAATGTATTTCATATTTTTTTTATTGTAGTGCAAATGTAAAGTTTTTTGTTTTTACGTTTATAAAAACTAAAAGGAGTAATACGCAGTGTTTTGTGGTATATTATTTGATTAGTTACATTGTTTTATAATTGCGTTATTCTGCTCCTGCAAAAAATTGTTACTCTTATCACCATAATTATCATTATTGAAAAGATGGGGTTTCTGGTAGGGCTCTATTTCCTTGCGGTGATGATATGGTATGCATCATAGACGATCGGGAAGATGTGTGGCAGGGTTGTGGAAATTTGGTTCAAGTTAAACCGTACCATTTTTTCCGTCACACCGGAGACATACATGCACCTCCAGGATTAGGAAAATTTGATGTACCTCCTTTACCTGACTTAGAGAAATCAGATGAGCTCAATGTGGAAGCATCAGAGGATAGCGGTGATAAAAATGGTTTACCTGAGATAAGTAAGACGGAAACGGAGCCTATAACAGATCAAGAAATTCAAAGCGCGAACAAACAAGTTGAACCAGAATCTAGTAAATCAAATCCGGAGGAAACAATGCAGTCAGATCAGAAATCGGATGATATTCAAGACAATGAAAAGTCCGAAAAAGCAAACACTACATTCAACAATGATCAAGAGAATTCAGAAAAACGTCCAGAAGAAACACGTGATAATAATTTGCAGAATATTGATTCAATTGTAGATGAAGATGATGACGATTATTTACTGTACCTCGAGGATATTTTGCGTAGAATTCATGCAGAATTTTACAATCAGATCGAAAAAGAATCCGAACGGAAATCTTTGAGAGATATTATTCCACGGGTAAGGGCCCTTGTGCTGAAGGGCGTGCATTTAACATTCAGTGGTTTAATACCAACTCACCAAAAATTACATCAAAGTAGAGCCTATAAAGTGGCAAGAGCTTTTGGAGCAGAGGTCACACAGGTAAGTTGTAGGGCTAATTTCTGCATAATTTTTTATGAACTTTTTATACAACAATTGGAAATTACTTTTTTAGGACATAACGGCACAAACGACGCACTTAGTAGCTATAAAACCAGGAACTGCAAAGGCAAATGCGGCTAAAAAGAATCCAAATATAAAAATTGTAAATCCTGATTGGCTGTGGACTTGTGCAGAACGATGGGAACATGTAGACGAACGTCTCTTTCCTCTTACTGCAAAGGTATAAATCATGATAATCCGATCAATAATTTCAGACGTTGGTCTATTTTGTACTTCTGTGATTCATATAATACATATAAACTGTATTTAAATTTTTCAAATTATGCTTAAAGTCTAACCACAGATTTTAAGGAGTATTTGAAAGGTTTGTCCTAAGAATTCACCTATTGCCTTGAAATAGTATTAGCTTGAGTAACAGAGTAAGTATTCCTAGGCTCGTGGATCTAGGGTACCGCCTCCACATTGCAGCAGTCCAGATCGTGTAGAAGATGTTAATCCCAGAGAAGCAAGGGATAGTTTTGCGGATAGCATAAATCCGTTAATGTCTTTCACACCCGAAGAAATTGAAATCATGGACAAAGAAGTTGATGAAGATATGGAAGATCAAGAAATGGGGTTACCTGTTTTTGATGCGGAAGACCTCGACGATATGCAGGAAAATAGTAAAAGAATAAGGCGCAGCAGTTCTGAGTCGGAGGATTCTTTCAACGGTAAAATATTGTGTACAAAAATGGTTGCTATTTGTATTATAATCTTTGTTTTATATCTTGCAACCATCTGTAACGCATTTTTGTAGTAGATGACCGTCCCTATAAATCGGTAAAGAAAAGGAAGAGAGTGTCTAAGGAAAGTTCCGACGAAGATTCTTCGGGAGAAAAGGGTGACTATGCTGATAATGATGATGATGACGACGATGACGATGACGATCCAGTCACGCGTTTCAGAAGAGGAGAAGATTTGCCTGATGATCTTGATCTTGGTGACAACTCACAAGATTCTGTAGATTTGGAACCAGGCGACAATGAAGATGATCGAGAATGGAATGCAATGGGAGCAGCTCTCGAAAGAGAATTCCTTTCCGAATGATTTATTATTATGTCGATAAATATCTATCATTTGTTAAGCTGATGCTTTAAAACATAAACTGTAAATTTGTAAGTCATAGATAAATCAATGGCGATTAAGAACGACTTTGAAAGTTTCTATTACAA
This sequence comes from Hedychridium roseum, assembly GCA_963989215.1. Classification (NCBI taxonomy): domain Eukaryota; kingdom Metazoa; phylum Arthropoda; class Insecta; order Hymenoptera; family Chrysididae; genus Hedychridium; species Hedychridium roseum. The sequence goes on along the minus strand of OZ022313.1, from coordinate 6,898,037 downwards.
AGGCATATTACATACTTTTAGAGATCAAGTACCATTCGATCATCAGGCGTTATAACAAGAAAAGCATTTTTAATCAACAAAATAAGTGCATATACCACTGTTAATTTTACGAGACAGGGACTGTTCATATAGTATAAACTGTTTCATTAAAGCAAGAAAGCTATTTACTTTAATTAATTAACAGAGTTATTAATGACAAGAGAAATAATGGTTTATAATAAAAGAATATCACGCAAAGAAATGATTTTCTTTATAAAGTGTTGCTTCTAAGTCTTCATTTTACAAAATAAAATATACTTAAATTCAGTGTACTTGCAGTTGTAACATGAAGACTGTAGTTATAAGAAATTTTTATATGAAAATCAGAATGTGTTGAAAATTTGTGAATAAATTGCAGTATTTGCTACATTATTTAACCATTTTTTTCACTATATACTTTATTAAAGCCATTTAACATTGTTGCAAATTTAATATGTTATCTACTATATCTATTTACGAATTGCATAAGGTTCAGGATCATTTGGATATTCGTGATACTTGACATAGGTGTCTTTGTCAGTAAAATCTTGTGTACCCTCTAGTCTTCCTCTTGGAGGTGCTTTATCATATTTAAATACAGATTTATGTTCACCATACATTTTATCAACTTCTGACATGTCATCCCTAATTTACAAAAAGAAAGTAAATTATTATAATGTGCATCAAAATGTTTATTTTGTGATGTAGAAGTTTGATTACATACCGATACTGGCTTGCAACAACCTTTTTGCCAGTAATAGGGTCAGTTATATCACCCAAAGGATATATTACTTCTACAACCTGCAAAATAGTAATTTAAATATGATATAAAATAATTTCCAAAACTGATTGTTTACATGTAATACATTAACACAGATATTTGTATGCAAAAACAGTCAAATAGATGAAAGAAACAGTTTCCTGGTTCAGAAATTACAGTGTATTGCAATATTTATAAATGATGTACAATGTTAATACAGGTATGTAATACAATTCTTACCTTATGAGTTATGACTCGTGTTAATTTTTCAGGTAAAGTTTGTATGAGTACTGTGTCACCAGTTTTGCACAATTTTTGAGGATCGTGTGCATAAACAAATTCATGTTCATTGAAATACTGAAAGAAAGTTGAAGTCAAAATAACCTCAAATTTAATACTTTCAAAGAAGTATGCATAAAACATAGTTATCATTTTTGACGTACCATTAAAAGATGTTCGTCTAATTTCAATCGCTTTATGCGTATTCTTGCAGCATTTTGTTTCGTTGACGGCAAACATTTCCCAAGAAAATAAGTAAGTGCTTTTTTGCCGCTTGTGCTTGCCATTCTGTTGTTTGATATGCTGGGTACTAAATTTACAAGACCAATGAGAAATATAAAGCGTTGAACAACAATGAGATATATTAATTACACATTCACAAGAACTGTATTTCAGTTTGTTTGTAATAAATTTTGATGTACATATCACCCGCAAATTGACTTGTGCATGTATAAGATGATTTTTAGATTGGTACGTATCAGTACGTATATACAGCAAATGATGGGGAAAATGTAGGTTAGTTATCCGGCTGGGTAAGTACGAGAATACTGAGCATGGATCTACGCAAAGTATAAAAATGAAAGCCCAGTCATTTTTTATTATGTTTACTAACATACAAAACAGGTTTCATTGAGTTTCAATCGATTATAGGATACTCCTCATATAAATAGATACAGTGACAAACATGTAATTCTTATTTGAATTAAAAACATCGCAATCGTTTGTTTTGAAATTGTAGATTGCCTGTACTGTCGTATAAATCAAGGGATATAGCAAATATCTGTGTAATCACACATTTTTTATCTGATAAGATTGTGCTGCGTTGGAAAATTGTGAAATATAATACGTATGTAACCTGCGAAAGACATAAGTTCCTGTGATTGTACATTGCCTTCACTTTACACGCATAGTCTATCACCATAGTACGATGAAGATAGTACATGTAAGATTAACGGTCCCCTCGACGATTCAATTTCCTCGGCAATGATTGTTCTGTGTTTACGTGATAATGCGTTCAATTTTATAAACGAGTCCCTCTGTTCTTTCATACTTGCCACTTGCTACCACATCTTTCGACTGTTTCATAGTGGCTGATAGTGTTTTCAGGCATTCTCAAGAGTTCCTTATGTAGTGTTTTTAAATAATTAATTAGGAGGAAATGAGTGACGTGATAAATAATATTCGTTCTACATATTTTTGATACATCGATACGTTACAAAGTTGTGTAAGTTCTTATAAAATTGAACATTTTTAAAAATTGCTATTAAAAAGAGTTCCGCTTCTCGAAGAGTCAACGCTTGTGTTAATGACAATCATAATAGCAAAGTAGTAGTAAATAATACTAAAAGTATTAACCAGTGTACCATATAGCTTCAAGCATTTATACAAAGTCATCTTGTTAAACATCGTTATTGATAGAAAAATTTTTGGAAAACCAGATAAAATGAATTCAAACGACACTGTTTTAATACCTGGACAATCGATACGGCCGTGTGTAAAAGAAAATGTTCCCGCTCTTCTTGTCGAGAAGCTTTATGGAATGCGCGTGAAAAGTATTAAAGAACTTAACGGTTACGACGACCGAAATTACCATGTAATTTGCGAAGAATCTTTATCAAATGCTGAGGGCAGACATGTCCCTGCTAGCGATGGCTACGTACTGAAGATTGTGAATTCTCTAGATTCGAAGAAAGTCGACGTAATTGACGCGCAAACTGAAATACTTTTGTTCTTGAATAAGAAAGGGGTGGTATGTCCCCTGCCAGTGAAGAATTTGAAGGGGGATTATTACTCATTGGAGAAATTGAACGTAGAAGACGAGAAGGTTCAGTCGGAATCGATGAAACACGTTGTCAGACTTTTTGTTTATCGACCTGGCAATCTTCTTCATTCTTTAACGCCCAGCAAAGAACTTCTCTGGTCTGTCGGTCGTTTTACGGCAAATCTTGACTCTGTTCTTCTCGACTTCTCTCATCCAGCTTACGACACTCACCACACGATTTGGATGCTGCACTCTGTTCCAAAACTGCGAGAATTCGTCCATGCCGTCGGTAATTCCCGCGTAAATAGTTATCAACAACGCATTACCCGATTGCAAGTTTGACTAACACTTGGTTCGCAAAATTGTAAACAACTGAGACAAATTATTACAATTATTACAACTTTAGCTTTCTAATATTTCAGTTTTCAAAAGGTTGTTTTTTCTGTTCCGTATTAATTGCATTAAGTAAAGGTAAAACATTATTCTTGGATGTAGGATATGCAAATCATCATTATTAATGAAAACGACATTTCAAAGTTCAATAATATTCTGATTTGTAATCTCCCGGTGTTCATGAGATAGTTCTTGAAGTAAATCCTCAGAGGATCCTTTTTCCGATTCTGATCTGATCCTGATTTTGAAGGCAATTCGATCGACCGGCAACTCGTGCTCGACGTCGTTCAGGCATTCGAGTCTGAAGTTCTGCGAAACGCTGAAAATCTTGAGCGAGGCATTATCCACGGGGATTTGAACGAGCAGAACATCGTGATGAGCCCAGATGGAAAAGAAATCGCAGCGGTCATTGATTTAATGGACGTACAGAAGACCTGCCTGGTCTTCGAGCTAGCGATCGCACTGTGTTACATGATTGTCCAGGTCGGCGACGTGAAGATGGGAAGACACGTTGTGCAAGGATACGAGACCATCCGAAAACTCACAGAGGACGAGAAGAGGGTCCTCAAAGTCAGCGTTTGCGCTAGATTGTGTCAGAGCCTTGTTCTTGGTGCTTACAGTCATCTCCACGACCCAAAAAACACATACATTCTTGTAACACAGAAATCCGGCTGGATACTTCTCAAGAGACTTTGGCCGATGACGCAGGACGAAATATCAAATGCTTGGGGCCTGCATCCCCAGTGTCTGAATTCCTAAAACAACAAAATGGTCAACTTACCATTTTCTAGCTTTTCACGAAGATTAATACGTACAGATTAATGTGTCACTTTCGCTATTTTTTTAACTTGATTTCATTTTTTTAGTAGTATATGTTTAATACAGAGCTTCTAAATACTTTTATCGTTTAATTGATGAAACTGTGAACCAAATGAAAATGATCGTTGGTTCCTAATCTCAAAATAAATGGAGGGGCCCATTAGGCAATTGTAATCAATAGATCATACAAAATTTCTATAGTGAATGTTGGACGTATTTGTATTTGAAATTTTTGTAGCAGTTACCTTTAATTGAGAAAAAATGACCCCAAGCAATTAGTACACTTTTAAGTATATTTTAAAATCGGCGACTGTGTGGTCAATTACCGTCAATTTTAATCTACATGTATACTAATTTTAAGATGCTATAAACAATGAACAAGGTATTTTAAAACAAGGCGTATATTACGCGCAGTGACATATCCTCTGGTTTTATTCGTATTTAGGCAGTTACATATTTACATAGATGCATTTAATGAACAATAATGTTGCTTCTTTCTCGACGCGGGTTAATAGTCAGGAAAACCGTCTTTGTATATGTACGTGTATCGTGATATTTACAGACAACGTGTGCTTGCGAAATCAATAAATACTCCTGAGGTAAAGACAGATGTACAATATATAAGTTAATTTAATATAACATAGCGAATTGGGTTCCGCTGCTCCGTTAAAATTAATACACTCCGCCCGTAATTAGTGGTAGGACCTGCACTATTTTCAATGGTAATATACAAAACTCTCCGCTTCTTATTGCGGTAACGCAAAATTCAGGGATCATAGTTCTTAAGATTTCTAAAAAAGGCAAAATAAACAAGTTAGTGATATTTACACAGCAAACAATTTCGTAAAATGGAATTGGATTTTGATTATAGAAGATGTTCGAGTTGGAATGTCATTTTCTATGTACTTTTTCGAATGTAGAGACGATATTCCACAATAGGACTGATATTTTTAAAATCTGTAGTATTTCCTGATTCTATTGTTGAGCCGTATCACAGACTGTTTAAAGTGCGAGACAGGACACCCTCTAATAAATACATTGTAAACTTAAATGTTATGCACTTGTTATCTCAACTATTAAAATAAATGCAAAAGTTAAAAAATGTATGCTCTTTAAAATTGAAGTTAATGCAAATAACTCTTGTGTTTTCACTTCTTTATTTGTATTCTGAAAGTGATATATCATTTAGTTTTAACTGTCCTTTACTGTTTCTTCTTAATTATCATTTTTTTTAATATTACAGATTTCATAGAATTTATACCGCTTTCACAAGATCTTCAAGTGATGTGTATATTTGCCCCAGTTACATACACATTATTATTTGCATGAACGCGACGTCTTTTCTTTTAATTTCCTGAATTTTGTGTTACCTGTCCATCTAACAAAAATATAACGTGCGCATAATGCTGAGATATGGCGACAATCTTCGTGGAGAACGCTTCTCGCCCGTAAAACATGTATAGAATACACACTAATTATAATTAAGCTATGTACGCTCAGTAAAGACCTTCGTATCCTTCACATCGCCATGGATCGCATATATTTTCAGCTTTACAGTCACTTTTCACCGGCGTACATGCTGTATGAGTTACATTTTAGTCCTGCAATATACACTGTCTCTTCTGGAGCTTCATGCGTAACGTTTAATAATGTACGAATCGTACATAATCTCAAATACGTCAATTATCGCTTCGCTCTTCCACATCAAGACAGATTCTTTCACGGAGTGAATGCGCATGTCTTTATAGTTTCCTTTTCGAAAATATGTTACAAGTGTAAAACAACGACAGCGCAAATTGTATTTGCGATGAGAATGTTCTTCCGATTACCGGTGAATCCTTCCTTGAGGGTTCGTTTAAGAGAAATAAGGGCATACCAGCGAATGGCAGGGTCACAATAACATCGTATTTATTATAATGGGTCTTTAGTTGGTGACTGGTAAAGACAGGTAAGCTCAGAAGATTAAATAGCAATAGCTTTCGGCAAGAGCAGCTAATGATTTATACGTATAACATTTAATGCCTGTTCCAGTTATTAAAATTGCTATGTATACTGCGCAGTAGCATTTTAATAACTGTTACACTTTTGTATAGTGGCTATAGTTAAATCGTTACGCCTGCTTCTGCCGGATTAAGATTCCTAGGGTTGGGCGATCAGAGGCACATAAGTAAATTCGAGCCATTTGATTAACGACAAAACGCGCATCGTCGTATAGTATGTTCACCGAATTTTCTCCAGAGGGTCATTAACAAAATATTATATTACATATTACCTATATAATTTTATTGCTTAGAATCTATTGGCTCTCATGTTTCCGCTCTGCGTGAAGAGAGAGTGTTTTTATAACACGCGATTAATTTATTATTATACTTTTAATAATAACTTATATCGTTAGTAACACTGTATCCTGTCGTCTTAAATCGTTTACCTCTTGATGCCGAATTGAACGAACTCGGGGATAACGTGATTTAACAAGTGCAGACAAACAACAGGAAAGTTACACAGAAAAACCCATTGATTTATTTTTATTATACACACGAGCTTTTCACGTGGTATGCGTTTCGCAATTTTTTTGTCAAACAAAAATACCAGAAAATACTTTAGGGAAGTGTGTTTTCCTTCATCGGAAAAAATGAAGTTTTTTCTGTGCACTTTAACAGGAGGTGGACTTAAATAATGAAAAGGTAAGTATTCAGCATGGACAGTGGAGTGGAATGGCTGGTGTAAGAACCTGATTCTTCGAAACACGACAGAAAGTTCGAGGTATCAGTCTTATGTAAATTATTTTTCTATGTTAAAAGAATTCGGCAAAGTTATTTGCAATATGTCATCACAAACGGTAAAACTAATGAAACGTTAATAACCGAATGATTCTTCTAAACCTTTACCCTCGTCCTCTATAGTATTATTTACAATAGAATGAGCGCACTGGTAACGCAGAATTGTCCAAAGCCATAATCACGGCACGATCCTATCGGCAATGATGTTCCTTTCTCAAAAATCGATCGTTCGCTTTCGTTCATCCTCTTGTTTATTTAACGCCTCTACTCGTCGCGTAAAGCTGGTTCCTTCGTTTGACTCCAACACCAACGTCGATAAAATTTTAATAACTCACCAATCAACTACACTCGCGATAACGTTCCTTTCAGGAGAACTTAGTCCTTCGTTCCTACGTATGAAATTTAACGATAGATCCGTTAATAGTTTTTTCGACGATTTTTCAAACGTTTCTTTTCGTTTTATGTGATACCGCATTTCCTTTCTAAAATACTTTCCTTTAACTAATTTTTAACTTTCCAACTAATTGAATTGGCAGAATTGGAAGTGTTATTCTAGTGAACTTTGGATTTACCTATGTAACTCAATCTTTATCGTAAGACGTTCCTTTAACCAGAGGAAAGCTGAGTATCGGAAAAGGATTCATTTCTCAATCCTTCCTACTGAATGTAGGGAAAAAGACAATGGGAAATACGGATTTTAATATGATTTATAATTTCACGATCGAAACCACAGTTGAACATCACTTTTATGTTTTGTATGTTCATAATTTTCTTTTTAGAGTGCGCATAAAAAATACTTTAAACGAAAAATTGAAGGCGTAACTCAAAACCGTGATCATCTTAAAATCACGTTGAAACTCTCCCGTTTTAGTTCAGTGAGTGAAAATCATGGAATTCTTGAAAAAATCAGTCATTTATAGGGTTTAAAAAAAAACAGTTTCGATGACGTGTTTCCTTTACGTGTCGAGGCGCATTGCATCGAGAAAATTTTCCTTAAAATATGGCTATACCCTGAAACAGCGCTAGGATGTACTTTGTGCGTGTGAAAATTTTTCATTCTAGTTTTCACGTTCACCGCGCTGATAATAGTAATTTTGCGGAAGTGAAAGATGTTTCGTGCGCATGGCGACCTGTATACAGCCTCTTTTTTACCTTACTTCAGCTAGAACAATTGGAATATATGCACAGGTATTCATAAATATTTAAAAGACAATGTAGATGCTGTCCACTATATTTTAGCAAACGAAGCTAATATGCGTATTGTTTTAAATGCTTGTGGTAGCATACTCTGTTTCCGAAGGCATGTATTCCATTATTGTATAAATTGAATTATTCCGAAAAAAGGAGGAGAAGATACAGGAACCTTATCCATGTCTTTGTCGCTCTTAACGTATTAAAACAAGCTTCTTCATCATTGTATCTAAATTTACTGTACAGAATGCCATTGTCTCACTCACGAAATCGATCTTACCACTGCTGCACGATATAGGAATGTTTAATACGAGATTCCCTCCGTTTGAGAAAAACGTTTGGTGAACTGTAGTTATATCTGTCACGACGCACATCGATTTTTGGCCCCGGGCGTGCAGGGAACAGTACACTGAGGGAATATAATCCATTTAATCGAAGAACCAGTTAAGTATTTCACCGTGCAACGAAGAAATTCGTGGAATGTCTTCGAGATGTTCTCCCGTCAAATAAATACATATGTATTTTACATAAAACGAAGTCACGGACGTGCATTTTCTCACAGTGTACTGATTTACGGCTATGCCCTTGTTTTTCTCATTGTGCCAGGAATCGATAGCACTTTTGCTAGAGCTCTAACAACATTCGGTCTCGAATGATCAATGATGATTAACGACAGGTCTTGCAACACTGCTTCTTGTACAGCGGCACTTTGCACATGTTCATCATCTTCACTCTGCGGCACAGCTGCGACTGATCCTTGCATTCCTCTGAAAAGCAAAATTTCACGATTCCAGTATCCGTCTTTAAATACGTTAATAATTTATTTAATTTCCTAGATGGTTTGACCGTTTCCCGGTGACGAGTGTTCTTCGAACTATAAAATTACTATTTCCAAAAGGAAATAAAATCTGACAATTTTATGTAAAAAATGTTAGAAAACACTAACACAAGTAACGAGACAGGAAAATAACGACGAAATAATTACACTTAATTTTCCAAAACTCCTCATTCATTACCCCGCGTGAAAAAATATCGACAATATTTAAGGGTACAGAAGAATCTCTGAAACTTGAAAATCTCGCCATTATCTTTGAAAAACAGAGAAAACCGGTTGAAGGATGATCTGTAGCATTTTATTATTGCATTACCCATTTCAATGTCAACTGATTTCGACTCGGCTTGCCCTATTGTTTTGATAAGATCGTGCGTGGGGAAGGAACTGGTCGATATATCTTACCGGGTGATAGAAGACACGGAGGGCCTCTGCAGGTTTTCATTACCGGCGGCCGTGGAATATCTCTGCACGCGTTACCTGCTGGCTTCTTCGTGCCGAACCACACGCACTGCAAGATTCTGTACTTGATACCGTTCTCCTCGCACATGCCGGTACACTGCCAACATTTCGCAGTCGGGTGAAAACAGGTTCCCGATCAACAGATGGTCTTCGATCATTAATTTCGCGTTATTACGCGTACATTCGTTTTAATTGACGCGATTATATTGCGCGACATTTTTAGAGCTCAGTTCGTAATTGAAGGCTGAAACGGCCATGTTCCGCGATTATTAATGGCAACTCGCGGGACTGGCAAATATCTCTCGCAGATTTATTCAGGCTTAATGTAACTGGTATTTTCCTGTCATTCTACATTATTTATACCTCTTGTAAATTAGTAAAACGACGCTGAGTATCTGGTCCGCATAATCTTACAAACATTTCAATAATCATCTGCTAGAAGAGCCAATGAGCAAACGTTAAACCTTAAAATACATCTTAAGTAATGACGTAACGACGTTAAGTTCCAAATTGCTTTCAGGTGAATTTTCTTAAATCATATCATTTCTTGATAAGTCAAAAGATCTTCCTTAAATACGTAAATCGATCCGCGGCTAGGAAATTCGATTCTTCGACGTATCCGGCAATTGAAATTAGATTAACTTCACGGAAATTGCTCTACCTCCGACCATTCGCCGACCCTCCAGACGCCCTTGCACTCGTCATTGTAACATTCTTGTCTCTGCGGTGGCCTGGTAGCATTGTCGCACTGCGACAGGTCGAGGAGTGTGACGTTCTGCTGGTTCTCGTCCTGTTCGCCGTGGAATACGGGCGCGAGTCGGCAGCTGACGTCGCGTCTTTGCATGGCCGTTTTCCAGTTGAAACAGCGGGAGGTTTCGCAGGGAGTCCACTCGGTCGTGTGCCATTCCGGGCACTGACCGAATCCGCAGGATCGAACCTTCTGGGGAACCGGATGCCCGGCTTCCTCGCACAGTCGAGCTTCCACGACGGTCCTTCCCGGCTCCGAAGATTTCCTCGTCGTGTTCATCGCTGATCTCATCGGACGTACCGTGCATTGCGCTCCACGAATCTGCGTTACGCGCAGGAAACGAGCACTTTATGATTTATCGTGAAAGTCCGAATTCAAATTCAGACTCGGTATTGGATATTGAGAAGATAATGTGTTTGTTTCTACGGTATATTTTGTATGTGTTTTGTAGGGTGGTGTATCTATGTTCTGGATGAAGGTAATAATTTTAAGTAATTCGAGGCAATGTGGAACGAAAAGGTGTAAGTAAAATTCTGAACTTTATCTATGAAATGTGTATATTCTTATTCAAATAACGAAGAGATTCGTTCGTTTAGTTTTGAGGGAATCCATTCCGTTGTTTATTTCTAACGTTTCTTTAATCATCAACGAATATCGCGTATTTTCTATTCCTAAACCTCATGTTGTGGAAAATTAATGTATAACTCGTGCAAGATATGATGTAATATTGCATACTCGAAGCACATTCCACGCGTGTTTGGCATGCCATGAATAATTTGCACATTGCCCGAGTACTGAGCGTGCTAAATAATAATATTTGTGGGGAAACATAAGGATTTGGTCGAAATTCTAACGCAGTTTGAAGTGTAAAACCTTTGCGGAGCTCTCAAGGGAATAAAAAACACAGAAATGACAACTGATGTTCAATGATTTTCAGGAATTCTTTCGTTATAATCGAAAAAAATATTGTGTGCATTACCTGAAAGCCGCTTCCTCCGCAGGTTTGCGAGCATTTCGACCACTCGGTTGTAACCCATTCAAATACGATACTTTCGCTTGTATCGTAATAGCTAATCGATGCATTTCTTTCTGTATGCACTTCTTTCGTGCTGCCTTTCGTTTCACTATCGTCTTCATTTTTATCGTCCGTCAGAAAGTCCTGACGCGACTCGTTTTTATTATGCTCCTTGGACTTATTCTCCAAATCGACGAACCTCTTGCGTTCCATGTCGCCGGTTTCATTGTTCGTCGTATAATTTCTTTCCTCTGGAACGGTATCCGCGGCTCGATCAGTGTTGTTCAGGGGTTCGAAATAGATTCCCTCGTTGGCAGTATTGTCGGATTTCATCGGAATCTCGCTGTCCCTCGAGCCGATGGTCGAGAATACCGCAACGGATAATTGCCTGAGCGACGAAAAACCGTCGTGATTCGTATCACCCGTCGAATTTTCCTCCCTGCTCCCTGTCGAGGTTTCCGGTGGCTCTTGTTTATCCGCGATCTCTCGAAGGTCATTCAAATCCTGCTGGCGATGGTCCTTCGGCCCGTGCGTACCTTCCTTGCTGTTTTCATCGGCGAGCGAGCCGTGATGATGACGGACCGTCGTCGTGTCCTGCATTCGGAAAACACCCCTGTGACTCCTCGACGAGAGATCCGAGGAATCCTGCGACTGTCGTTTCGCGTTCCGCAACGACTCCTCCTCGTAATCCGCACCGAATCTCGTGGTCGCCGGGAATTCCGGGCTGAAATCCGCCGCCTCACTGTGTCGCAAGTCGAACAGGCCGTCGTCGAGCTCGTAAGGATCGACGTCGATGAATATTCTCTCCTCGTCTGGGCCGAAGGTCTTGTCGGGAATGGCCGTGTTGTACAAATTCGTGAAATCCTCATGAACATCCTGGTACTTCGTATCCGTGTGTCGATTGGTCATCGACTTTCTCGCTGCGGTTCTTTCTTTTCGAGTTTCTTTCAGTGTCGCCGCTCCTGTTTTCGTCGATGCGCTGTCACTTTGGAACGGCCAATAATTCTAGACAAAATAGGCCACTTAGTTATTGCTTTCGATCGTATTCAATACGTGTAAACAAATAATCATATTGCCATGCAATTGTGTGCGTATAAAATATTTCCCCCTCATTTAAACATTTCTTGCTGTTAATTTACACAACTGCTTGTCCAGTAATGGTGAAAGTTTTAGAAAAAGAAGTCTTAAGAAAATCAAAGAATTATTTTATTGATCCCAATTAACGACAAACAATACACTTCATTCACCGAACACTTCATTCCTGCAAAGTATTTTTTTTATCAACGAAGCAAGTATCGCATGCAGAAACCCTCACCTTCAGACTCGAGATTAAATAAGTCAAGTGTGGCACGAGCATACTAGCACCGGACGAGGCAGTAGATTCCACCGATTCGTGGTGTCCGGGCTATTTTTAATATCCCAAGAATCCAGTAGCAGACAGGGTTAGTCCAAGTAAGCAAGAAAACCAGAACGTGTTAATTGAAAAAGACTTTAATGAAGTAAATAAAAAAACCACTATGAAAGACATGAACAATTAATCTCTGTACGTACGTACTTAACGTATTAATTTAAGGCAAAGACATGTCCAATTAATCTTTGTACGTACGTACGTACTTAATGTATTAATTTAAGACAACGATTCTATTGATCGGAGGATACGATCGTTGAAAATCTCGCGGAGGAAGACGTACCTGATGAAGAGACGTAATGACGTGTTCCCTGTCGTCGACGGTGACGTCCGTCGGGGAAGGGCTTGTCCTCTGTTTCTTCTGATGAGGTTTCCTCGTCGGTTTGCTCGGCACTCCTCGCTCGTGGCTGAGGTCCTCGCTGTCGATCGGGACGAACCGGTTCCCGTAGGCGGCTGCCCGATCGGGATAAAGACTTTCCCCGGAGTTCGCGGGCGCGGAATCCAAGTTCACCGTACGCTGAACCGAATTGCCCAGCCGGAGGTACTCCTCGCTGCTGATTTGTTCCTTTGTACGGAACTTCACTAAAAGGTGTGTTTCCGCGCGCGACTGGCCCGCTGAAATGCAATTACCGAAAATGCTTAGATCTTTTGACAAAATAAACGATAAGCTCCTCAGTAATGACAATTATTTCTCTAATTGCTGCACCTCTTTTATCGTATTCGTCAAGATTATTCTTGAGAGAAAGTAAATACCTATACTTAAATCAGTAAGCTTTCGTTAAAAGATTCTTACACTTTCTACTGAATAATCGTAATCATTTTAAACCGTCGTTCAAAATCGATGAGTAATTCTTCACTAGCAACGGACTGGACTCGAAACTTTGGGCACAAAAAATTCTCTAAAGAGTTTCAGGAAAATTGTCTAACCGAATGCCGGTAGCACGAATACCCTGTAATTAGGAAATCAATAGTCTGCAGTGTCCCGGAAGGTGCGAGGAAAGTAAGAAGTTTCCATGGAGGAATAAAAAATGAGAATGTAATTAGCGTTAAGTGCGAGACATCTTACCGACGCAGGCGTAGATACCGGCGTCTGAAGCCGTTATATCGATTATCTTCAGTGCACCCTTCCTGCTGATCTTGTACTTGCCCGACCTTTGCAATTTCCTATGGTCCTTCATCCATACGATCTGGGCCCTTAAATAAAAATGTTCACGCGTCAGCTTCCCCTTTAGTTTCTCTTATCATATTACATTGTGAAATAATGTTAATAACACAGTATATTAATCCCTGCATTTCTATGACAAGTTTAGCCGATAAGATTTTCCTCATTAATGTTACTTTCATTAATGTTACTCACTACTCTCATTAATGTTACTTTGAAAGCATTTCCTGCGAAATGGGCTGTCACTGATCCGAGCTAATGAGGAATAATTTCGGAATTACTCTATTTTCGCGGTTCGTTTGAGATTGGCTAATTAACATTCTATCTTCGTATTTACTCGACAGCTGTTCAGTTTTTGCTCCTGACTTTTTTATGAATTTTTCAAAGGGGAAATATCTGACCACTTAGAAGCCGTAGCACGTCACGTTTAAGAGCAAACGTTTGACAAGGACATTTAGGAAGGTGTTGCGCTCTAATAAGTAGTAAATATTCATAAAACCGTCAATAGTCTATACACAAGTTCTTCATTTGCCTAATCTATTAATTAAACTGTATTACTGTAGTGTTTAACGTACTTTGGCCAGAGCACCTTTAAATTCGAAAACATTTCATGCCGTATACGTGCGTATGGCTTAATAATGTGACATGGTAATTTCAGAGAGGTCAATCCGTTACTAATTACGTCAAATCAGTGGCCGACCAGTCGCTCGATAGCCCGAATCGTGACAAGACTTCTTTGGGCTAAATAATAAATTACTTCGAACCAACCGGAGTAGTTATCGTCGATTTATTTCTAGCACTACCTATCCTATGGTATACACCAAAAAATGGTAATACTTGGATTTTATACACTTTTCGGGCACTTACTTGTCAAATTTTTTTACCGGGCACCTTATTTTTATGAAAGCGGTTCCCTGAAAGACCCTGGCGATTCCGCCAATTTTCAGGTCCACTTTCGCGTTAAGGTCCGTCTGATTATACGTCCCATTATGTCCGAGGATGATGGGTTGTGCGTTCACGTCAACTTCCGGGCAAGCTCGAGTGTTGCAGGGTTTCTCAGAGGGTGGTCTTTGCGACACGCATTCGCGATCTTCGCGACTTTGCTTTCGACCCTGCGCCATCACCTGTTCGCAGCTTACTTTCCGCCTTTTTACACCCCCTCCGCAAGTTTTCGAACACTGCAACAGCGAGTCAATTAATCGTCAGTCGGCAGCTAATGGAAATATTTCTGTTTGCGCAAATTCAAGTGTAAGGCTTAGGTGGAACACGAATCTTACGTTTCATATGTCTTTCAAACTAAAGGATATTCTTTCGCTTTTTCTAACATTCAGAACATGTATGAAAAAATAACAGTTCTCCCATTTTAGAGAATTTTTCCTCCTACAGATTAATTGCCGAATCATGTCTAACTAAGAACCGACAGATTAAGAATGAAACTGGAGAAGCTACTCTGCCATTTACCCCCTTTACCCCCCGCCCAGAGTTCCGGAGACTAAAATCCCGAGCAGAACAGGACCTACGTATCGCCGGGTTAAAGTCTCGACTCACACTACCTTGGTACCCGTGCCTCGGGGGCAGAAATTCTCGATGAAGACGCGGAGACAGGAATTCTCCGGGACCATACCTTTCCCCATTCTTCGACGCTCCATTCTACCGGGCAGTCCCAGATGTTGCAGTACCGTCTGTCCGCCGGCGGTGGCTTCGGGCACATGCTGTTCGGCAGGGTAACCGTGTTCCCCGGGCCACGGGCAACTTCGTGGATACACGTTACGTCCCGTGTCTGGATACCGATGCCGCAAGGACTCGGGCACGGCGAGAATTCGCTGTAATTCCACCTGCGGGAAGAATTCCTACTGTCGATACCGCAATCAACAATTCCGCTCGACTGGCTACACCGGTCAACCGGCAGATTTACATTTCCGTAGTTTCTACGGCGACCCGGGAATTCTCGTGATTCCGCGATTCAGGAAAACAATATTTCCTACGTCGGACGAAATGGGATTCAATATTCTAAGTACCAAAATTGAACCTCCTACAGTTGGTTGGTAAATGTTCCGAAGGTGGGATTGTATGATTTGTTTATCAGTTTACGCTTTGATAGGTCATTCAAATTTGTGTGAAGCAGAGTAACAAATGGATAACACTGACGTTAAATAGTTAAAAAAAGAAAATAAATAGCTGCGTTGGTAAATGAAGTACACTTTTATAATCATGTTACTAGTTTATACTTCTGCACATGATTTTCCGTATGAACTTCAACCGTTTATAGCCAGCACTTTTTCATTAAGAACACATGTTAAGTTGGATTGAAGAGCCTATTAATTTACTCGTACACTCATCCTACATTCCTGATACATTACATAAAGGGGCGTGTTTCCTGGGAAACATAAAACATATGTAATTCCCGACTACTTTCGTAAAAGCGATAATCATATAGCTGAAACAGGTTCCACATGAGCCAGAATTACTGGTTTTCTGGAAGGTAAATACGCGGCGAACCCATGTTAATCGCCACGTAAAAATATCGCGTCATGTTATATTTCAAAATTCTTACCTTGGTGGGCAGGGTTGATCATTGCAGGTTCTGATTCTTGCTTCAGGCTTCGTTTCCGCTGTGCAAAGCAAAGGTGTCACTGCTTTTCCGGTGTCGTCACGTATACAACTAATTATCAGGTCCTGGACACCTAAAAAATCGGTGTGAAATAATTTCCATCTATCATTTCACAGAGTAGACACAATAGTTGTTAGAAGTATAATTATCTGAAAAATGGATTTAGTCACACGAAAGAAGTAGTGATACTTCGCTACTAATTGTTAAATAATACGATAGCTTGTCAGACAATGACAAGGCAATGTCAAGACAATGTTCCTATTCTTGCAGAGCCCTTTGCCTTCACAACGGAATTGTCTATATTTTCTAATTTTTGTAGTATCAGCAATTTTTAATCCTTTACTCAAGTTTTTATTTAGAACTTTTATTTTTATTTTTATTCTTTGACATTTAAGCCAAACGGTCGATAAGACGGTTAACTGGACACGAATAAATTCCGAGTTTAAATAACACGAATCGAAATACTAAAATTCCTATTCACTGAGAGGACTCTAGGATTTTTCGTAAAATTTTTCGCTTCGGGATTACCTCCTAGGCAAGAAGCGGAGCAGGGAGTGTAGCCGTCTTCCTTCCAGGAGAAAGTGGTCTGCACGTCGCTGCCGGGGGCGACTTTAATGCCACCGTCGAAGCTGGCCAACGAGCCAGAAATCCCCGAAGAGGGTTTGTACGAATCCATCAGGTTGGATTCGGCGTAGCTGTCATCGCCGACGGTGTCGATCCTGTAGGAGAGGTTGTTTTCCATCAACGAGCAGGGCTCCATCAGGCACTTTTCCGTCTCGACCGGCTTCGGGCCAGAGCACTCCGTGTCCGGAAGTTTCGCCACTGTTCGACTGAACTCAAGGAAAATCTTGCAGTGAACCTCTCGACGGCGAACGCCCTCGCCGCAAGTTACGCTGCACGGCGACCATTCCTCGCTGATAAACCTGAAAATCGGAGTGACAATGTCCGTAGATTATTGTTCAACTGCTGTTTCGTTAGTCATGTAATCGAGAACTTAACTCTTTACGGTTCATCGAAAACATTGAAATAGTCAAGAACATTGTGCACTAAGAAACAAGGGTTAAAATAGTTTTAATTTTATGAACTTATATTAGCTGACAAATCTGAAAGTCGGTACGATGACGTTTAATCTCAAAACAAAGCTCGCATGGGGCACGCAGTCCCACACACACGCATCCATACGCATCCATACGCATCCACACGGATCAAACACAGATATCAACTCCTACACATCTTTGTCATTGGGCAAATGTATAACATTTTAAGAAACGTCTTTTAAATGTATGACTCACTGTTTATAAATCTGCCAAATACCATAACAATGTCACCAAATTTGGGCTACACTTACGTGGATTCAGAAGGCATAGGCTGGTCGATCAGTTTTTCTGCGACTGGCGGTGGTGGATAAGCTTGTATCAACGGCTGAGCTAGGCTTTCATCATCTAAAAAATATATCAGAACAGCCTACTCATTTTGCAGTACAATCAATTGCGAGGAATAATCGGCACGAAACGATTTCACGTGTTACTGTGTAGATAACTGTGATTCGATATCAACTGACAACCATCGTAGAATTCATGCGATATTCATATAAATGCGATATCGCTGTTATATACAAATGATACGTGTGTAACTTTCGTATGAATATTGTAATAATCCTGGGGTACCTCCATACGAACATTTATGAGAAAAAAAATAATTCATCCCTCTGGTAACATACAATACTAAAAATATGTAAATTCTAAAAAAATCAATTATATTGGCATAGTTACAATGAGTGAACGATAACAAAATTAACTATAAGCAATTAGCATTTGAAAGAAAATTAGCTAAGCTTCTGAAAGACGGGTTTCAATACCGACTTGTGATGTTTTATTTAGTTTCAAAAAGGTTTTACTTACACATGGTGCAGCCAACATTCGACTTGCATTCTTGCTCGGTACGTGGTTTTTCAGCGGGATCACAATCCGTCGAAATCCTACCGTTGCCGTCTCTGCATTCGATTTTCCTCGTTCGGATGCCAGTACCGCAAGAAACCGAACACTTTTAAAGTTGGACAGTAAAAAGAATTGTGTAAGTATTTCCTTATATTCTTATCACATTTTATAATATTAGGATTTAAATTTCATAATAAATTAGACAATAATGAAATATCTAATATCTTATAATATTTAATGAACATATAAGCAAAGTATTCTAATGTTTCGAAATTCTGCTGACAAAATCATCTATTCGTAAATCATTATCTTGAAGTATACGTTATGGGACAAAATTAATAAGAAATTCTAATTTTTTAGATATTTTTTAATAATTCAAGCAAAAATGAAATATGAAAACATAGAATTTCAACTTTGTATTCAAACTCCACTGTCGCGTCTGTCATCTTCCTTATCATAATGTTTCACGTTGTTGATCACACAACTTTTGCCAATTACCTCTGAACACTTGCTCGTTTCTTCAACACCCCCTATTCTGTAACTCTCTCTTTATTACTATACTCCCTTTTGCTGTCGGCGTACTCTCACTTTCGATTTCAAAGAACCGATAACGACAGAAGAAGAGAAAAACAGAGACAGAGTGTGAGAGAGGTAGACGTCAAGGGGTAACGAGAGGATAAAAATTGTAAGCAATACTTTAAGAATCCTCATGCTTTCAATTTACACACACAGAGACGTAGAGGCACATTATTTTCGAGGTGTTTGGATGGTTGAAAAGGGAGAAATCTATCAATTCTTATCTTCGGTTGGAAAAATCGTCATATTACATTCTCGTTCGTCCTTTCTCCCTCCCACCTGCCATCGCTATTTCTCTCTCGTTTGTTGCTGGGAATGTACTTGGAGCCGTTCCGGGATGAAGTCATTAACGTGCAACGCGCTGACGGCCAGCAGATGAGTGGGGCGGGGGGGGGGGGGGGGTGGGACGATCCGCGTGGCGAGGCACGTTAAAAGCACCGATGGTGGCCTGCTTTTGCCTGCCGAATGGAACGAGAAGAACGCGAACGAGAAACGAAGGGCCAGGAGCACGAGTGCGAAGAAGCCTGACGAAACCCGTGGAAGAGGGTGGAGGCAGAGGGGGGTGGAAGGGAGGAAGCGATATAAAGCCCATTGTATGTGGGTCTGCAGTGAAAAGCCGTAAATCATATGCCATACTTTGCCAGTGCATGACTGGAAATTTTTCCTGCACATGCCGCCACTGGCCTAGCTGACGTTTCGTGCATGGAATAATAGTATGACAGCACTCGATGCATAGTACTCTGACCGTTGATAAATGCACATGCGATTAAAAGGAAGAGCTTCGGGGCGCGTGGTAAAGCACGTGTGTGCCGGGGATTAACGTCAGTGTCATTACAAGGAAAATAATTTCACCACGATGACTCGGAATATCAGCCATAATACGACGACGGCGATATTGTTAATTACATTATTTTCATAACCGTAGTGGGAAATTAGTAAGCAATTTGTTGAAAAAGGTATTTCGTTTCAGTGATTTTTTTACCAATTTATTGTCACTAATAATATTAAGACATACGTGTCGTTTAATTATAATAATGTAATTACGTATAATTATAACGTATAATTAACGTATAATTATAATAATAATTCAATCTGGATGATAAACGTGTTATTTTATAACAGCAAATGTTATTTCGTAGAATTGCATCGTTATGAAAGTCGAGATTCCGCAGTTTTCTAAAAATGCATGTTTGCATTCCTCGATGTAAGTGAAAATTGCAATTATGTAGTATACGCGGTGCAGTCGTTCGTGTTTCTCCGTTTTCATAGAAAATGGATGTTGCGAGAACAAAAAGCAGTTTACTGTTTGTTTTCAGAGGCTGCAACTCATTATGCGAGTGTTTCCTGCAAGTGAATACAAAGGGATAAAAATTGTATTCCCGTCTTGCATTATGAGTATCTGACACGTAACATACCACGGATGAATCACGAAATCAGAGTTGTGTCAGAGAGTTAGATCTTAATTGTGCGTGCAATTGCTATCATCGAAGTAATGGTAATCGTAGGCGAAATAACACGATAAGACATAGGAAAAATAATCGCTGGAATTTCGCGACCCAGTTTTTTAGAATATTAAGATAAAGCACTTACGAGATATAATACTATTTCGTTGCAAATTGAATAAAATAATTAAATCGTATTTGCAGGATCTAAAGGGGTTAAAGGGCAATGCCAAAGCAATTACTTTTGGATCAATCCTTTATCTGCCCCAGTTAAGTAATATCAATGGAAAAGGGGAACGCGAAACTTTTAACAGATTAAAAACTTAACGAGATATTTTTCTGTAAGATGTTGTATTAATTTATATCGCACTTGCATTTATAACTGCAGTTAATTCATTTTTAATGGCTCATTAAGTAAACTTCGTTCGTTGAAACGGGAAAAGGAAGGATACATTTTTGTCCACATTTCTAGTAGTCATGAACCTATATGTACCGTTTTTATTATGATTTGTCACGAACTGTAAAGTTTCTTTTCCTCCTCGGGCTGATAATAAATAATACATTTACTGTGTCAGCATTTAGCAGTCTTATGAAGAAAGATGTTTTCTGATTTGATCTTATTTTCTTCTCCGAAGAGACACGGAAAATTGAAGACGGATGACAACGGAATTTTTTCCTTATTATTCACTCGGGTATGTTCTGTTCTTCTTTTTTTCTGATATTCCCACGGGACCTGAATGAAAGGTTCAAAACATCACTCAAACGTGAACAGAATTAAGGCCATCGCAAAAGATAATATTTTCATTAGTTACTACATGATCAATGACCATCCACGCTGAATGTAAGGAGAGAAATCTTAATAAATACCAAAAACACATACTAGAGTCAGAAATATCAGTAAAGGTACGAGTAATGGATCATATAAACATTAACTTAATTCACATTTTCCAGCGACAGTTATGACAATTCTTCTTCAAGCACATTCGCCATTTCTTGTTAATATTCCATAACATCCTTCTTACATGAGTTCATCCGTTAATTTTGGTCAGCGTTTTTCAATTTAAGAATGAATGACGGTACGACTGCCGGTTCACATTTAGTAAGCTCTGTATTTTTGTCCAAGTGCCCGGGGTTGTGTCATCGTGGAAATAAATTTCGGGATTATGACATTTGGTGTAGCTCTGGGTAGAGATGAACCGGACGTGTGGCATTAATCATCGATCATCCGCATTCGCGGCGGATAAGAAACTCTGGCTTGCCGAAGATACGTCATTTGACGTTTCGAAAGGATTCACCAGCTGCGGTACGCAAACTGTTGCATTTTTAGAAACCCGTTTAACCGATATTCGGGGGGCAGAGCTTTCAAATAGCTTTAGCCGCTTTCTGAATATCAACGATTGTCCCTTGCGACCGGAAGTGGGATTAATGTCGACGTAAGCTCACGATGTTTGCAGCCGTTGTTATATATTTTCCTTTATACACGACATAATGGTCTTACCCGTTAGATTCGTGAAAAATGGATACAAATGAAATGGATTAAGTAATAACGATGTTTCACATTGGAAATCATTTTTCTTATTTCAGATGTTGAACCTCGACGGAAAATCCAAGTGTAAACAGGTAGTAGCACATTTTTCGATATTCCTTTTTGATGGAAACTCGTTTCAGTGGAAATGGAAAATGGTTATTGTATGGTTTATCGGTAAAAATAATTAACCGCACACTCGTTAAATATACTCTTCGGTGAACACTTCGGTGATTAAGTAATTACTAGGGAATTTTCTCGGTATTTTGCTTATAAAAAAGTTGATATTTCCGATGTCCAAAACGTTATTGCCAGTCGAAATGTACCAGAAACTAAGGCTTTTCACCAATTTTTCTTTGCAACAGCGGGTGTATTTTTTGAACCTTTTTATACTACGTTCATTATTTTTGTCGGTTTGTCTTTGCTTTATATTCCTTTCCCCGGTCGCCAATTTTCAGCGATTTGTAGTTAGAGATTAAAAACCGTATAAATCGTTGCATTTGTAACGGCCTTGGAAGAGGCCCTTGTCAACGTCGATATGAACATCGCGAACGATATAAAAAGCAACGACTTTCAAGGATTCAACGAAAGACACGGCATATTTCCAGGTCGGTAGATGCAGAAGTTGAGGCCGTCGAGCGGATGGGGGTTCTCGAGAGTCATCTTCCTCTTTCCCACTTTTTCTACGTTTCTCGAGATTCAATCGACTCGTGCTCCCCCCGATAAAAGGGATGCTAGGCACGAAGGTCTGAAAAAGATCAGCGGGGGAAAAACATTCAGGAACATGTGGAGCAACGACGTAAAAACCTAATGATTTTATTAGCCATTTCATTGGGCAGTGTTATATTACTTTCGTGCTGAATTATATTATGCGAATTAGGAGGAAAATATTAGGAAGACCTTGTATTAATATATGGTCTGTCACGTTCGTTTATATATTTCCTGTCATTCTTCACATTTCGGATAGTCATAGTATCATGAAAGTTTCAGGAAAAATGAAATGATTGATTGATAATTAAGTCCGAGTGTTACTTATATGAAATACATATTTGTACGAAATACAATCGAAAGAAAAATTTTAATGACAGTTACATATTAACCATAAATATAAATAACA
This sequence comes from Hedychridium roseum, assembly GCA_963989215.1. Classification (NCBI taxonomy): domain Eukaryota; kingdom Metazoa; phylum Arthropoda; class Insecta; order Hymenoptera; family Chrysididae; genus Hedychridium; species Hedychridium roseum. The sequence goes on along the minus strand of OZ022313.1, from coordinate 6,875,200 downwards.
AAGCACTGATCACAAATTAAATTTTATCAGCCGTTTCATGTCAGAACTAATACCGAAATATTGAAGGTAAATTATTCTTATTTATGCTATCGTCAAAAATAAGAACGAGCAGAAACTATATTAAAGTTGAATGACAGAAGTACTTTCATGACCTATCAGGTATGAATAACAGATTGTACTTAGCTGCATCGGAAGTTACTTATGACTCGATCTAATAATTGTATGATGTTCATATGACTCCGTGTATATTGGACTAACTGAATTCCCGTTGACATTCGTCGGTTATATCCGGGGACGAAAATCGCTGTAAATTTTGGGTACCTTTGTCCCGCTTTCTTGTAGGTATTTGAGGAAGCCAGAGAAAGTGTGCAAGGTATGTGGCAAAGCTGTCGGGTGTAGAGTTATTAGACGACCAAATTGTTACGTTTGATGGTGGGGTTGACGCGATACGGGCCGTTGGCCGTTTTCAAAAGCCCGGGATGACGACGTGAGAATGGTGCTTCATTGGCGAGCAGCTTGGCCCAGCGTCGTGTACCAGCAAAGGCAGAGGAGGGAGACGAGGAAATAGGCTGCCGGCTAGTCTCTACTGGGCTGGACCGAGGGAAAAGGGCGGAGAAGGGCGAAGGGAGACGACCGATGAAAAGAAAGCAAGTGGGGAAGTGCTGTGAGGTAAAAGTACGTTATCAAAAGCAGAAGGAGGCACGAGCTAAAATCGAGAGAAAGAGGGTATAAGGGCAATTAAAATTTACAAGGGCTCAGAACTCTCACTCTTTCGGGAGTGTAGCTAGAAAATACCTGAGATCGTAGTAGTTCACACCTGTACATGGAAATGAAGAGAAGCATTTGCTTTTTGTATGAAGGAGCTTTCCCACCGTTATATGGTAATTCGTAGCTAGTACGTACGTTCAGAGGAGTATTGTGCAAGGCATATCATTGCAAACATAGTACAGCAGTATTATTTCGTTTCTCTTTTTGTTACAATGCAGTACATTGTGTGTTTAATTGAATTGCTAAAAAACGAAAACAACTGCTGTTGCTATATTCTTTTGAAACGGGTGTTATAGTTCTATCCAATTTTAACGTAACACGTTTTAAAAAAATTCATTGTCTATCTTCTTCACGGCTGAACACATAATTCAGTTATAGTCAACTCTTATTATTATCAGCAGTTTAATAAGATCAGTAAAAACTGACCGGATTAGAACGAAACCATTTCTGTTTTTAAGTTTCATGAATTACGAGAAAAAAAACACGTGAACGCAATCAGTTTCCCTTAGCAAAGAGAAGAAAAAATGTTTTGTCAATATTTACGAAACGATGTGGACAAATGCTTCTGTTGCGGGATACAGAAAATCACGGAGTGAGAGAGAGGGGGAAGTGTGAAAAGTGTACGGACAGAGGTGCAGTGAAAACAAATGCCGGCACAGGTGGCGCGTTATTACTCGAAGCTTAAACACGCGGCGAGCTTTGAAGGGTGAGGAAAAGAGAAGAAGGATCTTCTTGTTTTCCCGGCCGCGACCGCCGAGTTGGGTTTGCGCTCGAGCGAGCCGAAGGGGAAATCGGATTTCTTCTCGTGGAAAAAGAGAAGCTCGTACGCGAATCGTCGCTGGAGGGGTTAGTGAGGGGGGGAGCGTTGCCGCTACGTTTCTCGTCTTTATTCGATGCCCGTCGTCTCGAAATACGTCGTCGGGTCACGAGGAAAAGGTTCTCGCGCGAAAGCCGCACGGACGTTAACCCCGTGTCGTTTGGCCCGTCGAGCACGCGCGAAGAACCACCCAGCAAATTCCCCGGCAATGTTTATCATCTTCGCCGTGACTTCCGGGACCGTGGAGTTTCTTCATAATCTTCGCTGTGGACGAAGAAAAATATTGCGGGTCGCAGAACGCGTTAAGCGTTTGCGCCGAAACGATGAGTCCAATTTGGGGTAAAGTTTTCAATATCAAAGTACGACATGACAAGTTGGATTCGTGAGGAACTTCAATGTGTCGAATGAAATGAATATTGACATACTGATGTTTTTATTGACATACTGACGTGCATTCCCTGAATTTTAGTACGTATATCCATTTCTCCGAACTGTTCTCCACTTAAGTAATTAAACACCAGCTTTTTGGATTTCGTTGTAAAATTCATAAAAAAAGTCTGACGGTCCCAGCAAAATTTCGAAACATTATTAATGCATTAACAGCACAATAATAGAGAAAGAGATTACGCATTGATGAAATTCTTGCCGATTTGTTTGAACCGAGGAAGGAACGAAATATCATCGGCGACATTTTACTTTATTTGGAAATGCGTGAAGCGTACTACCTCGGTCCACTGGCTTGTGTCCCACATGGGACAGGAAATGGTGCTACATGTCTCCTGATACCGCGGTCTGTGCATTGCGTTGCACCTGAACTCGGGTAACTGGAAAAGAAACTGTCTTTAAAGTTCCACGACAACATGCGCTACATGTCTTTTATCTTTCCAATTAAAATGATATGTCGGAAGGATATCAATTGAACGATGATCTTTAATTACTTTCCACGTGATAAAATCAGCTATCTATTTATTTACTCTCATTTTACTCGTACGAAAAGCAAGATTCGCGGCAATAACAAGAAGGTTGTGTTCAGCAGACGTTATTAGCTGCCGACAGAAGGAAATCTACGTTCCCATGTTGACGTTTATACTTAACTTTGAAACATTAGTTACGCATCAGAATATCAAATTTAGAAACAATTTTTTAAATGTGTGCAATCCCGACTTTGTTTCGTATTAGCGTAGTTAGGTGTTCGTTTCTAGAAAATTTGATTCGTTTTTCTACCTAAATGCAATTTCGGGGATACTAGAATTTGAAGTATCACATTTTCATGCATACTGATCTTATCTTCTAGCTTAATAAACATATTACAGCACACAATTATGCAACGGCATAAATTATGCCGCATTAACCGGCAGGGGAAAGGATATTTTTGTGTACAAAGGGTTTTAACAATATAATGGGTTTATCAGTTGGAAGTGAAAGGACGGCGATTTGCCGAGACGAGAAAGCAAGAGGTAAGGGATTAGTGAATGACCAAGCTCGTCCTGTCGCTAACGATATGCGCGACCTTTCATCACGTCCATTTACCTTTGTCGTCTCGTTGCCGTTCTCCTCGATGCAGAAAACTGCTCTGGTTTTGGATCCGCCTCCACATGTCGTGCTGCATTTGCTCCATTCGCCCGTAATCCACCTGCGAGGAGAGCAGAAGCGACGTCAACATACTAAGTTACCCGTGTGAGGACTTGAGAAAGCCAAAAGCAAATTTCAGAGTTTCCCGAAACCCCCTCGGAATATATTCATAAATACCGGTATGCGCGGGGAAATCAACGACTGGGGTATTAGCAAATCGTAGGAGAAGCGATAATTTCGACGACGGCGACTCGCGTCTCCAGAGCGACGAATTTTCCATTTGTAAAAGGTAGCGAAATTTCCGCGGAATTATGGATGACTGACAACGCACGTAATTTCTCCCGCTTTAAAAACAAACTTTGCCCGACAAATCAAATTTCACCGGCTTTGACAAAACGTTTTCCTGTCACGATGAATGGTATTTTCGCAAATTTTGGTAAATATGTCTTTTTTTATATAATCGATGTCTATCTCTTCGAATTGGACGTTTGCACCAGCTTTTTTTATCGTTTTTTCATCATTTTTTCGTATTCATATTCACGCGCATAATCAGTTAAACGAAACGTGTAAATTATTAGTACGCGTGAAAACATTTGCACAACTGACAGAAGATTAAAATCGCTGAACACGGTACACGAAATGAAATTTCGGAAAAATAATGACAAATTTCGAGTTAACTCAATTGCCGAATCTTCTCCTCGCTGTGGATAAAAACTCAAGTTTTTACAGAAAGATGACGATCTCGGCATTCTGACATCAATCTCAATTGAACCATCGTCTCCATGGGCGAAATTATTTCCTGAATTTGTCCCTCTTGCATTTTTTCCACGCAGAATGACATTCCCCTTCCGGCATCGAAAAGCGTGAAAATTATGGAGCGGTACTAATCCGTTCTCGTGGACGGAAGTATATGTATAGAGAGTGAGAGTGAGAGAGATGGCGTGGGCGAGCATGACTTTTATTTCGTCATAAAGCAAACGCAGTGGTGTCGCGTATGGAGATGTAGAAAGCGAACCCTTGAAAAACAAGCCTGTTTTCCTCGGTCCCTTTTGTTTGTGGGAGGTATATGCGTGTTTTTCCGGCCCCTCCCGCGTCCGTTCTTCAGACTAATGGCCGTTCAGCCAGCTTAAAAGCTCAGCTCGTTTCGTTTGCCAGCGACCATAGCCACGCTGTGGTAATCAGTCCGCTCCGCGCAACACAGCAGGACCTTGCCCTCCCTCCCATTTTCTCTTTCCTTTTTTTTCCCCGCCAACCTTCCATCCTTTCTACCCCGTATTGCCCACCCGACGATTTACCTGTTCACTCTGTCCGAATGTCGTCCACCCGTACACATTATTTATCTATCCTTTCATCTATTCATTCAGCGTACCTTTTAATACGCACCAGCCAAATTATACTCGTGAAATTCGTAACGTCTTTTACGACGTTTTGTGTTTTAAAATTCTGCCGCTTTGATAAACGGAAAACAAATTTCAATGGGTGCATAAAAAGCTTAAAAATTGGATGTTGCAGAGACACGGATTCAACGTTATTTCGTTAGTCTGTTGGCGTTAAATTGCTAAGAAATTCACTCGAAATTCTTGATATTCATATAAACAATATTGAGACAATGATATTCTTTGGAATAGGAGCAATGACATATTGTAGAAAGGTACGTTATCCTTGTACATACATCAACGATAGTTCATCAACATCAACGATAGTAGTCAACGTCTGCGTGTTTTAATACTGAGGAATGACCTTCACCTACGTATCAGTGATTGCATTTGGCCCTCTCCTATCGGAATTAAAAATACTCCGAGTGTTCTTCATAGGCTCATATCGACTGGTTGAATGGCCGATCGAAAACACGCAGTAAGTAGTGAAACGGGACAGTAGGTTATCGGACAGGAGTTTAACGACCGCCATCGAAAGGCGTATGAGACTATCGTACCTGCATACTCTGCCTATACCATTACTCTTCTTTTATTCATGCAATCGCGTTCAATTAGACACAGACTTCTACTATTCTACGTACACACTCACAACTATTTTTAACTGTACATACTACTGCGCACACTTTTCTAGCATAGTTGACGCGCGAAATGACAATTTTCATTTATGCCGCTGTAAAGTCAAACGAATATGCGTATTTTCTATAATTCATATCCCACACCTGAGACAGATATTACTGTTAATGTGGGTGCATTGGTTATTGGGGGGCACAGTGCTGTATGATAAATAATAGAAAATGATTGTGCGATGTGTGTAAGGTTAACTCACTTTGTGGTGCAGGGATGCATGTTGCAGGGTTTCAGAGTTTTGTCCGGTTTGTTGGCTGGGTTGCAATAGCTCTCCTCCACCGCACTCTCCTCGTGATCGGCGGCTTTGCATATTGCCATTGCTATCTTGAAACCTGTCGGTTTCCAAACAGAGAAACAATACATTTTCCGACCGATACGAGATACCGCACGGTAGGATACGTATTCGGCAATGAATTTGCCAGGAGAAATGAATAAGGGGTTCGACGGTATGCATCGCTTTTGTACGGCGAAACACGTGGAATTTCCTGCGCGGGGCATCATTGTTTTTTACTGACAAGTTTCAGAATTTAAAACAAGACTATGTTTATGCAAAGTTTAACGGTGAACATTACGACGGTCTTTGAACTACAATGAACAATTTAGTCTAAAAGTAATACTTTTGTTACTTGATAACCTCTTTCTGATACAATTATAGAGAAATTTTTAAAAAGTTAAGCCTTATAAATAATTATAACGGAAATAAATTAAGTAGAACAAGTGCGTTGAAGAACACAGAATCAGTAGTACAGGTAAATCATATACCAAACAAATCATACGGCTTTAATTTTACATGACTTATTTTAGTTTAGGTGGCTAGTATCTCTGAGTTACTAAGTTTACCAATTTAACCGTATATTAAATTACTTCTTCGCTTATATAAATCTTTAATAGTTTGTGGGTAATTGTTCTAGTCGGAAGCAATTAGTAAGTAACTTGAATAATTGTGAACTTGATCTCAACTTCAGTTAAACGTATTATTAGTTTATGAAACCAGATTTTTTTACATTTTACCGTTTAGGAGTAGTTCAAGATATTATAATACTTAGATTTATCGCACAGTAAATAAAAATGAAATATCTGTTTTCCATTTTATCTCAATAGTCAGTACTAACAGAATCGGTGGTATGTGTGATTGTCATTTTATTTCTGTTCGTGAAAGATGGAGTGGAATTTACTGCTTTTTCCATTTTAATTTTTTACTTTTCCTCACTGAGCGTATAAACGAGAACAGAAATGGGATTCTCGCGTAAACTTGAGCAGAAATGGGTCTCGTGTAGCACATGATGTGAAAAAATGGAACTGCGGTTTCGTACTATTTCTCAGTCAAGCTGTATGCTTATTTCTCATTGTATTTAGGAAAGAAAGTTTCACAATTACAATTCTGTTCCTTTGATTACGGCGGAATGTATGCTTTCACTGTTTTATGATTAATTTTTGTCTTTATCCAAAAGTAGTTCGATAAATAATCGTAATTTCTTTATGAGGAACAATGTTACACCTGCAGGTGCATTTCATGTAGATATTATCGGAAAATTATTTCTCAAATTTAATAAACCGACCGGCTGCTTTGTAACACATAGTTATCGTATAAAATTCAATATCTCTATTTATACAATTCCCTTTGTATAATATTACGCCTGTCCAATTAAGCGAGAAATTATTGTTCGCTCTGCATCACCGTTATTCTTGAAATTATAAAACGGTGTTTTATCGGTGCTGTTTTTCAACTGACAACGATTTTGGTTGCCTTGCTCTTATTGGGGATTAACGTATGGATTGAAGCTTTACGTGGGGCGTATTAAAATAAAGTTCCAGATGCGCTTGCGGACGGGGGAATGTGTTGCACAGCTTGAATGTATTGCCTCGGTGCAGCATGAGTGAAATTATTATTACTCACCTCCGCCGCAGGATCTGGAGCAGGCGGATATCGATTCCAAGCTCCAGGAGTATTTCGACTGGCAGGTCGATCCATTTCCTCCGCAAACGCCGCATGCATCGGTGTTCTTGTTGCTGCCAACTCGAAGATCGCAGCCTACTTTCTGAAACGATAACGAACTCCGGTTTAGGGAACTGACCCCCTTGCCATCGTATTTTCCCTACGTGCCGCCAAGTTCAACCGGCTACCAGCCGTCCAGAGTTTAAAGTAATTGGCCGCACGCCAGTTTGTAGGAAATTATCGATACTTTGCAACTTTCAATTAGCCTCGACCGAAGAAAAGGCGAAGGGTCTGTAAGAAGTCGTGTTATGTTTGGGGATCGTAGGATCGTAGGATCGTAGACGGGGATCGTGGCTCGTAGAAATCGCTAGCGATTGTGAATCTTTCAAGTTCCCAGGGGAAAACGCGTATTTAACAAGTGGAAACTCAGGTGGACAGAGCAGAGAGGGGCAGATTGACGAAGATGACAGGGCGGAAGGAGCGGGGATACGGTCAAAGGAGTAATGGGGCGGGGACAATTCACGGCAGCGAAGGAAGAGAAAGAGTACGAAAGTCAGAGAAGAGATGCAGCGCGAGGGGGGAGGAATTGTGGGGGGGGGGCATGGACGATCCGTGACCGTAGGTCGTACGGGGGCTGATTTGTCATTCAGGTTGCATGGGGGTTTGCTCAGAGGTCGAGAAGTACATTATTCATCTCTTATCCAAAGTGGGACGCAGGAGGTGTAGCAGCAGAGGCGAACGGAGACAGCCGCCGCAACTGCGGTGAGGGGGAGGGGGGGGGGGTAGTGGAGAGACGGTTTTACGATGGAAAGAGAGGATCGAACTTGAGAAGACGCGAAGGGAGGAAGTCGTGTGGACTAAGGAAACACCGTTACCGAGGCGTACGCGGTGAACCGATCGAGGGTAAAAGGACCGAGACATTTCTGCCGGGAAGAACGAGAGAGTGAGAACTCGTAACGAGGGCCCCGGAAAATCGGTTCATCGCGCAGCATCAGCGCCGATAAACCAAGATTGCGACAAATTGCAGCGCACCGACTACCTCCGGCACTTCAAGTACACATCAACACCGAAAAGTTGAAATACCGAAAACTCTATTTATCAACGTTATCGAGCGCTAAGTGAAATTGTTTTTAAGTGTTTGCTCGCTTAAGCATGAGTAATTGTTGTTTAGTAAAGTAAACGTAAATTCGAACGTTACAAGTGCCTGCACAAATTCCTAGAAGGATATTTTTTAATTAATACAGAAATTGCCTCAGAGGTCGAATTTTTTAATTAATACAGGGTTGCTACTTAACATTGTTTAGTAATAGTTGTTCTTATCACGGATGTTGGGTAATTGTTTTATTTCCTTTTCTACCGTTTTTATGGAATTATTTGAAGAAATGTTGTAAATTTTCCTTTTACCGATCTGGGTCGACTAACATTTTTTAAGCTCTTCTTCATTTTTAAATGCTATGTATTATTCACAGACTGACATATAACAAGAAATCACAGTATTACTGACTACTATGAATCTACATTAATGTATTCTTTTGATTCACGTTTCTATCTGTAAGAGAATAGAATGTGAGACGATTTCGTATTACAGAACCAGATTTCTCGGATTCAATTAACTTGCCATTGAAATATTTATTACACTTTCTTTATTACAACGTTCTGTTATCTCTATGGCTCTGTTATAACGTTCCGAGTTTAATGCTTTTTCTTGAACCGTACGTTCATTGTCCTAATTTGAATCGATGCGTAAAGATCCACTACAGTACTAAGGTTGTCGATACCGTTTACTTTACTTAAAAAAAAATGAAATTGGGAATAACTGGACAGCGGGAGAACGGTCAAGGAACAAGCGGTTATACGTCCAGGTAAATAGGTGGAGAAGAACCAACCGATCTGCTTCGAGTGTTCAATATGAAACTCTATGCCCTCATCGACGTTGGCAAACTATACCTTCGTCGAGAAATTTAGTTATTGGCAATAACGCGGTGCTACCAGAAGATCTAATACTACTGCAAGAGTCTACGATGGTTTGACTAAAATAATAAGATAGCTCTATTGCGTTATGTTCTGTTTTATTAAGCAATAAAAACGAGACAGTGGCCTGCAATGATATTTTGACCTTTTTCGAAAACTGTTTATCGATTGAGAAATTGAATCAAAGCTAATGATCATAAATTAATAGAAAAATATTTTTTAATTGACTTTGTAATTCGGCGAAGTTTTCTATTATGGGTTAGGTATTTCTTTTTTTGTAACTGCTCATTTTTTCTTAAAGCCCGAGGTAATTTCCCTTCTACCCAAGTTTTCCCTGTGATCCTGGAATTCACGGCGAACGGGAATCGACGAAAGTTCAGTGCCGTGATTATGCCATTGCATAAACTTCAGAGAATTGTTCATCGATTATTCAGGACAGGCGGAATAGTTTCGATGAATTCGGAACTGCCGTCATGCTTTTCCTTTCTTGGTATTTTCGTATTGGGTTGATAAACTTCGGAATTAGATCCCCAATGGTTGACAAGATTATCGTCCTATAAATTTCTCATGGTGTAATCAATAGTTAAACCCTGAACAATTTGCAAAGGAATTTCCTCCTTAGAAAAGGTTAATGATTTATATTTACATTTTCACTACCTGAGAAATCTTATTTTAGAGCCGACGTTTGAAGATTCCGAAATAATTCGTTTTTTACTAAGTTTTACTACATTGTTTCTGGAACAATTGATGACGCTAATTTAAAGAAGGAGGAGGGTAGGCAAGACGAGGGCAAACTATGCACCCTTAATAATGCAAAACCAGTTAGCCTTCCTCGAGGTCGGTTAGCGCTTAATTACGAGGACCCTCGGAAGTTGCTGATTAGGTATTATCCTGTGAGTTTATCGCTCGCATTTTACGCTCGAAACTTATGACTCTCCTTTCTTTCTGGCAGTAAAATCGGAAAAACTAGTTTGTCCTGTGAGAATTTTCTTGCATAACTAGAATAACGTCGTAATGGACGACCAATATATTTCATAAAATATGTTTTGTATAAGAAGTCTTCCCGTGAACACAAGAAAAGATATTGTCTTCGTTAGTGAGAAATATCGTGTGAATCGTTGACAAACCAATCGATACGTCAACGAAAATAGATGAATGTTACAATCCTTTGAGGAATATTGCCTCAGGCCTAGCAGATATTTGTATAATTACTCTCGTCGTACATGAAAACTGACAGTTGCATTTGGAAAACTCCAATTCAACTTCAACTTGTTTCTTGTATCGAGCAAATTTCAGCCCTTCTACACACACACACACACACTACCAGTGCTATTGGCAATAGCCAAATGTTGGTATTACGCGAGTTACGATAACCAAACTGACACTTACCACGCATTCTCCGGCGATGCAAATATCGGAGCTGTCTGGGTAGCACCTTGTGCCGTCTTCGACTTTCTCGGCGAGTAGAACGACGATGGGTTCATCATCTCCGTCTCGATCGTCGTCGACAGCCAGGTCTTCCCCGTCGGTGTCGTTGTCCTCATCCTCGTCGTCGTTGTCGTCGTCGTCGAGGCTATTCCCGGCTGATCTTTTCTGCGCGGTTAAGGTTTCCCTGGATTGACGAAGACCGGATTGGGCCGGCGTCGGCGACGGTTCCCCGCGGCATATCAAAGAACAGGGCCTCGATGGGTCGTAATGGGGGTACCACTTGAGCAATTGCCCGCTGTACGGCACCTCATTGAACGCCGTGCATTGTTCCGCGCGGAAGTCGCTCGGCTTGTCGCAGGGCTGCGCACGAAAAAAGGAAAAGGTGAAGACAATACCGTGGGCTACTACGCTCACCGAACGAACCCTACGGCGGAAATTCGCCGTAGCTTGTACTTGCAGGCCACGCAGGCGTCGCCGACGCTACGTAGTCAAATCCTTTGAAAACTTGCGCCAGGAATGATAAAAAAAAGACGGTGAATATATAATTTAAAGACATTTCAACAACCGACTAAAGATACATATTTATCGTTCAACAGTGTAGAGAGAATTGCATAGACAGTATGTCCAGCTCAAGTTATATCTATTTTTTAATACCTGTATACTTCTCCTGTATCGATATAGACTGAGTAGCGATATATGTAAAAGACAGGTGTTGATAAGAGAAATTGTTTTGAGAATCCATTAAGACGAGAGCGTTAAATTCGTTCAGTAGAATTGTTTTCTCGGTGCCGTTGAAGCACGCATTAAGCCAGTTGCCTCTAGTTACGCGAATGTCGAGTGTTGAAAGTGGAATTCGATTATCGAAGAGTAAAGGGACACGTGGAAGTAACGAATTCCAGTGAGAACATAAGGTCGTTGGCGAGGGGGAAGGTGAAAGTAGGAGATAACCCGTTAGGAACCGCGGAAACCGCAATGCAGAGTTCAGACGTTCCTTAACAAGGAATCTCAACTACTCATTACGTGAAAGCGTTTCTATATACCGCAGATGCCCTCGCGGCCAATGCTCCGCGGAGCTTCCGGCAGACATTTTAGCCCATTACAAATGCCGAAGGCAGCTCTTGAAACAATAGGTAATATTCGTCCTTGCCGTTCAACTGGCTCTCATCTCATCCCGACTTAACGCCCCTTCAACCCCGCAGGTGTCGACTCTGTGCGACTGAACGACACGTGGCTTGCCAATTACGCTCTAAAATCAATATGCATGTTACAACCTTTTTGGCGAGTCTGTTTCTCGTAAGATCTGATAAAAAGACATTGTATAACGACGATATTTTCGTGTTTTGTAATGGTTTTCTTGGTAGAAATAAACTAGGCTGGGTTTTTGTCAGTGTCAGATATTGAAAATTATTTTGTATGAACTATTTGTTATGGGCCGACAAAAAATACATTACTAAATGCACGTTACAGTTGAATAAAGTCTCGATAATCCAAGTGAATGTGGAGCTCGGATTATCGGGAAGTTCTAAATAAGCCAAATGTATAACAAAAGGTAGGAAAAACTGACATTGTTCACTTCACTGAATGAAGTAAATATTTTTATCATAACATTCTTAAATTTCATTGAACAAAGTATTTTTCAGAACTTGAGAATCATTTTCTCTGTAATCATTAATTCTCGTGATCCTATAAATTTTAATGTAAGCAATTATTCATATGTAGAATACGAAAATTATCCATCCATCTATCCATCTCTTTTAAACTTTTCGATGCAGATCTCCGGTAATGAAAAATTTCCTTTTTTTCTTTATCATCGATGACAAATTGACATAATAATCATGTCACAAGTTTTCAAAAATGTTTTCGCAAACATGTATCGCCTCTTAAAACAAAAGTGTAGCATTGTATTCGTTTCAGTGCCACTTATTCCCAGCGTTAGATTTTATTAGACGGAAAACTTAGCTTTCGGCACATCATAAATTCTTTGAAACAGCTGTATTTAGGCGATCTTTGTCGGCTTTCCTCAAGAGAACCTTCGTTTAATAAATCCCGACATTTATTCTCATTCCTCATTCTAGAAATAACATGGTTTTAATGAGGAATCGAACTAATCGGTACTTTTGACTGTCCTTAAGACTTGATTTATTACATATGAATTCGGTGTTACTAAATACTAAGAAAAGGAAGTTGAATACAAGTTACCGTGATAAAAAGTGCCGGTAAATCTAAGCTTCATAATAAAGAAATTCTGAAGACGATTTCTAGCACAACAGCTTCGGGCGTGAATAATTAACATTGATTGCTTCGTCCACCGCCTATAATTCTATGTTCCACGCTACCATGAATATGATTAGCGTTTTTTTCGCGTCTTTCTCGGTGAATAACGAGTTTTTGTCGAAATGCTACGCAGCGTGAGAACCTTTTTAACGGTTTCACCAGGTTGTACGTAACAACTGAAGATGTAACGTAGGAGATAGCAGATGGAAAAAAGGGTGGGTGAAAACGTTAGGTATAAGATATGATACATAAAGAAAACACGACATGGGGCGTTGCTCGTCGGCGTTTTAACGCGTCACCAGCTAAGATAACACGAGGGTCCATCTCTCGGTTTTCGAACTCCTTAGAAGATCATAGAATGCTCGGGAATGGGGAAGGCGCACCGTGTGGAACAAGTAGAACAAAGTAACCGGGGCAGGAGGGGGTCATAGGTAAAAAGATGGGACGAAGATGGCGCGGGGCTCCTTGTGAAAATATAGATGTGAAATCCATTGGAGCCAGGGAGGAAGGGCAAATGGCAACGACGAAGGTTATATAAATGGAAGCCTAAATCGATCTAACGGTTAGACAAGTAAGAAAAAGACGACGTGAAATTCCGTCCGTTCGATTCCTCATGTCCCGGGGGAAGGGTCTTTATTGCGTTCGGTAGATTGGCACTGCCATTGACCGGCCTTGGACGATCAGAACGGAAGAAAAGAATAGCATGACGCGTGCACAGCCACACAAAAGCTGAAAGGAAATTCACTGGAACTGTCTACAATGGGTAAAATGTCTTTTGACACCGGTACCTGCTGCAAATTTCTATCCGATTTCCGGCAAGAGGATTGCTTTATCATTACAGTACTTTTCTTTGTATAAATATTCTATAAATCTTCCAAATTTTATCTGTATTAATGCTTCACTCGTGACGATAACATTTGCTAGTCCTACTCTTCGCACAATTTCGTATTCGTACACTCGTACATTTAAATCAAGTAAGAATAAGAAGTAGAACTTTACTTGCTCGTCTTAATTTCGATGCTCGTCGTACGTTTAAGTAAATGAATAAGGATGGGAGCTGTCAAGAGCAATGAAGCGCTACGTGAATAGGTAAGGACAGGGGATGACGCAGTGGGGTGGGCAGAAGGGAGATAATGCCGCCACGTTTCTCGATTGTCCATATTTACGGGAATTCCGTGCACGTTACGCCCGATAACTTTCGTTGCGGATTACGCGGCAAAAGTTTCCCTAGCTCGAACGAATGAACGAGAGAGTGTGGGAGAGTCAAGCGGAAGTGAGCAGGTGAAAAAGGACAGAGATCGGCGGATAAAGCGAGCACACTCTGTGAATCGTCGATGTAGTTAGGCAGACCACACGTCCTGCCTCCTTAATGCAACCCCCACATTCGTGTACACGTCGATTATAAAATTAACTTTACGTGGCAATTTGCCGTGGAACAGATTTCGCGGTAATCGCCGTGGATTTATAATGCAGGTTATGGCCAACTTTTCAGATTAACATAATTGACAAAAAATGAAGTATAATTGCACTTACACGACTGCGGATTTTTGTTCTAATTTCAACAAAGTTATTACACGTTTCTGTAATATACGTTTTGAAAAGTACAAGAACTTCGCCAAATAAATGTTAATGTAGTAAGTTCACGGTTCAAGAAATTCTGGTTTGACTTTAAATTAACAACTTACCGTATAAACAGAAGATCATTTCAAATGAAATTCAATGGCGCATGTCAGTAGTTCAGTCTTTTGTTGCATTTAACGAAGGTAGTTAGCATAGAGTTCTAATTTACTACCTTTGAATGTAGTTACAATATTCATATTCGATAAACTTCCTCGTGCCAAACTTCTCCGGCTTTCCTTGAAATATTTTCCACGAGGATGCTTTGCAGGATCGAACCTACATACATGGTAATAAGGGTGAAAAAATTTGCATGGACCAATAGACAGGGACGCTAAATGTAAATTGAAGTGGAAGGACCGGGGTGGATAGGGCCGACTAAAGAACGGAAATTCTGAGAACCTGGGCAAAGTTAAAAGGGCCACGAGGCGAGCGGGGGGGGGGTGGAAGGAGTAGGACGGCACCAAGAGAGTCTTTGCCGTATCCTGCGGAAGTAAATCCCTTCCCGTTGGATTTTACCTAGAAATTTATCGTCGCCGCGTTAAGTTATTGTGCCACGTGCTCCCCGGGGGACCGTCCTTCACTCACACACCTGAGACTTAAGAGGTCCGTGTACGCGATACGGTGTTACGTGCTCGAACGAACTCGCCATCGGGATATCAGCAAGTTAGCGTGCCTTTGATTGCTTCTCGAACACTCTTACGATTAGGCCCTGCGCCGCTGATACCGTGAATTACAAGCGAATTAACCGAAAGCTCCACTTTATCAATTATTCCCAGTAAGTCAAGTA
This sequence comes from Hedychridium roseum, assembly GCA_963989215.1. Classification (NCBI taxonomy): domain Eukaryota; kingdom Metazoa; phylum Arthropoda; class Insecta; order Hymenoptera; family Chrysididae; genus Hedychridium; species Hedychridium roseum. The sequence continues at coordinate 6,859,964 of OZ022313.1, read as the reverse complement.
TTAAGGTCGTGTGAATTCTGTAGCCTTGAAACTCGTTTTGCGATATTGATAGATAAGTATCTTCATCACTTTTACACGAATAAAATAAACAACAATTTCTCATATTTAATGTTTGTGTAAACCCTTTTCGCTTACAACATAGCATCTGTTTTCGCGAAGTTTGGGATTGTAAACATCGAGGAGGTTGATGACATTCTTCGGCTATTTACGTTAATTTGCAGCCCGGAAATACAGGAGGATTTCCTTACAGAGTTGCCTTGCACGATGCGGCGAGCAAAATTCTAGTTATAACTTGGTTACCACGGTTTGAGGGTAGAATTGCCGCTGTTTAAGTCTGCGCACTGACTTTACCAGATCTGACTGTCGTCAGAATGCGCAAAATCTTCAGACATCTTGTTCAAATAGTTTTCAAGTTGAAGGACTTACATGACTTTGGCTGTGTTTCTAAACGGAATTGTCACCGGCGTGCTGAAGTGTCTGTACGACAACATGCCGCGAGGAAAAATGCGGAGGTGCGAGGGTGAACGCGATAGACAGAGGGAGAAAGTTAGAGTAAGCAAGGGAAAATCGATTTTATGAGTAGCATAACTCGGGCGGACGATTATACGGAAGTTGTCGGTTAAACTTTCGAGGATTAACTTGATTTCGCTGTTTCTACGGGCCGCGAGTTTCCTGTGCTCCTGTTGAAGACGTCTCTGAGAAGGTGCAGAGAAGGTGCATTTAGCTATGCCAATAATCCTTGCTTTTGGTTGATTCAAGAATGCCTGATACAGGAACTCGCAAGATGTCTAACAAGAGGAGAAAATGTCGGGCCGACGCCTTCCCATCTGCTTCCTGACAACCTGGGAATGCCGATAATCAGTTTAACCCCACTCCGATCAATTTCCCGGCTCGTCAACTTGTTAGTTCCACGATCGAGAAATCGATAAAGCAATTGAAGGCGCTCAAACGCTTCAGACTTTTAACTTTATATCCTGAATGATCGCTCTCGGATTAAAGCAACCGCATTCAGTGACTCATTTTACTCCCGTTTCTTACCGCGCGAGTCCTGTCGGATATTCTAAGCCCTAAATGGATATTATTTATTTACAAGATGCCGAAGCCTGCGGTTACTTATACAATTATTGCCGTTACAGTTATTCTAATTTACGATTTTTAATAACTTTAACTATTCAACAAATCACTAAATGTGATTAAAGCGAGATAAATCATTACGAAACCCATGTTTAAAAACCATTGAGCACGTAGAATCACAAATCATTTCTTTAGTCCTTATTTCGATTAAAAATTGTAACAATGATTCGTAAAATGCATTAAGCTTAACAATCTGTTTTCTCACCTGATTATTGCAGATCTTGTATTTTGTGTTCCCAGATTTCCCCTTACAGGATTTCCGCCTGCATCTTCTCTGTTGTCGGGCAACTCCTCCGCCACAGCTTCTGCAACACGACGAGTTCCATCACAAGGTCGCATTAATTCAGCAGTACTTGTTCCGCAATCCTTGTTCTTCGTTCGACGTAATAGACCGAACAATCGGTTTACGTTCGGCTTATTACGATACACATACAAGGCTTGTACGACGACGTATAAATTTGACAGTATACTTTGTCTTGCATCATCGCAAATCAAATGTTTTACACAGCTTTTTCAAATTCGTGTACTTTAAAACGACGTAGAAGGCGCTTAAAACATTTTTAAAACCCTTCCAACATAATGTTATTTACTGCATGACGTATAAACTCTGTATCAGGATGAGCATATTTGGCTATTGTGTGCCATGCATACGTTATTAATTACATTGTCAGTCAAGAATGGAATGGTGTACAATAGATACAATGGGTATACATTTCATATTTTTATTCTGTTTCGACGCGTGCATTAGAAGCCTAAGGCAATTTGAATAAAAATCTTTTCGTTACCTGGAACACGCTGACCATTTAGACCACGGCGACCAGTCTCCTCGAGTAATGCTCTGAAACAGATAAGAAGAAAATTCAATGATAAAAAAGAACAAGAAACTGTATTTTGTAATCATAGAAATTTCTTAAGAAAACGATACGAAAATTCCATTTATATTCAATGACAAAGTGTGTTGATATCGGATATCATACAAAGAATAAATTGCTTACGTTATCAGTGATTTACACGCGAATCACTTTCATGGAAAATTAATTGGGAATGGGTCAAACTTGACATTACACCGTAAGACTTAAAGCGTTATTTCAAGTACATATATTCATGTACTTTGCGAAAAACATTATTTATTTCCCTAGTCTGTTTTTACGGTTCAATGCATTCGGTGGTTTTGTTAATAGTATTTACGCGATTGCCGGGAACCATCGAAACAAACTGTTCGTGTGAGCTTTCGATTGGCTAGCTACTGTTCCGTAACGGTTCTGAGAGCGTGTCGTGTAAATGTTTTCGCTGGTTTTCCATGATACGCCAGTTCCTGGCGTTGCCGGGAGCCTGCATATAGCGATGTGGGTATGGGAAATTTTGTTTCATCCATGCCAAGCACTCCGTAGGATCTGATTGAGTAGACCGAAGCCGGAACTCAGAGTTATTGTCTTGTGCGGCGAATCTCGGCATTTCTGCGGGAGGCACGAGTGAATAGAACGGCATTCGGGTCACGAGTGAGTTCGGTCGATGAGTTTACCGAAATCGCTTTACGTCACTCTGTCGAAGGTAAATTTTATTCCGATCGTGTCTTTTCTCCACTATCGGGGCCCGCATGGAATATAGCGAGTAATCTTCGTTTCCTCGGCTTTTGCATATCTGCCGACGACGCTACGACCGCGAGCGGTCGCGGTTCAACCGTGTATCTCCATTTCGTTTTAAAATTAGCAATAATTCAGTTACCATGGCTCTGCCTGCCAGTGAGCTCTGCGTTTTATGCAAACACCACTTCTTGAAGGACGGAGTTACGTCAAAGGAGGGTATAAAATTCAACGGGAACACGGGGTATTGCTCGATACGAGGAGAAGGAACATCTTGTTTCTTTGCCAGAGGAACGTTCGGGACGTACATTTCTGGAAATACGGCGGAGGGAAGATTGAACTCATTATATTTACGGGTCAAAATACATTATAGATCATGTATAAAAATGCCTCGCATGAGGTACTGGACACAGCAATCATGGTAAGAGGATCCAAGTCGAAAGGCAAATAATAATGCTAAAGGAAGAATAATACCAGGACAATAAAAGGGAAATGTATTTGCATTTCTCTTTCTCTACCGAACATTATTTATCCTTCTTTAAATGGGGTAATGTGTTTCACAAAATAAATAACTTTATATGCCGGAATATTGAGTATTTTTCTCAGGCACAATCTACTTAAATTACTTAATTCATTGGTTTTGACTATCAATCAAAAACTACTATAAATGCTAACCCAATAAAAGTCTTGCGGGGATATTGATGCCTATGATATATGTTTTAAGGTCTCCATAGGCTTGCAAAGGCGTGTCTGGACCATAAAAATTCGGATAAATCTTGGACCGCACGATTCCCTGAGATGCCGAGCACGTTCGACGCTAGTGGAAGCGGATTTTAGAAATTCACTTTTACCGAACGGCGGGCAGTGAGTTTTTCCGCCGATACTGGATGTTTTATGGGATGCAGAAGAGCTTCGCGTGTGACCACTAACGTCCGGATTTCCCACTTGCCTGTGAAAACGAGCCAGGAGAAGGATGAGCAAAAAAATTCTAAGATATCGTAGAAATTTCTAGAGTAAACAAACTCCCCAACTTTACAACATTTCCATTTAACACAATTTCGTGTAGAACTACTGCGTCAGTTGAAGTGTATCACTGTGCAGTTCTTACTGCGCGAATAACCGGAAAAATCGTTGGAGAACAATGTCGAGGAACACTGGCGAATATCCTAATGCGTGAAAGTGGTTTCGCGGCGGAAACGCTGCAGAAGGACCGTTGACGCTCGTAGCGCTATTAAAACGTAATCAAAAGTTCTGTTCCAGCGGCTCTGGAGGAGCGATCGAAGTGACGGAATTTTAGCGTTCCCTCCACACGAGAATTATCATGCGCCGCGAGACTGTTCGTTCGGCGCACGACGTTGCCGGTAATGAGGCAGTAGTATCGGTTTTCCGGCGGGAGCGAAGCTAACGATTAATCCTTTTTATTCGACCGACGCGTCTCTCGGGAGAGCACGCCGGCACAACGGCACTTTCCATGAACTCTCCCGCTGAAATTTATTTCCGGCACAGCTTCCCCACCTTCCGCCTCCACCCCTCCCCCCGTTATCCGCTTCTAACCACCACGTTTGTCCCGCCGTCCCGTCTCTTACCCCCGCGTTCTCCTCTACGACCCTTCGTCTTTCACTTTGCCTCCGACGCTCCTTCCTCCAGCGTCGGGCAGGTTTCTCCTTTACCCACCTCCTGGCCGGTCTTTTCCGCTTTCCACCCTTTTTCCTCCCCCCCCCCCGGGCCCGCCTATCGGTTTCCGCGTTTCTCTTCGTCCCCAACTCGTTTCTTTGCCTGGCACGTGCACTTTCCAACGTCGGGAAGTAGCGTTCGCGCATGCCAGTCTAACACGCTTCGGGGAGCCGGTGAAGCAGGGAAGGGTGAAAGCTTTCAACGAGAATTCGCGGTGCGCTTTATACCTTTATTCCATGATCAGCAATTCCGGGGCAAAGCGCAATTGATTGGCATGCTGCACAAAGTGACTGATATCTCACAATCCCTCATGCGCTGCCGCTAGCATTGCTATTCAACTTCGAATGCGTAGGATGAAAGCCGAATACGTGACAAATCAGACGTTCGATCGAACGGCAGGGAATTAATCGGTCGTTCAATCGGTCAAATCAATCAGTGTTAACCAAGTTCACGTGTTATAATCTTAGACCTGTAACGTGTTCTTTGATGAATGAATCAGTGAATGAATCAGAAATGAGTAAGAGTTAACCGAGTTTATATGTTGTAATCTTAGATCTGCGAGTTGTTTTCGTTTCACATGTGTATAACCACGAAGGACAGGATCTGATTTAATTGTTTTCTTTGGCAGAAGGATGTCGTAGGGTAAGCTGCAACAGCAAAATCATAGTGTCCAACTTATTGGCGGGCTATTCGGATGCGATTAGGCTGAACCCCGCAATGCGGTGTTCTGCGTTGTCACCGGAGGGAAATTGCCGGATATCCATCTGCCGCATCCATTCTTGCCAAAATCCTCAGAACAATCGCTCAATATTCGCCTAATTCCTCGGAATTGACATCGGTTCTGTCTGCCATACAGAAACAACAGTGTTGTCACTTCGCCAATTAAATGATATACATTAACGCAATGTAAAGAATTTCTTTAGAAAAATTACATGGTTTAAAAGTCCATTCAATTCGCCAAATACGTGGAATCCCATGAATAAAATTCACTGTTCTCCCGATTTTTACACAGTTAAATACAATATTTTTGCCATATACTTCTGCAAGTTCATATACATATTCACGCGATGTGTAGATATTTGTGCACGAAAATAGAGGCTTACCGATCGTAGAAAAACTTTGCGGGTAGTCATACGTTACGGCGAGACGTGTTTCCATTTCCATTCCGGTTTGATCGGGTTAATAGTGACACGATGCCATAGATGGCGATCGTCCGTAGGAACCAAAAATAATAAATAATAAAATAATAATATTAAATAATAAATAATAATAAATAATAAAATAATAAAAATAATAAAATAAAGCCAACAAAATGTATATTCGTAACGGATGACGAGCTCTCGGAGGTACGATCCGTTGGTTTGTCCCGCGAGCGTTTCGATTCGATCCCGAGGAATCCCTAATCCGACCGTAACAAATCTCCACCGACGTGAACTCGTCATCGGGCTCGTTCGGCCCTAAACGGGGACGATCCTGCGTGAATGAGGAGGGGACGATGTCGCGACCGGGGGAAATCCCGCAAGGACACGGGTGACGTGAGGGTGGGAGGAGGGGAGGACAGCCCTGAGGCAACGAAGGAACACTGGCCCGATAGGCGATCTCTCATTCCGCAATGCGGGCATTCGTCGCCGTTTACATATATGTACATATACCCCCATACCCCCGGGGTACTTTCGCCTGCTGTCGCGCGTTTGATTCTTTTTACACAGCAGCACACTCACACATACAGACACACACAGACGTGCCCTCGGGCCGATAGTACACGGCGAGAACAAATCTCCCGCTGAATCTCGAATTTCCCGCCAAAACTCTTTTTTCTCGCTTCTTGGCTCCTTGGACGTTCTCCTCCTACCGAACTGATAAGATCAAAACTGTCAAACTTCTGTTCAAAGATTGCTTGCAATACTTTATCCATATATAATTAGAGAAGATCTGCATTTATTAAATACTTGAAAGAGGATTAGGGTACTCTTGGTACTCTTCCAATGTCCTTACGGCACATTCGTATCAGAGATATTTATTGCCGCGATGTGTGTATGCCTTTGTGAAAATTGTTCATTAAGATGCTATTCGACGCTCCAGTGGCTATGCCCAATTCCCAGCCAATCTAAAATCAATCTTACTTCCATCGGTTAGACGGGTTGAGGGTGGGCTGAGATTTCGGTTGCTGACGAACGTGAAGGGCAGGAGGTGGGGTGTGAGAGGGCCGCTCACTTTTGAGCAGACTTGCAAGTCTGCATTATTCAAACTCCATCGCTTCCACTACCACGACTTGCGGCGAGGCTTTACGCGGCCGTCTTCCTTCTCTTTATCCCCTTTCGCATCACCCTTTCCTCGCATTTACTTTTCGTGTCCTTTTCAGCATTCCTTCAGATTCCATCGATCTCCAACTTTGCCCTTGCTGTTTTTCACTCGTACCTTATCACGATTTTTTGCACTTGACACTGCCCCCACCTTTTTTTATAACGCTTACAGAATTTCATGCATATAAAAAGTCTTTAGAATGGTCCTAGCTGATAATTTGTAATAGTATTTTGTGTAAGTACAGAAGCCCAATGATTTTCTATGAAATGTAAATAAAAATGTGCATTTTTACTAATGTATATTTAAAGATTATTAATTTTAGAATGCCATATAATCGATCGTTTAGGCGATACAGAAAACACAAATGTTATTAATACGATAATATTTTCCTTCAATGTACCGTTCATAAATTGTATAAAAGTTTATCCCATTCGGCGGTCAAAAAACTTTCAGAAATTATCTGTACTTTTCAATGACGATCCTATGTTTTGACTTGTGTCATCAGATTATACTATCTGTGTACAAGAATATTTCATTATGCCTTTTTTTTTTCACACAATAACCACAGATAAGATACTCGTGGGACGAGCGATCAGATTTTTAAGCAGGATCGTCAACGGTCTTTGAATTATTCAAATATACCAGCTCCATTGATGCTTTTGTCTCGGTCGCAGATGTTGAATTTCTTTCTTCGATTTCATCTTTTAATGGATCTTACCCTTTTTTCCCTAATTTTTTTGCTGCGTAAAGCAAAATGCTTTACAATTATCCAAAGATTTGCCATTATTCCATGCTTTTTTTTATATCAAGATCGTATTGTAGGAATGTTTATCAGTGTGTCCCTCCAGCTGTGTCTGTGTGAATTTCATTATAGATATTAACTGAGCGAACTTTGGAACGCTCGTTACAATAAAATTTGATTTAAGAATTTCGGTAGACAGTAACATGTACTGAAATAGGTACATTGGGAATGCATTACACGTTTGTCTCACGTAACGTCAATCACGATCACTTTATACAATTATAGGATACTTAATTTAATCGCATCAACTGTGCTTAATAATAACTACTAAGAATATAACATGCCGTCTGGGCCATTATTTCAAACAGGAACACACAGAGAAAAAATTACACTACAGTTATTAATAAACAAGCTACGAAACAACTGCACGTCTTTGAAAAGAATTTTACATTTAACCCTTTCGCACCTCTCTCTCATCGACGTAATCGTGCATCGACTCTTCACATTCTTCATTTGCGGTTCGTGGAGGTTTTTCGAGATTGATTTTCAAAGACGATTTATCTTCTCCCATCACATCAGCCATCCTTTCCGACTTGACTTCACCAATATTTACTTAGCTTTTCCCCCGATCCCGCTATCAGATATCTGTCTTCCTTATGGCGGACAATCCGAACTGCTCACCGCGGAGACTCGAGGGGGGTGAACTGATGGCAGGTGGCATTAGACTCCCAAATTATTGAAAGCAACAGGAGGGGGGAGAGAATCTCTTGGTTTCTCTACTTCCTAATGGAGACCCCGGGACCACTTTGCTCGCGTATCTCAGAAACGAATCTCCCGACCCTTACGTTCTCCTTCGTCCCAAAGCACTTGCGTCTGACATTCGTCCTGCTTTGCATCTCATGGGAATATTCTACTGCATAACACTAAAGTTTTTGCGCAAGGCATAAAAATTTTCGCGAGTACCTCACGAGAATATTCTTTTCTATGACCGTGTGTCTACATAAAAGTATTTTATAGCGCAATAACGTACTTTCTTCAAATGTTTTATTGTCTAACATGCGTGCTATTAGATGCAGAAAAAAGTTTTGAACAAAATATTCAAGTAAGCTAAAATAATGGAAATCGCATTTATGCAATAACGTCTTTTGAAGTGATTTACCTGGTTAATTGGTTCTATAATTGCTCAGTTATACTTAGCACAGGGTGATATTGGAATTAAGCATATCCAGTTGACGAGGGTATTTTCCGGGTAAACTAGCTAAAGTCAGAAAGGGGTACTACCCGGGTACCTTCTTGCTTATTCATTTCCTCCTGCGTTTCGGAGATGCTGGATTATAATATTTGCTTCTATACACGTTTATTAAATGGTAAACACTTAAATTGCTTGACAAATTAATCTTTCCTGGTATCACTATCACTCTAACGGGTATAATGCTATCGAACTACTTGTTCAAGTAATAAAAAAAATGAAGTAAAACAGAATTACTGAATATGAGACAGCAAAGAGAACACTGGACAAAGGCAATAAATAGAAGACAAAAGTTCGTTAAGATTCCTCGAAATTTGTGCGAAACGAGGGAGCCTTTCATGCATACTCAATGGCCCCGAATTTTATCCATTTCAATGTCTTCGACTTTTATCCATTCCAATATTTACGGGGATTCACGGGGTTGATTGAGTATTAAGGAAGGGAGCAATCTTGCTTGCCGGACGAGTCGACATTCCTCCTTCAATTTGTCAATGAAACGAACCGTGAAGGCCAAGTTTAACGACCGTCGTGGATATAACCGGAGGTAATGGCGCGATAAGGCGTCGATTGAGAACGGTGCGTTGGGCGATAAGCCGATGACAGGTCGGATAAGGGTTGTATCGCGCGGCGTTATGCCTCGCTCCCATAACGAGAATCCCATGACGTGGAAGGACGTCTCATGTCCTTCGTAAAACACGGGCTTTCGTTTTCAGGTACCGCGTGAATGGGGGAGAGGGCGGGGTGGGGGGCGGTCGGTCAGGGCTCCGTTAAATACGGAACGATTCTCGTGGGGCGCATTTATGGAGCGATAAAACGGCGCGTACGGAGAGGCCCCGAGTATCGGGCAGTCAAGTGGAATATGCCCGGCGCGAGTTGCGGTCTTTCGCTAGAGCCCCGCTGGCACGTGGCGTTATTACGCGCGGTAATCACGGCGCATGAGCTCGGATTTATGTCGTATGTGCGTATAAATAAAAAAGGGAAAATAACGATAGCAATTCCTCGAAGCGTACGGCATTATTACTCCTAAAGAAAATGAAATGAAAGACGTATGTTCCATCGACAGGAAAGGGAAACTTAGCCCACAAAATATTTCGAAACAGTTGAAAATAGTAGGAGTCCTATTATTTACAGATTCTATTAAATTTGTTTATAGGAGGTTATACAAATAATGTCGTCATTTACCATCACTGCTACAAGTGGAACAAAAGTTTATTTCTTCCGTCTGGTTTTGTATTGTCTGCGAAGTATAGGGCGAATCAAGTATTATCGCGGTGTTTGGTGAAATGTATGTCGACGTTGTCCTGCGGAGAAGAATTATTCACGGATTTTCCGCATAACGTAATAACGCAGTCAATGGCCGGGCTTCAGCACCGCTTTCAGAAATTAGTAGAATGAATTATGAATGAGACAAAATTCTCGCTTATTTATCTTCTTTGATGCATCTTTTTGTCTTCTTCGATTGTTTTGCTTCATCTTCCGCTTCCGCTCTTTTCGACACGTATTACTTTCATTGCCTGGAATTTAATTAGGTTTTGCAGAAACGCGAAAGTTTCCATCCATTATTAAATATGCTTTGTTGAAAAATAGTCAAGCTTCTCGTTCATAGAACAGTTTATTGGATTCTTATCAATTTTCATTAGATTAAATCGGTCGACTTAAGTGATTTCTACATTACAACTTGTATATTATTCATATAAAAGTATATAAAGCTAGCCAACCTTTAAGAAACATTTTTAAAAGTGCTGAAATTATTGAAGTTGTTGCAAATGCTTCAATGCACTGACGCACGGACAACTGATATAATATGTGTTTCCCAGTTTCCTGTGGGCATTGTACCGAGGAAGTGTAAATGTTTCGAAGGACTCGTACACGGGCTGCGAGTCAGGTGCACGAGGAATCGGTGACTGGTAGTGCTTTTGAAACTGAACACCCGTTAAATGCAATTAGCCAATTATACGTAGGCGCTTCACTCACGATAGCCCTGGCAAATGCATCGTCGACGGTTTCCACCTGTCGTTATACGCTTTCGACTGTCTCTGTCTCTCTTTATCTCTATATATACATATATATATATGTATATATACATACTTGTAAATTGAGGTACAAGAGAGGGACACAAGTAGAGAAATGGAGAAAGACGGAAGGGTTTGTCTGCTACTTGAGGATGCGGCAAGTTGAAGCGCGGGGCAAGATGGTGCGGAGGCACGAAACAAGAGATTTGTTCGTTCATTGTGACAGCACGTGCTGCGTCTGCTGTCGGCGGCGACGAAGGTCCTCGATGGACTTTTTATTCCCTCACGCGCCAAGAGACGTGCACCGAGCCGATGAAAAGAGGGCCTCTTTAATGAAAGGTCGAGTTTTAACGACCAACAAAAATTGCCTCCCAACTCAATTAAAAATCTGTTAAAAATGCATAATGTGCCAATAACGCGATTATCAGAGCAGAGCATGATTTTTAACGTTGCGAAAAACCGAGAGGATTAAAGATTGCTCGATTCAGGAAGTAAGTACGGTGCACGGACAAAAGGAATTTATGATTGATAAGCCAGAGATTTACTTCGCGTGTTTTAAGAATAAAAGAGAATGGCCTTAATTAAAGAACTACAGACTTCCCCAGGCCTCTCGTTTTATAATAGAGTTAACTTACCATTTAAGCATCATTTCAAAAATTCAAGCTTCATAATTGATTAATTAATTACCCAACATGGATCAACAAGATTGACAAACTTTAGTTCACAAATGCGTCTGCAGTGATTTTTGAATATCCATTTTTACATACTTGTATTTAATAATTTACGTGGGTAGACAGACTACCCATATTGGAAAATACTTAATGTCAAATAATTATTACATTTACGTGTAATATTCAATATTTCTTGCTGATGGACTGATCGAAGGCAAGTAGTATGACGTATGTATGAATGCGACTCGCAGCATATTTCTTGAGGCTGCGTAGTTTAGCGAGTTTTATGGCTGTCTCCATTTCGCTTGCAGTGCTACGAGTTTTATATGTCAGGAAGGAATCGACAGCGGGAATAAAATGTTCGGTGTCTCATATAAGAAGCGCCTTACGTAGCAGCTTGAGTGGTGCGTATAATATTATACCAACGCGACGGCAATTGCAGCATCGTTAAACCCGGTACATATTTCCGCGTGTTTCATCCAAGTCTTGGCCCTTCCTTTTTATCCCTCTATTTACCGAGATACAGGCTATCCTGCTATATCACTGCGTTATACGGGATTAAGAACTAGTACAAAAAACAAAGTTAGGCTCGAGAAACGACAAAAAATACAATATTTTGCTTTCGTAACTATCGGAAATATGTTTAATATAGTTTCACCAAATATTATTGCTGTCTCAAATCGTTCTGTTCCTTTGTGCGATGCTCAGCCAAATAAAATCACTTTCAAGTTTAATTCTACCGATTTTCACGAACAACACTCCTCATTCGAATTTACAATTTTAACAGCTTGCAGTAGAAATTTGCCGCACATGTTCTGATACAATAAACTCCTTTGCTTGGATAAAAAATATCAATTATAAATCAACGATAACCTTCCATTTTCCTTGAATTCTTGTGCCCTCTATCACTCTCACTTTTCCACTCTTTATTTCTCTCTCCTACCGGTTTACGTATCTATGTATTATATTTTACCCTTCGACCATCTATGTTTCTCTCGTTCTTCTTCTCAAACTTCCTGTCCCCTTTAACATCTACCCTTCGCTATCGTTCTTCCTCGCTTTAGTTTTCCCTGTTAGTCCACGTTTCTCACTATCGTGCCTTCTCTCTCGCACTTGCTCCTGCAACATTTCGCCAGCGTATTATCTCACTCTTGTTCCTCTTTTATCGTAGGTCTTTCTACGTGTCCCACGTCTTTTGCCGGCCTTTTCGTCGAGAGATCTCGTTTTTTGCAAGAACCGGAAAGAGAAGGACAGACGAAACGACCCGCGAGAATTTCACAGGGCTTCAACGACCACTCGTGCACTCTTATTTTCCTTCGGGTGCACTTGTCTTATATCCGATTGCGATGGTTTAAACGTTACGCAGCGTACTCGCAATCTCATAAACACAGCGATACTCTGACTCCGTCGTTCAGTCATACCGAAGATGTGTACACCGATAGTATGCATTTTAATCGAGTATTACTGTCTCAAAAAAAGAGAATAATTTATGTCTCGCAGACCGAGAAAATAATTGAACGAGGCGATTCAAACGTTAGTAAATACGCCTAAGCGATCGTGTCACCTTTTCAGGCAGCAGTTTATTAAAAATAAATAATGAGAAGTTATAGAAAAATAAAGATGCCAGTAAATATTACTTTCTTCAAAAAGATACGATACTGAAATTTTTAATAAACGTACACTCCATTTGAACATGCATACGTACGTACAAGATTTGCTAATGCCAAACTGCTTAATTTCATTATTATACTTTATTAAACAAGTAGTTGAGTATTGTCTTGTTTTTAGTGTAACATTTTTTCAAGATAATTATTTCATTTGTTCTTGATTTTATTGAGTTACATTTTATTTCTATATCCGATAACCACATATGTATAAATCTTTATATTATATTTAAATCCCTATTGATGGATGAATCGAAGACAGGGTCTGTTCGATGTGAAATATCATTTTATTATTGTTTACCGAATTTGCCATGTGTTACAAGATAGACATTTTCGGTGCACTGCTTAGAAACCCGCAATTGTCATAATGCAATACAACCTGGCAAACGTTAGGAAAAATACAGCTAAGGCGAGTCAATTGCATGGACATGATTTCCCATTTTTCTCCGGGGCATGGGGTAGAATTCCAAAGCTGCTCGTAGCCGAAGGAAAGGGAGGTCACACGTGGAAATCCGCAAAACCCAGTGCGCACGGTTGCCGGAAAATAAAAGCGCCACTTTGCTTTACGGGGCCAACAACGTGTGACCCGTATAACAGTTTCTGTGACCCATTTCCAATCCCGCCATTGGGTTACCGCGGGTAAAGCTGTTTATTTCCCGTCGGCCTATTTCACCTTTGATTTCTTTACCGCACAAAATGTCTCATCCCTCTGGGGTTGATCTCCGTTTATGTCAGTTCACTTCGATGCTCGAGAAAAGATGTATTTCTTGATTTAGTTTGTAGATAGTGTTTGTCATAATCCTAACGGATATAGCAAATCTATACTGCAAATGTTGAAATAATTGTTAAGTTCGCACGCACGAAATTTACCTTCGATTTTGCTTCGTTAAGCTACAAGAGAAATGTTTGATAAATTAAACTTGATGAATGATAACATTATCCTTTACGTTTCATAACTGGCCACTGTGCAGATCAAATAAATGAATACTGGATTCTTGGCATTTTACGTCACGAGAAGCCGGGGGTATTTCCTTGAAGGAAATATGAAAGACTGTTTCTGCAGTCTTTACAATCTGTTATCACGGTATCTCTGTTATACACCCTCAGCGTTTACCCACTCTTCATTCTTCACTTTGCGGCCTTCTCTGGAGCTTCGTCCCTTTAATCTTTCCTGCACGAAGCCTAGTTTTCTTCGTCCATGGGCCTGGCACTTCAAATACTAACGCTCTAGTCGTTTCCCGGGGTAGGAAGGTTCTTTGTGCTTTGGCGAATCAAGCCGTACCGACTGTTTGACCGACGCATACTCCCCCCCCCCCCTTCGCCCCTTTCCGTCATATCTGACAGGCTTCGCCTTCGTGTTATTAACGTCGCTTCTAAGCCCCGTGCGCCGGGGTTCTTCGGGAAGAAGATTTTAATTCCAGCAACAGATTAACGTCGGGTTCTTTTCGCTTTCCTGTTGGCTTACCTGATCGACGGTATCCACTTGCAGATCGTTTTCCGCCTTCGATATCTCCGAGACGTCCTCGACCATTGACCGCTCGCCGATCGTGCTGTTATCGCTCACTGCAAATCCCAACAGGCATATCTGCAAACCCAATAATGAGTAAACTAATTAGTAACGACGCCTGAGGTAATTTTAACGGCATTAGAAAAGAAACCTCTCGCGGTTTTGCATAATTTGATTACATGTACTGCGTAATGTAATTAACGGTAGTAATATATTATATGGCGAGTGACTAATTAAAAAGTGATTAATTGGAATTCAGGATTATTAATTACTGGCCTATCGATTTGTTACAGATATGCATACCTTTTAATAATTTAATTAAAATACCGGATGCGTTTACAAGTATTAAGCTTATTAAAATTCTATTGAAAATTGTTGATTTTTTCAAAGTAACCTTCCCACCGTGAGGCGGAATGGTCAGGTATAACCTGCGGTAAACACGTCGGGTATTACGTTAGCACTGATGAAACAGTCACAACGAATCCACCGGTTCTAATTTCAGTGTATCCGAAACCGTTGGAATCGTAACAACAGACAAACTATTCGAAGAGAAAAGTTTTCAATGGGGACCCCCCCTCTTGCGGGGTGTATGCGATGCAGTTTTATTACGAGAGACACGTGCATAGTGACTGTCCGAAAACTGATACACCTGGTGTATATATATTTTTCCTGCGCGAGGTATTATCGTCCACATTGTAAATAGCGAAACTTTTCTAACAACCTCCAAGGATAAGAAGTTCTATCTTCAATATTTCGGTCCACACGTACAACTCGTTCCGAGAAATTTTCACCGATTCTACTACCGAGGTGCTATCCCCTTTTCGCCCCCTGCCCCGTTTTACATTCTTGTCCTTTCGTTAAAATTATTCTTAATTCTATCATTGTATCACTCGTCAATACTCTCAGTAGAGAGAGAACTTTTTCTTTTCGTACTTGCATTTCTCTTGTCGAATACGTATTCTACTTTCTCTGTTTTATTTCATCACTTTTTTCGTTACCTACTCTTCCCTGTTTGCTTTATTTCCTAGGTGTAATTATATTGTCTTAATGACAATCTTCTATTTTCGTCTTTGCTCATTTCGTTTTGTCTACTTGCTATTCTTCTACTCCTCCCTCTTCCATCTTACTCTTTTTCTTTTATTTTCTTCAGCGTACTGCGTTCACAGAATGAGAATTAGTCCTCTGCTTTACGACTCTGATTATCACCCTCTGTCCTTCGCACGTATATCGGCTTGTCTGTTTGTTCTCGATTCTCTTTTCACGTCATATTTCTTCCATTCATTTCTGATAAACAGTCCTTCGTCGACTCGAAGGAAGTTCTTTACTTCTGTACCTTTACCTCACTCTCGCGACTCTTCGCGTGTCGGCACTTTGGGTATTCATATTTTATGATCGCTATTACTTACTGTCGTCAGTGCACAATACATTTTTGTCGAAACAAATCGGTCGCG
Source organism: Hedychridium roseum (assembly GCA_963989215.1). Lineage (NCBI taxonomy): Eukaryota > Metazoa > Arthropoda > Insecta > Hymenoptera > Chrysididae > Hedychridium > Hedychridium roseum. Next base: position 6,843,973 of record OZ022313.1, on the reverse strand, counting down.
ACTTGTCTTCTGGGAATAATATTTTTATTATTATTTGTCTTTCACATAAGCGTGGATTTCATTCCACATCAGAAGCAACTTCACGAAACTTTGGGTTTTTATGTTGATGCCAAATAAATGAAGAATATAAATTAAGTGTAACGTACATTTTAACGTTGTACAATAATCCTTGTCTATTAAATTCCGTGATCGGTAAGGTTCTATATTATTTTAATCAATATCTAATTTTTCTTCATACATTATTAATTCGTCATACAATAATTCGTCAATGAAAATATCGCGACACAAATTCTGTTCTTTTTTTTACCGTTAAGGGAGTAATTTTAATAAACTTTCACACTTTTTTCTACTGTACAGTAGACTTTAGTGTTGTACTTTACCTTTAACGTTACTCCATCCTTTGGGGAAGTAAAAAAGGAATTTCACCGGGTAAAAACAATCGCTACTGGTTAAGGAGCGTTTCCCGTAATTTCTTTCGTACTTCTCACCATTTTCCCGGGTTTTCTCCGTGCCGTCGTTTTACACTCGCCGTATGTGTTCATCGTAAAGTGAACGGCGATCTAACGGCCGTCAGGGATTTTATAGGAGCAGCGTTGTTACACCGTTATTAGCAATAAATTAGACCGGCAGGCCGGCCTATAATTAACGCGTAATCGTCGATATTCCGTCGCTCTCGTGTCGACGGCTTTCGGAAGCGGGGAAAGTGATTCGTAGGTGCCGTTATTGAAGAGCCGTGCACTCACGTATAACGCGCTTCCACTATAAACACTTCCGACAGACGCCATTTTTCACGTTAATGACTTAATAGCGGCCAGCAACAATTTCCTCGTGGAATTAACGTTTGGTTAATGCTCGGTGACCCGCCTGCAATCCTACGTTACGTGTATGACGTTGCTTTTGACAATCGTTTACGAAGAAATGCTTTGTACATGCTTTGTGACGGATCGGTTATATGATTATATTATTGTGAATGGAAATAAGGTACAAAAGAACGAGTTACAATAATAATTGGTTTCCCACAAGCAAATTTCAAATATTATAACAGGATTTTTACGAGCATTTTATATATGTAAAATTTGTAAAATTTTCCTAAGAAAATACATCTAATAATATCTAAAAATATATATACAAAAGTTCATTTTCGTCAGTATCAGCAAGCACGAATGTGGCTTATGTTTATTACTTTTTTATCTGGAAACATAGACGGTACGTATGATTCCTAATGTTGTCGAAATGATTGTGCATTTACATCATTTCCATCTGTTGCCTTTGATCAAAATCAAACTGCCTGAAATTCAACATTTTATTGGACCCTTGTTCCTCTTGAGATGCTTATTCCCTGACCGCCATTCGTCCGGTTTTCTTCAAAAATTCGGAAAGACGAGTCGTCGGCCAGCTCGCTTTGTGACATAAAAAGACTGCGTCAGGTAAGTTATTAGCACTACGACTGGGCTACACCGAATGGTACTTTACGCCCAGACGAGGATGAGAAAGAAATTAATATGAGCGCAGGTCCGTTGAGAAGGTAGGACAGAGGGAAGGTACTAAAAGGCGGCTTGCGTCGGCAGATTAGCATCTAATTTCCAGCTGGTGATACGTTTGATGAATCTGACGCAGTACTCGAAGGCGAGAATCGTACGAGAGGGGGGTGGGGGGATATGTTTGTCTGGAGGAAGGCGCCAGCACAAACGAGTAATGCAATCGTAAACACAAAGTAACGGTCCCGGTGGTTATGCTATCCCCATGGATATGGGGTATAACTGCAAACATCGTCGGCCCCATCGCGTTACTCAGCATACATCTACGCGTGGCCGATGTGTGGAATACGGGAATTTATACAAATATACACAGGAAACTAGGTGCGCGTAATATGTATATCAGCTTGCGTCGGAGGATTTACGTAAAGCACGCTTCACCGATTTTCCATGCACAATCCCCGAGGATCAAGGGCCGGATCTACTCCATTCGGCAAATAGTTATTAACGAAGGGAAAAAATTAATGAAAAATATCTCATGGCAGATACGACCTTTGCGTTCTTCTGAAAATTCGAAAAATTTCCCATTCAATTTTCGCCAGAAAGATTTACGGTTTAAGTAAATCGCATTTGTAGTAAGTGGGTCTACCGTGTCTTGTCCGTACATTGCAATTTTTCGTAATACCGTAATTCCCGTATTTTTTACAACACCGTGCCTTCGAAATTTTCGTTCCGATTACGGACTTTTTTGCATGACTTTTCCATGTTGTTGCGCGTCTTTGTCACGCCATTCATTGTAAAATACTTCCAAGCGCTATAGGCTGATGTCAGCGAAATGCAGCCCGTAAAATGCGCTTACGACGTAAGCCAGTGTAAAGCATTTTTATCCGCTTCTGTCGGATATTCTCGTCGAAAGAATTTCATCTGTGAAAGCAACTTGTTTATCAATACCACGTCCTTTCAGTGAAGCAAAACATGCTCCGTTCTTATCACATACAACATTTATTTTTATACAAGTTTTTGTTTAAATATTTCCTCTAATATTTTCGGGATACCGAGTTTTTTAATCATGACACTTGTCATTGCGTCGTGATCCTACGAATCTTTATCCATTTACCCGCGCTGTTAAAAACGTTAATGGGTTAGGATCTTCTCGTATCCGACGATGGCTGGTCCCCTTGTGTATTTGGCAGGGATTTCCCCGTTCCTTCTACCGGCAAAACCGTGCACGTGGTTTTAGCGGTCGACTGGTATGCAGACAGCTGCAAAAAGATCCCCGGCGGTTGGGCCGTCGGTCTGTTGTTTGGCGGTCGACTTGACCTTCTAATGAAATTCGGTTTTCGCGGTGTGAGTTTCTCCGGGGGTTAAACGTCGGACAAAGGGGTCAGGTATCGGGGCCTGCTAGCCCACTGACGCGTGTATACCGCACGTTCTTCCTCGCGTTCATCCTTGGCGGGACTCTATTGCCGCCCAATAGTTACCCGATAACATCTACCTGGACCTCCCACGGCGGAGGGGGTGTTTTTCTCGCGACGCGGGTTCTAACGGTAGGGCTGGGAACCGCCCAGCGGCCTATCTCCCTCTCGCCATCTACTAACCCTCCACGCTACTTTTACTCTCCTCTCATTAATCGTGCTGGTGCCGCCCACCGTATAAACACCGAGTCATGTCGATCTTCCTGAGCTCTCCATCCACCCCGCAAACCATTGTTTACATTCGCCGAACGCCTCGGTAAATGTACGCCGGTCAAATTACGTCGGCGGAACGAATTGAAAAATATTCTCATGTTCCTCACGATGGTTCTCAACGGTTTTAACCTACGCTTCGTCTTAAATAACCGCAGAATTCTGTAATTCCAGATCTATACTCCTCAATTAAATTGCAAAAGAAGAGACGTTCTTGAAATCCAACATGAACAATTTCAATCTTTAGTTTCTTTTATGTATAATTCAGTGAATATAGATCAAGTGCCTCTACTTGCCAGTGATTTTAGTCGGTTTTTATGATAGTAAAGTCGGCTAGACGGTAGATATAAGCGATTCGGTAATGTACAATAAGATGCGTCTGATCGGATCGCAAGTGAATAATCCATTGCGGTTTCCTGCCTGTTCCCTGTCAAACTTCCTGCTCGTACAGTTAAATTTTCCGTCGAGCAACTCGCACTTGACGTACTTAACTATTAATCATTTGGCTTTAAGAATACCCTTGTAACTCGTAGCGAAGATGGGAGGGTTTCTAATCTTATCGCATGGAAGGACGCGTGCACCGCGAGAACTGTTTCTCAATGAATTTCCAACGGTCGTCGGATCCCAGGAAAGAAAACACAGATAAGATCGAGTCCGTCGAGGGACCGACCCTTTACCTGTCCGTGTTTTCGATGAATCTGACGCTTTCGGTGCCGGAAAACATCCACTTTCACAGACCAGGCATTCACCCTTTGCCAAAGTTTTGACAGGACTTTAGCTGAGAGGAACGTGGGTTTTAGAGGTACCATTAAAAATGGAAATATATTCCCGTTTTTTACGTTCCATATATATTTATAAAAGGGTTATACTATTTCCAGAATTTTCTAATTGGTAAGGTAAATTTTTTCCTTTTTTTTCTTACTGTAATACACTTGCTTCTTAATGAATCATGTAAAATTTCAACAATTCTACAACGATTAAATGTCAATTTCCTGTGAATCAAGGGTATATAATATAAATTGGTACGAACTTTAAGTAGTCGTATAAGTATGTGAATAATATAAAACTGTAATTGGAAGTAAATACGGAGGATCATAATGGACTAACTGCATACGTTCCGGCCACATTGTACATATTTTATTTGTTCCCCGTCCTTTTCTTCTGCTTTTGTTCGCCTATGGCTTTCTTCGGAACTACAAGCAGAACGAAGCACCCAAGTCCCGCTGAATTTAACCGCCGTAAATTTTGCCTTCAAAAAGTGATCCTCCGTCGGTGGTCGACCGTAAATTCCGTGCGTTTTCTCGAATCCCGGGGAACCGTATTGGCGATCGAAACGAATCTTACTGTCCAATTAGGCCCTTATCCCCGTCGACTATCCTGTGTTCCACCTCCGCCTTCTCATCCCTGTCGACTTTTCTTGAATTTATTGAATGTTCTCACGGCGCGTGGAAACCTCGTTTACAGTTCTTCGGACGTGGCAGAAAAGTAACTCGCCGCCGACCAATGTCCTTTTTTTTCAGTTAGTCCTCGTAGATTTCGAAGGGAAATTGTAACGCAGGAGGGGAAGTAAGAGATTCAACAACCAGTGAGTAACGAGCAGGAAGGAAACATTGATGAGAGAAAAATAACCGAAGAATCGTGGAGAATGGGAATTAGGGTATGCAAATTTGTGTCTCGCTGAAAGTCGCGGAGACATACATATTCGGAGCAGGTAATTAGGAAAGCATTGTAGAGGCGGAGAATTGTGGAGTCGCGGAATTTCACTGAATTTAGATAAGTAGGACATATTGTAAAAATATCTTACGATAAGAAAGAATTGATTCATTAGCTACAATAAATGACTGATTACATCAAAGCTTGTCACGTAGTTCACCAAACTGGTCAAAGAAAAGAAATATTTCGAGCCAACACACACGTTCGTTCCTCCCAGTGATTACATTTCAGTTGCTCAGAAAAAGAAATACTCGGATGAAATGAGTTCTACATCAAATAAATCCACACACTGGATTCGTCGGGATTGGTTTTTCATTGTAATACCGTAGACTTTAATCATTGGGCTCGGTCGATTAAGAGTCCTCCAAACACGATTTACCGCGATACTGAGCCCGCAAGGTCCGCTCAACTAGCTTTCTGCGGCGGGGGGAGGGGGGGGGGACAATTCGGCGGGGAAGATCAAATGGCCCCGTGGCTTGGCCTGATGGCTAGAAGAAAAGACGCGGTTTCGAAGTCAATTTCAGCGGACCGATTTAAATGTTAAATATCGCAGGCGAGGCGTTAAAGCGCTTAGGGAAAGGGGGAGCGGAATGGGGGAGAAGGTAAGGGGCCCCCGAACGCTTGGGCTGAGCCGTTTTGTTCCGTGGCCTTTCTTCAGATCAGATAAGAGACGGGGATACGATGAGCCGCGGTATTGCCTTCAAATTGGTTTTCGATTCCGACTCACGATAGGCTCATTCCACGCTACGGATACGTCAGCCACCGATGCCGCGGCCCACGCCACCTTTCCGCTCGACTATTCGCCCCCTCCGCCGCTAATGGACCTTCTTTATTTTCCTACAAACGAAGAAGCACGCGATCGCGCGCCGCGCGAGCCCTCGATAAATCGTCAACCTGCTTTCCCTCCGGACGTGAATCGAATGTTTAAACGGCCCTTCCTTTTTTTATCGCCCGGTGAATACCTTCGGAGGAGTTACAACGCAATTGCCAGCAATTTCCTGCCAAATTAAATTCCTCTCCCCGTCAGCAAAATTACTAAGCTTTCTTCGGGTATCGCGTCCTTTTTCACCTCACAATCGAAAATAAAAAATGCTCTTCGTACGAAATATTTTGCAACGCTCTTAGTCGATCATCATTAAATACTCTCGAGCGATTCTTCTGCTGTGTCGAATTCAGGAATATTTATCTCACGACGGTGAACGGTTTACCTGAGGGTAAACGACTCTGCAACGTTCTACGCGTATAAAATTGTTTACCTTCAAAACCGTGTTTTCATTTACCGCTGCAATATTTTAAACCCCTGTTTCCGATTAAATTCACGCTAGGCTTATGAGACGTGTATACACTTTCCGCTGGTGGTGTAAGTGAGCGCTGCTGCCAATTTGCCTTGGGTTTATTTAGTCGCGACGGGATATCTCGCGTGGACGAGCGCTCTGTTTATCAGTTTATCGGATATGGAGGGGTCCTGTCGTAAGCCAGAGGTGTTGAAGCTGCTCGATGTGCGCGTATCTGCGCCGGCTAATCCGGTCGATATGCCGGGATTATTCAATTTCGATTCGACCCGCCGGCCTATTGATCTCCCCTAACAGGCCATTCCTGACCTGAACTCTCCTCTACTGAAATTTTCACCACAACTTCACTTTTCGTCGTCGTGCATTAATTATATTTCACTTTCAGCGATCGTGGTCCCACCAATAGGAATTTTCTGTTTCTCTAATTTCGGAAAATCGTAACGCGGATTCTGCACACGCGAGGAATCGTAGTACGTTCGATTAAAATTTCTTAACCGATACTTTCAGGCCCATTATTGAACTATTTTCAATAGATATCTTGTAGAATTTATTAGAATGCTTTTCTCGAAGTGAATGTGTGTTTTTAACAATTATATTTTCAATAATAGCTGTCTACGATGGTTCGGCTTGTCATTATTCACGGTTCTATAACTCGACAGACAAACTGTATGGCACTAGTAGAATATATAACAATAAATTTTGTTGAAAAGATGATACAATAACTGCAATTCGTCAGGTTGCTCGCCACGCTCATTAAAATGCAGTAGAATTCGCGGAAGCGTGAGGTGTAATAACCAGTTTATTCGTTCATACGTAGAGGGACGTGCAAAAGAAGGCGGATTGTCAGCGCGAGCTTGTTTTTAACTTTTAATTGAATCGTATGAACGGCCGCGAACGAGTGTCGAGGGAAGTACTCGTTCGATCTGCACTCTAATTAATCCGTGATGAACAAATATTTCCTCGTTACACGCAATACATAATTTTACTCTACCCTTATTTTAACGAACATGTATTAGCAATAAACAGCATCGTCCGATCCTAACTGGATGTATTGTCTTTCTAAGTAATTAAAAGCTGACTTTGACACCTGGTACTGTTGTGGTTTATGTTTTATGATTTAAAAAGTCACGTGATTAAAACATTGATGAAATAAATCTTCGGTGGAATGGAATGAAACCTTAATCACTGATGCGTGAAAATCAATACAGAAATAGTTAAAACACAATGTCACGAATTTTCCGTCCAATATAGGGTTCCCCGCAAAGCTTTTGATCTCGTGGCATTCAAATCCATTGATCGATTTTAGCCATACCACGCTTCTATGATGGAGAGTTTGATATTAATCCGCACAAGAGAAGCCTGTTGATGACAGCATTGATCTCCTGTTAATCAGCCGCAATCCAAAGTTGAGAAATGCAAGAATAAGTGGCTCTCAATCAACGAGATTCGCCTTTGTGGTACAGTATTTCCAAATTTCCACACGGAAGAAACTAGGAATTAACATATCGACAGCACGGCCACCAACAAATTTTATCAGTTGCCTAAGGATAAAGTACATGAAAGGAATTGAACATGTATAAAAAGGTCGAATATATATTTATTTCACAACGATTACAGTATTATTAACTTGGGCATTTGTTATTAGAGGATAGTAAGAGATATAAGTCTCTCGCTTTAATTCGCTAATAAGAGGTACAAAATCTCTAAAATTTACAATCTTCCATAGTACTATTAGATTTCTGATAATTAAAAAGGATCAGTATGTCGTGCAGAATATTTCCTCTCTAGAGCCGATTAAATTTCTCCTATCGACAGGCCTTTCCTAATTAAAGAACGCTATCCAGGATATTACCGTACGATGAAGCAACTTGTTCATTTACTAATGCTTGTGGCGCACATCGAGTAAACGTTGCTCGGAAATCTCGTATCATACGAGACAAGTAAATTACGTAAAAAGTTAATTACAAAACTAGAATTACTATGCCCTTCAGCCGTCCTTTGAAAACATTTTAGAGATTGCTTTACCTTACACTGACATTGATGAAATGAGTGTTTAGAAACTCGATTTAATTATCATTACCACGGTCGAGCCGTTATTCTTAATTTTCACAGTAACTCACGTAATCTGTTACCTATGGTAGTTCTGGACCTTATCACGTATATGTTTTTATTAAACCGGTGAGTAATTAAGGTTTATAGAAACGTGTAGAGCAACCGGAGAGATTGAATTTGCGTTTTGCAAATGACGTCTGCTTAGCTTCTTTTTCACCGGAGGGAATTCTTTTCGGTTTCAATGCACACAGGGAATTCCAGACGACAATGATGCGAAATCTTGCAATCAACAGAAGTATATTGCACAAGTGCAACGGTGTGCAGGAGTTGCATTTCTTGCGCAGTTCGGAAACGGAAGAGGCTTCTGGTATAGTTATATCGGAGCAGAAAACCAATCGGCGAAATTGCGGGAGATTGTGGAGAATATCATTTTTAAGGAATCCGGGTGGAAATATAAATATCGAATTTTCCGGCATGGAATACGCCCCACAGTTGTCTATTACAAGGCATTTGCCAAACATGCGTAATCCTGGCAAATTGTGTTTGAATGTCTGAAATGAGATTGTGAAATTTTCATCTACCTTTGAAGGAGCATAGAAAATATTAATAGATCGTGAGGTCAAACGTTTTGAAACATGAAAGCTTCGGCGGTCTGTAATTTACTTTTCGTTACCATGGGAAGCAAATAAATAATACTTTTTTTACAGTAGATACATGGTTTTCTTCTAATTCAAATGGCAAAAAGAGAAGGTCAGAGGATCCTATGTTTTAGCGGATTAATTTTGTATTACACGCGTTCTTAACCAAAATATTACGTCCACTTTAAATGAAACTTTAAAAGAAGCAGTCATTATTAACGTGGCTGTCAATTATTTTCTCATTTAAGTTCTCTATTATTTACGCGATGCATTTATCGGTCGTTAGTACAAATAATTAATACTTGACCTGCCGGTGTGGCACGAATAAAATTGTGCAATTTATGTTTTATCATTAGCATATTTCTCGAGTTTATCAATATCTATCAAGGAATTCGTCTGATCGGCAAATACAGCGAAACCGAATCTGGCCAACCAAGTAAATATTAAGCGAGGTGAGTTTTCCGTGCTGACGAACGGCCCTATAACCTACGGGTGTTTTCACTCTAACCCATGCGTGCACACATTGCCACTCAATGAAATTGAAATGGTTTGTCAGTACGCGTGTGCCAAGATGACGGGAACATGCCCGACTATGTACTTGTCGATGATGCTTGTGCATACATTCGACGGGAAATCAATTTCACGAGACATAGCTCTGGTGTATCATTTTTTTATCACCATATTAACCTTCGTGGCTTAACGATCTTCCGTGTTATTTTTTCTCATTGGCAATATCAACGATAACATTTCTTTAGACATGTCTCATGAATATCAAAATATTCGTTTTTAGGAGGGGGGGGGGGTGCAAAAGCTATTTCAACCAGATGACATGCCGCGGAGAAAAGTGCGATCGAAATTCTGCTTACCGCCGGCAAACGGTTCGTCCAATCAATAGCTAGGGAGTAGGGGTTTATGTTTTCGTTTACTGGTGATGCAGGGAAAATTTTTGAGTCCCATGGGGAGTTGTACGAAAATGATTTTTGCGCGATTCTTCTAAGGATTTGGTAACAGGCAAAAACAAGGTCGCTAGCTGGAAGCTTATCTTAGGACAATAATTCCCCTTTAGTCGCCTTATGGCTGGGAGTCGAGGAAATCCAGGTAAGATGTTGTACCGCGGCTTAATCCGCTTGATTCAAATCCCTTCAATTTGCCGTACTTCATCGTGAAATTACGACGGCAGGTGCAGCGGCAACTTGCCGTCGTGTTGCAGCTGTAGATGCGGGAGTTTCTCGCGGCGCGCGCGCGCGTGTGTGCGCAATATTTGCCGTGGCTAATGCACGTGCGGGCGATAGGAGGCCGAAGCCTATGAATCATCGGGAGATAAGGCCGTTCGGTTCTTCCCCGTTGGAAAATTCGCGCGGGAAGAACTCGGCCGGGGGATGTTTCATATTTTTTTTATCGATTCGAACGAAGGGGGAATGCGACAATTGCTGCTCTCATCGTGACCACTTGACGTCGTAAAAACCGCCACTACCGCCTCGCCATGGAAGCACCCGCGCGCCAATGAAACGTCCTTTCATCATTTACATCGTTTAACTGCCGATATAAACGCGGCCGCCAGCCGATGACGCTTGTAATTCCCGACGAATGGCTCCTTCGCTCGCTTATGCTTGCGCGCATTATTCCCGACGAACTTGTTCGCGATACAAACGTTACTCCCTAAACGGCAACGTTTTTACGGCAGGTACACGCAAATGATCTTCAGTGTTGCACCCTTGCAGATGAGATATTTGTACGAAATGGAAATGGACCACTTTAATGATAAATGACGGATGTTGAGGCATTATCGCTTGAAATTTGTGATTGAAATATTTACGTGTAAAGTAATACTCCGAGCAGTGTCGATCAGATGGTTTACTGTCAGTTGTAATTAACGGTTCAATGTTATTTCATAAAGACTTATTTAAATTATTAAACGCTGTAGTTAGAAGTACTTCATAATATACATAGAAACATTCACGGAATATACGTATTATATCATTTACTTAATTTTATTCCTATATACAAATACGTAATGTTGCCTAAAATTTGCTTATTAAACTGTTTCTTTGTAATCTATTAAATAACAGTTCTTAAATTTCAGCTGTATTGTTTGGAGAAGCCCACAAAACTCCTTCTAGATTTCGCGAGTATATCCATCTTCTTCTCCGCTGAAGATTCATCAACAAATATCTGGGCACCTGCCGCTACGTAGTCAGCAGAGAAACCTTCTCGTATTTCCTCTGCAGCCAGAAAAAAAACTTCGAGCGGGTGGTGCGGTTGGCAAATTCATGTGTAGATAAATTCTTGGCCAAATAACACTGACGGATGAGTGTGCCCGGTCAAAAGAAGGTTCGAGCCGAGCAGTTTGACCCTTTCTGCGATTGAATTGCGCTCAATATTTCAAACCATTGATGAAACGGTTAAATGTCGGTAAAAGAGATAAGCGTTAACAAGAGAGGAAAATACTAATGCCGAAGTAACGGGAAACGTTTCGTACGAAATGATTAGGAAATATCAAGTTCTGCGAGGTCGAAGAAAACGTTGTTACAGAACTAAAATTCCTTTACAGAACATCACCGATTGCTCATGCTTGAAAATATGGCAGATTAGTTAACAATTTTCAGCGGAACAGACACTTTGGTTTGTATTCGTGAACCGCGAAATGTTTTTTTGTTTTTTTTTAATTGCCTCAATGCATGCCTTGCACATGACGCCTGTCAGTTGGTAGTATATGAAAATTGTGAATAACATTCCAAAGAACCATTTTCTGGCGGTATCTTTCGTAATTCTCGTTTTTTGCTTATGCTCGTCAGAGGAGCAGGCTGTGTACGACAGTTTCTGCTGATCTTTCCATCAGACGACGGAACTGCCATGTGTGTATGCGAGTTTGCCATGCGCGAAAAGGCCACACGGAAGTTAAGCGCACACAGGGACGAATCATCCCTAATAAAGACGTTTTATATACAAAGTTAGAAACGTGTAGTTGGCAAAGGACGTTGGCCGATCTCCAGCTCGGGAAAAAAAGTTCAACGTAAAGACAGTTGTGGCATTAAGTGTGTTAGTACGGTCATTCTGGGATAAAATTGCTTTCAATTAAATCGCTCACTTCGACAATTCGCTAACTCACGTACGATTATTTCCTGCCAGAGATACACTTGCCCGAACTCGAGGACAATATTTCTTCACGTGTAATATACCTTTAATTTCCCCCTACTCGTCTTACTTTCGGAAATCGTTACAGCACGAAAAATATGATAATGTTCGAAGAAGTTATTTACGTGGCAAACATTTTCAGAGACTTTTTCAGAAACTTATTTCAAATATTACTATCTTTGTTGGAATACAAAAAATAGTGTTCTACTCGTAGCTCTAATTTATTTGACCGTCAATGCCATGGGATTCCTTCTTTGCGCGAAAGCTGACTTTACGAAAATATGGCAATGAAAAGTGTATTAGATAAAAGAAGTGGAAGACGTATGCGGTAGCGAAGTTTGAGCCTCGTTGGCGAGACGAGCCCCGAGCCGAATTGGAAGACTTTTGGAAATGAGGGCGTTTGAATGCCACCCCTGGAAATGGGTTATCTCGTTATCTTTAGTAGGTTGTTTCACATCCCGCCGGTTTTCTCGGTATTTTCGCGGGGAAGGGGAACACGCTTGTAGCTGACAATGTCTGCCGGTGTTGGTATCGTTCTCAGCGATGGCCACGATAGTGCTGGCTGCTGCCAGATAGAAAAGTGTATTAGTCCTCAGCCCTTGTCCCGCTGTTTTACGGTCACGCGTTTCTCGAGATGGCTCGAGGAAATCTTTGAGAACCCCACCGCTCTCCAACCCCCCTCCCCTCCCTACCGCGCTGCGTCTCTTTCCTTCCATTCATTCCCCCCACTTCCTCTTTTATTTCGCTTGAGCGCGCGCCCTGTTTCTCTTTTACTTCCTTACCTATCGTTTAGCCTTATTTTATCTACCTTCTCGGGCATCCTCTTTTCCCGCTTCTCATTTTGGCGATCTTCGTGCTTGTGCCTTTTATTATGTCCTTCTGGACTACTAACCGGCTGTAGTCAGCCCTATTTCGTCTTATTTATTCCTATCCACGGGTTTCCTTCATAGTCCCTGTTTCGTCTTTGTCCATTGCTCGATATTCCGTATATCTTCGCCGTTCTTTTACGTCGGTCGATCCTCTTTATCCTTCCTCTCGGCATTCCGCGGCGCAGTCTCGATTCCGCAGTCTCCGCCGGGCACGGACGTCAGTATTTCTTCCTCTGCATCCGGCGCAGTGGGGGCCGGCCGCGCCAGTCGGTTTTCTCCTCGAATATTTCTCCACGGAACGGCATCGGGCCATTGCGAAATGTGAGCTCGTAGTTATCTCGATGCCTGCAGAATTCAGACATTCCCATGCGGTTCGCTGCGCGTACGTATTTTTTCCCGGCCGCCTTCATTTTCCTCCGGCGCTCGGCCGCGTATTCCTTCAGGAAGAGTGGTCCTCACAGAACCGCGGCAGATTGAAATCGCCAACCAGCCACTTCGACTTCCGCCAAGGGTGGTGCACGGCAGATCGCCCACGATCCGTTCGAAAATCTCCGGAAAAACGCGGCCGGAACAGCCGTACGTACGTAGCTTGTCCGAACTTTGCTTTGCCTTTGGCCCGTTCGAAACTCCAGATTGGATCGCCGGAGAATCTCGAAAAGGAACTACGCAGAATTGGGCATTTCGTACTGAACGTTTTCCCCGGGAGCACGAAACTTTTCGTAACCCTCACTTATGTTCCTCTCTGGTTCGGTTTAAACCAGTGAAATTTCCTCCAAGTTCGTTCACCTTTTTATGCATGGGTATTATAAATTAGATGGAAGTTCAGGAATATTGAAAACCGAAGTGCGGAATATCTGCGGAGAACTACGGAATCGATTTCCTTACACTTCGCAGCTGTTTGCTAGATCAATGTATTTTACATAAGTACGGTAATCGATAATAGTAGTGTAAGTAGTAATAAGTAATAAGTAGTAATCGAATTTAATAGAATTTCGAAAACTTATCTAATTTTCTGAACATGTAACTTGCATGTTTAATGAAACGATTTATTTAAGATTTATAAAACATCAATGGAGTGGGTAAATCAATCGTCCAATAAAACACTCCAGATCATACACGTCTGTGGTTGCCTCAGAATTCCCGAACGACACATAACTCGACGTATCTTCTTATTACAATATTTTATCGAACAATATCTGTGGCGATGACAAGATTCCCATAGATATAGCTGGGTACACGTCGGCGAAACTGCTTTTGCTAGGATAACGGTAACACGTATATTTCGCCATAAAGAGGGAAACACGTGCGAAGCAGACGTGTAAAATATTTTCACGGCCCGAGTGGCCTGTCCGACACGCACGATCGTTCGCGGTAGGCGGTAAAAGTTTGCGCGTTTATGTTAGCATTAACTTTGAGTGATTCGAGAAGTTCTTATCGCGGGCCGACGGGCTGCTGTGGAGTGGTCGCTGTTTCTCCTCGTTTTGCGAGGCATCACGGCAGCGCGTGGCAGAGAACGAAGAAAGAGACACTGCCGTGCGAGCGTTGCTTTCTTCGCCCGGGGAAATTAATGTTTCCCCAGGAGCAGAATGAATTTCCCCCGAATAATTATCGCGCCTGACGGACTGCAGTGGCGGCAATGAAAAGCAGCGGTTCTGCAGTGCCCGCCAACTTCTTCTACAAATTACGGGATTTTACTCTCCGCTAGTTTAATGCTTCGCTAAAAATATGCCCGCCGGCGTATTCCTAAGGTAATACACGTTTTACGGCGCGGCCCAAGTATTCCGGGCTGTAACAAGGGAACGAACAATTCAGGCGACTACGGTGAACACTCTCTTAGGTATCTTCACGTACACCCAAAGTTCTATACCTTTGAAATTATCCATTCATGGCTGTGTACTTGACTCAGGATTATCTCATTTTATTCGTCCGATTATTTTCCCTTTAGTAAAGGATAAAACAGTCGGACGGACCGATTTGAGGATTTTCACCGATAGATCCTGTGAGCGGGAAATTAACGTGAAAATTTTAATAAGGCTTACGGACGACCGAACGCCGGAAGGAAGGCCTAATGCGGATTTGCTGATGTAACAGAGGCGCTCGGTGCCTTTTCTGTCCGTGCGCGCATAGTATTACGTTTCATTGGGTCAATGAATATTAATGCTTTGCCGCCTTCACTGTTGATTTCCGTAGAACTCACCGCGAAGGTCTCAACAGTTCGACCTGCTAATAAAGTCGTGATTTTAGCACTGTAATTCCACATAAACGTCTTACATCACTGCAAGAATGAATACCCCTTACGAAGGATCGTATGATCAATTGCCCGACATCTTCGAAAAAGCCATTTCCCAATTCTAAAAATTTGTTGATTATTCGATTATCATTCGCTTATCATTGTTACAGCAACATTTTGTTCGAAATGAAATGGAGTTGCCCGTAGGTAGCCTATTACTAATGCGTGAACGTTTAATTAAAACTTCAACCGTGCGAAATTCATGTTCGCATAGGCGGTTAATTCGTACGTTAATTACAATTAGTTAGATAATTATCGGAATTACTATCGCTAGCACTAATTCTAATCGTTAGAAGTGCTTGTAGGATATTATAGTGAATATTTAATACATTCTCGTAATTGAATTTGTTCTAGGGTCTCGACGGTTTGGCTCTTGGTCGCTACGAGCTGAAGTATTCGCACAAGTACTCGGCCGAAGATCGGTGACTTCATTATGAGTCCCGCAAGAACATCCTCCAGCGTCTAGAGCTGGCTCTGTTATACATGGAGTGTTTTTAGTACGGCTTTTTCACCTCAACCAAAATGCAAAAGCAAGCAATAAAAAATGTACTACACAAAATGGCAAAAAAAGGCCAAATGACCCAAATTTCGACAAGGATAATATTCTTGATAATATTCTTTGTATCAAGAAGGATGGATAGTGGGCGGCATTTATTAATAATAAGAAATAATTTAATGTTGCTCAATGCAGCAATGTTAATAAATATCTTTTAAAAAGTAAAAACGAGGGCAGGGTCTTTTTGCGTTCAACCGTACACACTATCAGTAATGATTTTAATGGAGCGTTGAGCAAATGGTTTTTTGGTTCCATTCTTCCGCAACTATGCAAGCATTTTAAACAATTAAATCTAATTACACGTTGTGATTTTCAATTTTTATCTAAATGAATTGTTAATTGGTTTATCTTGGCCGAGAAATAATCGTGCAGATGCAATTTCTCATCGCGCTTTTTCATGACAATAAGCATAATTACCTCATTTACCAGCATTATGAGCTTATGCTGGCTCGTTAAAAAGCGAAAGCTCTCGTGCTGGAAATCTTTTGCTCACAAGGAAGCTAGTTTCAGCGTTTTAATTTACACTCGTGACACGTATACATTTGTGCTACTTGTGGAAGGTGTTATTCACTTAAATTTTCGGCTAGTCAAAAGAGAAACATAACTTTAACTTCTTGCTTATCTACACCTTTCCCTTAAGCGGCATAATTCTCTCTTACCTCGTATGTTTTGCCCTGTAATAATTATCGCCGAGTAATAATGCTCTCCTTAGAACTGACGGTGAAAAATATCGCGGTATTTTTATTGGAAACCCGCTGGTTAATAATCCGTGCAAGTTCAAAGTAACTCGCGCGGGTCCGCTTAATTATGATTCTCAAAGAAAGACGTGTAGGACAATGGACATTTTCTGCTGAGAAATCCAGTGCGACTTTCGGCCCGTCCCGCGGCACATCCACTTTAAAATTGGCCCGCGGTGAATCCGAAGCAATGCGGCCATTTTTCCCCGACGCGAAAATTCTCGCTTCTGACTCGTTTATTTGCAGCGGCCGCGATGCCGTCGACGTGGGTGGTTTAAATCCGGACATTATGCCGGAGTCGTGCGCCCTGAAAATTTCATGCCGCAACGGGAACGGCGGGACGAAAACGTTCGGTCGACGGTTAAGGCCCGATACGTATGTGTGTATGTGTGTGGGTGGCAATCGATAGAAGTAAAGCGAAAACATCTCTCGGAACGCACGCGTGTCGAGGCACTCGCATTTCTACGGCCAACTGGACATTAGCCAGTTAGGACCTTTTTTCTCTTCTACAGCCGCACGAGAATAATACGACGAGACTGAGAATATGATGCATACGTCTGGCCTGTCACCTCGAAGACGTTTTAAGGCGCCTCGGACGGACGTTTGTCGCAGAAAAAGACAAATCACGGATAGCACGGATTTTCTTGTCACGTACGGTATAAAGCAAGAAAACGGAGATGAAGCTGGATTGTAAAGATGAAGTAGCGCCGAAATTTTCAGTTGTCACTGTAATTGTTCATTGTTTAGTCATTTTCACACGTGTTTTTTAATTTACATCTCGCGGTTATCGGTGACTTGTCTTCTTTCTCTCAATAATTCTCCGGAATTAATTTGACAGAGGAACATGGTTTACGCAACATTAATTGTAACGGTCCGGTCAACGAATTATAAGCTTCATTCTTACACTCGTTGACTTTTCAGACGTTGATTAAAATTGCTGATTATTTTCCAAGAGTACCCGCGATGTTTTCGCGTTTTAAGATGAGAGCGAGGGGATTGTTCGAATGAAACCGATTGAAATTCGCCGCGCGTTTCTCGCCCCGGCTGAAAAATTTACCGGCTACAGTGCTTGGCGTTCGTGGAAAGGAAAGGGAAAAACAGGGAAAGGGGGGGAAACGAAGAGAGGGGTATAAGTAGGGAGAGGAGGACTGTACTGCGTTTCTCTTTCAAGAGTTTTCTAACGTCTGCCAAATGAGTTTTGGCGGTTTCGCCGTCGTAACGACCGTGCGGTAACGTCGTGGTTATTTGCTCGGTTTAAAGGCGGACCGTTTGTCGTCTCGGCTCCTACCAGGAGTTTTGTCGATGATTTACAACGCCCCAACCGTTTTAACACATACCGATGTTCTTGACCCTTGCCTTATAATATTCCTTATTCCATTTTGGAACAGGGGCAGCTCGTGGACGAATATAATCGTAAATTCATCAGCGACATACTTTTGTCGATTCAGGTAAGATTGTAAAAAGTAGATGAATATAGATCACGAATTTAATGATAAATTATTCTTTCCGGATTTCGAGTCTTATGTTTCTAAAATAAAATTTAATGAAGTATTAATTGCCTTTATTTGAGAAAGCTTTACACGATTCACTGATAACGTCGAATGACGGGCAATTTTAATATATTTGGAAAGTTCCTACAGTCACCATTAATAAAGCGATTTAACTTCCAATCAGAATATCCATTACATCGACCGGGGATTATAATATAATTTCATTTGCCCCGGAATTCGATAATATCGGCTCATACTTAGTTTACACCCAGTGAGTAGATAGGTATTCCTTTCACGCTAGAATTTAACCTACCGTGCCTAATTTAAAAATAAAATCTCCTGGCTTATTAAATTTTTGACGAAAGTATTAAAGCGACAGCGACAGTTCCAGTTTCAAGTTTAGGAACATCTGTATACACACACACATACATACATACACACGTGGGTCCTTAAAAGAGACCCGAGTTATCTTTCCAAGGAGTACGTAGACCGTTTAAGTGTTGAGTTGCAATGGAGGAAAAAGTTCAGACAATGACAGAATCGCGAGAAAAGGCATGAGCGGCGTGTGGATGTGGTGGTGGCTTTTACGTCAATGAGTCTCGCACAAGAATGGCCTGAGGAATGGTTGTGGACGACCCGAGAGGGTCGAATCGATAAGCCGATGTCGATATAAATACCGCTGGAGCTTCGTCGTTCTCGCGTACGTTACACTCAGTGAGGGCGTCGGGTTGCACCGGCCGACCATTCTAAATTCCGTTAATTTTACGACCCAAATGCTGGGCGGGGCAATTCGAAGGCCACGAAAATCGCAGCCGGCCGCGACGACGTTCCTCGATCAGCAGGAAAATCGGCAAATTTATTGTTCCTGAAAATTCTGCAACCCACGTGTCGAAAGAATCGATACCCCGGTTGCACACAGATCGTAATTCGCGCGAAGTATTTCGAGGAATAAAACGTTCCGAACGGTACGCGAATTTTTCACCCCGGGATGAACTTGCATAATTTCGAAACATTATAATGTCTTCCGGGAGAGAATGCTTCAAATTATCTGCGATCTTTTTTCCTACCATGAACGTGCACAATTTTGAAAGATTTTAACGCTGCTTAAACTTGTGCGAAGCAAAGGAACGAGAGTAAAAACTCAACGCTCCGGTTCTCCCTGAATTCTGATACACGCTGTCGGACTATGTCGAACATTCTGCCGATAATTTCCAGGTGATACGCCCATGTCACATTAATTAACGTGACGTCGTCGCGCAAGAAATAAAAAGGGTTCAGAGAGAAGTACCCCGAAAGGTCGTCAAAAACTGTTTATGTCTGGAAGAGAAAAAACTCAACGGGTGAGTTTGTCTGCCGTGGAAAACGAAGTTTTCCCTATCTCCACGTGGAGTCGCCGCTTTGCCTTTTCTCCTCTTACTCGGAGAAGATGAACGTGCCAGAAGGAGACAGTTGGCTGTTTTACGCCCTACTCCTTTCGGAAATCGCAATATCCAGGCCGGGACGTAAACGTCGAAAACCGTCGTTCTCGCCGAACCCCTCGGCGATCATTATCCTGATACGCTGCGTCAAGTAATTCCGCGGTCGGCCAACCCCGAGAAAGATCTAGCAACCTTATGGGGAGGGGGAGGTCAGGGAGAGAGAGGGAGAAACGGGGAGAACGGAAAGAGAAAGAGAGAGAGAGAGAGGGAATAAGAAGGCACACTTTAGGACCATTTCTTGTGGGTTTCCCCAAATTAAGGGGCTACGATATCACCCGCTAGGCATAATCCTCTGTAATTTAATTATTCGGAATAATTGCAAGGTCGTCTCTCATAAAAATAAAACGAAAGAAACAGGGCAAACGCGTTAGTGTCTTCTCGATGAAATATTTCGTTCATTACAGTTCATTACCACCATGAATAGCAGGGAATAAAGAACTTAATGGTTTTCGAAATAAGGTCGTTATAATCGTTAGAATGGAATTACAACGAATGTTTAATTATTATTTCCATTTCAGCAAAGAATTATCTGAACCAGTATTCGTGGAGATGTTTTTCATCGTTTCAAAATTCCGACCTTTCAACTGCATTATTTTGTATCATATTTTAAATTTCATGTTTGAAACATAAAACCATTGTTTCCACTCTTTTCATGTATAATAATACCACAGATAGATCCATGGAAACCTTTTTTTCGTAATTTATTGCACAGTAATACTGAAATTGCTGTTGCAAATATTACTAATGTGAAGTCTAAATAGCGAAGTTATAGAAACACTAAACAACTATGTACAATTATCTCCTGCAATAGACGTTGAAAATATATATTTCTTTCGATCGTAAATAATTATTTATCTTAGTGTTATACTTTTTTCTTCCAAACGAGTCCAGCAAATAAATCGCCATGTAACTTAAGACGTTACATGAATCTTAATGCAAATTATATTATACTGTGTACACTGGGCAAAGGGCTAAGGGGCAACTGGAAATTATTTACAACTCTACCCAGCATTTCTGTTGTATTCATTAATGAAACAAGTAAAAGTCTTGGTTTATGCACGGTTCCGTGTGACGTAAAAGTTTTGACGGAGAGTTTGAGAATGGCTCAAGTGAAAAGGGGAAAGTAAAGGTCGACTTTAAAGGGTTGAACTCGTGGGGGAATATTTCCGTTTCGCGATTTTCCGGTTTGGTTTATGGTTGTATCCGCGGATGTGCCTTCCCCGTTAGGAAACTTCCGGCGACTGTCGTAGCGCGGGTTGACGTAGGGCGCAGGGAGTTCCTGTCAGTCGCACCTTCCGGCTGCACGCGAGATTCTGGCCCTGCTGACGTCTACAATATCCGGGCCGGACGTTCGAGCGTGTTGCGAGTCGGAGTACCGTGTAAGGAACTGCCGGTTACGTGCGGTCCCTTCGCGGTTTCACCGTGATTCCACGCAGTCCGAGAGCATTTGCTTCCCCCTCAGTGACCAGCTTTAACACGTAAGACGATCGGTTGACCGTCAGTCGCAGGGATTCAGTTCCGCTGCTGTCCCGATCAACGAGTATCGAAGCTGTCGTCAATCACACGATTAATCGTCCATGTACGTATGCATATACGACGCAAATATTCGCTTTACCGTGTCTATTCGGACACATTTCTTCCGAAAATACGTGTATGCATGTATAAATGAATAATTTATGTCGGGTGAAATTTCATTGGCTAGTGATTGAAAGCACACGATTCATTAGTTTTTCACGGACGACGTAATCAGAGCGGATGAGCCGCTGCAATTACTTCCATTTGGATAAACGGTCAAGGCAAATAACGCCGTATCGGCAGGTGTATTAAATACATATAAAAATATACAAACTGGAGTATGCAGTATTGGCCTAGATGGGCAGCAACGCGATGAAGATTTCTTTTCAGAAATTATTTTGCGGTCCATGGGTGCGCGATAAATGACGGTCAATTCTGACGGATTGCGTCTACAACGCAGGGGCTAAAATTATCCAAGGCCATACGAAGATGTAAGAACCGCAGACTTCGTCTCGAAGCTTTTTATGCTGCGCGTGACGAAGTCACGGGAAGTTAATGGGTAAGAGGCTTTCGTCGTGAGATGGAAGAACACGTCAAGGAAATCCTGGAGGCTCAGCAGCGTGGTTCCTAGGGGCGGAAGCAATTCGACAAGATTAATGACGAGGGATCAAGATTTTCCGGAAAATGCAGTCAGCCTACGGGTGGGACGATCGGGAGGGATAATTTTCAAGACAAGAAAGTGGGTGGGATCCGGGCAACGCGGAAGGGGAGGGGAATTTCAAGAATCTCGTGGGGGACAGGAGTGTCTCATTTCGTATTAAAATGTCGAAGCCTCTTGGCGTTCTTCGAGTTTCGACGATTCGAGAAAACCCCTTTCCCTCTCCGTTGTTCGCGACTACAATTTAAAGGAGACCGTAATTATTTGCGTTGACGGGTGCGCGGCGGCTGACAAACGGTTACAAATAGTTTGCGGTGCATGATAAATAGGCGTGCGCTGCTCTCATTAGTCTATGCACTTTTTTCCTAGTGGGAGGTGCTATACACGCGTCGACCCGTCAGCCAGTGTTCTTGTTACGCGGTTCAAGCGAGATTAGCGATCGCCCTTTTCCTCTACGTTCGAAATTCATCAGGCTTAGTATCGAGCATAATTTATAATTACCCGTCAAGACGGCGCAGATAAGAGAACCGTACTCACCATAAATAAAACATTAGACTCACAAGAAACGTTATACAATTTGAAACCCTTCTGATTCATAAAATCATGGAACGACTTTAGTTGACTCATCACTATATCGACTTTTCCATCGAATCGATTCGCGCGGATAACAGAAACGGCATTGTGCTCTGACAATTCGTTTCTGCCGGCCGCTTGACAGAGAAATACAGTTGCACGAGAGGATCCTTGGGAACTTTGAATTCCCGGCGTGCGAACACGCCGTCGGTTCGGGAATCACGCGATTGCAGTTCCTCGCCTTACGGGGGGCATAAGTAAGGGTTGAAGCGTGTGAGGCCGGTGAAAAGTTTATTACCGGAGCGACGGAGCGTGATGAAAAGGAACATCTCAGGCTCGTCGATCGATGTCGCGTCCGCCTGGAATGCACGAGGGTGTCCGCGTATCTATATATGTACGGTAAGACGCGTAGCTATCGACCCCCGCCAGTGGATGGGCTGGGGGAGGGGGGGGGGGACAATCGAGGGGCAGCCGTCGTGGCGCCTAAAAGAGCGCCGGCAGCGTCGAGGGTTGGAGGTGGCTAACTTCGTCGGCTTGCTCGGTTGCATCCTCCCCCCCTTCCCCTCCTTTCCTCGGTTCCGATGATACACGCTCTGACGACGGAGAGACAGAGAGAAACTTGAGCAGAGCCAGGGAGGTCGATGATGCCGGGCCCGCGTGTTCTTTCATTCGAGTCAACGCTGGAAACACTCGCTATTACGCTGACAAAGCCATTTTCCACGATCGCTCGCGCCAGCGCCTCAGACCTACCCCCGCCCCTCTCCCCTGCACGTTTTCCAATGAAATCCTTCACCAACGGCCGGAATTTTTATGAATCTAGCCCACTACAAAAGACTTGGCACTGCCGAATTCGCCGGACCCAAGATGCGATGTCATCTCGCTATTCATTCGGCCGTTTGCCGACAGGAATTATCTTTATCATTCATACACATATGCCCCGTATGGATATTATTTCTTTGTACGCCTGTCATATTGTATTACACGGGATGACGCATCGGAAATGCCCGGCCCCATTAACATTGTTATTCGGAATTCTAGACGGTAATCGTTCGTAAAAAGTTAGCCATTTTTTTTTTGCGAACGTTACACACGGTGCCAGATACAATTTCGTTTCATCTATTTTACGGTGCTATTATGATTTCATCATTTTTTAAATCCAATGTGAAATTTTACCTTCCACGAATGGATTCCATTTCGCAGACACTTTTGCGTTTAAAAAGTATACCCTGACAGGAGCGTATTATTATGTAATCAATTTTTTGTACCATTCCTTCCCGTGACAAACTCATTTGCGTAAATCCGACCGTAGAATAGCGAATAGAGCTGTCATACTCTCGGTACTTGTTCATAATATATCATTTCCGTTGCTCAACGAGTCGACCACTGCTGAATTTCTCACGAAGCTTTTTATAAAATTTTAAGTCATTCCGCGAGCATGCATCTTGTTATCGCCGTAACGTCCGCAGCGATGTACATAGCGGGCCCGAAGGGGATCGTGATTTACAGTGTGATTTACGTGGGTACTGGATTAAGGTGGCGCCTCTGAAGAAGAAACCATTTTGTTAGATTTATTGGACTTTCTCCCGGCGGCATCTTGTCTCTTTGAGCACCTTTGCCTCCGTACAACCGAATACGGGATAAGCGTTTGTCACCGAAAATACGAAACTAATTTTAGTGCAAGATAAATGCCTATCCGTAGGATCAAGACACTTTATCTCAAACATTTATACTATGTTCATTAAAGAGTGTCAGCGAACGGTTCTCAATGAATTTGAGCACGATTAAAATACTATATAATCCTTACGAACAGATAAATGTCCCCTAAATCACCGGCTACGGTTCTAAAACTATTATTAAATTTTCACTAAATCTTACAAATTTCACAAGAAGCTTGATTAAATGTATAACTGATTTGTCAGAAATTCTTTTTTTATTTGTTGCAACGAGATTGCTACGCATTCATATGTTAATGGATTCCCAGCAGCGAAACGAGAATCCGTTTTAATGTTCCCTTTAATATTACGATAGGTCGATTATATGGAGACCTATTATTCCGTTCATTCATTTCTTGCAATATCCAATAAAAAATATCTGTTTAGAAACACAATTCGTCATTTCGCAGTCTGGAAGTTCTTTATTTACGGCCGACGGTCCTTGGTGATTTTCCAGGCATTTACGAGCAGCGACAGCTGTCAAAAGCCCATCATTCTCTACGTTTTCCCGCAGAACGCTAGCCGATCGACGCGGAGTCTTTCAACGAAGGCGTAATGGCTTTCCCGTTGAAATTGTCGAATTAATGAAATCGCCGACAAACCGTCCCTTCCCGAACAATCCGCGGCCGATAATCAATCGATAGCAAGTTATTAATTACTTCTCGGCCGTGCAATACCGGAAGAGCGGTGGAACGGGAGGGGGGGTGCGGAAACCGGCGTGACGAAGCGAACGGGACGTCGACGCGCGGAAACGCGGGAACGCGGGAACGCGCGACAAAGACGAATGGATCGACGCGTCGATGAGAAAAGGAAGGACAATCGGCGGTCCTTGAAGCGCGTGCGTGCACCAGACATCGATTCGCCTCTTCGCGTTTTCCCGAGTTAACGTTTTACCTCTCCCTCACCCCCCGCAACAATAACATTAGCTTAGGCGCGGGACGCGAATGATCCGCTGCGGGTCTGCGGTTTCCGACGAAGACGGCCTTCATCGCAGAGCCAACTTCCGCTCGGAACTGCACGTGGAAGCCGCAGAAAGATCGCAAACGGGGGGGGAAAAAAAGGAGAAGCGAGGTCCCGTCGGAAAAGTTATCTCGAAATGAAATTGCTCTGTTCTTGTGAAGAAACAAACTTTGGATGGCATTAAAGATCGTTTCTCAGGGTTGTCACGGTACGAGTAATGAAGTTTTCAGTAAGGTAAAAAGTATGCTACTTACTTAGGTCGGATAGGTAATGTATTATGGGAACGATGGGAATGTGTGAATGTAATTAAAATAGATGAGAAACATATCTGTGCCTGTAATATCGTGTTCATTTTTACGTCAATTTTCCACCTGACAGAAAACTGTCAATCGAAGATAACAATTGATAGAATGATTCAGAACAGTAAATCAATAAGACAACTTTACTATGTAAGTGTGGTTTTGAAATTACGACTTTCCATTATTAAGTAGGAAAAGAAATATCAACATCAAGTCTAATGGAATGTATTAGAACACGGGAAAATTGTTATTGTTACAATTCTTTCTTTGCCATAATTAATTACCTGATTTAAGAGGGTTGAAAGTACGAGGGGCGTGCTTAGTATTAAATGTGACGTGAACAGAATAAGTTTGGGAAACCCCTGTTACCGAAAGATGGAGCATGCGGCTAAAGGGAGACGTGTATGTATCTATTGTATCTATTGAAGCTAAGTTCGTCAAGCTGGGCTTAAAAGGGAATTCGCATTTCCGGCAGGCACGACAGCCGAATTCGAGGCTCCAATGAGGAAGATAATTTATTGGCCTCCCACGGCGCATCGCTCACGCTATACCGTTAAAATCCGCACGTCTTTCTCGCGCTGCGGAATGCCGGAATTAAGGTCGGAGGGAGATCAGCGTCGGCGGTGTCGGTGGGCGAAAAATTATAGCTGCACTTCCCTGGGATTACGATCCACAGTGTCGAAATTCGTAGGAATTACTCAAATAACATTACCAGACAAATAAGATTTGTTTTAAACGGAAGTAAGGATAATTTATACCGAAATGACGTATAAGTAATTACCACAGGAAGACATTCACGTGTATTCACAGAAAGATATAACGTTCCCAGGATCGATATAAAACTGTCTGAAAGTTTAACGCGTAGAAAGTTTGTGACGTGCGAAAATTCTCCTATCTAGTTTTCTGTCGTATTTACAATTATCTTATTTTGATACATCTTCTTCTATGAAGCAAAAGTTTTAAGTTTATCAGAAGTTATGCAGAAACAATTTAGACATATTTTGAAATTGTCTCAGAGTTTGGAATACGTGACCGAGATGACAGGTTTCAATTTTCGTGCGCATTTAAAATTTCATTCGGTAAAATTGTTCAGCCATTTGGTGAGAGCAAAATTTCGGTGGGCTTTAGAACTTGGCAGAGGAATTCGCGATGCTGTAATGAAGCCAACTGTTGGCAATTTAATGGTCGTACGATCGAGAAAAGTTGTTTCATTATTTGACTTTTATGTTCCTCACTTCCTCCTAAATTATACATGGAGCTTGGCGATATGACAGTCCACATATTGGCTGATCGCGGCATGAAGTATAGAAGGAAATTTTTGTAATTTCTTACTCACTGAATCGTGGATTTTAATGGCACATTTCACTTCGTTACTTGGATGAAAATGGGACGCTTGTAATGGCATTATTCTTGTCATTATTACGCTTGTTATATTATACTTGTATCTCTTACCTCGGTAAAGGAGTTAGAAAAATTGAGAAACAGTGACACGTTAAACTGTCCGCGATCTTTCTTGTCCGGTGAAGTTGCCGCGAAATGAAGGAAGAGAACGTTTTAAGAAATAATGAGGAGCAAGATGACGGGCGGTTGGATCGCCGCGAGGAAACAGCATCGCCACCTGTTACCTGAAATCTACGGAGTGTCAAGTATACTCCTGGGGGAAAGAGAGCAAGAGAGATAGAGAAGGAGAGGAAGAGGGAACGGTGTAATAAGAGCGGCGAAACGACAGTTGTTCGTTCGTCCCGTGACGTAGATCCGAGCGACAGCATTTCATGCTGGTTTGTAGGTCGTAGGACCTTCGAGACACGGAACTGAGATTGTTGTAAAGTTGCTACAAAGAACTGGAATGACAGTGCCAGAAAGGGAGAAGGAAGACGGAGTATAGTGAGCGCGTGACCGGAGGGACGTCATAACGGAAGTCTAAATATCGAAAATCTAGAAGTTCGCCAAGGAAAGACGGTGCAAGGGAACGTAAAGGCGCGATCAGCTTCCTCTAGCTATCCAACTGGACTTTTAATAAAGACTTCGGAACGTCGCCAGTCGCCAACTATGATATCGGAGAAGAGAAATTTAAAGTATAGCATGAATTTCATAGGGCTTACTCTCAAGATCCTTGGAAAATTCGTTTTACTCCGTCTTATCTGTACTTTCTAGGAATGATATAGTTTGTAGAGACTCTTGTACAGGTCCAAAATTCTTAACAGATTTTATGGTATAACTTTTTCTGAAATAAATATTATTGCACGAAATATTATCTATCTCTTGACAGTCTATCTTAGGTGTGTACAAAAATTCAATTCCACAAAAAGTTTGAAAATCGTATTTAGAGCATTTATAAGTTTGCGAAAAATCTCACTTCAGTGTAGAAATGTAATAATCGCAAAAATTTTCCCTATAGCTTGAAAACATTCGACAAATTATGTGACAGACAAATTACAAGTGATCGACGCACTAGATTTCCTTTATTTCTCAAGTCATTTCTACCTGTCCCACTGACAATTGCGTAATAAAACCTGACGTATAGTCGAGCTCCATTACGTGACTTCGATAATTCCGTGTATATGGCTCTGTATTATTGTCGGAAAGCTATAAATTCGCGGCGGAAGTGTACACGTAATATTTAGATAATAATGGTGTCGTACTACTAGTAAAAAATTGATGAGCTTGCCGTACGAAATAATTTTTTATTTTCCTTGCCCATGAAACGTAATCTACACGCGTACGGACATTCATAAACGGAGAAATTTCTCATCTTTCTTATTGTTCATGTTATTATTAAACGTTTAAATTCATGACACGCATTCCGCGGTGGATTCTTTCACTGACAGAACATTTTTGTCAACTTGGCTGTATCGAAAATTGTTCTCTCGGGGAAGTTAAATTTACGTAGACTGCCAGTCGATAAACCGGCGGCTAAGCGGGTCAAATAGATAAGGTTAAGTGCATTAGCAGGCGGGCAGACGTGATTTTTCGTTTCTGCAGCGTAGACTAGATAGAGCCGCGCGGGGAAAAGCAATGTTCGCGGGCCAGCTCGAGGACATAGCTTGGAGGGTTAGAAGATGAGGAGTAAGGGTGAGGAAGCCCGAGAGAAAGAAAAATGAAGAAAATGAAGAAAGCAAAGGAGAACGTGGCCGTGTACGTGTCTCGGTGAAATCGTGTAATGTCAGTCGGCTTGCCAAGTGGCACTTAGTATTCCGAGAGGGCGAAGCAGCACGACATGGTGCCGACTGAGGCTGGACTTGACGAGTAGTAGCTGCGGCCAGCGCGGACCAAACGGAAGTGCCAAATACCGCTGGTGATGAACCGTCACGAACGTATTGCGGCTGACCAACATGAGGAATGCCTCATTCACGGGATTTCACGGAAACGAAGAAACCATCCTCATGAAATTTCCCTCACCAGGGACAGATTTTTCGTGCCAGCTCTTGACCGATTTTCAGTTTTACCAAGAATTGTAGAAAAATTCGCGCGATAAAAAACGGCAAATATGCGACGAATAAAATCTGTGCCATTAAATACGTTTATTAGACAAAATTATAAAATGTAGGGAATGTAACTGAATTTGAGTCAGTTTTAAAATAATAGTTTTCTTCGGCTTAATATGTGTATGTATATGTATATGTATTGTACGACTTAATTACCTTTTTAGAAAATAACAAATTGGCATTGATTATCGTTAATCTCGACGAGTAGTCTTCAAACGAACTTGGCCACGGTTGGAGATCTTAATGCAGATGTAATTTCTTTGGAAAGCGATTTTCGACCGGAAACTTGGTTAGAAGCAGGACGTTAATTACATTCAAAATGTTTCCGGCGAGTGCAGATTGTCATTGCCTTCGCAACTCCGAACGCAGGAACTCGCGGACTGCCGTCCTGTAATTATAATTCGCCTTGGCAAAGAAGCTACTGCAAACCGGGAGCTACGGGAGTTTATAATTATTACAATTATTTTCAAGCAAACGGAGAAGCATGCTGAATTCTACACGATAATCGTCAGTATTTACTCGCCTATGACGTCAGTAAACACAGTCCTGCTTCATTACGATTATCGACATACGATTTTATTAAGACGATTTTCTTTCGCCAATTAAGTCCAATGAATTCTCTAAACCTACGGATCATTTTTATTTCCGCTGATCTTACCGACGGTACAATTGGTGGACAAAAACTTTTACTTTTATCAGGTGGCTGAACAACGACACTGAACGTGGCCAAACTCTTCGAGGAACTTACGAGTTCAGGACTTGCTAGAATCGGGCAGACCGTGGTGCCGAGTTCGGCGCGGAAACGTCGCGCGGAGGCAATTTGTAAGCAATCAACGTGAAGATGCAGTTAAACGGTAGAATTCCGATCTGAGTGTTCGGCTCGATAACTCATGGGCACAGAATGTCGGTTCGAGGGAAAAAGAAATATTTGTCCTAAGGGAGTCTCTCGAATGGACGAGCTTTTACTCACGACCCGAAACTTTAGCCCAGTCGAGAATTCTGTGTTTCATGCAAACCCGAGTCTATATATTCGCTCTAATTATACCATCACACTTGGCTCTACAACGTCCTTGCGAGAAACTTGCATTTGTCACAATGCCGACTCTTATCGAGCTTTGTTAGTTCCTTCATACAGAAAGATTAATAATAATTTTATGCAAGTCATTAAAAAAAAGTGAAAACATAAATGCGTGACATTTTTGTTATCAGAAAATTTCATGTACTTTTCCTGTCAGAGTGTATAATCTTTTTGTAAAAAATATTTAACCAGTTATAAATAATCCTTGAACGTGACTTTACTGCGTATTATTGGTAATACCTTAATCTCTTATCACCTTGCCTGATACCCTATCGATGAGGCTTTAATACGACGGAAACTAGTTTCCCGAGCACCTGCTTACCAGTTTCGGCATTTTCTCGTAGTTCGTGGTCGTCGATTAACGCAGCAGGGAAACACTAAAGTGTCGGAGGATTAGCCGGGGAGTTAAGACGGCCAGTCGCCGGAGGATTGCTTGTTTATTCTCGGCGTATAGGCCAATGGAAAGCATAGTTAATCGCGGCCGGTACATCAGGTGGCAGCAAGGGAAGGCTAGCAGGGAAAGACGGACGAAGAAGTCGGCTGGTCTTTGTCGGAGCATCGTCTCAAACTTAGCGGACGATAGGAAAGTTGGAGTTTCCTCGAACCACCCCTGGTTGTCCTATATAGCCTGATCGTCTCCCGCGCTAATGCGACAGCGGTCCGAGAAGGCCGGAAAAGCCGGTGCGGAAGAAAGAACGGCCAAACGAAAAGCAAGGAATAGTCACGGTAAATGCTGCAAGACTGTCTACGAACTGCAAAGGAGCCTTGGCTCCGTTACAAAATCTCTATCGAGCGACACGAATAACTGCTCCGTCTTCCCTTCTCGGAAGCACCGTTACCCACTGTTTTGCTCTCTGCATATCATCCCCCGCGGTAACCGTACCCCCGCAGACGATTTTTATCTCGACTACTTCTTCGCTGAATGGATGAGTCATCTTCTCAAGCGTCATCAGTGTTCTATAAAACTGTTTTGCTTCGTAGCAGTACAGGTGATGCGCAGCAGGGTTTTACGAGTTAAGCAAAATTGTCATTTCACTGAAGAAAGTGAACGCTTTAATCACGGGTGGACGAAGGACAGTTAATCCGCTGGTCATTAGGGCTTTACAGGTGCACTCAACCGTGATATTGGGATAACTTCGAGCTGAAGTGTACATCATTTAGCTTGGAAAGATAGGGAAACGAAATTGATCGACTGGAACAATACGAGAAATCTTTCATACGACAGAATATCGACAAATTTCCACTACCTGCAAGGGTAAAGTTTAAACTACATTTTTCTCATTTTTTTTATTCATCTGCTTGTTTACGTCGGGAGGGAAAAGTCGCCTAGGGGATAATCGCTAGAAAGTGGATGGTTAAAGGGGCATAAGAGAATTTCGAAAAAACGAGTTGGCCAGGTGGAGTGGCGAAGAAGAAACGAAGGAAAAGATGATGAAGAAGAGGGGGCCGAGCATAAGCGGTAGCCATCCCCCTGCGAGTACTCCGCTCATGAAAAGGAATTATGCTAATTCCGCTGTATAATGGCGTGCTCTTTATCGGCGTACCGATACGAAGCAGCGTTAGTCGTCGCTTGCTCGAGTGTCTTGATCGAAACTCCTCATCGACCGTTGCCTTCATTCATCTGCGTCCACTACTTTACCAGTGCCCACCCCGCGGGCTTTCTCCGTCCTTCAATTGCTTCTTCAGATCGGACATCGTGTACTTCATTCAGGCCCGGAATGATCGCGCCAGGGGAAGAGCCTCGTCTTTAAAGAAAACCGAAGACGACGAGGTATTGCGATGAATCCCGCGAATGGTTTAATGAATGCAACTCGATTAGAGCAGCTTATAAGCGAATTGAAGGCTAGATAGCGCCGTGAATTCAGGATAAAGTCTTTTCACCGTCCGCGGCAGAGTACCAGAATATTCGTTCATTCGTTTGAAATGTGCAAAATTTAAAAACGTGTCTTCTGCTCGCCGATTCCTGTGTCTTCTTGAGTTTGTTGTCGATTGAAAAGATTGTTGTCAAACTTATAATAATAAAAATAACCATTATCATAACAATGCCATAAACCGAATGAATACTGCACTGTTTCGTATTACAATGATATTGCTGAGATCTACATCGTCATCTTAAAACTCCGATACTGCTAATACGATTGTCGGAAAACCCGTCCACGGGTATATCTCTTGAGAGGAAGAAACTATATGTCTTCACACTCGGCCATAATGGACTCAAGATTTATTAAGTAGGGTTCCCTGTTTCCCGGGCGATCGCCGTGGGCCGGTTTTTCCGGGCCGTTCGTGTTCCTGCTTAAAATGACTCGGGCAAATCGTGGCCATTCGAATAAATTGCCGGTAAAGTCGAGCGACTGGGCTGATAGCGCGGAACGGACCCTCGGGCAACGCTCCCGATCGTTCCGGCGATGACTTTCCGTCTCCGAGGCCGCGTATGTACACTCACGGCAGCGGTGAAAATAAAGAAAAAGCCCGAGGGTCGGAAGAGAGTCGAGGAAGGACAGACGGAAAGATTTCGTCGTCATGCGGCATTGCGCCGACCGAATTCGTCCGGTAACGCGGGGAAAGACGGGGAAGGAGTTCTCGCGGAAAATTTAATGTGCTCCGGGGCGCGGTGGAATGGCGGATATGTAAGCCGTTGGGTTAAAGAGACACACGCCACGGGAAACGAGGGAACCGCAGCGAGAATTCGGCCGACCAACGGGGAAAAAGAGGGCACCGCTTGCCAGAGGAAATGCATGGTATACTGACGGATTAATGGACTGCCTGGCATATTCAAAATTAGGATGAAACTTTAACACGTGCCCTGCGATATCATTCCTCATCTTGTTCCAGTGCTTCCGTTCGTTAATCTCTCCTAATTTCTGCAAAGTATGACTAGGGCAGAGTGCACTAAAAATTCCTTACTAAGGGCCCAATGATTCTTAAAAACACTCAAGACAAACAAATGTTCATTGACATTGTTATTTGTACAGTCGTTCGTAAATGTAGGTTTCATATGAACATATTGACGTTTAATAGAATGGGTGTGGTAGTTTTATTAAAATTGCGTTTGGATTACATTTGTACGTTCACAAGAAGTTTAGAGAGCAACACGCGAAAGTGGGGTAATGAACTTTCCTTGTACTTGGATATAAAATAGCTTTTAATTACATGATGGAGTCTTTAGCTTTGCGGAGCAAAGATGAAGAAAATACAAATGTATTTCTTTAAAGGGCCTTTTTTTCGTGCCGAGCGCGACGTTTAACGCGAGGGTAAGCACCTGGGATGTCAGCGGAAAAATAGCCTTTGCCGGAGGAGGAAAAGTCGTGGGTATTAAGAGGATCTCCTGGCGGAGAAAGACGCAGATAAGGCGGGGCAAGGGCTAAACGAAGAGGAAGCGAGGAAGGCAGGGGGAGCAAAGAATTTGCTGCGGCAATTCTCGTGGCCTCCTTCCAGCTGCGCGGACTGCTTTGCACCGGCGGTTGATGTTTCCCCTTTGAGGTCCCTCGCCGTCTTATCTTCGCCATCGATATTTAGTGCGGATCTGCGTGTTTTGCCGGGCCAGGGAACGTAAAAAGAGCGATGACGGCGGTGGACGGTCGGCCGGAAACCGTCGGGGGCCGATCGATGAAGAGCTTCGCCTTCAGTGAGAAATACCGATGAAACGGGAACGCCGCGGACGGTTTTTCCTATGGACGTGCCACGCCGGGAGACGGATCGATCAAGACGTCCCGAACTTCCGAGCGGAAGGAATGAAAGAAAAATGAGGCTACCGCGCCGACATCCCGCGCGCCTCTATCGCGCTGCACGATACGAGAAGTTCGATAAATTCGTCTTACCGCATGTCCCGGGACGACGGAATCGCCACGCGCACGCGACGAAATTCATAAACACGTGTCCTTTAAGAAAGTTTCGTCGATGCTCGCACGACGGAAAGTTCGTTCCCCGGGAGAAAGAAGCTTCACAATTTATTCAACGTCTTTTCGGTCCTACGAATTCTCTTCTGACGTTTGAAATATTACGCATAAGTTTCTTCGTATTGTCAGAGGAGAAGCGAGATTTTTAGCATTTTTAATTCAGTGTGATTAGTTTAGCCAGGAGGAATAAATTTAGTGAACCGTCTATTCTTACACACTCTGCCATTCTGCAGTTACTCGTTCGCATTGAAAAAAGAATTACGGACACGACAGCTGGACAAATAAATGGAAACGTATGTATACAGGGATCCTGATCGAATAGGTTTAACCACACTGGAAACAAACGATTGCTGCCAATCCGTTCGCGTTATACAGGTTACCATTGATTAATCTTCTGCGCCGTTAAATACTGGAAAATATACGCGTGTCACGTGAAATGGAAAAAGCTAACGAAAAGATTGCATTAGATTGTACAGTTAGAGAGAGAAAAAAGAGAACATCAGAACAGAAAGGAAAAAAGGTGGGCAATAAAAGAAAAGGAAGAATGACAGTCGGATAAATAAGAAAAATAATTCGATAAGGAGTAGTTGAAGTCAGTAATTAATAGTTCTATTACCGAATTCAACGGTCACACAGTATTGCCATTCCAATCAGAGTTGCACAATCCGATTTAATCGATTTCATTTCGGAAAGTAAATATCGTTCCGACACGATAAATTAACACGTACAAGAGATTTCCGGGATAAATATACATGTGCATGTACGTATTTCGCTGGAAATTGAAACTTCGACATTTCTGACACGTAAAAACGTACCAAAAATAGATTAAGAGTCTTTGAAAAGTGAGTAAACAGAAAACTTGTACACGCAAAAATTAAAGTTACCAATTATACACGTCCAATCTCAGTTATAATTGGAAATATTAAAACCCGCTTCAAAAGAATTTTCAATGACTGCCAGTCACGTGTACGTACAGATATTCTATTTAGCAGATAATTAATTGGCGCTATCTTTCCGCACTTCATTGATATGTCCTAGTTTAGCGGAGCAGTCGGAAATGAGTTTGCATATGTACGCACTCGGTGGTGGCTGCAGTTGCTCGCTAAATATTTAAAGGCCGATTAACTCTGATCCGGCGAGCAGCGTGGTAAACGTCGGTAAAAAAGACTGACTTGTTGCACCGCGGTACATAGGGCCCAAGGCATATGTCACGACGCCTCTGGGATCCATGCTCATGGAAAACAGCGTCGATGGTTAATCGGTTGTCAGTAGGGACACCAGCGACGGATTCACCCTCGGGGCGAATGCCGTCGCTCAAGTGTGAGATCTGACGCTTAATCCACGAAGAAAATCAGGAGAATAAATAGAAAATCAGGCCAGTGTCATCTGTCAATAATGCCTGGGTAATCTCTGCAGACAAAGCAGAAAGAACAAAGCAAAACTAAGGCATTTTAAAGAACTACAAGATCGTAGTTTCTCTCGATAAATCACTATATGTCCGTTAGTCAGTGCGTTAGTAGTCTGTTAGTAGTCCGTTAGTCATCAACGTTATAAGGGGACAAATGTCACAGAAAGCTCTGGTATCCGTCGTCGCGGAAGTAACAGGATCGTAGGAGCTTCGCTGAAAGGTATTCGGCCTGTCCTTCACTCAGCCGACGATTATCGACAGCGTATTTTCGCCGGAACCGTCCGATTTCTCAGCATTGTTGGGTAAAGGCCCGAGACACTTGGCCTACGATTTACGCGCAAAATAAGTATCCTCGGGGACGGCAACTCGGCGGAACTTGTCGTGTGTGAACTGTACACAGAGGCAGACGCACACTTGTGTACCGTGATCATATCGATTGCCCTACATAAGTCTCAGACGAGTGGTAGCGTCTACGTGTTTGGCAGCATGTGTCTACGGTCCCATTAAATCCTGACGAACTTTATCGCAAGGACTCGTTAAAACAACTGACTCCCGGCTAAACATCCTGCTGCATATTGCTTTAACGCAGATACCGGTACTGTAATTCCTGGCTGCTTTGGTTTCTGGCTTCTGTATCGTCGATCTTTACTCCCATTCTCTGCGCGGGTAGGAAAGAGATTTAAGTTTATTCAGTCTTTCCTGGCCTTCATGTTTCTTTTATTACATTGCAATGGTTCAGCATACTTATTTCAATTTTACCTTGTTTCTTTCAGACCATTGCTGTCGCTATCAGAAAATCTGAAAGTTCGGAATCACGAAGATGTAGCAAATTAATTTTCCAAAAACGTTAGTTTGCGACCTGTTCTATAAATATTATACTACGCTAGAAGTTGCCTTGACCAAGTAGTATTTATAGATAAGAGTATATATGTAAAACACCACGCAAGGCAAGCCCTTTGGTTACTTTCTCTTTTGCTGTTTTCCCCTTCTGCTATAATTTTCTCCCCTTTCCCTATGCACCATGTCTCATTCAGTGTCATCGTATTTATATTCGCGAAGATGCTTCGTCCCACTTGTGCAAGTGCAATATATGCACGTAACCTTCTGGTTGCCGTTGATTACTTTGGTACACATGCCTGCGCACTTAATTAATTAAGCCTCGTTAATACAGCCTTCCCCCCACGTTCAAGGGCGGTCTGTGTGTGTGTGTGTGTGTGTGTGCACTTCCATTCCTTATGCAGTGACGCTATGTGCGTCACTCATTCTACTACACTGTATTAAATGCAGCTTCTGTTTGATCAGTTTTTATCAGTTTCTATTTTTAATCCATTTGCTTATCAGTGCATGTAAACCAGAAGTACTAGAATTCAAATTCTTAAGTAACCGGGCAGTAACGAAATTCAATAGTAACCATTGCTGTGAATATTTACTGTGCTTGCGTTTTTTCTTTAATTTATTATAATATTGTTCTGGCGTGGAAGAGCCCGTCAATGTTTGATCATACAAATCTGTACTCTTGAATGGCCGGAAATGGGTACTTTGTCATCTGAGAAAATATTTATTCGCCTTGACTAGCTCTTCTTCAATTAATTGAGGAGTCGTGGATATAAAAGTGTGTTATTCTTATCGACCTTCTTCTATTGTCCACAGCTGGTCTGTTTAATTGAGCGTACATTCCCCTTTCAACTGTAGTAACTGATGTCCTTGTTTTGATTCTATATTACAATGGCCAAGGACTCAGTTTCGTAATTTCCAACCATTTAAAATGATACTCGATCAGAATGGTTGGGTATGGTTGCTGGTTAATCGACGGGAACAAATGATTTAGAATCTTAGGAATGTCAATAAAGACGAAAATAAAATGTGCTTAATATGCTTAATCTATTGGAATCACAGATTACATTAATTCTTAAAGAGCAGTAACAGTGATCTATCTATTTTCGAATGTTCTTTGTCAAAGTCTTCTTCATTACACAACTTAATTTATTTTTTAAAACATGTGATAAACTGTTGCAAAACTACATTTTTAAACTTACACATTAATTGAAATTTCTAATCAATGAATGATCTTTGAATCTTTGTGCTAGGAATGTCCTAAGATTTTCACACAAAACTTCGGTCATTCTGCCTGAAGTTTCTGAAACTTCACGGCACGGAGAAACCAGTTGAAATCTCAGCGAATCCAGATACCTATTTATTGGTCCCGTTCTCGGCGCACACCGGGGGAATCCATTTATTCCTGAGTTCGATTGACGTGACACGCAACATGGCGAGTTCCGTCCAATTGACTCGTGGCACCGTTTATTCTTTATGAATTCGTCAAACATTCATGTGCGTTCGATTCGAAGTGGAATGCTGTCCGTAGCGCCACTTGACCCGCCGAATAAATCAATGAAAGCTCACTTGCTGCAATGTGGACGTCAAGAAGGGTGCCTCGTACCTTTCCGGAGGCTCGAGAATTGCATTCGCGCGACAAGTTAGTGCAAGGCGTCTTAAAGTAAACACCGATCACACGATTCGCGGGGCTATGAAAAATTTCGTTGTTAGAAACTTCTTTCCAACTCGCCTAGCGTGACGTTAGAGAGGAAAGAAAACCGAAGGAGAAGAGAGAATACGGGGACTCTGATAAATTACCAATGACAATTATAGTTCGAAATGGAATTGTAGCCGACGGTACGGCAGATAGGGTGGGCTTATACTAAGCGCATGCTTAGGCTAATGCGGGCCTTATAGTTCTCCAAAGCAGCCACCATGAAAGCTTAAGTATATGTAAAGAAGAAATAAAAATCGAAAAAAGATATTACTTTGCTCAACGATTTCAATCGTTAGACTCATTCAAGTCCAATGCTAATACGGTCCATAGAGTTAACAGGAATCGTTCTCGAAATTGAATCGTTTTACGTTATCGGGATTAAAGGACCATTTGATCTGATCGTAGACGTGAGATTCGTTGGTTTAATACGAGAATTTTATATCCTAGTTTTTCTCGCAGAAATGGATAATATTCTTCCGTCTGTTTATGCATATAGGTAGCTAATCGAGGCACCAACTGGTGTGTGATGTCGAGTTCTTCAAGAAACATTCTTCAATTGACGCTGTAGTGAAACGCGTTGCCGTGGACGCTTACTTCCGGTCGCAGGTATCTCGTCGACAGTGATTTCGAATAAACTTAGGAAACGACGAGGGGAAGCCTGGGTACAGGAGTTTCCGCAGTCAGGACGCATTGGGGACGTTCAAACCGGTATTAGTACGCTTCCATAAATCCGGAGCTTAGCCCGAATGAAAAGAAGCACGGTCGGGATATGGGCGCGCCAGGGATAAAATGTATGGCAACGATGACCCGCTCTGAAAACGCGACGCTCGAGTAATGAAGAAGCCGATTTTGCGGAGCCCGCTCACGCAGTGCCCGGATATATCCGGTCCAAGGGGCCCTGGTTATTCCGGAAATTATTACGCGGATAGCGCGAGGATAAGCCGCAAATAGGACCAAGTCTTATTCCTTATCAACCGGGGGAGTGATATTAGCAAACTCATTTCCTCGTCGGACGGTTCGCCGCACATTGTTTTCGCCTAACACGCAATTTTTGCAGTTATTTGTACGGTTCGGAGAGGATTCCGGAAGATTACTTCCGTCGTGGGGGCAAAATATTGTCAAATGTATGTATGTATGTCTGTCTTTGATAGTAGTTAAGAGTTTTCATTAACCTTAGCGACGCGAGCTTCAGATCCTCGAGGAAGTTTATAATGAGGCACGTATGATGTGTTGTTACATACTTCCGGTGCCCGAGTCAGCCCGGAGATAGCCAAAAAGCAATAAAGTAGAATTTAAACGGTAAGTTCCCCCTCGGGCGGTCCCGTGAATTACGGGAGCCATGTGTACGTGCGCCGTGTAATTACGTTATATCTGACATGCAATTAACACATTCCTGACGATGCGCTACACGCCGTTCATTAACCATTTCATTAACCATCCGAGCATAAATTAGAAAATATTGAATAGCAAATTAGTATATCCTATAATCCAATGTTTCTAATTTCGTGAAGGTAATAGGAAGAAAATCATTTTTTTATACTAAAGTCTGCTCGTGTTTAAGTTTTTCTTTTATGTAATTTCTACTCTTGTAAATGGCTCAATAAATTTTTATAAAAATTTTCGTATTAATCCGATTTTGTCGTTATTTACCGTATTACGCAAAACCACAAAATTAACGTGAAAAACACGGATAACACAGGATTCTTATGAAATAATATTACAACACGTAAGGCTTAATTCTAGTAACGTGTGGCAGTAAATATTTACGCGCGTTCGACAATAAATATTCCTTCTTCCAAACGACGCTGAGATTAATTCCTTGGCGAAGTGCGTTGGATTTTTGGACGATAGGTACGTCTGTTGCCTGGGGAATCTTGAGCACCGTGCTGAGGACTGTCACGATAATTTTGAATCTGTATGCAATCGACATTGGAGAACGAGATGGAGAAATCTGCGGGCCAATAACGCTCTCGCTTATTATTATGCAGATTATACGGTAACCCGTATTAGTTCGTTATCGCTACTACATCTTCATCTGTTCCGTTCGGAGAATGTCGAAGATGGTTCGTGCAGCGGAAAAAGACGATGTCGTTCATTAAGGATGCGCCATGAATGCATTGGGATGAAACACTTGGAATCGTAAGTACGCACCTCTCGTTCCAGTGGGTAGTTTCCCATCGGAATAAAACACTACATAAAACAGTAGAAAAGAATCACAAACCTTAAAGAATTCATTAATTTCTCGAAATGACCCTTAATGTAGGATAGCGACTTTCTGCCGTCTTGTGTGACGTTATGTATTGTACAGTTTATAATATCGTTAACATATTAAACAAAAACTGTTTTAGTAAATATAAATACTATAAAGACATTTCGTATTTTTAATATTCCCTGCTGTCCAAGTGAAATATACATCAGTGTATTGCACAATTTTATCCGCGGTAAGTACGTTGATCCTCGAAATGTGTGTACATTACTTTTGCAATAACAGTGCTCTAACAACAAAAACGAAATATCACTTGTACAGTTATTGTATGGAGGTAGATTTTTCAAGGCACTGCGTGGTCAAATAGTAATTTCTTATCTGGGCTTAATGATGATTCCAGGAAATAGTGTTATCGGGGCTATTGCCATTCCTCGTTCTTCTATAAGTCTTGATATCGTAACGTGTGATCTGTATTGAGCACATATGGCGCGCTCGAGGGGCTCGTAGACCCCGACGACACTTTGTATTCCGCGGTATACCCCGGGAAAACGCTGTTGAGATGGTCCCCTAGATCCCCGCGGGGCATCGGGGAAAAAAAAACCTTAGTGCTCTATATAGAGATGAATTAAAGTGCCATCTCCCTATTGATGCGAGATATGTATGTCCAAAGACAAGGGATCGCGCAAGCCGCAAGTATGCA
The DNA here is from genome assembly GCA_963989215.1 of Hedychridium roseum. Classification (NCBI taxonomy): domain Eukaryota; kingdom Metazoa; phylum Arthropoda; class Insecta; order Hymenoptera; family Chrysididae; genus Hedychridium; species Hedychridium roseum. The sequence goes on along the minus strand of OZ022313.1, from coordinate 6,803,540 downwards.
CGGAGACAAAAACATAGAAGAATAGTCAGGCAGGAAAACCTTTGATATTAAAAAAAGGGAATAATCAAGTTTATGTGTTACGTGTGTTATTCTCATGCAGGTACTGGATTCAATGAAATACACACTCTAAAAGGAATTATAAATGAAAAGGTTTCTCAGTAAGAAGAAAGTTGTTTTCATGAATTATGAGGAATTCAGGGATTCATGAGGGATTTAATTACATTGTTTATGTATGATGGTTCAAAGTCACATTTCACATAGATATTGAAAACGTACAGTTGTACACGTAGAGTGATTTGAGACATTTTCCAGGTATGTGATTTTCGTGAAGTAATGGAATTACGAGGACCACGGTGACGCATTGAATTTTCGCGACGCAAACTCGTACAATGCGACCAAATGAACATAAAAAGAGTGGAAAGCGGGAGCAAGCTTTGGCGGATTAGAGGGAACAGACTTGCGTCATCCCGGAGAGCATATATCTTCCGTACGGCGGGCATAGCAAAGGACACAAAGTGTTCGGTACGCGTGGTAAACTCTGAACGCAGCACGTACGTCAATGGCAAACGGCGAAGGTGGCCGTCTCTGTGTACCGACGGCAAGCTACGTCGAATACGTACGAACATGGAGGCAGAAAAATGAAGAAAAGTCCCGTGAGAGCGGTGAAAGAGGAGGAAGAGCAAGAAAGAGGAGAACCGAAGGACACGAGTGAGGCAGATGAAGAACGACTGAAATAACGAAGGGGGGGGGGGAGCAAAGAAATGGACTAAGAAAAGTAGAAGAACAAGTGAGAAGCAGGTAGATGAGACAAAAGAAATAGACGGAAGGTTGTTATGTGGATTCGCAAAACAGGATCGAGGGGTAGCATGTCGAATGCAAATCATGGGCCACGGAAAGCAAGAGGGACGGGAACACAAGTAGGGGGACGATAAGAATCGTTACCGCGACGGTAAATTTTATGCGCTCGACTGTAAGTATTGAAATGCGCTGTAAACGCGATCGTCTCGTCACTCCCCCCCCCCTCCCGCCACATCTACGATCTTTCACGATCTTTCTCGTCCTTTGTTTGTCTCATGGCCCATTTTTTGGCCCTTTCGACAATTTACTTACGATCGATCGTCCCGATCGCCTTCTTCAACTGCTGCTTATCACTTTATATCCCTCGCTCTTACATGTTTATAGGTGGTTGACCCACTCGTAAAGCACCGCTCGCGTTCCATATACGCGTTTTTTATTACAGCGGTTCAGGAACAACGAAATTGGAATTTCATCGTGAATAATCCTCTTGGTTATTTCTCCAGCTACATTTACGTATTAATTAGTTCGAAATTAATTAATGACATGTTCTAATTATGAAATTTGTGAGTAATATCGCTTCGCTGGAATATTCGTTAGAAGATTAGGAATTATTATTGTCCTAAACAGATTAAAAAATACATTTAGAATACCAACTCTGTGAAAAATGTTTCTGTTTAAAAGGTAGAACGCGTCCAGTTTATGCGAAAGAAATTGTCGTCTGTACGTTTAACAGATATATTGCTGTCCTTTTCTTTTCTCGTACAACTGTCACAAAAAAATACAGTTTCCAAATATGGTTTCCAAATAATCGTGGTAAATGTTATTAAACTTATACGGGAGATATAATACAGTGTAATATCTTTATACAGTCCCGCGTTATGGTCGGCAGGTGCTTTATTATTCCCACATCTGTGTGTCGTTTTGTCCTGATTGTACTGACTCTGTATAATTCAGAAATTCGATTCTAGTATGTCCTTGCCGCATTGGTTACATTTATGGAAGTTGATATGGGCATAATGAAGAGTTCACCGTGCAATCACAGGCACCTAAATTACTACAAGAGTTGTCGTTACACTGTTACCGTGAATGTCGTTGTCGAACGACGAATACAAGATCTCTACAGAGTTTCGGATGACGTTAAGCGTTTGTTTCGCGTGTACTCTCGTTTATCTGTCTTTTGCGCCGTGGACTTTTATTGATTCCCTCGTTGTCGAGAAGTGCGACTTTGATCGTGTTGCTCCATCGGGGAACGAATGCCCCTTACAAATCGGGGGGACGTCTTCCTCGGCATGGAGGATATACGAGCGTTGTCTGCGGCATGTCCTCCGAAGAAACGGGAATAACCCGCGGTGAGGTTTAGCGCAGACTTTCGCAACGGACACGAACCTGCGCACGGGGGGAGGGGCGAAGCTACCACGAGGAAGAATAATATATAACGCTTTGCCGCGGAGAATGACTGTCTGTTCGCGCTTTGGATTCGCGCCAGAGTGTTTCTTGGCCGGGAATCGATGTTGCACAACCGGGACAAGCCCGTTAAAGTCCAAAGGTTTTGATTTTCGCGTTTGTCCTCCTACGTTTTGCTCCTTACATGCCGCTTTAAGCGATTCGACGATGCTTTCCGCTGTACTCCGATCGAGCGACAACTTACTTTCCGCCATTTTTCACGGTTCCTTGTACCGCATAAAACAGCTGGCAAATATAAAATTGTGTACTTCTGTAGGAGGTACTGCAGGATTGGGGTTGGCCCAGGCCCGTGGATAAGTATTTGCTGTTGAGGGCAATAAAAGGTTGCTCGAGATTTTACTGACTCCAGTAGGATTTCATTGTAGGATTTTCGTACATGAATCGGGGATTTAATCACTGAAGTATCGCGTGCAAACTTTTTTTAATAGGAAGACCCTGTGCATAATTACGTAGCTAAAGCACAGTTTGCAAAAACTATGCTACAATTAAGCTCAATAAACATAAATTTACAGACATTATCTTATGTACGAAACTATCAAAACGTGTCTGGCTGTTCCTGTGTGAAGTTAAAATATCAGCCGCGGAGTATAAGTCTATTAACTACATTTTTCCCTGACTTGTAGACCATGAGTCCGGCCTGTTTTTTTGAGAAATCCTTTTCTACGGGTTAGGCGATCATTCTTTACCTCGTTGTGTCGTCGGTCCTAATAGAGGCGAAACTGTTCACCGTGATGGAATAGGTACGGTCAGTTGGGCCGGCGGGTAAGCATGGTCAGCGGCCCATTGCACTCGTTGCGGTGACATAAATGCAACGGCGTTACGGCTCTTTCTCCCTCCCTTCCCCCCCTCTCTCTCTCTCTCTCTGTCGCACTGATGCATTCTGCGCGAGGTTACAAAAGCTGTGCCACACTGGTCCCCGTGTCCGTTATAGTTCGGATGTCAATTTGCCGGCGCACAATGGCTCAATCAGAACACAAACAACGTCAGCCAGTGGCCGGGTCAGCCCGAATTGCATTTTACATTGGTCCGCAGACCATGGTTATGTGTGTCGTCATCCCCTTCCCCGTCAGTTCTTCCGGATGCACGCGGCCCATGTACTTCGGGGGAACATCGTGAATCTTTCGCTAACCGGCATTCGTTCGCAGAATTTTAATATCTCGGGAAAATACTAACTCGCATTGAATCGCACAATCAAAGCCTGAAAAATTTACAAGCTGCTGCGTAGGGTTATAAGTAGGGAAAACTGTTTGCATGATTTGAAATTGGAGAACTTTAATGCTCATACCACTCTTAATAATGCAAAATCTTTCACTGTTAAATACTACGTCTGTACAAATGGCTTCTTGGTAATATTAACTGAGATCACTGTTTGTAAATGATACAAAAAATGCGTTTATTGTCGTTTAAGTGACAGGGATTAAACTTGCTTCTCGGCCAGTAAAATATTGAAACCCATTAATCCGTAATTTCCTCATATGTGTTACTTAATGTAAAGTAATGGCTAACTCGAGCTCACAGTTGAAGCAGTTTTAATATAATCTAATGGACTGCGTGCTTCTGTGCATATTGCACTGCAGTATTCTCTGTGGCCACTTAAGGGTGTAGTGCTCGAGGATATTTCACATACGACCTTTAATGTTTCATGTTCATTGTCTTCCAAAGGAGTAGCGCGTAAGCTTAGTTAAAAGGACGAGCATGTGAGCTTGCCAATGCAGAACTCGATATTTAGTCAACGTGACCGACTGGGCTGATTTGGATGATTGAACCGATATTTAGAGCATTGGTGGAATTGGATTACCTTTAATTATCGCCCGACGAGTTAATTGTATCGCAACGATATTTCATATTAGTCTCATCGACGGAAAATAGATGACTGTTAAATCAACGCCAGTAGAACCATTATTAGGAAGTTCGGGTACTCTCGTCATTCGATTACGCAAATTCAATTAATGCCCGCTACGGTTTTTGTAACAATGAATTATCAACAAATAAACGTGTATGACATAAGGCATGGAAAATAAGATATGATTATGAAATACAGTATTCTCCCTTATCTGTTAATATTGTTTCTATTAATGACAACCGAAACAACCTTCTGACATATTTTAAGATTTCTAGCCAAGTAAGTATACCTGCGTGATTTTCGAACACTTGTCACGTAGTACATCGCGATTGCTGCGAGTCTTTGCCAATATTCCGTTCCGACGACCGCAACTATACCGCAGCTTAGCCGGAGATAAGAAAAAGTGTTTTCACATATTTCAGCGAAATTTTTCCAGCCACGTACAACAAGCCGATCTTTGAATACTTGTCACGTAGTAGTTGTGCGCCATTACCTGCGCGCCGGCCAACGATATCGACGTAGAGTCGGACGATTCCCAGGGGAGTCTTTTTCAGCGCTCTCGTAATTACGATGAGCTACTTCTGCGCCCTTATAACGAGCTGTACCCACACCCCAGCATTACTTATTTTAAACTAGTTACTCGGTTTTTGCCAATTAGCACCCATAGAATGCAAAGCTTCTGGGAAATACCCACTCGATGGCTGGAATATTCTTTGTGATTTTAAGCTCATCATGTAAATTTCAGCCGAACATCATTCGGGCAAAACGTTTTGAGTGATGTGCACCCGGCAGGAAGAAACAGTACGCAGAGACTGGAATAAACAGAATTAATCCTGAAAGGGATATTATCTCCCTGAGGAAAGAATAGGCGGAAGGAAGAAGAACTTTGCATTGTTTCCTGTTTTATTAAACATTTGTTTGCAATCTTTTTCATTGACTTCCATTTGTCGTTGCTTTTCCAGGTGTACGTCCTTCCTTTCTCTTCTCACCTTTCTCTTACCTTTTCCCCCATTTCATGATATCCATTACATAGATTCCCGGGGATTAGGGAGTCTTCACTGCCTAATCCTTTCGCCGTATTTCCCGTCCAGGCATTCTTTTTTCACCCTCCTCTTCTACTTCTGTACTCGCGCCGTGTGGTCTTGTACTTTCCCGCCCATCTATTAACCCTTCCCCCAAGTTTCTTTAAACTTCAGTGCTTCTCCTTTTCCAACACAGAGCGGCACTGGTGGGAAATAAGCGAAAGGAAGCTGCACGGTTCAATCGATTCGCATCTCCTTAAAGAGGGCTCGCTTTCAGTTAAAAAGTATTGTCGTGCAGAATCTATCGGCCGGTTGCCTTAATCTGCCGCAATTTACTTGGCCGGAAAGGGGGAAAAAAACTTTACAAACCGGATTGGAAATGCACGATCGCGTTGCAAGGTGTATAGGTATACCTCAGTGCTTCCCTTCGATGCTTCTGTCTGTTTTCCATCGTCCGCCTGCAACCCTTCATTCCCCGGTGTACTTGACTGGGGTTTCGCGGGACAACTATCGGGGCTTCCTGTTAACGCGTTCTGCCTCTCTAACCATTTTATCGGCACCTCAGACGTCGTTAAAGACAGCTTACCGGGTTTATCTAGACCGCATTTTGTTTCAGAAAAATGACAGGCGTTTTGCTTCGTCCTCGGACGAAAGAAACAAATGCTATCCAATTAGACTCGGTGTTCAGGAACGATTAAAAATTTTATTTCGGTCCCTTCGTTTAAACTGCTGTATACTTCCGCTGTTACTTTACATTTCTCTCTACCTGTATTCTACGAAATTTTCCTCATAATTGTAAAGTAATTGTTTGACTAATGGTCAGGCGTGTAACTGAACTGTTGTACAAATTAGATTGTATTATTCTTATGTTGCGTGATTAGGACCACATGTAATTAATTTACGATGAATACAAAATTAAATGAAATTGTATATACGTACACTCGTTAAGTAAATGTGAACGATATTAATTTCTTATAGGAGTGGTACTTGTTCGCGTGTTTGCCAGCACTTAATCTGGCTAATCACAAAAACTTAATATAAGAAGTCAAAAAGCAGTAGGTGATGTAAAGCCCAGCAATTTAGATTGGAGTTGAGATACGCAAGACCTTTAACAGGCCGTTTTAGGATTAAGATGGGCAGAAAATTAGCCCATTAGACCATTCAAGTGAGAAAGTTATGCAATACTAAAACATGTAGGTATTAACACCGTCGTGATAAAAAATTAAAAGTGCTCACCTGAAAAACCCGCCTTACAGAAAATTGCAATATTTATATTCTAGCCCCGAGGAAGAATTCTATTAAAATTCTATTCAACATTATGTATGTCCGAATAAATCGGCCCGTTTACGTTGAAATCGTCGTAAGTCCATTTTTTCTTATTTCGAGATATTAAAAGGTTTACAACAGTTTGTAACCATAGCGATCATACTATCGACTTTCTCGAAATTCGACTTACGCCACTTTCAATATAAACAGCTAACTTGTTAGTTCAATTTTCAAGTTCATTGTTGTTCTTCGGGGTTTGTAAGTTCAGCAGTGAACACTCGAACTTTGTATGGTTTCCGACGATTCAAACGAAACCCTTCGAATCAGAAAGTTCTACAGAAAGTTGACACTTTTTGCCCACAGTTCTTGTCGGTCGCGTCACAAGTTAATTGTTTTACTTCTTAATTTGTTTGCGCGAGAGAGATATTCACGAACCTTAATGGAATATCGCTGGCTGTTCGCGGGAACGAAAAAAATTCTAAAAAGCACCTAACACATAAATGGAAAAGTATGCGAGCGCGGTAATGAGTTTCACAGCGCACTCAGGACAGTGTTAATCTCGCTTCACATCGTGAAGTTCAGAGCTCTGAAAAACCAATTTGTTGAATATACTCTTATCCCGGTTGATTGCATATTCACAGTAGACGTTCGTTTTTTCCGAAAGGAAGGGGAGAACCAATCCGAGCGTGGCAGGTGTATGCGCAAGATAGATGAATGTATTCGTTGAGGATCCCGTCTAATCGAGTTTACGTTGCTGCGTATCCACGTGCACACATGTAGCACCGTGAGGGTTGAATCAATTTACCTAAGACGTCTGCAGTTGTTCATAATCTCCTTTACGATAAGGTTGAATGGTACAAATTATTCATATCCGGCTGCAATTTTCTCAATTCTTTCGCAATGTTCTAAAATTCTCTTCTAAAAGGAGGCGTACAAAAAACACACATTTGAAAAAATTAATGAAGGATTATCGAAGACTGTTAGCACTATGACCAAATAGCATTATTTCATTGGTACTGAAAGTGCTTGGATGAACAATTAGAGCAAAATGCACGTTTGTCTAATTGTATGAATTACTTTCTCTCGGGTTTCGAAATGGGCAACAGGTACTTGTTAGAAAGATGTCGGGTAATTGGAACTGAATTAGCTCGGAACTTTTCGGGAAATTCGTCGATCGTCTGTCGAACGAGTTCGGGCCGGATGTGTACGTTTCTGGAAAGTCCTGGCCGAAGGGTCGAGGTGGCTGACCCCCGTGACACATTCAGGTGCCAATCTACCGGGAGATAAGAAACGAATGATTTCAGCATCGGCTTTAATTCCCTTCGAGGGCAAAGAACGACGACGACGCCTATCTCTAATGGATCTACCCTGTTATCCATGTCCCATGACTCTCCTCGAAAGAGAAAGAGTAATGCGCATCTCACACAAAAACCACACATACATGTAAAATAGTACACCCACGTGGGCACAGCTCGAAGGAGACCTCAGCTATTCTTCTGTTAAATAATGAACCCCCTGACTCTCGGCGGAAGTTCAAGGAGGACTCATGAATGGCCGAGAAAATATTCGATGCATCCCTTAGAATAATAATAAGTGAATTCGATAATGATATAAAGGGGATTTCTTAATTGTGTCTTGCGTTCGCGGCGCCGGTTTGGCGCAAATTTGGCTACGCATAATTATCATAAGAAAGTATATTGTAGCTTAAATATGAATATTTCGTCGCTGATGTTTCCTCATAGAAAACGACAATGATTGGCATTGTCTTTAAAGGACATTTTTTTGGGAGGCTTCTAAATAGAAGATAATCATTTTATGACTTCACATTTTAACGCGAGGGATGTATTACAACTGAATGGAATTGCGGATTAAAATAGACTTCGAATTAATGTTGTGCAAGAACCATTAGCTGATTTCAATCTACAGAAGTAGGACTATTACATCGTTACTTTTTACAGGAATCCCTCTGTGTGTAGCCGTCAAAGCAGGTTTAAATTCTTATACGTGAAGAGCGTGTAATACGTGCTCGAAAGACTGTGTGCGCGTTCGTATGTATATGGCGTGTCGCGAATTCTGGGTGAATTCCGAGGAAGTCGTAAGAAATACATGCAACGAAGAGAGCCCATTAACAGGGTCTACGAATTTCCGTGGCCTGGAAGCTCGAAATTCTTCAAATTAAGTAGGACCATTTTGCGTTGAGAAATCTGCACGCGAAATGCATATGTCCCGACGACGTCCGCGGAGCCTTTGAAGTTGCTCGCCTTGATATAAGTCGGTTTTACTTGAACACAGACTTATATTACGCCCGTAGATTTCCGCATACCATTTCACCCTCTTCTCACGTTCTCATTTACGTTCCTTCCACCTACGTTTACTCAGGCTTTATGAACGCCCTAAATTTTCGAATACGTTACATTACTAACATAAAATTGAGATACAAATGTCACTGCCCTTAAAGTCGTAAAACTTTTCATTTTTCAGTTTCAGCGAGGAAATTGAAATAGTTTCAAATTGTTCAACGACAGATGAGATTAAACTTGCACGAATAAAATATTTCGGAACTGTGAGTTTTACGATTATTTTTGGAAAACTCGAATTGAATTTTAAAAGCTTCACGTGGCATTAGACATATATCGCTTCATATTAAAGTAAATTACATACTTAAGTGAATTTAAAAAAACCATGTTACCGAAATTTCACACTCTTCAGATTCATATTTTATGTGCGCATCTATGCGTTATTCCAGCTTTAGCAAATTCATCACATTTTTTCAAGCTACTTTTTTGAAGTTTGTCTATTGCACACCAATTTAAATGTCTCGAAATGGACTGACCGGATATTGAGATTGCACAGACGGCGACATGTTCCTCGAGGCCGCACCCATCCCACCGCTGGGAGCTTAATAAAATTTTCTCGTTTGCACAAGAGATAGCGTGATAATGCCTCGCGAATATACTCGCACCGTTCATCCGTGGGAAATGCGCAGGGTGGATTGGCGTTTCGTCGGGGCCAACTGTGTCAGCAAAAGAGCGGACCTGCATTCGCGGGATGTTGGCGACAGAGCGGGTGGGAGGGGGGGGGGGGTGGAGGGAAGTGTGGGCAATGTAATCAGCCGGCATAGGCCAAAGAGCATGAACGCGCGGTACTGCGTGGATTATGCATTCGCATTTCTGGGCGATGCGCGTCCTGCGCGTCGGCCGACGGTCTAATAAAATCAATTCGGATGTTTATTTTCGCACGACTGACGGTGATCTTGCCCCTGTCCTTCCCACGCGGGGGCGGAAACTGCCATGTCCCTGCGTCCTGTCACCCACTGTTTGTTCGGTGCAATTATTTAACGCCGGCGAAATCAGCGCGATGCGCGTAACGCCGAAAAGTATGACGAGGGAGTGACAAGTAGGCAAACGGGAACGAACAGCGGCCGGGAGCCAAAAATCCATCCAATTTCCGAAGTCCCTGAAAATGTGGCGCGGGTGAAAGGGGGGGGGGGCGGGGGACAAAGTGGTCAAAGTATCGAGTGTTGCCGCGTTCAAATGCAGAATATACCGGCGAGGGGTTGTGCGTTAATACAAATCAATAAAACAACGATTCGAAAGGAAATTATTTGCGTGAAATTGTTGTTCCACCGAATTGGCCTGACACTAAACAATCAGTCCTCTCGTGCTTCGAAATACTTTGATCGTGAATAGAAAACGAATAACAGGAACTTCCGGCGGACATTTCTTGATACTTATCATTCTTTCACTGACAGACATGAACATACGTTTAACGAAAATTCCATTCTAACAGTTAAAAAAGTAACGGTGAAGCGTAAAAACCGCAAACGATATATTCGTATCGAGTTAGCGATATTTGTCTATTTTATTTATTCTACCGGCGCGCTCACAGGGAGTAAACTTCGCCGAGCTCTGTTTATTTTTTCGCCACGTTATTTTCACTTTGGCGTGTGGACTGTAAATGACAGTGCGCGGCTTTTTTGCAATCTCTCCGGCGCTTTTGTAAAGGACAAATGGCGGTGGACATTGCACTGCGGGGCAACGAAACTTCGGCGGTTACGTAACGTCTTTGGGGATGTTCGGGCGTTACCATCGTGCGATTAGATTTTCCGGGGGCGCTAAAAGGAACGCGGCAGGGTTGGATTTCCTCTGCGGCTGCAGGTTGTCCGGCGCAGCGCGCTGAGTAAACAAAAGAGACGAGATCGATACTACTCGTAGCTGGGAATTCGTTCCCTCTGCAACTATGACTTTGTGCCGAATAATCGCGTGACTTTCCCCCATCATTCCCGACTATCTAATTACGACGAATTAGAGAGCAGGCGTACTTGAAGAATATAAGATCTACTTCAATGTACAACTATCAGATCTGCCGTTCCAAATTAACGGCATTATGCTTCAATAAATTACGGTTCGTTAAGAATTATTAAGAAATCGATTCTTCTGTCCGCAGTCTTTTGAGTGAATTCACCATTTTTTTTTATTTATTGACGTTACACGGTAGATTTAGTTACCGGTTTTGTTTTAATACTGCGGGATTAGATTGTAGATATGGATGTCAACGAATGTAATCCGAATGAAGATCGTTATCATGTTTATCTCTATGGGGTCTTCTTTTCCGGTCCTTGAGTATAAAATGCGTTCTATGGCAAACCCTACTCAAGTCTCGGAATTCCGAGCAATTCTGCAACCCTCTCAGGCTGTCATCTTCCTGTCTGTATAATACTGAATCTTCGTATTGAACGATGCCATCGGCGACGGTAAGGAATACCTTCGTCCGAAAACGAATAAATCGTCCACGCGACACATGTTGGACTTGTCTAGCGGACCTTTTTAGGGCAACGTATTAATCACCCTCCCCGATGTCTTCTTTCGACCGCAGCTAATTAAATTTTTCCGGGAAAACCTTGAAGTCGTTATCCGATTGATGAGAACTACAGTGCAACAAGAATATATGTACCGACTAAAAAGCTCTCCTTCTTTCATTTACAATTGTTAAACTTAGTTTTGTGACGAATGAGACAACTGAAAATTGATAAACTGTTTTGATCCACTGAAATTAATTAATATAATGAGTTATGCATAAAGCGCGTGACAGCAATAAACATATACTACGCTTCGAATTAACTATGATCCAATTACTTCACAGTTTATTTTGTACTCCACAGCAAACAAGGCACGGGAAAATTGTCTTGCGGTGTATAATAATAATATGCTACTAACAAACTAGCCACGTAAAAGCATTAAATCGATCCCCTTGATACACGGCTCATGAAATATTTGAAAAATATCGAAAGTCTGATCGATCTAGTCCATGCGTTGTTTACTTGTCAGAGTAATTATGACAAACCTTTATTGTCCCGTAGGATAATAGATCTTGCCGATTGTGTCGTACTTGCGCGTCATTGGGGAAGGAATTAGGATCGATATTACAGTGATACGAAAGGGTAGGGTGGCTGATAGAGGAAGATGCGCATAATAAAGGCGGAACGTGATCCTGTGTACACGCGCATTTATACGTGTCGTCCTTGCTCGGCTTGTACAGCCGCTGAAAGGTTACGTGGCGTCGTTCGGTCGTCGCCGCGGTGAAGAGGGTGGAGTGGGGGGGAGGGGTGGCCGCGCGACAACCGAGGGTAAATCTCGCCGAGAACTCAAACCACCCCCCCCCCCCACCCCCTGTCCGCCCCTCACGGTGTTTCCACCACCTCGATTCCCTGCGACCTATATAACCCGAGGCTGGAGCGGGACGAAATTTTCGCGGTCTTGCGGCTGGCACGTTTCGCCGCATTTATCTAGATGTATCTGCCCGGTTTCGGCACGGGGGCCGAAAATATGAGAGAGGGAATTGTGTTTACAGGGGATGGCCGCCCGTGGAGGCGGATTTCCAGGGACGGACGCGAGTCCTGGGACGTGTTTAAAGGGGCCAAAAGGGGCTCGGTTAGGCACGGGAGTGAGGAAGGTCACTTTGTCCCGCAGATGGGTCTGTGCAGGGATCCGGGGGTGGGGGGTGACCGAGGTAAAAGAGATGAGCAAGAAAAATAGTAGCCCTACGGGAAGTGAAGGAGTAAAAATGCTGTTTTTATACCTCTGAGATGTATCGAGGAAAGAAAACAAAGGAAAAGTGCTCGCCGACGAATGATGTAAGTGTAGAAAGGCGACGAAAAATAAGATGAGAAATGAAAACATGGGAGAGTAACGCAGAGGTCATACATTGTGGACGAAATTGCAAAAATCGTAGAACAAAAAAGTGGTAATTCACTATGGAGAAACATGTTCTTAACAAGTTAGCCTAATTACATGGCACGTAATTGCTGAAACATTCCCCGCAAGAGTGGACCAGTACATCCATCTTCTTAATTTGACTACGACCCTCTTTAAAGTGAAAGCCACTGCGGGCAATTTTTTTGCACGATGACGTAAAACGAAATGTAAGAGCGGAGGTCTAGGATTTGCCGAAGTGGGGAAAGCCTTGAACGGAAATAACCCTTTTTTTAAATCGCGTTGCAATTTACTCATGTTGCCCTCGATTCCGTCGGGTTTAGTAGTAACATTTTAACAAATTTCACCGGTCGTGGCGAACTACCTGGACCATCAATCAGTGGGAGAATCATTACGTGTTAATTTCTCAGACCACCGTAGAATGATAAAATCGACGGAACCGAGAGAAACAGGGACCAGGTACGGAGGGGGTGAGATAGTGATCGAGAGACGAGGTAATGGAATGCAGGATTAAGGCAAAGAACGGAATAGACTAATGCAAATGGATTACCAATCCCCAGAGCTGTCACTCACATTTATTGCAAGATTCGTTGAAGGAAATCAAAATGATCCCCATTCACTACGCGAAACTGAAATGCATTTTCCTGCAGAAGTTACTAATGTCTCGGCGGAAGTCATTGTTCTTTGTAATAATTGCAGAAAGTACATTTTTGTTACAATATTTTAATGTCGAAAGTATTTTATCGTAAGAAACTGATTTGAAAGAGGCCATTATTAGAACGGGTTTAGCAAAATGTTAAAAATACCGGGGAGAAAATTAACGTATTTAAGGGCTAAATGAGTTACACGTGATGCATCATTTTGTGCTGAAACGGTCGATACAGTGCATTATTGAAGCAAGAATAGAACACAGGAACACTTCGTCGATTGGTAAATTAATAAAAAAAAAGATTTTTTTAAATTTCCCCAAGAGTAGAAAAGGAATAGAAAAGGTATAGAAGAAATATCGAGCTGAAGTCGAACCATTGTACTGCACTGACGCTATCGCGAACGCAACCATATATTTGGCAAGCATTAACGACCCCACCACCAACACCATCAGTTGTGTACGCAAATGAACTGAAAACGAATACCCAGATTCACAATAGATCCCTATGTTTCGCGAGTTAATCCGTGATTCTCGTTCTAAACGATGCGCGCAAATGGCATTTACCAAACCCATAGCCAGCGATTTCCATGAATTCAAATTAGTGTTTGTTTTCCGAATCCGCGACTAAGGAGCATTCTCAGAAATTTTAGAAACAATCATTCAGTCACCTTTATTTCTTTGAGAACCTTTTACATTTCATGGCGATATATAAGGCTGATAAATTTTTTTTCGCGTAGACACAGCAATGGGACAGTTCTGGCGATTTTCATAACTGTGAGAAATTCAAATTCCTTTGAGAATTTCCTCGTCACATTGTCGTTTCGTCCTTGCAGCACCTTGCCTGTCATTCACCGTTAGAAAAAGGAAATGAAAGTGATTAATCTGCACCTTCGTCACCCTGGCGACGGTAATCAACGAATGGAACCGTATTTGCATCAGCCCTTACCATCTCCACAGCGGTACTTTATTCTCTGGGCCATCACTTCTACTGGGTCGCTGACGGGCTAAGACAATTACGCGTGATCGTGAACCAATTTGCAATTAAGTCGAGGTATAAGCGAGGGCAAGGGGCGAGAGCTGATTGTTACGCGAGTTATTCTGTTGTTCGTAAACAAAGATGAAAGCGATCCTTTCGGGTAATATGAAGTTAATATGAAGATTATACCTTCCAAGACTTGCAAAACCTTTCTAATTTCATAGAGAACTCGTTTGGAAGTTTACTGAAGTTTAAAATCAGTTAAAATCATTTTCATTTGCTGTGGCGATTAAAAAGGCTTAATATTAAAATCCATTCAATATTTGTACCGTGAAAAACACAGATTCCCCGAGCTTGCCAATGAAATCTTGTATTTCCTGCACGCGTTTTTAATTATCAGTATTCTCTGTTCTACTTGAGTCGTTCACTTTCATTATTTTTGTGCAAGTGTTAACACGATTATAACGAATTACAGGGTAAGTGGGTAGAAGGGCAGGCATTCTTTACAGGTACTTATAATTCTACAATAATCCGGAATACTGTTTGAGCGCAATTCACGGTGCACTCGATAGCATGTCGGTGGGAGAGAAAGGGCGAAAGGAAAAGGGGGGTGGAAAGGCCAAACTTCGTGGCCCGTTTATAATCCGGCTGCCTTCGAGAGACTATTCGTGCTTTCACAGTGGCTGATCAATAAACTCTCTTCTCCATTTCTCTCCGGTTTCTATCTCTCTTGTCCTCACCCTCTCTTACGGTTTCCCCGGCCTTTCGCCTCGCTTTTCGCTCGGACCTTAATCCGTGTTGCGACTGAAAGCATAACTTTAGAATATAATCTATCGTTCGTAGGCGTACCGCGAGCAAATTAAATCCAAGGAAAGAAAGGAGGGAGAGAGAGAAAGCGAGAGATGTACGACTCTACTAGAAAATCATTCCTTCACAAGGAACGTCCATTTTTCAGACCATGTATTATTCGCTCTTGCTGGAATGTTCGTTTGGTCTAATAATGCCATATACACGGCTACGTAAATGGTCAGATTGCCGTTTCACTTAATCCGCTTGCATTCATGCTTATTCAACGGATAAATTCTTCACGCTCAACCGCTGCAACAAGAGCGCATCAATAAAATAGCCATTAAGCTCGGCAGGAGCTAATGAACCGTTAGCTCCGATCATATATATGTTACACGCATTTTTTACAGTCTTGTCTCCCCGAGAGTACAATCAATAGGTATACACGTGAATTCGCGATGGTGCGATAAGACGAAAAAGTAAATTTAATGAATTCCGGCAATTGCCTGTGTCCGAATGAAGACATTCAACCTCGATGTTTGTGCAACGCAATTACATGCATGGGGGGGGGGGGGTAAAAATGCTCGAGTCTCGCGGGGAATTGTATTAGCGAAGAAAGTGGTAGATTTGCCAAGTTCGCTTTTCCACGGGCTGTATTGGTAAGAAGAAAACCGCTTGGAACGTTTCTACGCGGAATGGACTGTTTTCTCTGGCTTCGTAATTTCATTTATCGTCGCGCGGGGCTGCTTTTCTGTCGCTCGACGGGCCGAAAGATTTACGTCTCGGGCCGTGCCGGCGTAACTGCGCGTCGCTTTCGCTTTTCGCTACGCAGCTACGAGGAGGAAACGGAGGGGCCGGTGGTATAAACAAAAGAAAAGAAAGGGGCGAGTCACCGTGTCGCCGTTCCATACTCGAGAGGAATCGACGGACAGGAAAGGCAAGACGAAAACGCAAAAACACGAGTATATACCACCCACTGTCCCGTATCTCACGATTCCCTTAAGCGCAATTTATGCTTACCCGATTTTAATTGCGCAAAATATTCATCATACGAAATAAGGTTTTTTCAAGTTTAGTAATTAAATATGTACCATAAATAACGGTATTGTTTTCATATATTTAAAAAAAAATCAATAGAAAATACATGTACTTGTAATTACACGTATTTCTTTTCTATTACACTGATTCGCCAGAAAAAGAATTAAATAATAGTAATTACAATATTTTTTGAAAAGTGGAACTGTGTAAAGCTGCCGGTTGAGAATTGTTCGACAGACTTTGCAGTTATGGAGAAATATGGACTAATATCTGGAGAAGAGATAATATTGAGGCAGTAAAGCATAGCCTGAATGAATTGAGTAAATCTATGCGCATTCCTTGACCCTCTCTCGGCAAATAGTTTTGCGTATGGAGATGAGGTTTTCTACGACTTTTGACATTTTGCATTCAAAGATAGAGAAGAGTACTTATTCCATACTCGACATTTTTGTACCAATTTCAAAGTCTTTGATGTAATATACCGAGAAAAAGAAGTAGGAATTTTATTGCTAATAAATATGTCAATGTAAGAAGTAATTCATTACTACCTATATGAACGTCGTGGACAAACAATGCAAATAATGTTTGCGACTTTTAATAAAAATTAGCGAATAACACTGAACGTTATTTAAATACAACCATGAATATACCACACTTTAGACAAGCACGTTAAAATATAAAGAACGACACTTGCAATACGAAATTTTATAATCTGTGCATTAATAATAGCACATTTCTGACGAATGCATTTTTCTGTACGGAGTAATGGATTGTCCCTGTTTCTCCATACACAAGAGAAGAAAATAAAAAGAGAATAAAATAAAAATTGAAATGAAAAGGCGGATAACAAGAGAAAAGCAAGCTAAATAAAGGCAAAAAACGAATAACTCGGAAGGCAAACAGACAGAGCAAACGAGCGCTAACCGACGTCCGTGTAGCGTCGTTTGAATAGACCGAAACACAGATACATTCCGGTACTGTCGACAAATCGGGGCTAACTCGGAAATTTTCCCATCCTGAAAAGTTGCCGCGTTACCTTCCGCCGCGCAAGTTTTCGATGGCGTAGACGCGACCGTTTCCACTGCACGCGAGACGGTGTACTTACTTTTCCCGGGAATAGCGTTTTCGCCTTGTATTCCTGCGGGTAGATAAAGCGTGAAACGAGAGTAAACTCAAAGGAGGTTACGCTGCAACTCCTCGACCTCAGAGGGGAATTTTCAGATTTCAGATTTAGAACTCATGTTTGAGAATATGTAAACGGGCTAACAGAATTTACGCGGGTAACGGAATGAGATTTCTAATATTTATTTACAAGGATTTTTGTCTCATGGGACCTTAGCGTAATTGTTTAATATTTTGTCCTTGGCCAAACACAGTATCAACTGTCGCAATTATAATATTCATTTCTTATTTATAATAAACAGAAAAATTGTTCCTATAAACGTAAGACATTTTCGTTAAGTTCCGTGCTAGCTGTTCAACATGTTTCTGAATAATCTTGTAAACGGTAACAATGGTTCTTTTGAATTGGGTGGGGAAACCACGCAAGCAGTTTTATGCATAATCAATAAAGTCCTTCGCCGACACGAAGTTCTTAATTTCCTCGCTCGCCCTTGGACTTTTAAAACGTCTGCGTTGGATATTTCCGCCAATGTAGAATATTTCCCACCATCGCGATCGCTTTTAAGAAGATAAAGAATCAGCACGTAATGTCCGGCGGGATCGCGTGTGAAGTAGCAGCAAAATCGCGGATAACACACTTGGAGAGAGACATCAAGCGCAGGTAAAAGTTATCGACGAAGTCATCCGTTTAGCAATCTTGACGATGGAATAGCCGTGAAAATGATAAAAAGGAATTGGCCAATGATACCGTGACCGGAGCCGTGAAAGAAGAAGAAGAGGGGGAAAATGAATGGTGGCTATCGGAATATCGCTGATTGCCTGGCAAGGTATAACGTTAAGGTAGGCGCTACTTCGTTTCAACGACCACTCGTTCGAGGTAATTAAGGTCGTGCAAACAGAAGAGGATCCCGATGGGCGGGAAATTCGATTGGACGCGCGCCGATCTGCCGGCTGAGAAACCGGCGATAATGGACAGTGATATTCTTTTAAATGAATTTCCTCCTAATTACGGCAACTCTGACGAATGAAATCGATTAGCACCGGGGGGACACGGCGCCGGCGGGGCAAATCACGGCCACGGGCACCGGGGAATCCCATG
Organism: Hedychridium roseum; assembly: GCA_963989215.1. NCBI lineage: Eukaryota > Metazoa > Arthropoda > Insecta > Hymenoptera > Chrysididae > Hedychridium > Hedychridium roseum. The sequence continues at coordinate 6,785,265 of OZ022313.1, read as the reverse complement.
TAAACAGGTACTGTTTTAAACGAAATTTCGTTCAAATGGAAACCCGTGACGAAAGAAATTTACTGCACGTAACCGACACGAATATTCTGCCGGGGATACAGCGCGGTTCGTTAATTTCCAATCTCATAATTCTGTTTAATATTCCGAAAAAAACCAAGGTTTCAGGTACTATTTTTCCAGCGAGTTCAAGGGGTTAATTTCCCCGCTACACTTGCACGTGAAACTTAATAACAGTCCTACCGAATTACGTTAATGAGACAAAAAGACAACTGTAATACAAGTCGAAACTTGTTTCATTACTTTAATAAATAATGTGAATTAGTTAAGATAAAATAATACAATATCGTGATTTCCTGTAGCAGTTCCAACGAGGCTGATAGAGAAAGTCGGTGAACTGTTATGCACAAAAGAAAAATAGGTAACAAATTGCTTGGGGTACAGTGAGCGAACGTGAAGGCCGTTAAGAAGCTGCTCAGAGCGGAGGCAATGCCGAATCTTCTCGATGGTTTTTCTTTCTCCGGCCGTCTGACCCGGCGTGATTGGCCGATCAAACGAATCGAGCCAATTCACGTCCCTTTTCCGGCTCGGCCGACCTCGTGCCGGAGCTCCTCTACCGGCCATTTCTGTTTCGATGAATTTCGATAAAAGCCCGATCGCGGTAATTCCTTCCACTTCGATTCGCTCGTCACGCGAAAGGAAAACCGAAAGTAGCTGTGTCGAGTTTGCTTGTGTGTGCGCGCGCGAACGGTCGTACATAGGCACAGAAAGCATATCTACATGTGTTCCTATCCCGGTCGATCGACCCACTTTTCGACAGATGCGACTGTACTTACGTACAAGACTGATGCGAATTTCATTGCGGCCTGCCTTGCAAATGACGTTGTCATTTCAGGGGAAATCTCATAAAAATCTCCGTAAAAAATGGAATTTCCAGGCCGAACTGTATTCCAGGCCGAATTGTAAATGTGTACATTGTAAATGTTCGGTTTATAGAAATAACAAATCCAGCAGAATGCTAGTTCGATAGAAATCTTTTTTTCAAGAACTACATGATAAAAGGTTTTCTTAATTACATTGATCCGTTATATTTATCGCATATTTCCTTTTGAAAGTCTTCTTACGTCCTGAAAAATGTACGGATTTTCATCTGCGGGAGGATGAAAATAGTGTTTGGCGCGTGTCTCATTTTCCTCGGAGACACATCGACAAAGTTACGAAGTAATAATGGCATAGGGCGGCAATAAAAAGTTCTACTTTCGTTGGAAATTCTATTTCGAGAGATGCAGGTGATCGAGAGGCATAGGAGCGGCGTCGTAAAAAGTAGCATCCGGATTCTTTTTGATATATTGCGGGGCAAGGCGGGGGGAAGGGTTAGGCTACGTGTCAGCAGCACGGTAGACCGCGCGAAGCTCAGTCGGCTGATTTAGAGCCATGAAGGATCTCGGAGATGAAAGCCGAGAGAAGGCCGAAAAGGGAACAAGGGAAATCCTTCGGTAGAGGAGTCGGGTGGGGGGCTGGGGGAGGACAAGGAAACGAGCCCGGCTTCTGCTCCCGGAATTCCTTGCTACGAATATAGCCGTAGACACCGGATGCCAAATTACAGCTGTATGAGGAATAAGCTCCGTCAGCGGGGGGTCCTTAGTACCTCGGACCTGTGCTTATCGTTCCATTATCTCCTACGATGTCCAAAGTCAGTGGGAAAGGCGATACGGTAGTCTCCGCAGAGTCGGTCCAACACTCTGTGCACTTGGAATCCCGTTGTTAACGATCTCTCCAGTGTCCCTGTGTGGGCAACATGCAACGTACAGGCGTAGATGAGAAATGCCTATAGGTGCGTATCGAACCGAAGCACAGCCGTGGATTTGGCAGCAATGGCCAAGCCGAGCACGAAGGTAAGCCATTAGTAATGTACACATTTACGGTCACTGTTATACGCATATGCCATAGGTTTATTCGCATGCCAGCACTGAATTTACTGCAGCTGCTAACACTAATTATACCGAGTTAACAGTCCTATGGAATTACGTGGCCGGTGCTTTTTGAAAATTATTATTCAATAACGGTGTCATACCGCTGCGCGCAAATAATAATTAGTAAAAACGATTCTGCATACTACACGTATGTCACTTTCATGGCTCTGGTCTCGAGAGAACATTTGGAAATGCCACTCCAGTCGCGGTAAAAAAATGAGGCATCAATGTCAGGGGTACACATCTGGTGTTTTGAAAAATGGTTGCGCAGAGATTTCATTTACGTACACGTGGACACGTCTGCGAACATCGAAATGTTCGCATAATTTCGTAAGAAAATTTGAAAGCCACATTTTTAGATCTGTGCCGCAGTAATTATTAATAAATTTCAATGATTTTTAATATTATCATTGTGTTTTCAAAATAATTACTCAATTTGTTTCATTGTTATATGCTCAATATTATTTCATTCATAATTCGTATACATATTCGTATACAGTTATCAAACGACAGTTACAGGAAACTTATTCTGGAATCTTACTGGTCTCTTCCAGGAGAACATTACCGGTGCCATATTTCCAGAATCCCTTTTTTCTCCTGAAATCTCTTAGCTAACCGCGGAGTATGTCGAAGAATTAAGGACAAAGTAGTGAAGCAACGATAACGCCCCTACAGCATTGCATTGGAACGTTAAAGACTTTGCTTTCCTCCGTACATCATTTTCTTCGATATCTATGAAGGTTCTCGCTTAAGTTCAGCGTGGCAAACATATTACCGTGACTGATGCTGTCCGGAGGTGTGTACTTAAGCGTTGGTCAGGGCGATCGACATTCAAGCGAGGAGGGAATCCATAAAATGCGAGAACTGGTCATCATCGCGATAAGCGTGTCTCTTTAAAACGTTCGCTTTGACTCCTCGGCCTTTTCTTTTTCCTCTCCGTCCTTTTCCGTCGAGGGGGGGCTGGTGCTACTGTCCTCTTTATCTGGCCGTTAGTCGTACTTCTCTCCTATCGCGCGCGTGCAGTCAAGCCAGCAGCCGGTGTAATCCTTTTAGGCGGTCAGCCCTTTCGTTCCTGAAAACATCTCGCTGTACGGCGCGGGCTTAACGGCTTACTTCTCGAGGCAATCTTTAAAGTGCCCCACGACGAGAGCGAACGACCACAGCCATTCTTAACCCATTAAACGGCTGCGCGCGGCTGCTCATTGCCGCCGAATAAAGGAAGGAACGGGCTACCCACTCGGCAGCCTCATCGGCTCTCCCACCGATCCGATAATGAGAACGTTAATCGCACCACGACAGGTCACTATCTTTAGCCTGCATGTCCATGCCGATAGAACGCGCCTTCCATATTCATGTATGCATAAGCCCCAGTTTCGCAAACTCCCCAGCGGCGAAAAATTATTGCACAAATCTCCATCCTAATACCAATAGCTGTAGGATAATAGCTTTAGCAAACAATACTTCCCCCGTACAATGGTATTTCCCCAACGATACGCGGTGTGTGAAATAACGAAACATCGCTTTACAATTACAAATCAAGACAGTCTATTGGAAAATATCTATGCTGTACGATACACGGTATTTCAAAGATTCAACAAAATTTCAGATTTTTGGACTTGTAACGAAACATTTTTTTTCGAAAGATCCTTCCTTCGCTTATGTCACAGGAATACTTTCCTTAGTTTCGTGTTAAAGACGTTCAGCTTTTGACCTGTGAAAGGACGTGTAATCATGTGTGCGATGATAACTCGTTACAGCATGAATAGACAAGTGAAACGGTAGGGTTAGCAAGGGGTTTACAGAATATTTCCGGCAGATGATTATCTATTCTTGAAGACACTGGTTAACCGCGAAGCGAATGGACCACTTGCATGTTAGACGTATCATCCTGGCCCGTCCTCGGATCGTACTTGAGCGACTACCAGACACCGAATTTAATATCCGCAAGGAATTCCTGCTGTGATTTCCCGTGGGCCGGTAGACCATCTTGCGTTTTACACCGACTAGTCGTTAGAACGTGCTTTACTGCTTCGTCCTTTGTTCGGTCACCGAAATGACAGTATCTGTTGACGTAAAACTCATATTCGCCTAGTACGTGTATTTCATTTTGTACTCTTTGACGTAAAAATGTTTCGAGAAACTGATATTCGCCTTTTGAGTTGCGCAGGATATGATATGCAATAGCAGATGTTATCGTATTCCGTATAAAATTGTAAGCCGCGCAAGTACATGAAAGTATTTATCTTTATTTTCTCGAAAATATGAGACGTCTGCGGTACTTTTCACACCTTTATACATTTTAAGTTTTCCCCGTGCATCGGAAATCTCTTACATAGGAAGTATCATATCATAAAGCCGTGCTGAGGATTTGCATTACCGTGAATGCACGTGCTGAGTAAAGTGGATAAACTCGTTCTTACCTGAAAATTTGTGTTCGATTGCCGAGTGTATTTCTGCGATGCACATAAAACGGCAGATTCGGGGATACGTGCGTAACTTAGGATCAAATAATTCGGCAAGTAGGTCGAGGGATAATCCCGCACGTGGCGAATTCTTGTTAAGGGAAGGAAGGCCGTTGGACGATTTCGAGTGTGTCTAAAGCCGCTCGACAAAGGGAATCTTTCGAATGAGTACAGGTCGCAGACCCTGCCAGTTGAATACGTCCGATGGGACAGCAAGCTGAATCCGCCATTGAATACCGTGATGGTAAGTGCAGTATGCCGTGTCACCGTAACAAATCGGAAATCCAGGACGGTTCGTTACTTCCTGCTACGGCCACTCAACACTATCATCTCCGATACGCTGTATTCAGATCTACTCTTGCAACATTCACGATCCACAAATACCGCGTTTGCGTTTATCTCCAGTTTCACGCATTCACAACTTATGTACAGACGATAGCTTCCATTCATTAATTTGCTTATGTACCGCAGAGGTCAATATTTCAAGCGTTCTTATTGCGTTCAATATTTCTTTGAAATTTTTCATCGTTCCTGGTACAAACAGTGGGTTCTACATTTTATTTTTCGTAATGTTAGAGAGAAAGTGAGTTATCCCTTTTAACAGGAGATGAATGAATTTTTAATTCTTGAACTGATGAGAAGACTTAATCACGGCAGAAGGGGTTGATCGAATTTCTCTCAACTAATGTGTTTATTAATACGTAAATTTCAATAACAACTGTTCGCGTTTCATAATGTCTGTTATTCATAGGATTGCGCCAATTACATCACGAAATCCTTTCAAAAGCGTTAGCAGGTTTTCATTGCATTATGCACAGCTTGTGATACCGTAACGCGAATGCTGGTACATCGAATGCGTTTGGATTTAATGACGATTTTCAATGCCTCTTTCGGTATAATTATTTGTAGCATTATCGATATGTGTAATTAACGTTCCCATCTATCGCGCTAACGTGCAAACGGCTGATATACCTGCAATTATACAATTATTTGTCTATCCAAATCCACTTCATGCACACCGACGAAACGGGCACAACAGCATAGCGTTATACGCATCGCGTACACAAGGGGTACTTTTTACTTCGCAAGGTGGCCGAAAGTTTCTTAAAAACTGAACGTTACGAAGTTCGCCGAGAGAAATGTTACAAGTCCTTAAACTTTCGGCTCGTTAGGCTATGCTTTAAATTTTGGTTGGTACGGAAAAAAAAGAAAAGCGCACGAGCCTCATATTTCTCTGCTAAACACAGAAGTCTCGTGGGCCCCTGGTCATTATTTTTTCCATATTATTGTCAACCCGGCACGATCTATTGATCCCTCCGCCGATCACGGGGACCCTCATTTGAGTCTCCAGTTCTTCGCGTGTGTTTGTAAACGAACATCGCGCGGAGATTCGGCCGTCTTTGTTCCGGACACCTTTTCAGGGGTCATCCCAAACGGGCAGGTAGACGAGCACGCGGCGAAGCACGGGGAGGGACGGCTGGTACCAGCAACGACGAGACGGAGAAAGCGAGAAGACAAGCGACAATGGTGGCCGCGCGAAGGGTGGTCGCGCGAAATCAGCCGGTAATAAAGCAACCTTGGGCACGTCCGAGTTTGTCTTCCTTCTGGGAAGGTGAGAACATTCCGACCTCGGGAAAAACAGAGTCCTCGACACTTTTCTCGAGGAGGACCCTCCCCGCTCCCCATTCTCTTCGTCCCTGCACATCCATTATGTCTCGCCTTCAGACGACACTGAACAATGGTCACGATCTTTCAACCGCAGTGACTAAACTCGAGATATTAGGCGATCGTCGGCCTCTGTCTACGATCGATGAGCGCTACGAGTGCCTTAGTTCCTGCTTCATTTTCTTCGGCTATACATTTTTACTCCCTGTGAGATCTCAAAAAGTCTAAGGACCAAGGGAATCGAGCCTTTACGTCTACTGCAAGGGTATTAACTACGTAAATGTGTTTGAAATATGCAGACATTATTAAGAATTATTCATTAAAAGCATGACTGAAGTTGTTAGGTTTATCTTAAGAAACTGAAAAGTCAACGAGGACCTTGTATATCGTTTCCTCACAGATGACATTTCGTATCATAAAGCGTTTTAAGTTCTTTCGTTACAATAGATTTTTATAGTGGAATGTGTTGTGTTGCGTTCGGTTGGTCACTTTACGTCGGCCGTTTCAATCCCAGCGCCCGGTTAAATAGAAAATTTTATAAAAACTTTGCCGATTATTGTCCGTCAACCTCGTCGATTAATCTCCGCGCGCCATCAAAAACTTTTTTTCACGGAGACAGGTATCCGGCAAGCAATTTTTGGGAATAATGACCACAATTTCCCGCAGCACAATAAACCGTAGAATGGAAAAATGTGAAGTTTCATAATTTCATCTCGTCCACCCGCAGGGGAATCGATTTTTCTATTCGTTCTCATCGAAACTCCATTTTGCCCATGAAATTTTCATTGTTATATTCTAAGCGACTGTCAAGCTACTTACATAACAAAGCGCTGGGTGAATCGCAAAGGACACTACAGGAAATTCAATTCACTGTGCATTCGTCCGGTAACAGACCGAATATATCGGATAGCGTGAAAATAAGACGATTACGAAGGATCGCTACGTTGTCGAAGTTTAAGAGAGAATTTTGTCGAAGTCGTATGTAGAGCTGTTCTCCAAAGACTTAAGGGTAGTGGACGGTCGCGTGTTCGCTCTGACCCCATTTCTCCCAGGTCGACGGGGACGGAGTCACGTGGGCCAGCCGTTAATTTCGTCGTTTCTGGACCTAGCTGCAGGAGGTGAAGTGGTCCCGCTCCTCCGCAGGAAATAGAATCCGGAAGCTCCGACGAAACTGCAGCTCCGGGGGACAGTGGAGCAGAGAGAAGAGGAGGGGGAAGGGCAGAACGTCCTTCTGTTCAGTCATTGGCAGATTAAAGGAGACTTTAGCCGGCTTTGATCTTTCCGCGAGAGAGCGAGAAACTTGAAAAAGCTAGCCGGAGGACGAGGAAGGAGTACCGGTATAAAACGCAAGTTGGAACGCCAAGAGAATCTCCCAGGGGGACACAGTTACTCGTTCTTTACGTGGGCTCCCTGCAAACCAACGGTCCCTCGACACCGGCGAAGATCAAGAAAACCAAACAAGGACAGAGGGCAGACCGAATCCACAGACTTTTGCGACATTAAAAGTAAGCTCAGGCTTGGATGTACACACTCCAAAGAAAACTTTGCACAAGTAAATCAACGGAGCACTCATAATTAGAACGACGAGGAAAGCAAACCCCGAGGATTTAACCGTACAATATTTCGAGAATATTTCCAGATAATGTTGACCGATGATTAAAGTTCTTACAGTATTTACATACACGTTTAGTGTCCTTTCGTGAAAACTCACGTGCATGCGACGCAAAAGCCGAATGACGGCAAGATTTGATATCGCTCTTAAAATTATTGTCAGTCCGTAAAAACACATATATGTACTCACAAGAAGCAGAGAAATTTCCATTATGCTGTTCGTCATGGTTGATCGATGGAAATGTACGTGCCGACGTATCTTCTTCCCGCGCGTTCGAATTTCGAGGGGATCCTGCAACCGCTGTTCTTCCTCGGCGGTTCTTGTCAGACAGAACCGGGCAGACTGGCCGGGAATTTGGCGTTGTACCTTGATCGCATCGGAGTACACCTAGTGCTGGCTCGCTCGGCTGTCTGGCCTTGACACGTTGACGCACAATCGGGAAATCCTGCGGCAGGGGCCGCGGTCTCGCATCGCCACTTCACCCCTTTCGTCACAACTTTCACCCTGTCTGCTCACACGCGATCACGGGCAACGGGTATCGAACTACGAACTACATGAGCAAAATCGGCTTTACCCGAAGCACTTGCCCCTAAGCGATTAGTTCATCGAGCCCTTTCCACCTGCTGCGGCTTCCAAGGTTTAGGAGAGAACAAGTATCGGGCTAGGTAAATTAGCCGATAACGAGGGTGTCGGGCCGGAGAGGTAGTTCGGGCCTGTTGTACAAGTCCGGCGGGCTGATCGTTCGGTTAAAGGGTTTGCCAATCGGCTGATATGGACCGAGTGCACACGTGGTTTATGACAAATGACCCGATGTCGTCGGAACGGAGCGCACCGCGCGAGTGTCGGCAGCTCAATGTCTCCAAAGCGCTTGACGTTGCCGTCCGAGAGTGCGGTTCGTGGGGGTCGAAGGCGTAGGTGGGGAGGACTCGAGGGACGGTAGAGAGAGAGAGGAACGCCCCTCTTGGCTCTGCAACCCCCGTTTACCAGCACTGCTGCTCGATTTTCACTCACTCTTTCTGTTCCCCTCTCTCTCCCTCTCTCTTTGTCCATTCCTTACCCCTTTCGTTCTCTCTTTATTGCCTACGCTTGTACGCACGATTCTATGATTTCTGACATTGCGGACCAATCTTTTCCGCCGGGACGAAGATCCATCGATTTTCGCATCTACTAAAAATTTTCCAAACTGTTATGAATCCGTTGTGAGTCGATGTCGAGATATATCTCGCTCTGGTTTTCTTTCCACAGGATTATGTGTGTACACGAATTTCATATACACGAAGAAAAAGTAGTTTTCGTGTATTGATTAATTTACAAATATCCAGCAGCAAAGGAGACTTTAATATATCAAATACAATACATGCTTATAGACGATTTGTGCATTTATTTTATTCATTTGCCTTTTTTTACTAAATTTTTTCAATTTAATTTCACATGAAAAATGTTAAGTATCCGGGACTTTTGGTACTGCACTTTATTTTTCAGTGAACTATCTTTTCGAGCACTATAATTATCCCTTCTTGGCTCATCAAGACAGTAATAGAATCATTACCTGTACCGCATTGATTACGAATTAAGTAAGGATTCCCTGGAGCTTTGCTGAAGCCATCAAAGTTGGCAAGCACTGAACGATTTCGCAACTACTATTAAGTTCTTCGTTTTGTTCATCAGTTATAGGCAGCGTTAAAAAGCATTCCCTTTAAATAATCTGCGAAAAATTCTTTGTATAGAAAAGAAAAAATGACATGTGCATCGTAGGAAAAAACCTTACAAATATTTGTCTGGTATCTATTCCTGATTTTTGGCATAATTAGAATTTATCAAGGTACACACAGGCTACTACCAATTATTGTTACGAACTCCTGTTCTTTTGAAGAACATAATTGTTAACTTTGATTTCAGTTTTATATCCAATTGAGCACACAGCGGAGTATGGAGTAAATAATGTCAGTGAACGCGATACGCCACCGACAGGTGGATGTATAAAGGGTTTCGAGTACCCCAAGCGGGAGATATTGTGGGACTTTGTATACCATCTTCTTTCTTTTTCCTGTCCTGTTTTGAAGGATCATTGCAATGTTCTGCAGGAAGATGGATTTTTCGCAGATAGATTTGCAACGTAGATCGTACAATACAGAAAGCCTTCCTCGTAAAAAAATCGATTGAAACATTCAAAGCGTAGAAGAAAATCAGTTGTGGAATACTTGAAGCAAAGTTTACGAAATCTTGTCGAAAATGATATGAAGTGGAATGCAATATATTTTCTTTGCAATATTGTTTTATTGAAATCACTTCAAAATGTAGATTCATTTGTAAACATAATGCGAATGTAAATCTGTTCTGGAACAGGCCTCAATTGCTTTTCTGTTATTTCATTTAAGACAGATTTATATTGTCAAATGCGGGTGGTATTCCGATGACGTTGACGAGGCATTAAAGTTTTTCAAATAGACAAACGTGAAAATCAAAGGATAAAACATTTTAACTTTTTAATTTTGAATATTTAGATTTACCGGCAAAATAAGCACTCGCTTTGATGTGAATCGGGCGATCAATTTCCCCATGTACCAGACTTTTCCCCTTTACCTTTTTTCTGGCTTCGCTATCTTTTTCTCAATAAGGATCGAAAATAAAATAATGGAAAAACATCAGCACGCGGAAGCCAAACCGATCTGTTCCACAAAACACAGTGGCCAGGAAACATTAGATACGTTCGAATTTCAATTTGAAATTGCCTGTGATTATTAACTTCAAAAACATTTCAATTTCATCCCATTTGTAATTCATGAGCGTGAATATTTAAGGTAGATCGAGCGACAGCCTTTGAAAAGTTAGTGCTGAAATTTGTTTCCTTAACGATAGAGATAAAGTAAACCGCGTTTCTATAAAAAGTTACGTAATAGTAGGACACTGCAAAGCTCGCTATAAAACATCTGTATATTGTCTAAAAATTCATTAGAAGTAGAACCATTTATTGTCAATTAGATTCTGCGAAAATAATTATTCCACAATAATCCCTGAAAAAGTTACTGTCGTGTAATGCTTTTTGCAGTGGATAGGATAGATTGAATTATAATGAATTCCACGTGCGCGGGTTCAAGATACTTCGATAATAATGAGCACGCAAAAAATGTTGTGGGAGTAAGGGTCAGGGTGTAGACATACAGAAGTATGGACAGGTAGTCAGAAACGAAATAGTGGCGCATTCATTTCCAGGCCTGCGAAAACGTGCACTCTGATGAAAATCTGGAGGTTGAATCTTTCATGCGACCACGGTATGTACCTTGCATAGAATGTAAAGTAGGAAAAACAGCTATACAAATTATTCGACTTTAAAACGTTAGAGGGTATTTCGTTCCGGAAAAATAATATGCATATCCCTCATATTTATTCGAAAGAATGCATTGTTAATTTAATCAGGATGTATTTAGTGTATTTTGCATTCACCCAATTAACGTATTTAGTCTGCGATTAATGTAAGAAACAATATTATTTGATTATCAAAATAACGTATTAAATTACAGGGAACAGAAATCGAATTAAATTTGACTTTAGAGAAGTGTAAAAAAAGTGTAGCTAGTACATGCAGCCATCAGTAATTTCTTCTGTAATTAATTCCTTAATTTTTCTGACTTTTATCCAAGTACATAGCTGAACTTTCGGTAGCTAAATACAAAAATACAAGCAATGGGTACATACATCTGTTTCGAGAGAATAGCATGGACTGACTTATATAGACTTTAAAAACTGTTGCCACCAAAATTTGGAACACGTGACCCGCATTTATCAAAGTCTCTTGACGGCAACACTTAGCCAAATAGGCAACTAGTGTCAATAGTCGATTATCCTTGATTCATCGCCATTATTTTCGTTCTCCACTTCTACAAAGATTATTTTGAACGTTGCTTTCGTTCGTGAATTATTTGACGGTCTCTCTGAATCTGGAATATCCTACAAATTACACTAATTTTTCAGTTCCTTAAATGTACAAAATCAAAAACCGTTGACAATTATGACGCAAAATATTCATAATTTTAGACAATTTGAACACAATACAACTTCATGTTCTACGAGAATTCCTGGAAATCGTAAACGTGTCGTTCGTCGTCAATGAAATGTTTTGTTTCGACGTAATGTGTGGATTATGTCTGCGGAAGAAGCCTTTGTGGATGGATTGTCTAGACGTTAGCCGATTTACGGTTGGCCGGTGTATTGCACGATGTTTCTTGAAAAGCACACTCATTAACGGTAAATTTCTTTTCATTATTACACTTGTGACGTTTCCTGGTCGACGAGTAACGTTCGTTTATAGCTTGCACCGTCCGCTATTTCGCATGGCTAAAAGTTGAAAACACGATGGCTACGGTACTGCGGTTTGCTTTATCTTGACCCGGTGCGCGGGGCCGATGCTTTACATACATGGCGCATTTTGTTTTGTTTCCCTCTTTCGTTTATTCATAGGACGTGCACTGGGAAAAATAGGTCGGCGGCAAGAGCACGTGTTCCCCGCGAAGTTTGAGCAGCATCGGCAAAATTCCGGATTCACCGAGGCTCGACCAAGCTGTTGTATGATAACGCAAAGCCGAGATTTTTAATTCCAGGGTGCCAAAGCAATTTTACAAAACGGGAACGTCATGCTCCGCGGTTAATGAAGGTAATTTATATAACAAAAAACCGAGATACAAAAAAAAAAAACAACACATACAAGCCGAGAAGCAGAGGAACCTTTAATGCCCATATTACTGGTATTATTATTATCAGACTGAATAACATTACTTGAAAATTCTGGTACATGAAAAACCGACGAATTTTTATTATTCAAACGTGAAGAACATTGCTCGCCGATAACGAATGGACGAAATTAGGAATAGTGAACGAGGTCCCTGAGTTCCTTATGCTAAGCAATACTGCGCTGATTGTGATACGGACATTAATTATCCCAGGGGAGAAAAAGGAATCATCCGGCTGGTTTGTCATGTTTCGTCGTCTTCGCCGGCTCTTCGGAGGAGTTGAAGGAGGCATGTGGCTGGTTTCCGCGTAGCTGCGGAGACAGAATTGACGCGTCGGCACGGAAAATTCGCGATTTCCATCGGAACGAGGTCAGGATGGCGGGTAACGGGGGGGGGGGGGAAGGGGGAAGGAAACCGTCGCGCCCGCGTCTTTCGAGGGTCCGATTTTTTTCCTTTGCGGGGCAAAACTGGCCCGCGTTCATTCCGACAAATCGCACTGAAATCCGTGATTTTAAAATGCAGCTGTTCGCGCACGTGCGCGGCATAAACGAGCGCATTGTATATGCGCGACGCATATCTTATAACGGCACGCGCCGCGGTGTAAATTATGTGGACGCCTGCGGTAGGACGTTTAAAGCTCCGCATGTGGACCCACGTATCACGCTTTTGTGTATTGTGCTTTCGTTGCAGACGCGATGCAGATTTATCGCGAGCGACTTGCCTCCGGCGCGCAGTTATCTAATGAAAAATACACGTCGGGCCAACTAAAATTATCGCCCCCGAAAATATTTCTGCAATGTGCAGCAGGAACGTATGAGGTACGTGTAAGGACCTATTTAACCCGCCGCGTTTATGATTCAAAGAAGGTATAACATGTTCGCAAGGAAACAAAGGAAAGTGAAGCGTAGCAAAAATTCTCGTACCGTTATGAGGAACTTTCTAAATTTTATTCTTAAACCAAAAATACTTGTACAGAAATAGTAGACAGACCACACTGTTTGTACATAATGGCCCGTAAGTCTTGTTAAAATTAACATACAATGCGACTGCCAAGAAGCAATATATCAGTACAGATTCGGGTAAAAATTTCATAAGGCTAAAATTCGAAGTTTACAAGAAGTGCTGGATACATGCATCTTTTTATTCTATAGACGGTCATACCCTGTTGGACCGGTTACAAAACAAGTTTATAATTCAAACGAAGTAATATTTGAAATAAAATAATTTATAATTCTGACCGCATTTAACTTAAGCATACTTTTAATAAAATATTAGGTATCTGAAAACGTATAATAGGCGAATTCCTGTAGTATCTAAAAATATCTGTTTTCCAATACCGTTCAGCTTCGTCGAAGTTACACATATTTTACCGAAACAAGCTTAGTGAGGGTAGTTACATTTTTTTTAACAGTCCGATAAGATAGGGGAACGCCATAATAAATAACGAGGATATCCTATCTCGATTTTAATACGGCTGAGAATGTGCGTGTAAGTTCACAAAGCGTAATATACGGGATAATGATTTCCCTTAGACATCTTTTCACCATCTCTGTACCTTCCCCTATGGACCCTGTGCGTTTATTTCCTTCGAGAAAAATGACGGAAACGTGAGGGCACGGAAGGCAGTAAGGCAACTCACGCGAAATGCGAGCAACGTATAGTCGCTATTTGCCCTTGCCACTGCACAGGACGAAATGTTTCTCAAGATGAAACTTTTCCATGAACGTTCACTTCGCGGAGTCTGCACCTCTGGTCGTACAAACGGAAAAAACTGGCCCATCCAGGTTGCCAGTTCTTACGCGCGAAACAACGAATCGCAACGCAGTCGGTACACTAAAAGTCACTTTAACTCATTGGGAATTCCTACCTTCCTTTTTACTCACTCACACTTCTCATCGGAAAACAAAGCTCCGCACATTAAATTCCATCGATAAAACTTTTTCTGTTTGTTCTCAAAAAAGTGTTACTCCTGCAATTTCTACGAGTTCCTGAGTGTAATTAAAAAATATTTACTGTGTCACATGCTTTAAACTTACTGGAAACACTGGTACTCATACGGCAAGTTGCACCTATTTCCAATACGAACCTTTTCCTTGCAATTCAAAAGTTTATGTTATGTTAAATACAACAAGTGTAGTGTACGCAATCATAACTCATCGCGATAATGTGTGTGAATTTAACAACAAAACTAGTTTAAATATGCCGGGAGTTATTCGTATGAAAGAAATGTAGAGTGTTCTATTCAGAAGCTTGGAATAAACAATGAAATGATATTATTCGTTTTAACAGATAGTTATTAAACTGTGTATATTTGCTTTCGCTCCGGACGTGTTTTACCATAATGCATTTCCAAATGTACATATTACTTTATGTACTTTTCATGCGTCACAATTCAGGGATTAATTAATTAATTTAACAATTCAAAAAGAATATCGTGTAACTTCGTACTTTATAATCGTTGTGAGCGATAATTATGCAATCGACTAAGAAAGTGAGTCTCTTTAAACCGTTTTCCAGAAATGACAAGCGGAAAACCTATAATCTGCGATTACTTCGAGAGATATTGCTTCGATTCACTTGAAAGTTAACAAACGAAACGTCGTAGAGGCTCATCAAGTCAATCGCATCGATTCATCCGACAACCCTTTGCTGGCCCATTAAAACACTACAACATTTTTGTACATTCATTTGTCGCCTGAAGAATGAAAGGGAAATTCTGCCTCCTAGTGTAGCGTTTTCAGGGGTTGAAAACCTTGTGGATCACTTGACATTCACTTCGTTAGCAAAGTAGACGATAAAGGGTGTTCCTTTTTTTTATAATTAAAAGAGTTTACCATTACCTCAGCTACTCTTTTCCAAGCTAGTGCTGTCACTTGGCTCCCCGGACCACTTGAATTCACTAATTAACCTGAGTCGCTCATCGTTCGAGTTTCGCTGTAACGGTCACGTCCAACCAAAGCCCGATACTCTGGCATCGATCATTCAATACCCTTTACAGCGTTTACACAAACCAACACAACATAAATAAAAAGGAAGCAAAGATGATGGTTATAGCGAATAGTTTCCAAATCTTTTAAATTATTACATAAGAATGGAATACATCGAAACGAGTTACCGTTCTCTGCGTACGTAACACTCACAGGCCAAGACATTTAACAGAAAAATGCCTTACGGTCAACGTCAGGACGATTAAAGTTACGAGTACGGATTATGTTCCCCTTAGGAAAGTAAAGTCCGAGGCTACATTCGTTCTGTATCGCTTGGAAATATGTGTCGCATATTTTCGCGAATAAACGTACGATTTACGGGGTAAAGCGTATCCCTTGTTATCGGCTTAGGCGATGGATCTCGTTTAAGATTTTACGAGAAGAATGCCCGGGGGAATATGGGCCGGAGGGTGGGATAGCGTGGAAATAATTCCCTGATAGTTGTGGACGGGGGGTTGCGCTGGCACGCGGGCCAGCATCATCGGCAGTAGCAGCGGCGGAATAACGTCGACAGTCTTTTCTGCTTGGGAATCCCGCTTGGTCGGTGCTACGAACTGCGGTAAAAAGTCGTACCTAGTGGAGGATCGATGCCACGGCAGCGACAGCGCGGCTCCAGCCGGCAGACATCGTTGTCCCGACGTAGCATCGCCGCTTATACACGTACAGGGCGTATACACAGGCCAGCCGGGCACCCTTCTATCCGTGCTGGGGCCGAACCCACCCTCCCATCTCTTGGCATTCCCATTCTGGTGATCGCCGTCTCTTCCCCATCGCCATCATCCACCGCTCTTCCTGTTCTACACGCGTGTACACACCCATCAAAGATATTCTCCTCTAGTCTTTTCTACGCAACAAAAGCCCCCGGTGTATTTTTTTAAGAATACTTACTCTATCTTAGGACTCGCTTTATATTGGCCTCCTACAGGAGAGCCGCTTTGTACCGCTGAACTGAGCAAAGAATGCTTCATCACCAACGTACATGATGAATCTTTGATAAACACTGGGGAAGATGAACAAACGCAAATCCTTTGTAGGCTAACTCGCTCTTTTTGACCCGCGCTAAAAGTCATTGGGACGTGAAAATGAAATGTTACGAACTTGCCAAATGAAGTGCGATTGAGTATACGTCTCTTATTAAGATCTTCAAAATTTGCCGGAAAACGTTTTGAAAGTCGTGGTAGACAGTGAGAATTGGTTTTTACGTTTGATCAACACTTGACAAAATACACCCTCGATGCCTAACGGAACTGTTTTGTTTTGAAAGAATAGAAAAAATAAAGAGCGGCAAGTGTATGTTGTTTTATTAACTCTAAACAAAAATATCGATTGAATTACGAATAAAAAATATTGCCAGAAATATGGAATATACGGACAGTTGTATTTTTAGCAGAACAGGAAATGACAAGTACCTATGAAGGTCTCACTTTCAGACATAAAATTTATTAAAAAATCTAATATTTTGAGCGACACGAAGATATTGCATTTTTATAAAATTAATTAAACCATAATTAAAAGTGGAAATTATTTAAAAGTGGAGTACTATTTACTCTTTAAAGTAGTAATCACGTGCAATCCATTGTAATACATTGAAGTCATTTAATTGTGGACGAATGCATTATTCTTGAACAGTTCTATCCAGACTTAACGTTTGTATCTTGTAGCACATGTTTTGCAACACAATTGATGTTTTCCGCCTGAATGATTCACGCAATATAGAAGACTCTTTTATCGAGGAATATACTTCTCGTTCCAGGACGTACTACCCGCTTCTATCGACACTATTAATATTCCGTTTCGCGTTTCATGTCCTTCTCGAAGCTTCTCATCCCCCTTGCGTTTTCTCGAATTCCTCCTCGCTGTCATACATTCTATTCCACCTTTTCTATTTGCATGGTTTTTTCCAAAAATGTTACTTCTGCTTGTAACCCTTGGAGTCCTTATTGGGCACATTAACAGTTTTAGCTATTGTAGAATATTTGATTTCTATCGAAGATTCTTTTCGCATGTGGAAGATCTCTCATCCTTGTCGGACATCATTCTTCTTCCTTGTCGGATGCTTTAAGCACTTATGCGATTCTTACCGCATCACGTACATGCCGGTATATCCGGGAGAAAAATGTAACTCGCATTCCGGTGAAATGTCATCTCACGAAAGGCCGTTCAATAGCATTTCGAGTATGTATGTATAGCTTTTACCTTTCCGTCTCTCGTGAGTGAATGGACGTAGTATACCACTGAATTAACAAAATATTCCTACAAATATTGATGCTAATATTAAACGCATAAAATACTGTTAATACTAATTTAAACAAATCTGAGTAGACACTGATTCTGCTACACATGTGGAAATAATCATAATGATTTAAATCGATGATTCCTTTTCGTACAGTTAGAAGAATATCAGACGCCAAAATTCGCACCGCAATATTTTCGTTAACCTATCAATTTTTTAAACAAAACGCATTTTAAGTTTTAGCCCTTGCCCAATTCTACAAAGCAAACTTATTCTTCTAACAGAAACATTGTATTTTTAGCTACTATATTGTTTACTTGAATGTTTTTCTCTCAAATATTTTAACTTAGTGCTCTATAATTTTCCCTACGTTTATTTTATCCGATTTCCATTGTTCCGTAAAAATTTTGTTACTTTTCTATTTCAGTGACATTCTCGAGCTGTTATGATGGTTTACGCTTTGCATCCAGATAATTTATTGTTGCAGTGTTTCTGCCCGGACATTGGAAGTGTTATCGATCCCCGAGATGGGCTTTTAGTACGCGGCAGTTGAGGGCGCAGACCCAAAGCGGCTATTTACACTACAATTATAATAATTGTTGTAATTAGTCACTAAAACTTGCGCCATCATGTCGCAATGAATACACGTGAATCGATTATAAAACGATCTTACCTATTCGCACGAATTACTGTTCAGGGATTCGCTAAAAGCTAAAAATACCATATTTCATAGGAGGTATTAATACAATAAATGTTTGAAAATTTAATCCTACGAAATCATACTTAATATGCATATGCAACTTAGCGGGTGAAAAATGTAAAAGAGTTTCTTGAAAGGTATTTGCACGCACTTACTAATGAACATTTAGTTTATTGTAAATAATAATGGAGATTTAACGAAGGTATGAAAAGCCATTTTATCATCGTAAGGCAAAAAAGTAATAGCACAAACTGACAATTATTAAGTCCATCATTAAATGGCAATGTTTATATAAATTAATAATTTTTCCTCATCTAAGTACAACAATAAAAATAAAATATGAAATACAGTAAAAAATAATTAAAAGCTTTAACATCCCACAAAAAGAAAAGCGAAGCAAAGCGAAAACAATTTGCCGAAGAATTTTGTAATATAATTTAATTTATGGAAAACAGATAGCACACTGTGTGCATAGCAGATTTTTCACGCATTTCGCCGGTTGTCATCAGCATTCTTGTAGTCTCAATAGCTTTCGAAAGAAGACAAGCAAAGGTCCGTTGACATCCTAAATAGGAAAAATCTGGAGGAACAAAGGCTCGACATAATGCCTTTGTCGCCCAGCCGTACAAGAGGGGATAGACAAGTGGAAAACGTGCAATGTCAAAATCGAAGGGCCACGTTTAATCGAAACGTCGATGGACGAGAAAATCTCTCCATCACTTCCCTACGGTCATCGTATCGGTACTTGGGCTTTATAAAACGGAACAACGAGACGTCCATGTCATTTACAGGCTGAGTCCAGCACGTGAAAAGATGCTTGTAAAACAGTGAAGTACCACGTGCCATTGTGCGGATCCGTCCGAGAGACAATTCTTCGCCTTTTTATTGCTTATTCGTGGAATAAATAAGGTGTGCGACGAAATAGACCCGAAAAGGAATTGACAGATGGGTCCAATCAAGTAGTTTTCAACAACGTAAGTGATATGTAATAGGAAAAACGTTTATCTAAAGCGAATATTATCCATTCCTTTCGAATCAATCGAACTTTTAAAACAAGCGAATTGGGTTCATACACAGAGAGTCACCTGGCGATAAGATCTATCAACTTCGGTAATCTGACGTTTACCAAATCGTTTAAAACAGAATTTCATTCCCAAAGGGTATACTACGGATCTTTTTTTATTTAATTGTGTACTTATTACAAGCTAGTGCAAATATGAGGTACAATAATCAAAGTAAAGATCTTAAGTTAGATCATAAAATGAATAAAGTATTGAAAATAAGGAATATAAATTTTTACCGACTGCTGGATATATCATTCCCTGACTTGAATAAAGGTAACTCATGAGTGCGATATTGTTACAATAGTACTCGAATAATACACCTAGGGCGAGAAAACGGATTCCAACAAGTTGGAGAACCACCGACGAAGATATAGGATCGTCACGAGCGTACTGAGAAGTCAGTACAGTTGTAGTTGTCACATTTTATTACATTGTGATAAGAAGTACCTTAAACATTCATATTCCAGCGTGTGTGTCGTACGAATAACCGGTTCGTGTGTAAAGGGGAATTATGTCCAATAGGTGATTCCCATCGTTACTAGCGTTTCGCTAGCCCTGGCATTTATGGTTGCATACGTCAGATTATCCACGCGAATGCAGTACTTCCCCGCTAATTCGATATGACACAGGATCGTGCTAATCATTGTTTTGTATATTTCGTATAACATATGTATGCGTTCCAAAGAACAACATGCGAACTTTTGGAAACTAAGATGAAATTAACGTATTCTACAAGGAAAATAGCGAAAATTTAACGACGAAAATTTTACGCAAAAATGACGTTCCCTCGGTTTCATATCAGTAGTTTTGTTTTTGTGTTGTTTATTGTTTTCGTTATAATTCAAAGTAGTAAGCAAGGCAATATTAATCTGCAAGTAAGTATCAATTGAGAATAAATATCTCCTAAGATTTCTGCAGAATTTATAGTATCATTTTTATTGTAGAAACAAGTATCCCACTTGCCTGAAACAAAGTTTAACATAAATGAATATTCGGAGTACCCTGATGCAGTCCGCAGAGGATCATTAACATCTGACTGGGATCAGTCTTCCGTTGTTAACCAGGGTAACCAAGAAAGTACAATAAAGCAGTCTATTACTAAACCAACACAGCAACCTTCAGGATCCTTGGATGCAGGTAATTACATGATATTAGAGAACGTGAAGATATCTAAAAAGTTTAATATATAAAAATCACATTATATGGATGTCTCTGTTGTGTAGGTATATTGTGGGATTCAAAATGGGCCTCAGGACTGAAATTTGGTCAGATATCAGCAGTATCCATTGATCCCAAAGGCAATATTGCAATATTCCATAGAGGAAATCGTGTATGGGATTATGGAACATTTGATAAAGATAATAGGTTTGACCCCAGCAAAGGTCCCATTAAGGAAAATACCATTGTTCTATTGGATAAAAGTGGAAATAATATTGTACAATGGGGCAAAAATATATTTTATGTTCCACATGGATTAACAATAGACAGTTTGGGGAACTACTGGCTTACTGATGTAGCTCTCCATCAAGTGTTCAAATTTAGTGCTCAGGAAATAGAGGCAGTTATGGAGCAATTAAAAAAGGAGCAATTTAACTCAGAAACTGAACCAACTAGTGAACATGATGTTAAAGCCTTATTTGATAATAGTGTTATAAAGCCATCTCTGACATTAGGAGAAGCTTTTGTTCCTGGAAATGACGATAAAAGATTCTGCAAACCAACTGCAGTGGCTGTAGATATCAATGGTGACTTTTTTGTTAGTGATGGATACTGCAATTTCAGAATAATTAAGTACAACAAAAATGGGGAACGTATTCTTCAATGGGGACGACAGTGGAAAAAGGGTATTATTTTTTTTTTACATTCTGCTTACATTCAAACAGTGAAGAATGAACCTATAAAAATATTTGTATATTATGTGCGTCCGGCTTTTTTTCAGATGCATTATATGTGCAGCCAGGACCGAATGCATTCGTCGTACCACATGCTCTAGCACTTGCAAATGAATTGAATTACATTTTTGTGGCTGATCGAGAAAACGGCAGAGTTTCTTGTTTTTTTGCGAAAAACGGAACTTTCCATAGAGAGTATAGGTACCCGACAGTCGGTACCAAAATCTACAGTGTAGCTTACGCCCAGCGAAAGATTTATATCGTAAATGGGCCTGATCCGAATCAGCCCGCTGCACCTCCTGTACGAGGATTTATCATAGACATTGATTCAGGAGAAATTTTTTCGGAATTCGGGCCTTCACAAGGGATGGAAAATCCACATGACTTGGCTGTAAAGGAAGACGGGTCTGAAATATATGTGGTTGAATTAAATTCCCACAAAATTTACAGGTTTTTACGAGGTAGAATATAATTTTAACATTCAGTTACGTTATCCGCATAGGCTACGAATTAATTACTTTTAAATATTATTTCAGAACCGCGTACTTATATTAAGGCTGAAAATGTAACGACTCCAAGAGTTCCTCATCACGAAGTTCGGCCATTAACAGGTGTCCATAATGTTGACACAACTGATATACAAACCTCAAGTACAAGTTTAGTGTTATCGGTCATTATATCTGCCCTAATTCTCATTGGGCTTTGTTTGGCAAGTGCTGCTGTTGTGGCTAGATGCAAAAAAAGAGGTAGACTATCACGTTACGATGCAACTATTGAATTCTCAAAGCTAGTCTACTAGAATTCTCAGCTGTGTACCCACTTCTTAGTTAGTGTCGTTGCTGAAATTACGTTGAAATTATTTTATGCCGCATTTATTTTTATACACTTTTACGAATATTGCACAAAAACTTATATTTTTATTACTTATCATGTGTGCGAAGATTTTATTTACATAACTGCCTGAAAGGCAGTTATATTTTTTAGATTTATAAGCACCAGAGATTTTGTGATTCTGAATAATTAAGAATCGCGACATTCACGTTAATTTACATTTTTTAAATGCTTGGATTCTTGTAAATACGTCTTCTGATGCTCTAATTACAAAAACTATCTCTTCAAATCATTATATATGGTATATAGTATATTCTTTATATTAAAAGACGTTTTTACAGAATCGTTGTCATTGTAGTGTGTGTATGTATACAAATATGGCTTGCAAGACTTTAAAGTAATTGTGTAATGCATTCAAATGAAGTAGATGTTGTGCGATATTTCTTCGTCCTAAAATCTCCTTGGCAGCATTTTAATTTTCTCATTTGTTCAGTTACTACTAACGTATTTATTTACGTATTTATTTTATTGTCATGTATTGTACTGAAATATACATTTTCAGCGAATAATTTATCACGTTTTTATTTGTTCCGTTTCATATAGTTAGTGTTGTTCCA
Organism: Hedychridium roseum; assembly: GCA_963989215.1. Lineage (NCBI taxonomy): Eukaryota > Metazoa > Arthropoda > Insecta > Hymenoptera > Chrysididae > Hedychridium > Hedychridium roseum. The sequence continues at coordinate 6,762,505 of OZ022313.1, read as the reverse complement.
ATTCTTAAGTGTCAGTATCTGTTGGTTGTATTACTGTGGTATTTTTCCCGATAGAATAAGACACAATTCATGAGTATGTATTGCTTTACTGAGTTGTTTATGTTCCGTAACTACTCTATATCCTATTTCATTAATTATACACTTTTCAATTAGGATGTTTATTGACAGCACGCAAAAGAACGCGCTGGGATGCAGAAAAAGAAAGCTTCAAGCTGTCTAGTTTACTCGAGGGTCGGAAATCGAAAGGTTTTAAATTCCTAAATAAACGGCCAAATACACGTGACTTCAGTAAACTAAACACCGAACCTGAATCTTCCGAGGACGAGCGTCCGGAAAATAGTTTAACAAAAATTATATAAGTATTTCGACTATTTTTGCTGCAAGAATTTAAAGTGTTGAGTAATAATGATCAATATATTTGTGTGTGATGCGAGGTGTACCAAACGAACAAACATTTCGTTGAAGGATCAAATTACACAAAGGTTTAACGAACAACGTTCACTCCATCGTAAATCGTTTCATAAAAAGTTCAATATCTCAAAGCTTATATCATGCAAAATAAACCTTGAATTAAAAGACTACTTCAAAACTTCCACGTTTTTCTTAACAAATGGATGAATCGTATTAATTTAATAAGCAGGAATTAAATGTTTACAACATGTATGTAGGTATAAGTAACAAGTGAACGAGAAAACATGGGAAAATCACTTCTAAGAAGCCCATTCTCGTACAAATATTACAGGAAAGAAATTTTATGAATATTACACTTCCAGTTTTTTATATGTGGAATCTTTAATAAAATTACATGACCTTATTATTATTGTATTACCTGAAAATGAAGGCCTTGAAACTTATTGTAATATACAGTTGCAGATCAAAGGGTTAATAAAGTTTTGCTGTAGCGCGAATTCGTTCGCTTTAATGTTTACTTAAGGTAGTATAACAGTATTATAAATCAGTTGGTAAAAGCAAAATATCAAACCAAAATATCAATGTATTCACTTATGTGTACATATGTCTTATTGTTTATGATAATTCTCCTTTTACTCTTGTCCTTTCTTCGTAAAGATTTTATTATCAACTTAAGATTAAAACTTGAAATTAATAAGTGAGCCGTGTATTCTCGTGTATAAAAGTGTATATTTTCAATAAAAATGAGTGTTTGTATCATTGTATTAGATTTTTTTCGCATGGATTTATTCTTACAAGCGCTACATTTTATAAAATGTCACCAAATGTTTCCTGATGCCTAAATTTAACTGAAGACTTGCAATAAACTTCAGTTATATTGTATTATATAAGTTATTGTTCGAATATATTTTACGTACCTTCAGTAAATGCACTAAGTATACAACAAATTATTAGTCTGTCATTAAACAAAGCAATAAATGTTTCATAAATTGGTATAGAGTATGTATTATAACTTACCTTTCTTTGTATTGTGGTTGCATTTCTATTTGATGTTGCGTTATTCATAGTTGCTTTCACCGCCAAAAAAATGTAATTAATTTTACTCTCACAAAATTGTTCTTTGCGTATTGAAAGATAGGAAACAGTGAAAGGAATGGATTTTCTGATAATGGTTTATTTTACACACTTAGATGACCTCTATACACAACTATACAACGATGAAAATTAAAATTTGTCTACTTGTCACTAAAATCATCGATGTTGGTGAATAGTGATTTGACACGCAGTCAAGTCCCCTTTGACCCGATCCGATGATTTTCGTAAATTACGCGCGTTGAAGCTCTATTGCACAAATAAAATTATACGAATTTTAATCCGGCATGTCTCGTAAACTATGGGCAGACATAAAACTGACTTACAGCAGCGTGTACCACGCTAAGGATGATTTGATCAATAAAATAACATATTATCTTAAAACAGGAAGATAACATTTCTCGTTCGCTTTTGTGTGAAACACGCAACACTTTCTCGAGTTGAAAAATTATGTCTAATTAGCGGGATAAATCGACGAGCAAGGAAAAAGGAACATCGGTTCGCATCTATATTTTTGTACATTAAAAATCGTATACGTTCGTAGTAATACACCGAGGACTGCTTATCGTTATCCGTTTAATTTACGTTATCGTTAACTTTTACCTAAGTCTACCGTAAATTCGTAACTAGAATAAAGTCGACTTTTACAATTGCTAGGCGCAATCGCAGCACACGCACCGCACCTTTATACCTCTTGGAATATCGTGTTCAGGGTTCGTTGCTGTCGTGTGAAAAAGGGACGAAATTAAATGAAATTAACACGGCGCAGCTCGCCCTAAAATATCACAATGTCCGAGTATACTCACGTTTGCTCATAATTGAGTGTTTACCGCTTATACATGCTCTTTACCTAAATTATCAGTAAGATGTATACTTTATTTACAATACTTACGACCCAGTGATAGAACAACGGAACAGTCTATACTTGGAGCTTTTTATCATTGTAAGGGATGTAATACGAGAGGAAACGCTATTTTGTATGCGTCGTCGGTATAACATTTTGCTGGATGGGAATGAAGCTTGCAGATGTCAAACGATTCCTTACAACTCATTATTAAAAAAAGAAAAAAACCGCTGCAATTTTTCGTTTACCAGTCGTTTCCGAAAACAATTGGCCGAGTTCCCAATCAAAGTCGCGAAGAATCGTTTGTTTTTAAGAATCTGCTGCCCCGTCAGTTTTAGACGAATTCCTACTTCGTTGCGGATGACCTTAACTTTCTTAACTGTTTTTGTAATAACGATGATGATGACAGTGAACAATGATAACGATAATGACATTATCTACCTGCTTAAATTTTCGACTATATTTACAATGCCAAGTATGGTACTAACAATTAAGATAACTTGTCGTATACTTTTCGTCGCGTACCCTATCACACGTCATCTTGGGAGGAATGTTGCGCATTAATTTCCTGCGTTAAAAACCTGCCAAAGAATCGATCTTTTCAATGCTCCATGACGCAAAGACGTTCTGCATTTAATTCGCCGTCATTACGTTTTAAACCATTTGCAACTGACATCATCCACGATGTTCCAAATTTCTACGTCATTAAGTCGGCCAGTTCTTTCTTCATATTCCACCTATTTCATTCTTTTCCATGATCGCTCTTTATTCGTTAATCCCCTTATTAAGTTTACAATTCTCATCGATATATCACGGATCCACTTGCAAAATTTGAAAAATTCGTCAAGACCTTGAATACATCCTGAGTTTTTCTCATGAAATTAAATAATAGGTAGAAATCAATTAGATTGTTCACCCATCCACCATGTGTCATTAGTGCGAAATCTTATTTTGTCAACTTTTTTTCGTATTTTAAGTCACTTACTCAAGTTAGTAGGTAATTTTAATTCACCCATCTTTGGCTGAATATCTTCACCATTTAGATTGTTAAAGATCAATTCTGGCCAATTATTATAACTTCAAAAGTATGTCTACAAAGCGACATTGTTTTATCCCGATTTTGAAAATACAGTATACAAAACTGTGTTCAACTCGTCTTCAACTTAAGATATCCTCAATATTACACGTCGCTAGAGATTGATTAAATTGTTCGTTCGATAGGCACGAAATGACGTAGATAATAGTTGACAATTTGAAAACTCTCCCCACTAGAAATCACTGATATTAGTGGATGTTCGAATCAGTGATTCTTGGATCCTGGGTTTTCGAGAATCATGAAATTAAACCATTTTCAAGTAATTCTCAAGCCAAATCGTTCCTGACCTTACAGGTCGTTAGAGATCAATGAAACGGTTCGTTGGACAGGCTTGAAATGACGTAGGTAAAAGTTGGATAATTTGAAAAACCTCTCTCTCTCCCTCTCTCTCTGACTCTCAGCTACTCGAAATCGCCGAGGCTCTAGATATTAGGGGACGTTGAAAGCGGCGTTTGCTGGATACTCTGCTTCCGTTAATCAGTAGACGGAACTGTATTCGATGTCGTGCGCGTACTGGGGCGGTCCTGGGGGTGGCGGGGGTGGTTGCGGGCTGTATTGCTGAGACGCATCTGAGGCCCGACGCCTGAGGGCTGCGATGCTGTGCGCTCCTCTCCAGTCGTTCGCCTCGGGCGCGTTCACGTCTCCTCCGACGCAACTTCCGCCCGCCGCGCCGCCACCTCCGCTGGCTCCACCGGCGGCCCCAGCACCCGCTCCGTTCGCTCCAGCGCTACCGACGTTGGCTGCTCCACTGCCGTTCCCGGAAGTCGCGCCCGGCGAGCCCTGCGTCCCGCAGTTCAAGGCCGAGCCCAGCCCTCCTCCGCCCTGACCACCGCCTACCGAGCCGGTACCGCCCGGCGGCGATCCCCGGGACGCCGACACGTGAACGCCCCCTGTAACAAAACCACGCGCCTTGTCAATAACACCCGCGACGCACATCCGCCCGCGCGCCTACTATGCCTACCACCAACCTCCGACTACCAGCAGCCAGTAATTTCCCCTTATCTTACTCGTCTGTACTTACATTATTTTGCCCCTTGTACCTAACTCTCTGCGCTTTTTGATTAAAAAAAAGTCTTAGCCGAGGATTTTATACATTTGGCCAGTAACAACTGATACGGATTTGGGATTATGCTTACTGCCAATTTTCGGCTACCAGCAGCCAGTAATTTCCCCTTATCTCACTCGTCTGTGCTTACATTATCTTGAGCCTTATACCTAACTTATGGTAAAAAACTAATTTTAGTCATGATTTCTACAAATTTCACCAATTACACGCGATGCAAATTCACGAACGTGCGCAAATGTGTCCAAATTCAATTATTACTACACTCAACTGTGTCTTCTATGAGTGATTCCTCAATTGCAAACTTGTATATTCTACTCCATATATTCCTTACCTCAACTTTGATAATCCTAAGTGTAATATTACGCGACGTCATACACCGAAATTAACTCTTTATTTGCACTACAGGCAAACTTTAAAATCTACACATAGCCCTCAGGAAGCAGAAATGTGGAAATTGTGGATTTTAGGCAGGTAAAGGAAAAGGGTATTTCGAAGACGGGATACATCACAGGTGCGTTGCAGGGAACATTTCCTTCGGGTAGGTTCTCGTAGGAGAGAAGCGTGCAACGACGGTGTTGCTACTGTGAGTCGTAAATCGGCGGGTCTACGTTGGTGGGCTCGGCAGAATAAAGTGACTAAGAGAAAAAGGATGGTAGGAAGGAAATACCTTTTTATGATACATCTAACATCGGTCCCTGTCGGCGTGTCAGTCCTTTTGACCACGTAAAGGTAGAAGCAGATAAAGCCTTTACCTTGTCTTCTTTGTTTGTTTCGTAGCGCGGTAGTAACGTATTATGGCAGACAGCTCGAAATGCGAATTCAAATTGCCAGTGGGGACAAATTAATCGTAGTTGAAAATTCATTAACACCGATCTGTGCAAACTCCGTGTAAACGTCCACTTGCGGTTAACTTTAACGACCACTGGGCTTCGTTTGCTTGTTAAATTTTCGTCGGGTCGGCGCAAAGATCGCAACGAGTAGAAAATCGGGCATTTCGGAGCCGTTAATTGGCACCTTAGAGAGGCTAGTTTGCGGCATCTCGGTACACAAGGGGCAAAAAAGAGAGAGAGAAGTACAAATCGGAGACAAAACTGTGAATCTCTACGTGAAATAAAGGGATTCCTCAGGACGAGGCCTTACGAGAATCGTACGAGAGAAAGATATAGAGAAAAACGATGGAAATTCTGTTTGAAGATGTTCCGTAGGAGTTGGGTAAAGGTACGCAGCTGAGAATACGTGGACACGCAGACACATTTGTAGGCCGGTGAGCGTTGGCAGGAGCGCTTTGTGTCCCGCTACTACCGCCTGCGGTGCTAATCATCATCGAAAACCGAAAAATAAGGCGCTGCTCTAAAAGCTGTTTGCTCTAGGCATTACGGGGCCGGGTAAAAGCGCGCCCGTAAGTCTCCGTGCTGCGAGTTTCTGTCGTCTTTCCACGTGTGCCAACGCGGCCAACGAGGAACGACGACTGTGCGCCAGTGGCACGGTGCTTTTTCAAACGGTGCACCTAGGCCTCGAGTGATAATGTGCGGTAATTAGTACCGTGTACGCGTTACGCGTACCTCCCGGCCACCTTCACACGCGTAAGTCCCCTGTGTATTCCGTAGCGCGGAAAACTGGACTGTGAAAATGTAGCGCTGCCGATCGTTCCATTACAATTATCCTATTGGACCCGATTTACAGCCATGCTCGTGTCTGCGTCAGTACAATGTTCATGTGCATCGTACAAGTTTAATTCTGTATTTCACTCTCTGATTATCGGCACTTTCAAACTGGCAAACAGTAGCTACTGTTTGTCGTGGATGATTGAATGTACTTTTGGATCGACAAACATTGTACCAAATATTGTCATTTTTGAATTTAAACATTTTGTGTTTTGAAAATTCGACTGTGAAAATATAGCGTGACTAATTATTGGATTATATATTTATACACGTTGCAAAAGTTTAGTTCTATAAACCGAACAAATTTTTTATCAAAGAGAATCAATCTATCTTTAAGTTCGTAAAAACATACTAAAGATTGTTATTTCGTTTTTTTTCCTGTACATTTTGACCCAGAGAATTTCCAATCGCCGTGCGGTTGATTTTCCTGTCTATTGCGGATTTAAATAAACAAATTATCGTATAAACTTGAGGTCAGTGGCCACCATGCATGTTGTATCGAAGATGTATAATGAATAAGCTCGTTTGGCATTTCAATACACACGTGCATCAGAGCAGTATACGACCGGTCAAAAATATTTTTAAGTAAGAAAGACATCCGAGTGAACGTTTGTCAGCGTCCTGAATGTTTATTGGTTTTTCACATTCGATATACAATTATCGCCTAAATAAATTGATTATTGGAAATCGATGTTCAAAGTTACATTCTTGGAAATTTTAGCAGCTCTCAATAGCAATCTTATCGAGTGTTTAATCTTTGCATGTTTTATGTTATTATTATTCAGGCTTTGTGGATGATTAAATTACCGCAAATTTTTCTGCCTGCAATAATCTAACAAAAATTGTTTATTTGCAAGAAGTCAGTCAATTAGTGGTAATTAATTACTCTGTTCTCCACTGTTTACGCCATCGCTGCAGAGGATACTTGTATGCACTTTTAATTTTAAATATAGTAGTTACTTGAAATTTACTATCATGACAGAGGAATAGTGTACCATGTAACTTTGTTCCATAATCACACGATATGGATGGAAAATTTCCGACCGGTGTTACATTGTGATAGAACCAACTTCATCACAGTGATTCTACAGTAATGGACCTGTATTTTATGTATTTTACATGCAAGAGAGTGTGCTCAACAAATAGCGACTTTCGCGAGTGATTATGGGAACATGACGAAAGCTACGTGGCTGGAGCAGGTTTGGCTCTGTTCTTGAAGATTCCTCGAGGGCAAGAAGTCCCGCGAGGGACCGTGGCAAGGTGAAGCGTAACTCCGGCAGATACGGGTTGCATCGCGGGACGTTACGGTAAACACACGGCGAAAGATCTCGCACCTAGGTGCGAGACCGGCTCATGGAGTTTGCCCGCGTAAATACACGAGCGGATGGGGTTTTATGTTTCTGTCTCAAATTCCAGTCGTGGGGCGCACAGGGCCTCGTCCTCAGGTCCCCACAGAGAGATGGAAAAAGTGTGAGAGAGAGGAAGAGTGGGGGGAGGGAAACAGAAAACGATCCGCGCGATAATGCACCGTAGTAACGTTTAACGACTTGGACAAAGCGCGACTGGCACGGTGGCGGTTCTTCTCCTCGATTTTCATCCGTGTTTGCACGCTCGCTCTCGCCCGGGGAAGTTCGGCAAGATGTCGAGGAACAACGCCCACACGCTAGCCGCGAGGGTCTCACAATCGGCCGACGCGTTTTCAGTATCTCGAAAGTGGCCATGGACGAGCGTGAAATGTCCAGTTAAATTTGCCGTCGATTCAAGGACAACCGTAGCTTCGGTTCTTCAGTTTAAATGCTGCTTAAACTTTAAGGAGACTCGCGCTTAACGTAATCGCTATGTAAGAAGCAATATTTGCTTGGGACCTTCCCTATTTTTTCTTCTCTTACAAATGTAGCGGAACCTGTTCCAGGCGTTCTATTGGATTACCAAGTTCTCAATTTATACACCCATTATAAGAGCACTTGCTGTAGGATTTCAGTTTAAATTCATACTGTAAGATACTGCTACTCAATTAACCAGCCAACTAAATTCAGAACGTTTGGCTTTAGATTTAACCATTCTACAGAAACATGTGTCGTTAATTCAGAGCGAAGTAATACAGTTTTGGTACATGAAATATTAGCAGAATCGCCATTATTCAAAAAGTGGCGCAACCTTTATGAATTTTTAGAACACTGTAGTAGCAGAACAATAAAATTCGATTGTGTCATATTTTATCTAATTTGACAAGACGAGGATCAATTATTCTTAGTTTCTTTTTCACTAATTATCTACAATCTTTGTTAATCCCTTAACCAATGAATCAATGAATAGTCAGACGAAAGGTAGCCGGTCTTGACTCTTCATACGTTGGTTGTTTAGCAACTCACCAAGTGAATTGAGTCCATAACTCGCCTGGTAGACAGTCTGCGAGGGGCTGCTGATGGGAAGACCTGAGTTTCCTAGTGCAAGGCTGGAGCTGAGACTTCCTGTGCTCTGTTGGCCGAGTTGACCCAAACTTTGACCGAATCCTCCCATACCCATGCCACCTTGTCCCAACTGTCCGAGACCTAATCAACAGTCACAGTGTCTAACGTTATTAACGCCTTAAGCAAGCTTTACACAATTATTTATTGCCACAGATACATAATCGTGTATCAGGCCAATTGAGTACATTAAATTAATACACTGTCCTATGCTACTGAACAAATAACTTTAAATTACTATTCAATAATATCTATGATCTCATGCGATAAGTGAGTTTTGTTTCTTGAAAATGATTAAGTACTAATTATGACCGGCAAAAGAATTCTGCAATTATTTTATTATTCTAAGATCTTTGCGATACATTTTGAAGTTATCGAAGAAATAGTTGAGTAAAGTAAAGTATAAGTAATTATGCTTAATACTTTAAACTCAGATCGTTCACCGCTTTCAGTGGGAAATTCTACAGAAAGTATGAATGAAAAGGAAGAAGAAATATCTTGACCTGTACCCATTCCCCATCTTTCCGCTGGTGTGTGGAACATTCCAGCGGCTCCACAGAGATCGGAGCTCATTGGTCCAAACGGCGGAAGTCCGTGAGACGGAAGTAGAGCGCCGGGGGACCGGAAGACGTTGGTCGTCTTCTTCCGTTTTTTCCACTTCGCTCGTCGGTTTTGAAACCACACCTGAAGCAATTCGACAGAATTCGGGAAGTACGTGAGCCGTCGGCAAATCATTCCAAGCTCGCGTGTCTCCTTAAATACACGTAACAAATCGGAAAGCTCGTTAAAGTGATGACAGAATCATAGTCATTCCGTCGAAACGTGTACATAATGCCGTTAAATTTCAGATAAATAAGGTTTGAAAATCGGCTAAAGTACCCTTAAGCATTTCATTTTCTATCACCGTTCACATTTCATCTCGTAGTTCATTTTATGATTATCTAGAATCGTAGGAACATAGTGTTCACGTTCTAAATACGAGAAAACATTTAAATCTAAAGATGTTTATCGTTCGCTCCACGGTAGTTTTGACATTCTTAGACCAATTCGACGTTAATGAACCTACGTAGATGTGCAAATAACTGTTTTCACATTCTTCATTACCTTTTTCGTCCAGAAAGTAAGCATGATCTCGCGATAACGGCCCAATAATGGATCATGCTAGGTCCTAAATATCGTTTCCTTCGCGTATTTATTTCGTAGGACGGTGGTGAGGTCGGCATCGATTGGAAATCGGGGAGAAAGGCGGTCGAGATTGACGAGCGCGGCACGGTAAGGTGTCCCTCATGGACGTTACGACAATATCTTAGCCCCCAACGTGGCTAGCTATTAGCCGACGTTATGAGCTGTTGATTCTGGCCACGTAGCGGTCCCCCCTAAGCTGCTGGGGTCCCGGGGACTTGATTTATTGATATCGCATGCAAAGCCCGCCCCTGTGTTCTCCGATATATACCCTCGCCCCCCTCCCCTGTCCCCCCAACCACCGAGGTCGCGGCACGCCATCGCAGACTACGGTCCCTTTCCTCGCCCGGCGAGCGTGTTCTAACCATCTCGTATGTGCCCATAAATTAGTACTTTAGCATTAGAGCCCGATGCACGCTCGTGAGGCGAGCTCACGCAGGCGCGGGCCAATCCTCCGGAAGGAGATGCTCGCAGAAATACCCGCGGGCCCGAGCAAGAGGACAGCAACTGTACGATGCAGTTGCAGATGCACAGAGAGGAGGTACCCTCTCTTCTCTGTGCAGGGATTATTCGAATTGGATGTACCCGGATTTACGAGTTAAACTGGACTCCAGGTATTGCTTGAACCGTAAACCGATCGCACTTTCCTGAAGAAGTTTCTTCATCGGAGTAAAAAATATTCAACATTCCGATGAAATAGAGTATTTATCTGTTGCAGTTTTCTCGGTGCATCGGGAGGTACAGTCTAAATACGCGTCATGGAATTATCGTGTGAAACTGGGCAGTAAATTGGACTGTTTCTGTCATCAATGGGTTTCTGGCTATTGGCCTGTCGGACTGAAGGGTCTCGTTTGTGGAGGGGGAAGCAAAAGTGCAAACCGATTTGCGTCATTGATTCAAGTCATACTAATCTCCGAAGACACATGTCTCTCTGGTTTATGATATTTTTCCCAAAAACTACAAATTACACCAAGAACAGAAGCGTTAACTCTTGATTCTTCACAATGAAAAATCATCAATGTTCTCCTTTTTGTCACGAATTTATCCGCAGTGGTATCCAATTGTCTTTGTTAGATTTAAATGAAACCAAATGAAAGCTAAATTGAATTCGCACGCGAATAAATGCAGTGTGCACAACGAGCAATTTGCATTACCAGTCGAGAACATGTCAGTCACATGGGTTTCGGTTCGTTCGTCCGTGTAATGGACCATTTGAAAAATTCAGCCTGACGGTGCGATCGTCGTAGAAAACTGGCTGTTTAGTATCCAGCTGGAGATTCGAGCCGGTATTGGCCAGCCTGTTCGTCTTACGTTACTCCCGGGGAGGGTGTCGGTGTACCGCGAACCCCTGCGATATCCGACGTGGGTGTGGTTGGACTGATTTCACGGTAGAACTGCGGCTAAAAGCCCGTGGATAATTCGCTGTTACACGGCGTATGAATGAGCCGACGACAGGGAAAAAGCACGAGGGACGTGCGAGCCAACGCGCATTATCGCATACCCCGACCTGCCCCTTCATTCCCTTTGCCCCTCGGTTATCTCGCGTCATGATCCTTTGGCCTCGGTGTAGGTGCATCGCGCCAATGTATAGCGCAACTTCCGCTAATTATCGCAACCGGACACGCTAATGACTTCTGTTACGAAATACCTGGGGCGCGAAGAAGGGCTTTCGACCGATCGACAACGCACTCGTCTATCAGAATTTTATTCCATCGGTTCAACGGCGAGTAATACAAATGTCGATAAACGAATATCCTGACTTCCTGCCAAACCGTTTTGTCTATCGACAAAGGTTTCAAGCTAAATCGCTAATGAAAGCGCGGATAAAAGTCTGATTAAATCGAATATCCTTGTTGAATGTTTTCGTTATAAGCGATTCGCGATGGTGTGTTTGTGAGAGAACAATTCGTAAGAAATTCATTTATTCTCCTATTAGTTTGATTCGTTAGTTTCGAATATTAGCGGGGGATAGTTGTGCTTGGTCGAGACGAGGAGAGGATCATCAGTTAAAGGCAGATCGGATTCTGCGGACACATGTTGATGGTTAAGATCAATATCGTTTAAGCGAGTTATTATGTGGCAATCACTCCGATGAGATTATATAAGGCAGAGAGGTCAGGAGAATAGCTTCGAGACAAATGTACGACGATGCTTGCTCGAGGGAACACACCTTTCGATGACTAAGGCCTCCGTGCTGCGATTGCCTTTGAGGCTACAACGCGTCAGGAGTTTTACCTTTAACCGGCCGGCTGGTCAATTAGGAACATTGCTTTTTAAAAATTGATCAATCACCGCCGCACCATCCCAGAATTAGGCGCGTGCGCCTTGCCAGCTGCAGTAACCCAGGAAACACCTGGAAATCACGGCGTGGATGGAAAAAGCCCCGCGTAATATTTTAACTCATCGATCGGGTTATTCCAGTCCCTCCTGCGCTTCTCATTCACTTTCTTTCTCTTGTCTACCGAGAAAGGGTAATTACCTATGAGAAATTATTGAAATTAGATTTATAGATTCTTTCCAAGGCACAACCGACTGATGATGTTAGACAATCCATATTAACCCTTTTACCGTCCATACTTATCTCACCGTACCAAACTTTCTGTTTACTTATAATCCTTCTACGCAGTAGATATCACAAAAAAAAAAGAATGTATACTCTAATCTGATTAGCTTTTTGACATATTTAAGACGATCGATTCTAATATAACGTTGATCAATCATTTATTAATTGCTTAGCTATTGAGCTTCGAATTTGTAAGAGAAAATATATGCCGTTTTGGACCGGATATCGGTTAATTTGTTTGAAAATCGACGTAACCCCCGTCATGTGAATGACCCTGGAGAAACTTTGGCTGAGACGTCTATCTGAAAAATCGATTTATCTGTCGTCTCCATCGACCCGTCGGAGTTTCCGTGGGCCGGTGGAAACGGGTCTTACGATTTCGGGCTGTCGAGTCTTTCCATTCGTTCGCAGCGAAATCGCGAATGGCTCGGTTTAGCGCGGGTGAAATCCTTGGGACGGTCGATGTCCGCGCCGAGCAAGTCTTGGTTCCACGGGCCGGGTTTGGGTTTAGGGTGAGCCCGGAGTAGAGCGAAAGGCGAAGAGCGGAGGTGGAAGACGGGGGCGGAGGAAAAAGAAGGACCGCTGGCAATGGGGAAGGAGAATGGAGGCGCGAGCAGGGAACGAGACCTCGTAAAGGGGGTTTCAGCGAGCGCTGATATAAATTGAGCTTGCCATCACGGCAAGCGGCGGGATCTGCCTGAGGCCTCAAGATATATAGGAGTAGCTTTCAACGCGCCATTGAAGAATAGTCCGAGTCGTTTCGTCCTGGAACGCCTCGAATCGCCGGGAAAACGGCTAACCACGCCACTCACTCGGATTCTTCTCTGCGATATCACGGCGAAATCACGTCTCAATGAAATCCTCTTTCCGCCGACAATCATCGCTGTACATCCTCAGACCATACTTTCGAGACTTCGTCTATGCCTCAGGGTTAAAATAGAAAAGACAAGTGGCGCATATCTTTTTACGATTACTCTGTACTTTAGAGGATTAGTCAAAATTTCGTCCTGTCTGTGAACCCTTCTCCACTGTGTACAATCACTGTATCAAAAAATACTTATTTTATTCTAGACTTGGTCTACATACTGTTCAGTGTTCATTAAAAACCACTTTCTATCGCACACTTTCTGTTTTATATTTATTTTATGTGTTAGAAGGTTCATAAAAATTTGCTACTCCGGAAACCTGTTCCTGCCATTCAGCGTCATTTTTTAAGAACTGTCCCTTCGCATGAAGGAAGTGCAACTTTCAGCGTTTAATACGCTTTTGACATTTTCTCCATGTTCCGACTTTTTTTGCAATTTTTAGCTTCGCACTGGTATTCGACCTTCGTGTAACAATATCCACGAGATATCCGCGCCGTCGCAGCGACGCGAGGTACGAAAATTTAATGAAAATAAATACTACATAAGTTTCTGGGACGTACATCAGCCCTGATTGATGACAATGGTGCGGGCACCTCCTGTCCGAGGGTAGCAAGACGCATTACCCGGACCACCTACTGTTTCACGCTGCAGTGCGTCCTCGAGAGCGAACGAGAGAGCGCGAGAGAGAAAGAAAGAGCCTGGGATTTTCGTCTAGCCATTAGCAGATCGTAGGGTTATCATGAGTTCAAAGATCGATAGCCGCTTCATTGCCTCCATCACCGCAGATTATTGCCTCTACGCAACTTTTCAAATGTATTATCTAAGCCAGTGATGAGCAACCTTGTTTCGCAGCAGGCCAAAATTGGAAACTCAAATAATCCGCACCGGACGGAAAGAGGGCGGGATTTTAGAAAATTGTTTCGTAGGTTAATGCGTCGTGCTAAACGGTATGATTTTTTACTTTGGCTGATATTAATTGTGGAAACCAAAATCTTCATTCCTGCAACACTGTGCCGATAACCTATTTAATCCAGCAGAAAAGGAAGCTGAACATGAAGGGAAGGACATGCATGAGATACATAAAACGACGTAAACTGCAGAAAAGGACTGTTTCTGCGTAAAGTAGAGAATCTCGTAAAAGGATTGTCATGAAACCGTCGCGTAAAATGCATTCTCGACGGTCTAACGTGCAGCACGGTTGTAAACTTGATCCGTTTATACTTTATTATTATTTCACAGAGGGCAATATCGTTGGCTTAAGGAAACTCGTCGTCAGATTAACAGAAATTGCCCATGGAACTACATCCATTCGTAGGACAAGCGCTGGTGAATTTTCTGGGTTACTTACGAGAAGAACGTACACTTACAGAACTATCTGCTGAATTCGTATTTCATATACGCTCAATATCGCATTTTCATGTAATACGTTAGACGTGAATGCCAAATTTCATTTGAAAAATCGAAAAGAAATCGTAAAAATAACTCGGTTCGTTCAGAGAAGAACGTGTCGGCTACTTTTTGTCTCATGACGATGACGTGGCAAAATGATTGTATTTTTTTCAGGGAAAGTTTAACACAGGCGACATTTTATCGACATTCGGGCAAAGCTTTTATGTTTTACGGCTGCGGAATTATTCAAGACAATAAACGTCATAACAGAATGGGCGTTAGATGACGTTCCCTGGGGTTCATCGCGACACAGTTTATCCATTGAGAACCCCAAATGTTCATCTGTGCCCTGCGACGGCGAAAACACAAAAGGGAGCGGTTTTTCTCGCCGTCCCGTCGCCGACAATAATGTACATGTACATACATATATACGTGTACATGCGATCCGTGTGATTTCGTATATGACCATTGGAATTTCCATGTCAATAACATTCCATTGCCCAAGTGACAAAAAAAATTATCTCGCGCTCCGAACAAATCCATTTTTTTGTTTACCCAATGAACGGCAAACGGTCCGCGTAAAATATTTAGTTGCCTCGGAAGCGCGTTCCAACGGTGCAAAAACATACGTGCAATATCATCAAGTAATTTTCGTGGCACTCTCGATAAATACATTTCGTTTTTCCGGTAATTGTTCCGAGCAAAGAGATGAAAAAATATGTCTCAGTGCTTGCATTTACTTGGATCTATGAAGGCAAGGTGCCGTGTATGATCGGAGGAACAGAGGGTAAGGGAAGATGAGCTTATATGCCTGTGTGTGCGAGTACTTTAAGCGTCCGTGTAAATTCGTCGTGGTGTCTGTGCTCATAGGGGTGCGTTGCTCCCTGCGTGATATTTTTCGTACGGCGACACGTAAGAGCTAATATCGCGGCCTATGCATATTTATACGGCATTAAAAATTGCCCCTCCCTTAAAATGCATAGGCTGTTGCATAGCAGATACGTCGGATCTTCTGCCAGCCGGACGGAACGTCGTTTGCCAGGAGCCAACACGTATAAAACCGTAAAAAAAGAAAGTGATATTATTATCATTGTCCAGCCTGACTTTACAGAGAAAAAACGCAAATAATTTAATCGACTCGCACATAAAAGAAGTAATCGAAGAAAACTGATTCTCGTAATTGTGCTAAAATCATTTATCGATTGCAGGGAACTATGGAAATATTCAGCGGATAAGGTGACGCAAAATTTATCTGACCTCGCGACAAGTTTCCTGATCTACAAGTTCTAGAATATGTTACTCCGAAGTTAATCAAACATCAATAAGGATTATTTGTGTAGCCACTGGATTTGTGTTTATTCCAAGTTCTTCATTTTTGTGAATATCATCATCATATCTCATGTGTTCACATGAACAGTTTAAATGATGTGAAGTCGTAATAGAAATTGGAACCAGAGAAGTAAAACTTGACACGCAATGACCTATACGAATTTCATGAAATAATAGAACAAGTTACGGGCAATATCGAGCTGAATTTCGACAAATATTCTACAAGGTTGATATATTACTGCTCCATTCAGCATTAGAACGATTATATTAACAGAATGAACCCTGCGTATACCATCTCACAATTTCTTTTCGTGATAATAATTGACAATTGCATAACGCAAAATCATATCTTTTACAAAATTTCTATTTCGCCCATCTTGCAGCGGCAAATTGTTACAATCTACGTGTAATAGCTTCACAATTACATCGTGCTGATTCCAATCTATTGGACTAAAACGAATGTACCTGTGTGGTATACCGTTGATTAGAACGTGGGTGTGTCGTGGATAAAGTCGGAGAAAATGCATATTTCCACGTGTGACCGGGTGTGTCGAGGTTTTTATTGCAATGCATTATCCGGAGGAAAGTCAAACGTGGACTACTGCGCTGATTCTTCGGCGTTCGGTGGGTACACGTTAAAGCTATTTTGCCCATTTCTCAGGACGGGCAATAACGAAGTACATTTGCCCGGGGCTCAGTCACTTGTTTGTCCCTGAGGACGGGCGAATGACACCGCCATTCGTCCGGCTTCCCAGGGGATGCTTTCCAGGCAATACAACGCACTCTCTGCTTCCCTCTCGTTGCTTGTCGGCATATGTGACTTTTGGTCGGCGCAAACCAGTCGCCCGTCCAACTGTTTCGCCCTTCGGAATGTTTGCGGAAAGTCCTTTCGTCCGGACTAAAATATAGATTCTCGTTTCAAGCGCGCGGGTGTGCCGTTAGGCCTTTTCTCCTTGCAATAAAGTCGACCGTCCGCTTTCGTCGATGATCCATTTTCGTTTAGTGCCGGTGCCCTTGCGATCGTTCACGTCAGAATCATCATTTTTCTGTCGAGTTTTCGAGGGAATTGAGGAGAACTATAAACCGATAAGCTTATCATTCGTTAATGCTGACCGAGGAAAAGATTCTCCGTGACTGCATCGTTTATGAACAACGCAAATGTTTGACAATTTATCTGAAATTGTGACACTGCGTACGTGAATTTTCGTCACTAACGACAGAAGTATATCGATACAATGAACATTGTGTCATAATTTATATTGCTTGAATTAAGACGTCACGGGCTTTGCATTATTTACAAGATATTAATCGATTGTGATAATTGGCCCATCACAATTCCTGTCGCATCGTGATAACTACTCCGTTATGGTTTACGTTGCATCGAAAGCTTCAAATTAATGGAGAACCGAGGGAATTGCGTTTGAAATGTTTTCGCTGCGCAAGAAGTGAAAGAGTTGTTCGACAAAATGGGCCGATCGGTCGTTTAATGCTATGCGACCGACGAAAATCCACGAGATCTCCGGGGAAGCACGGTTGGATCCGCAATTCCCTTTTTTTTCTGTCGCGCGTTACGAGCCATCGAGGAGGCTCGACGGTGGCCCATAAAATTGCCGGCGCAGTGGCAATCGAAAGGACCCTTCAGCGGAGAAACGGGCAGTTACCTGGGGCAGTTAAGTTAAATGCTGCTGTTAGCAGACGTTAACTGCTGGTAACCCGAGCGCTATGGCTCCTATTCCGCGGATGATTGCAATTTTAATCGGCCCTTCATTATGATTAAATTTAAATCGGCCGCATGTGCAGTCTAATAAAGCTCGTTTTCGGCCGGCACGTTACAATCCCCCTCCCCTCTCGTCCTTGCTCGTCCTTCTCATGTCCCTTCGATTCCGCGGATCCCTTTCACGCCCTTTCCTCCGCCGGGAAATCTGCCCCCACCCCCATCCACCCACCGAACGGTGAAAACGCGCGTAATTAACGGCGTGAAGCGCGGACCGATATATTTATTTCCTCGCCGAAAAATAGACTGTCGGCTTTTTTAACGAACGTCAGCTTGGAAAAAATCTCGCCTCCTTCCCCCTTCTTCTGTATACCCAGTGCAGCGAATTAATACCGAACGTTTGATTGACGGTAAGAACTGTACCCGTGTGTGTTTCCAAGGGGAAAGGTAGAGCATGCATTACGTTCTAAAATCGTATTTTCGCGGGGAAAAAAGCCATTGACCCCGTATGGTCGAGCACTGGTACACACATTGGCACGTGTATGTACGTACGTGTTTAAAGCCTCGTGTTTGTGCAATATGGATTATCAGATTTTCGACCTTCCTTTTTTTTCACCTCTCCACGAAAGAATCGACACATGCGGCGGATAATTCCCTCGGCGTGTCATGGACCTTTGGTCCGTTTTGCATCGACTTCCAAGTATCCGCCGTTATTTTTAACACTTTCTGCCGTCTTTGCGCGTCGGTCGCACAGGCTTGTCATTTCACATCCCGTTGCGCGGCTATTGGCCGGTAATCAGCCTAAAAATGTACCGCGGAGGAAAACAGGTTATCCCTCATTTTCGCTTCTTTCCACATCGAAAAATATTCCCACGTACTACGGTCGACTGCACTGTGCCCGGTTATTTTCGTATCAATTACGGCACCAGGTTTTTTTGCGCATTGCACCGGCAGATTATTTATTCAAACGCCCTGAGAGACGCTCGCGATTTTGGTATTGTTCGAGTGCTTTTTTATTCGAAATAAATAAAGCACATTCTAACGTAGAATCCATTACAGCCGTCAGTACTAATTAAATGAACCGAGCCGGCCGCAGAAAATCCCTGCATTTTTCAACGGCAAGTTGACGGCTTTGGAGTGTTATATCACAGCCAGTTCGAAAGGTTCGATATTTATTCAATATATTTAACTTGAATAGCACACGATCGCACGGATAATAATGTATAAGTGTTTCCAGCGTTTAACATTGTTTTACTCGTGATATTCATCGGAAATCGACGTTATATTATAATTGTTAATAAGTTCGGTAAATCGATGACTCTGACAAAAGTAAACGATTAACGAATAAGTGCAATCTGCACGCTTTTAAACGGTGCTAATTACTCTTGATTATCGATGACGTGTCAATTACATTTCTTTTCACAACATAATAAGTTATTACTTCTACAAATCAGTTGTAACAGTTTTGCCATTATAATGATAATGCGCAATGCAGTAATTTAAATAGGTCATTAAATAATGGTATTAAATGTTATTCACGAAAAAATATCCGACCTTCTTATCGCGAGATTTACTTCTTTTGTACTGCCTACATCTTTCATTTTATTGATTTCCAATCATTCTGTTGTCATCATTGATGTTTATTTCTTATTTACTGCCATTCACTTCCGTTTCCATCAAGTAACTATCCATTGAATATAACATTAACAGATTGCAAATAATGAAGTTTTGAAATACTTGATAAATCTTGGGTCATACTGTACTACTTTTCAAGTTTCACTCGAAATAGCTATACATATACGTAAGCTATATACGTCATACTGGTCGTATTAAAATAGCCTATTTCGAATGGAAAAAATATACGAAAATTCGCGATAATATTTCCGTGGGATCCTTTGGTGATAAGTAAATCACCGCACATATTTTAGCATTGGTCACGTTGTTGACGTTGCCTCGGCGTTGCCTTTATTTCAATCGCATAGTTCACGGAGCGGTGGGATTTTCTTTTTGCTGCGCGTCGGACAGTTGGAGCCGTCGAAATATTCAACGGGCAGTCGTCCGCCATAGCTCGGGAAGAAATCTTTGATAGCCCCGACGCTCGATAGTATAGCTCGGCACGGCGCCGGCGCCTTTCCTCGCAGTTTCCCATTGGCGTGTCGGCGCCGGGGACTGTGCCTGAGGGGGGTAGGGGTAGGGGGAGGAGGAGGGGGGGTCCTCTCCACACGAGTACCAGCCGCGCCGGGTTTCCTTGGAAACACTTCGTTCCCTCCGATGTCTACCCTCGCCCACGGAAAACCTCTTTCAATTAGCCACCCTCCCGGACTCCCCCTCCCCGCGGCGGCTCGCAGCCAGACCATCCAGTGCCTTTCCTTCCCTCGCTCGCCAAAAACCACGGGCATTCCTCCGCGTACATGTTTCCCCGTCTGACCTTCCTACCTACCTTTCTTCCTTCCACCGTCGTCGCGCAGTAAAACGAACGTCAGGCTTCGTCGAGAATTTGCCTGTGATCGATTTTTAAAGGTCTCCGAATCGATGGCGATATCGCCGGTCGGTGCGATGGATTCAACTACGAATCTCGGTACGGTGAAACGAAAGGACGACATTTTCGGATAACAAGGAGTCGTCTGCAATTTTTTCCGTCAAATACTTTGACCGGTAGTAATTTTCAAGGACTTTTCGTGAGGTTTTCAAACAAATTTGTTCTTAATTGACGTTACAGAATGTAAGAAAAGGTCCGTAACTTAAAGAAATGTCAATCGTAACGACGCGTGGATTTCAGTAGCCAAGGGATTATTGTGATTGGCGGAAAATAATGAATCCATAATCGGGTAGTCTCCTACGGAAACGTAAATACCTGTATCGGATCCTTGCGTATCAGAGAGAATGAGGTGTAAAGGAGAAGCGAGACGGAAAGTATTTGATATGCAGCGCGACGCTTCGCTTGACTGATGCCTCCAAGTTGCGAATAAAATTTTCATGAAATTCTATTAGGTCCGTTTTTCTCGACGTGCCCCGGAGACTTAAAAAAAGCTCCTCAATTCTCTTAGCCGACAGTCCGAGCGAAGGGATACCTTTAATGTATCGTCCATTACGCAAAAAATCAGCTCGATCCAAGAAAATTTGCCAAGACATCGTTGATGATTGTCTGTTGATATGATAATCTACCATTCCCCGCACTTCACATCCTTTAATAAACTCCGGACTGTTAATTTAAGGAGATGCCCAAAATTTTCGGTACCACGCAACCGTACATTTTTTAATCTATTCTACGATACAAATGTCTGACCTGAACTTCGTCAAAATCTGACGAATATCCTTGTCAACCTATGTACTACACGAAAGATTTTCACTGTCAACGAACCGTGTAATTCCTGCTTTGGTTTTTTGCGTGACGGTCGATTTTGGGTGTTTTGCGGCTAGACGATGGCTGTATCCCCGAGACGACAGAGTTTGACTTTGGAATTTCTGCCTCCGCAGTGCGGGGCATATCGGGAAAGTTGTGCGGTTCAGCCGCGGTCAGGGTAGTTCCACCAAAATTCTCGACCCCCGTCGCGCGAGGGCTTAGCCGGCGCTACCAAGTTTCACTTTAATCCGAAAAGCCACGGTAGGCCGGCGCAATTGATTGTGAGAAAGTCGCGGTACGCCAACTCGCTACGTCTCCAGAGTTCTGTCGCGATCATCGGCCAACGTCGTGTAAAGCAGTTTCCTCGTTCTTTGCCAAAGACGCGCGGTACAAGGAAATCGTCGGTTGACGTTACGAGGAAAAAGTACTGAACAAACACGGAATGAAGATGTACTGAAGTTTACTTCAGACCATTTTATATTAATCTGTAGAAACTAAAATAAACTATTGTACAGTAAGCTTCTAATTTCACTGATTTCTTAAAATACTTGTTTATTTACAATATGAATTATTCGGTATGAAGATTCTCATTTACTAGAGTAAGTGATGCCGGTTTCACAATGTTGGATCAATACCGATTAATAAATATTGATACTATTAACAACGTGTTACGCGTGTACGACTAATAATGACTGGAATCTATAATGATTCAGAATATTCAATAAAGTCTGGCTGCATCTAAGAAAATTCTTCGAGTTGAGTATCATTCGTCTTGTTTTTTGTTCTATGTATCAAATTAGTGAGAGCATTTTCGAAGACCCTGCATAATACGTGGCGAATGAGCGTGAGTGATGCAACTTCCTGTGCGATCATTTAGAAAACATCAATCGTGCTTACCTGTACCCGACTTTCCGTGAGGCCAATCCGAACGGCGATTTCCTCCCTGAGGAAGATGTCGGGGTAATGCGTCTTGCTGAAGCACCTCTCCAATTCGTTGAGCTGTGCTGGCGTGAAGCGCGTTCTATGGCGTTTTTGCTTCGCTGGCTTGTCGTCACCCTGGCCAATTCCTGCGGCACTGCCTAAAATTATGCGAACGTCCAACGGTCAATTATTGTACTCCGCAAGGTAACATACCCTAATCGGATGACAAGAAAAAGCAATCGCGAGATTTGCAAACAAATCAGCGTCTTCGGGGTCAACGAATAAGCAAAAGAAGTTTGACTGTACTTCGTCGCAACGTTATTAGGGATGACTGAACAGTGATTTTCGACAGGACTTTCTTTTAGCGATTCAAAGTTAACTCATGCAAGCTGCGAATTTCCGTGTGACGTTCGCGAGAAGCATGCATTGAACGTTCGGAGAAGTGAGGACGGGCGTAATTTTCGGCCCAAGCTTTTTTCCTCCGCTCGAGTGCTGATCCCCGTTTTCCGGGGGCTCGTGAAAAAGGTTGATGTCGTGTGCGACGGCGAAAAACCGCCGTAGGATTTACCTGTCCCGGGCATGGTCATGATTAATTCCTGATGAAGCGCGAGACCACCGCCGCCGGACAGTCCGGTGCCCAAATTCACGCCCAGCACGCCGTCCAACTTGTCGTGTCGTTTCAGGTCCTGACTGTGGAGGTCTTTCGTTCCTGCAAACCCGAGAGGCCAGACTGCTTCAGTTTTCGAAATTCTTGCCCCCCCGCGTTCCGCCTTGCACCTCTTTCCAGCCCTTCTACCTCAACGGACGAAAGGAACAACGCGCAAACGTTTTTGTAAAAGCCGACATGTTGTACAAATTAGCTCAACGATCGATGAAACGTCGCCTAACCCGTAATTTGCGTAAGTCATTGATAAATGTACAAACGAAAAATCAGGAGGAGAGTTCATTGTATCGCGTTGACGGTCCACTAGAACTTTCTGAAATTAGTTTTCTTTCGACAACATCATTGCCAGCAGTTTTTTTTAATGACGATGTATACCCTTTGTCGATGGCACATTGCGTTTATTCACTTACGCGATATTTCGGCATTTCGACGATCCTTCTTTAGGACAGCCAAAGAGCGGGCCTCGTTTTGTCTACTTTATCAGCATTTCACCTTTCATGTAAGTCGAGTCGAGCAGCTTTCACCCCCCTGCTGGTTTTTTTCCCGTGCACTTTCGTCTCTAGCCGATGCACCAGCGGCGTTCGTCGTCCCGCGACTCCTGCTCTATGTAGTTTAAATTTGTATAGGAGCAGAAGCTGACCGACTGGTGGCGAGGGGCTGCACGGATATCACTTAGCAGGACGGTGCGAGAATCGTCACCGGCCTCCGGCTTCTAGCCGTGCAAACACACACGTCTCTGCTGCGCACTCGGGGAACCACACCGACAGGACCGGCTTCACCTACACGCGCGGCAATCGAAAGTCACGCGATTGTTCGCGTGTGGGAGTGAAAATGAAACGCCCATGTGCTCGGCCCGACTGCCCATCAGCCTCGCGGATATCGTCGTTGTGCTTTGTCAAAGACGATTGCGTAACAAGGTAAACTAGTTTAGTCAGCATGGCGACTGCCTGAGATCCACCCGAGGAAAAGGCACCCTGTAAATTAATCTGCCGCTTATCGAAAATGCAAGAGCAAGGGAAATCCAACTATGAGCGTTGAAAGAATTCCAGGATTATAAGATTCGTCTGTTGTTATTCGTTAGATGTCCAGGAGTAACACGCTCTTTGCCGAGAGAAATCATTTAAATTGCGTGGAAGGTATTCGACTGACAGCGTGGGAGGAAGGAAAACCGGGGGCTTCGATTATGCATGTAAAATGCAGGAAATTGCAGGTGGCAATGAATGGTCATAGCGGTTTTGTTTGTTTTCCCGAAAAAAAGGGCAGAACACCGCAAGACTGGACCACCGTGACGAAACAGTCCACTCAATGGAGCCGTCGTTGTATGAATGAACTTTATGACTGATCTTCATCTATGCCTTACTTTTATGAGCCTCTTTTTTATGAGTTGTATTTCGATTTTACCGAGGAAACCGGTATTTGTCGAAGTTCTACGGTTTCTCAGAATTTCCGACAACTCCTTTGATCTTCCTCGCGGCGATTATTTTGCCATTCCCTAAGGACCTTCCGAGGAATCTTATTTTCATCCAGACGCGCAGCCTTTGTGACAATTAAACAGCGAGTAATAAATTAACATGATGATCGGTGCAAGATGAAAGGTAAATAAAGCTGCGCTTCGTAAACCGTGCGACTATGAAGGTTTATTGGCTGATAAGATTTCCTTCGTGTGAGAAAAAAACCTTGGTCCACTCGATTCTACAGGATTAAAGTTCCACACGT
Source organism: Hedychridium roseum (assembly GCA_963989215.1). Taxonomy (NCBI): domain Eukaryota; kingdom Metazoa; phylum Arthropoda; class Insecta; order Hymenoptera; family Chrysididae; genus Hedychridium; species Hedychridium roseum. Next base: position 6,738,177 of record OZ022313.1, on the reverse strand, counting down.
GCCGGCTGGTTCGGTTCCCGCCACTGCTGCCGACATCCTAACTCACTAAATCGTTCCTTAACTTCTCGCTTAATGTAATCAGTGTTGAGGTAATTAAGGTCATCAAACTCGAGAAGTGGTTTCCTTGGCAGAGAGCGACTCTGGGAGGAGGAGGAGAGAAAAGTATATCATCGCACCACGTGTTATCAGGATTTTCCGTTCCATCTTCCTTTGCTACTGGCAATGCTTTATTAAATGCTTCGCATACCTTCTGCCTACGATCTCACCGCAAGGTTTGGATTAATTTCTCCTCTATTTTTCTGATCTTCGTGAGCGGAACTCAGAGTGGTGCGTTCTAAGGGAATGTCGTGGACGACGAATGCGCTACTGATGATAAAACGGCAGTAACAATCATGAGGCGAAACCGCAAGGAGTTACGAGAATTAAATAGCCCATCGACTCGACGCGGTAACGTCGGAACGTCAGGAAGTTATGACCAATTCTTCGGTAGAAAGTTGTTTCGACTAGTCTAGAGTTTCCTTGAACAGTCATCATCGGCAGAGGTATTCGTCATTAAGAGAATTAGCGGACACGAGGAGAATCTGAGGCCTATGAAATTTCATGTGAGATCAAAACGATTTTTCTCACAATTTCCCGGATAGTTGTCGAAAGAAAACTGTTTTGCTTTCAATGTAAACTCTAAATATTGGATTTTCTGCTGTACTGTTTTTTGAGTTTTAATCTAGGCTGTGTGGTTATATTGTTATTCTTATCCGGTACACTTTTTACACGAGGTGCCTTCAACCTTTTAAAACATTTATCAAATTCTGTGGATTATCTTGCTTAACCTTTGGCAAAAAACTTTTTATCCTCATACTTTTCATTGCAAAATCCCCTGTAGACACTAAACTCTTATCCTGAAGATAGGATGAAGTTCTATTCTAATATCCTTAGAATGGGTTAAAGTTTTTAGTAAAATATGAATAAATATATTTTGAACACTATGACTTTCATAATATCCCGATTGAATTTTACGAGATGTAGAGTTTAACATATTTCAGAAATAAAATTATTTTTCACAAAACTCCTTCACGTTTTCCGCGAATTTAAAGTACATTGATAGGGTTAATGTATTACTTTTAACACGCAATCTTTCCGTACTACGTAAATTCTAAATTTTCTCTGGAATCACAGGAAATCCCGTTTGCCTGCAAGACACAAACATTGCCGTTTTCCACTTATTTTATTAAATTACGCCGCTCTGTACGATTCCGCACAATGCTTAGCTATTTCGCCATTTGCCGTTAATTTTTCAGAGTGCTTTGCACGAAAAGGTGAACTACGATTACCGATCATTTCTGTTAACACTACCCCACATCCAGAAGGTTCTTGCGTTTTTTTACATTACCGTATCATTGTTTCGGACTTTACCGGATCTTCGGGCGTATTTTAATCGAAGGGAGATGAATTCAGGCCGGATTTACAGGCGGTCTGCGCTGTTCCCGCGGACTCTCCTGACTTCCTGGCTAAACCTCGGGTTGGCGGGGGCGGAACTTTCGTCGGGGTGTATTATCCGTGTCAAAGAAGGAACACAGGGCTTACCAGAGATCCCGTGTATAGAACCGCCGGCGGAGATGTTGTTGAGCATGCCGCTCCCGGAAAACGTGGTTACGCGACACTAAACGCGGAAACGGTAATCCGCGTTGCCGCGAACACCGTGTCCTCACGTGATAACTTCTGATATGATACCCTTTCCCGATTGGCCGCCAATCCGATCGTCGTCCCGTTAGAGACACGCGACTGCTTCTTCGAGAACGTTGTATAACTCGCAGTTGAGCCTGAGGAACGGCCCGCGCCTCAGGAAGGCAAACAGCGAACTGTCTGTCTGCCATATCCGACCTCCCCACCTTCGACTATTCGCTCACGGTCTCCCTATTCGTTTCTCTCTCTCTCCCTCTCTGCCACACTTACTCCACCCCCTCCCCCTCAAATCCTCTTTATCTGACGCTTATGTCGTTTCTCCGTCGCTCGCGCACGAGCCAATATCCCACTACCCCCGTGAATAATACTGTCTCTTTTCCTATCTCAAAGGATTCTGTACAACGTCCCTCCTCGCTCTTTTACCGAGCATCCTCCTTTTCCCACGAGTGCGTTTGCCCGTACTCGTTGTCCTCTTCCTGGGAGCACATTGTTGCACGGGAGATTCCCTCTCTCTTTCTTTTCCCTCAGCGGGCACCGCCAGTGGCTCGTGGGCGTGATATTAAATCGCTCCTATTCTTTAGATTCAACACGACCGCAGGATCGTATCCGATCAAGCCAGACTCGATCTGCAATTGAAAAACCTTCGACTGCGATCGGTATAACCTTATTCCCATCGTCCCTTGCTACTCCCTGTGGTTCCAGTAACTTAACGCTCATAGATGGTCTCCATTGGGGAGCAATCTAAGAATCGTTAAGCAAATGATACTTACCTTGGGTCAAAGTTTTAGATTTATTAGATATCCTTACAGCTACTTATATAAATAATCTATTGCATTCCGTTAATGAAGACAGAAGACGGACGTCCACTTAACTCAATCTCACTTATTTTCAAAATTACATATCTTCGAAATAAATCATTTCATATGACAATTTGCGAGGGCCGCGCACTGCTAGAAGATATTCGACACGAACAGATACGCCCAGAAGGGTTGGATAGAGCAGAGAAGAGAGAGATGGCTGACAGTGACTCACGTTACGTCAGGAACTTTAAAAAAAAAAGTATTTCGCCGGCGAGTCATGAAAGAAGAAGGAGAAGAAGTGGAAGGATGGATAAAGAAAAGGAGTGGATGGGAAGGGCAGGTGTGCGAGAATCGCCGGTGGCTGGGTTGGGAGGGGGGGGGGGTGGAAGAAAAAGCGAGATAGCCGTAGAAACAGCGGAGGTAGACTTTTCGTCAGATACGGTGCTTGAGGGTGGCAGCGGGGAAGTGTGCGCCGGGCTGTCCATATCCGAGGTAAACTCTCTATCCAGGTTACAGTCTAGCTATCTCCGTTTTGCGGTAGGCGGTAACCATTGCGGACGCAGCTCCAATGGGAGAGTGGCCCGGCCTCCGGCTCTGGCCCCCACTGGAACGGCGCTCGCCCGGAGATTTATTGAAATTTTATTTTTATGGCCGTTGAAGCTCGCCCGAGGGAGACGGAACGATGGCCAAAGAGAAAGCGACGAGCGCCGATGGTGGGGCACGGCGTGCTCTTCGGCCAAGAGCAGAGAAATTCCTTCTACCCTTCTTTCCGACCTTTCCTCCGTTTACCGCCCCCTACCCCCTCTCATGGCCCTTCCCGCCGCTAACGCCTATTTTGTCTCCACCTACCCCGTCCCTTCTGCCCTTTTTTTTCATGTCCTCCCTCCCCCTATCACTCTTTCTCGCTCCTTCGTTCATTCCTCCCGTGCGCGCTGAGCTTCTTCTCGCACGCTTCACTCGCTACATCGTTTTAATTCAATAGCTACCCTTTTTATAACGCCAAGTCCGTTCGGTTGAAAGAACCGAAGACGCTCTTCGACAATTCCTAGCATGTTTTTACGGCCGATTGAACAAACGTCGTTAGACGCGAATACCGTTGTCCTTTGTTTGTTGTGAAAGAAATTTTACTCCAAGGACAACCTTGGTAATTTAATACAAGTTTCGCGGTTTAAAGGATATGAACTACAGTACACGAACATAATTCACTGACACATCCCCATAAATAGGGAAAGATTATTAGAGTAACTAAATTATCTAATATCTACATTAAACCGATATATTACATGCATTCAAACCAATATAAGATATTAAACTTCAAGGGATGAAATGCATCAACTTTATAAATCGCAATGATGCACCGGCAGCATTGTTTGGAAAAACATTTCTCAAAATCAATGAATGAAAGTGATAAAAACGCAGACAATACAAAAATAACAGAAACAGAGGTACACAATGAAATTCATACTCAAATGAATAGTGGAAATATGTTATTCGCCGTATTAAATTCAATTAACATGCTATTTAATTAATATGGTCCAAGCGTTAGTTTGAAATTCTAATCAAACTGAATTCACCCGGTGACAAATTCGAAATCCACGTAAATTTTACATTCGCTTATTAAAAATATTCATCTGCCCTTTCGGTTTATTAGAAGCGCGTCGAAGCATACCTCCGCGCTTGTTACCATCAGCGAAAATAATTTCTACATTATTAATGTCTGTATTTCCTGTCGCGGTTTTTAGGAAGTTACTTGTGAATTGGGAAAATTGCAGTGTATATTCGTTATGTGTCGGTTTCTAGTCGAAAATGCATCTCTACGGAGATGCACGTGCGCGCGCACGATCGATTTTGAACAGACGAAACGCTGGCACTGACAAATTGACAATGTGTCGAATGCAGGCGACCAATGCACGATGCCTACGAGTAAAACTACCCTTCCGGCCTACACTAACAAAGTCCATTCGGAACATAACGATGACTCTACCTTATATTCGAAAGTAGCTTTTAGGACGTAGCCTATCCAAAAATGTAGAATGTTTGAGAACCCAAATACATTTAACAAGCGTCTGTTACAAATTCCAGAAAATTGGCGTGCAAGGAAAATGCTTATATAGAAGTATCGAGAATTACACATAGTAATGAGGGATAAAAAGTAGAAAATCGTGCAGAGTATTCTTATAAAATACTAGCAACGATTTGTACAATTCGCTGAGAATAAGTTCCTTGATAATAAGAAAGGACTATGAAGATGATGTCTTTTTCAATGAGGGTCATGGTATCTGTAAATAAAGAAGCGGTAGTACAAATTATGATAGCATTATATTAATAAGTCGTAAAAGATTTTTTCTATTGGGAAAGTCCATTGAGCCTTTCGGGAGATGAATCAACAAGTATTGCTATGCGTGTAGTTGTCAAAAGCATTCCGATTATGATTGCACAATGGACGTTTCAGTGAATCTACATGTTTGGCATTAAAATATTCCCACTCCATGGCTGTTCCGGGCGGGCATCTCTCTTTTCGTTTTAAAACCTGTGTCGTGATAAAAGAGGGAAACTGTTGGCTGGCGCGATGTGTTTTGCTTTTAAACTTATCGAAGGTGGGCGGGCAACAGGCGACACAGAGGTAGACAGGAATTTCTGATATTACATACCAGAAGCCGGAATGCCCTATAACAATCTCGAGGGAGTGGTAGGGGGTTCTCCACATACGGCAGACATATTCGAACGTCTCGCATCAGCAGCGCACCTCTCCCCCCAGCCCCCGCGTCTCTGTTTCCGCGTCGTTTCGCCTCCGACGGTTTTCCGTGGCCGTTTTCCCCGTCCTACCGTGCACTCCTTCCTCCGTCAAGGTACTTTAATGTCGCGAACCTGCCGGTGGGGGCTAAGCCTCGATAACGATTTTTTTCATGGCTTAGTAAGCCCTCGAACTACCCCTCCAAGATTTCCAGGGAGCCGTTCCGACCGAACGACCGTTCGATTTCTCTCCACCGATAAAAAGTACTGCAACGATATCGCTTTTTAATACAATCCTCGCGGAGATGCCGCTGGACATAAGTGATAATTGTTTGTGACTTGTGTAAGAATGTTAAAAAAATAATCTCAGGATCAACGTGGGTAAATTTACGTTTCTCTGAGCGTGAGATATTTTATATCGGTAAAACTGAATAGTGTAGACTAGGTGCAAGTACATCGCATATTCACCTAGTTTTCTATTTACCTACCTACCACTTTTCGAAAGTTTTATTTCACTTCGACACAATTCTGCGACAAGTGTCATATCAGTTTCTTCAATTGCGTGTCTTTTCGCCTATCATGATAGGCTGCAGGTTAAGATAGGTCGTTCTACGAGGATTTAGTGCCTTTGTTAAGCTGTAAGCTTCATTCAATTTTCTCCAATTTGCGGCAATTTGTGCTTACAGCTCCCACATACTCCCCCGTTGCGCTGTCCCTGTCCTCCGGTTTCCCGCCTCTTCCACGACTATTCCATTCGGCGAACCGAAAGACTGTGCTACAAAAAAATCCCTCTCATGTTTTCTACATCATTTTTCTGTCATTCGTCCTGATTACGGATTAAGAACATTTTTCTGCTCATGATTTCGGCAATTAATTAATGGCTTAAGCAACGTATAAACAAATAAATAAATGACACTTGTTCAGTCCGTGAGAAATTTCTTTTGCCAAATATGGTAAATTTTTGTCGTATCAAAGATTTCAAAACTTGTATCCTGAAAACGATGACTTCATTGAAAAACATTCGTTACATTCCCCGAATGGAATAACATTCGCCAGGAATAATAATGACAATATTAGCCACGCTATGACGTCCTATCGTTACTCCTGTGATTCTTATCGCCCAAGATCCAATTCGACCTCGGCGCGTTTTTCGTGACAAACCGGCGGTCGTGATTGTCGGTGAACCTAGCGTTTGAGTCTGATCGCCGACGAAAGGAAGAAATTACGAACGAAGGGAAAGAGTATGCAATAATCGTGTACCTGGGAGGAGCGGGTTCACGCGGCGGCCGGAGGTTCGAGAGTCAAATCCCACATTGCACGATTCGAATAGCTATACGCGTGGTTAAGCTTTGTTGGAGAAATACGGGCCGCGCTCTCTGAAGTACCATTCGGAAATTATTACATTCTAGTGGGGTGGATATTAGCTCCGCGAGAGCGTATGCTTTCATTAGACGTTACCTTCAAGCGTTTCAATTCAGCACGCGTACCGGCTCCCTCAACCTCGTTCACAGGTCTATAATATCGGAGAGCAGGGCACTCGGGTCCGATCTCTAGCATGCTTCATTTGGACGCCGTTCGAGTTCCGGCCATATCTCACATTCCAGCCTTCGGCAACTCCAACGAGTTATACCGTTGCGTTATCGTCCGTGCGTCCGTCGATTTCTACGATTTCTATGATTCTCGAGCGCACTCGCTGCTGGCCGCGGCCTGCCTCGCGTTTTCCCCCATCGAATATGCTCTGCGTTCCATACCGTAGACGATTACCCTGCAGATTCCGTCTCCTTTCTTTTCCCAAGAGGAATAAACCAACCGGAATGATGGACAAGTGTAAGGATGCGTAAGAACGAGATAAGAAGCGAAGTTATAGCATTAATTCCCTCTACCCAGTTGTCATTCTATTATTCGTTTTGTTTCTCGACTCTAGCAGGCATGATATATATAGTAGAAGAATAAAGAATTGCGCAGTAGAATATTAATAATGATCATTTTATTTCCTAACTATTGTTAACACAGTCCACGTTGAACTTTTTTCATTTACGAGATAATCACTTAAGACACAAGTCTCATACGATTAACTAACATATTTGGTAAACTTTACAAAACACACCGTCGATTACAACGTTGATTAACACATTTCATTTGTACAACGAAGTTTCTATCTACATAATTTTCATGCAAATTTTTATGAACTGGCAACAGTGAAATTCGTGTTTCACAGTTCGTCGATTATCTCCGTTTTATTTTCACAGTTTACGCCGATTAACAGTATTTCAAATTTTGTGTCTTTCCTTAAACACGGACAGCCATACTAGTCGATAGTATTTTCGAAATGCTTCGTGTATTTGGAAGTCGGAAGCAGCTTCTGCTTGATCCGCCTCCGTAGAATTGTTTGAGAGAAACTTGCGGTCGGGTCTCCGCATGTGTACGTCCAAAGTTTAATTAGTTTTTAGAATGTATTGTGCCAGAGGAAGTTAAGTTCTGTGTAAGTCTCAGTCGCGGGACGATTTTAGCAGGGAAGTTTTTCAATTTTCCTAGCTCACGAGCTTCCCTGGAAATCTTGGGACCCTTCGAAAACTCTCTTCATTCGCCATTTGTTTACACTCTTTATAAGTCTCAATCGAACGAATATTGTTTAATTAAGATTTTGTAAACGTTAGCGCATCCTAATCTTCTGAGAATGACAATTTTTTTCAAACAATGAACTATTAAAGGAGTGTCCTGGAAACATGTTTCAATTCTTGCTACGTGTTTGTACTATATCGTAATTTTTTACTCTCTTTCAGTATATCTGTCTCCTATTTTCCTCATCTCTGCCCCCCCTCTCTCAAACTGTGTTCAGACTATACTAATGAAAATTGATTACGACAAGAAGGCAATATCTAAATCATCCTGTACTCTATTCGAGTTCGGCCAACTTCCTTGTTGTCTCTTTCATACCCCTTCGTGCATATGCAACTACCTGGTGGTCTCAACTCGGCAAACAGTTGCACTCTGTTTCTCGATGGACGACATCGCAATCCTACAACGTAGGTAGGAAAAATCATGAAATCAGGGTAAAACGTCACGTTTGAACCTAACCGGCAGTAGTTTTGATCAAACAATTCATAATGAAAAGTTATTAAAATTCAATGTTCTAGGGTGTCTGCTTTTAATTTTCGTAATTCTCTAATACACAGTTCTCTAATCCTTTTTTCTCTGGATATACAAAGAACTTCGGGGAGTAAGTTACAAGTTTCGCAGCAGCTGTTCTGCCGTACCGTTGGATTCCGTCGTACGTTTAGTACGCACAATGAGTAGGCGGCGAAAGATAAGACAAATCCCGGGGAGAGTGGCTGGGACACGTCTAGTTTAAAGGATTAAGCCGAGCACGGTATCAGTATGGACGGAAAAGTCCCTGTTAAAGCGGTCGCAAGTGGATTTGTCGACATTCGCGGACCCGCGGATACCGACTGCCATGTCTCGGAGTTACTCTTGTCTCTGTAACGCGTCTACCTCGTCGACACTCGTACGCGCTACTCCTGATCCCTGTTTAGCCACTGAGCTCTGGACTTACTGCTAAAACGTGGCAAGATTTACCCCGAAACTTAAGACGCGACTAAAGATTTATTACCGCTCGCTCCGGGCGTATCCTCAAGCTCGGCGCTTTATTCGGCGTTTTATATTCCGCGAATATTTCGCAACAACCGATCCAGCGCCACACTGCTCGCTTCGTCTTCCCTCCGTGTAAATACACTTCCTGGTCTCCGTTGAATCTCATCCGCCGGGTTTTACAGGTCGCCATACTACCGTGGTTGCTTATCGCCGTAAAAAATTGTGGGAACATGTAAATCAGCTGATTAATAGACCTACCGCACAATTTTTGTTCACGAGTTCAACCGTCTGGTAATGAAATCTGGTAATGATTTTATTAGAAAATATAAGATTATTGTCTTGCTATTCCATAAAAAAAAAATACAACCATAAGAGAACTTCATGAAACCTTCATTTTTCGCACTTTCCGAGATCGGTGTAACTCTTCAAATAATTCACTTTCGCGTGAGGCAGTTTAGAACATAAGACATACATTATTAGGATATTTTCGTACCTTAGGCACCGCTTATAAAGTTCTGGCAATGAATGCCCACTGAGCCTTGGGAGGATTACCGCCGTGAATTTTTCACGCGACCGGGATTGTCGAAAGGGATATGCACGTAATCGGGGCCCACATCGCGTGCTATGTGCGTTGTGTAGCGAGGTGTCGGGGGGATGATTCTGCGTTATAGGCGTCTCAGGGCAAACAATGGGTTGGACCCATCCCGGTCGCGCCCTGTGAGCTTTCAACTCTTGCCGGCAAAGTTATGACCGGGCCCGTCCGTCTCACGTGGCCTGCCGCCGTTTCGCGACGATAAATTCCCAGGGCTGGTCGGCGCACTCGGTCAGTCATTCTACTTAATTGGAGCTTCGGGCGTGAAACGTTCGTTGAGTCGAGACTCGGGGATCCCGTTCTATCGGCCGGAGAAACTACCGAGGACCGGACGCGTCGTTAATGAGAAAGCAAAGCACGTGCCGACGGAATGGATTCCTACTGTTGTCCCGACAGTAAGAAGCTCCCTTCCAGAGCCGCCGAAATGCCGTCTGACGTGCTTGTTTTACTTTTAAACGCTGCCGTAATCGTCCTGGTACGTGTTACAAGGTGTTCCTTTTGAATTTACATGTGCAACATTGCTACGCATATACTTAGGGTATTTTTTCGCTACTACCGGTTTTGTAATTAAAATATTAATTTGAACCTGAGACTGAAGGTTCTGAATATTACGTTCTTTACAATTGACCATCAATGAAAAATTATAAAAAGTTTATTATTAATCACATGGGTATTCGATTAAATTTGATCTATGTGTTAACTGTAAATTAATTAAAAAGCTGCAATTGGTAAATATTCTTCATACAAATAAATGTTCGTTGCCAGTCTTATTAGGGACACTTCAACATTCATTTACGTGTTATCAGGGGTCTTACAGTTATTATGTGAGGTTTTAAAATGTAATATTATAACAGTTAAGGATGATCATTTTTTGATCGTCCTGTGCCGCTTTATTTATAAAGAGAACTGAAATGATTCGACATATTGTCGTTAATATTTCAAATGTTAATAGTGCTATTTTCCTCAGACAATCACAGGAAAAACCTGTAAATTTTTATCGCTTTGTTCGTCAACGTACGAGAGTAATCTCGAATCTGTCAATATCCGCTGGTCTGTATAAACTTTTCTCGATCTGATACGTCATACTCGATCTGAAATTAGCTTTTGATTTGAAAGCAGAATATGGACCTTTTTCGTGGTAATTAAAACTCCTTTACAGAAAATTAAAGTAATGTTAATCTTTACATAGTTAATTCGAGAAACTTTTACAACAGGTAAGTAATTACGTAAATGATATATTATACATGTAAATTGAATTGTTTATTTTACAAACCATATTCAGAAAGTCTTGTAACAATTTATATTTTAATAATCCTTTCGCGAGTATACTTTGATTTGCTGGCAACTATTTTAAGGGGTGATGAGCATTTTTTGGGGGAAAATTGCGTTCGCGTGACTAGTGGGTATACGTGTGCGAGGTTAAATATGGGTTTGGGTCGGGTTTGCTTCGTTGCAACCCCCCTCTCCCCCGCTTACATTATGGGACGGTCCGGACTACCCCATTGGATTAGGAGACCCCATAGAGGGAAAAATGTAATATAAAAGGCTTACCGGCTAAGCTGTTAATATGTTGTACGGCGATGTATCCGAGAAGAGAGAGGAGCGGCAATGTATATATTACCAAGGCTGTTCAAACATATGTGAATGTCCCTGCGTGATGCTATTGACGTTGCTAAGGTTTTTGTGGCTTACATTACAAGTCATCTGATTTAAACTGCGCTTAGCTGACCCTATCGCCTCGTTGACTTCGTTTCAACGTCTCGTTTCGCCCGAACGAAAGAAGTTGGGACAATGGTGGTTGGGCAAAATGAAAAACAGTACACTCCCGCTACGAACATTTACCCTTAATAATTATGAGTTTAAACCTTTTTTTAGAGAGAAAGTATGGCAAGTCTTTCCACGATGAAAGTATGAGTTTTTTCCAACCGTGAAACATATCACTCTGTAAAATCGCGGATTTGTACTTCCTTAGTCCGGGGTTGAACTGCTGTTACGGTCGTGACAGTTTTTAATATTACATCGTCAGTTTGTTGCTGAGGATCGTGTCGACAGTGGGAAGGACCGAGATGGCCCGAATGGGAGACGTTTATCGTTCCATCTAAATAAAGCGCGGGGGTTGGATACGTGGCGCGTACAACACTTAATATATTTGCGTTTGAATTACTACCCTGTCGGCGTGGAACTGAGGCACCGGCGGAGGGACAACGCCACGTGCCGGCGCGTGTCACGGAAACTAATTGAGATATGAAATTTATTTGCCGACGACTTGTCAGAATCGATGCTCGTCCGCGAGTTGCCGTAAACTTTCATTTCGAATCCCACACTTTTCGGCCGGGGAAATACGGTTCTAAAATAATCTCAAACTATTCACAAGTGCAGTTGATAACACGTCTCTTGATATAATAATTTTGATCCTAATTATTGTGCAATGAATCCTACGAATGTTGAAACTTGAAACGACTCTCACATGGACTAATTAACAATCATGATCGATACGAGAAATTTTACATTATAATATAGAATTTAATAGAGTATAAAATTCCGGAAAGGTTATACGGTTAAATCATATAATATGATCGGATATTTAATATGAATATCATTATCGCTACATTTTCCATCCGTTTAATTGAATAGCGTTTGACTGCTTATTTCAGTACTCTATCTGTTAACAAACACAGTGGCGGTGATTCTCTTAAAAACACACTTTAAAAACTACAACATTCTTTCCAACTCTTTATGAATTCATTAACTACATCTATAACGTTCTTTATATTGAGCTCGAAACAATCTGGAATCTGTGAAAAATGACAAGGGATATTTTTCGTACCGTTCTGACGATCCATCGAGTCTTAATCAGTGATCGTACCTAGTTGTCGTCGCATGGATCGCTCAAAGTAGATTTTCGATTACCTATATCAACCGATCTTTACTCGGCCAATGCTGGCAACGATCATTTCCCTTTTCCCGCAAATTTACAAAACTTCGGCGGAAACGCGAGGCGAGTCTTCTATTCGAGCGAGAGCGAGCCATCCGGTTCTGCCGATATTCGATACGCTGTCATTTCGATTTTGATCTTAACGGCAGAACAAGCGGTGGGTGTGGGGAGGGGGGCAGGGATGAAGGGGGGGTCGGCGAGGCATTATACGAGGCTGAGAGGGACAGCGAGGGGGTAGGATACGCTCGATATAGGTAGCAATCCGGCAGTCTGCAGTTAATTTAGAGGCCATTTCCTCTGTAAATAGCCAATAAAAGCACGGCATGCGCGCGCGCAAAAGAGATACGCTACTGCGCCCGTCCGGAGAGGGGTACGTTCTATCGAAGGAGGGAAAGAGAGGGACGGGGACGCGGGATGCAATATTATAAAATTTAATGTCTTGGTTTACGGGCCGCGCAGCCTGGCTATAACCTCGTGCCGATATTTACTGGGCAATCGCGCGACGATATTGCCGCCGCAGTACACCGGAAGGGACCAACTACTGCTCAGCAACAACATTCTTCGATCGGTTTTCCGGTTTAACTCCCTTTCCTCCTTCGCGCCTATGGGGTTAAATAATTACTTTAAAATCTGCTGCCGTTTCTGGCGTCTTTCGCACCGATCAATCAGTCTCACATTTTTTGCATGGTTTTAACTAGTCGATAATGCTGAATTGAAATAACGATGTGCCTTTGAAGCAGTGGATCATTCCGGTTAGTGCGAAATTGGCCATTATTATCGGTACAGTTTAAGAATTAAGAATGTACGAAATATAGTGAATATACTAAAAGTAGAATGTTTGGAGAAAATATTGATATTAGCATGCAGTATCCTGATTGCTCTGTGCCATTTTTTTTGAGTTTCTTGTGAACCTATTTGAGAAATATTTAGTTTCATTTATCCTTCGAAAAATATTCATTGCCTGAAAGACATAAGAATTTTTAGGCGCAACGTATTGACTGTATGACGATCCACTTGTCAACATAATTTCACATATTCTGAATTAAATATTTCTGTGACATCGCGACAACTTTAAGGGAAAGGCCATCGATGCTTCATTAAAATTCAATACTTGGTAAGACTGATATACAAGCGGTACCAAGAGTGGCATAAACCTCAATGACCTTTCCGTTTTAACGTCGTTCGTTCAAATATTCTCGTAGGGCGGGAAGAACGAGAGGATGTAAAATACGAGCACCGAGGCATCGTCCCTTGCCTTGCGAAAAACATGGACGAACAGCTCTACGTATTCGCCGGGTTACTATCTCCCTCGTTCCCTCTCCCCCTTTTGTTCTTCCCGAGACATTAAGGAAACGAACGACATAGGCGCGTAAGATACGACGACCTGGTATACACGTACCCCGACACCAAAGATAAGGTTCCTCTCTGCCACTCCATGAACGTACAACTCGTTGGAAACATGTGCCGGGAACACAGGTGTCTCGTTTTTCCTCACCTTCGAGTAAAAAACTATTTAATTATAATGGAACCTATTAGGATATGTCGGAGGATTATCAACAACGATTTCCTTTTGCGGCGAAAACACTTTTGTCAGAAATAAAAATCGAAACAGAAAGTTTCATGAGGTGTATTATATTTTACAAACAAGTATTCATCAAAATAGAGACATGTCTACATTGGCTAATTGATTTTAAAATTATTTAGCCTTTTAATTAGTGATTTTTAACTCGTGATAATATTAAATTTCTTGCATCTACCTTATCTGTAAACTGATTTGATAAAATTAAGTAAGGTAAAATTCGATGTGAATTGTGCACAATGTCTTGCCTTGCGGGTTAAGTGTATTACTATTTTCTTCCTTCATGAAATTACATAGTGGAGAGCTCAAAAGAAATATTTTCCGAAGGAACTTCATGTTTCCTTTGTATGGCTGCCTTTATATTTTCAGCGTTAATTAAATTGAGTCTTGTTGTATCACGGGGAAAAATGGCTGTAATGAAATTGTTGGTAAAGCTTCTTTTCCTTCATTTCCAAAGATTTTTCTTTTCGAGTAGCAAGGAATTCCAGATCATTCGAGCCATGTTTTTTCCGTGACCTACAGTCTTTAGAAGAACGGCATGCGTTTTCCTCGACGAGTCAATTAGTGACTGAATGACCAAGCTGCATTCTGGACAACATAGAAGTATCCATCTACGCCGAACGGTCCTTGCTGGTTCCTCTTTTTCATCGTCCGCTTCTTTCCCGCAGCTCGTCTGTCGGGCAGGGTGGGCGACAGTGGTGGTAGTGGCGACAGCGAGAGTATACAGAAACGGCGAAACACAAGACAGACTGCGAGAAGGAAGGCCCTGCCGTGGGTGAAGGTGGGGAAGGTGGGGTTGGAAGGACGAGAGAGCAGTAGCTAGGTAGCGACGTCACCACGGAAATCAAGAGTAATGCCAACACGAAACTGCACTACCCCTCGCTCGCGCACCCTTGCCAACGTCTGCTTTCTCTCTCCCTCTCCCTGTCTATCTCCCCTTCCCCCGGTGTCCTTCGTCTTGCTCCATATAGCGAGGACTCGTATCTCTACCAGTCTCCCTTTCTCCCTCTGGCTGTCCCTCTTATTCCCTTTAGCGCGATCTCTATGATTCCGATGCCTTCCTTGTATTTCCCCCGCACCCTGCACTGCTGCCGCGTCTCACCTCCCGATCTCGCCCACCCTCGGGAATACCAAACCCACCTTCTCCCCCGTCCTTATCCCGCTGTCGCTATATAGAGAGCAAGCGTGTTTGCCGAAGACCGGGGAAGGACGCAGTACCAGGAGAAATAAGGACGTTAGGAAAATTGGGTGGTGAAGAGAAAAACGGAGAAATAAACGCAAGCAGTATAAACGACTAGAAAGAAAGGGAGCCAATGAATTGTGCACCAACAGTTTAGTTACGATTAGCTACTCGTTTTTCGTTGTTTCATTGTTTTTTCCTGTCTCGTTGTTCCTGTTTCAAATTCATGAAATAATAGGATAAAGATGAAGCCACAATTTACGAATGAAAAATACGCACGGTGGTCAATTTGTCGTATTGCTATTAGAATCGAATAAACGTCGTTGGCGCGGGAAATGAAAGAAGTATTTCGAAAGATAGCCGAAATCGTAGCGACGAAAATGCGGTGATTCGTATGATCGGCTACGTTCGTTCGTATTCCCGTCCGGCTAAACCCTGGGATGTCTTTTAATATACACTATATCTTCCACCAAACCCTCGGAGTTTCCTTTTAGTTCTCCATGAAATAAAGTCGGTACGTTTCGTTAAATCCAACACATTTACTTTGCTTTAATTCATATACACTGAATGTAATTACGTATTTTAGCAGTACACTAATCAGCAATTCATTTTTGTAGAGCTTCAGAATCTTGTACATTATTGACCCGAGTCAAAAAACCAGTATTGACGGATTCTCGAAAAGTTATTTTTTTTTCCAAAAACCATGACAATCATTTGATTATTTTTTTTTCACTTAAATACACAGCAGGTTTTGTGCTTGAGAACACACGTAAAGTAGGGTAACAACTGTTCGTAGACTCGATGGCACTCGGACTTTTAAGCTGCTTAGCTCGATAGGAGTGAAGCGAAATGCGTGAGGCCACTAAGTGGGTAGGCGTGCAGGCTACAGAACGGATCTCTCGTCTGCTTATATTGCAGCAGATTAAATTAATTCCGACCAAATTAATTGGTAGTTAAGATGTTTAGCGTTAAGTGAGAGTGTCGAGGTTCCTCTCTTCTTCGCTACGTCCCAAACCCACACTATCGTTCTTCTACCCCCGGCCACTATCTCTCACTCTCTCCTACCTAAACACTTCGTCCTCGGTCTCCCTCTTCCCTAGGCTCCCACTCCTCGTTGTTCCTGTCCAGCGCACTTTCGAATCGGCCAAATTTAACAAAGAACTGCTACACTTTTAAGTGAGCAATTATTCGATGGGTCCCGAAATCTAACTATGTATGAAGAAATATTTTGTTAATTTATATTTTATTTATTTAATAACGTGAAATTATACAGTGATGGTACAAAAAAATATCGTAAGTAATAACATAAAATTTATTTGTCATAAAAAGTAGTACAGTGGAACGGCCATACGAGATTTAATACATATCTATGGTAATTTCCTGTCCTTGACCACTAAATTAAATTGTTGAAAAAATGAATTATTGGCATTTCGATACTAAACAACGTTTCGGTTTTTTTCCTTACATTTTGAATCATGAAAAAAGAGTTAATTACTTTCCTAATGATAAATTCGTCGATTACTGGAATTAATCAAATTAATTAAAACATCCATAATTACAGATTGATATTACTAATGAGTGAAATTGAATATTAAATATTTTATTAACATTTAATGATTTTATGTACATATGAAGCGATGTTCTTACAATTTCTGAATTAATTAAGTACCATACGACATTTTTTTGCGATTTTCCATTTTCTCTTAATGTTGTTCAATAACTATTTTAGGTATTGTCACAATAACATTTCGAAAAATATGTTATTAACACAAAAAAGTTTCAACCGTATTGACAAATTACGAGATTCATTTAGTAATACTTGGGAAAGAATGTGCAATGAATAAACCGAATAGCTTATCAGTCACTGCATTCACATACACTGATGTGTGTAAAATCGTGTATATTGTCTGTCGCATGCATTGCAGGAATTCTAACTTAAGCTAAATGACATTTTCTGTAATATTTTCTGGTAATAGACATATCAACTATGGTTATTGTATCGGCATTTCCAACAGTGAATAACGTTCCCAAAGTCGACTATCGATACGTTCTATAAAATATTCTACACATCAGCTGCGAATATTACTGCGGCGTTGTCGACGGTTGATAAGACCTGTCTTATCGACGTACAATTTTCTAAAGTAGATAATGCAGATGCCTGCAGACGTTGTACCGTTGCCTCTAGATTATCACCCCATTACTTGTAAAATTGACCGTCGCCGAATCCGGATAACGTTTTACCCGGAAAGTGGCAGGGCTTGCGAGGAATTTGTATTACCATTCCTGATCTCGTTACCATTTATAATCGTCTGATTAGCTCCCAATTCTTCTCTAATCAGCTGCGCTAACCGCTCCAAGGCCTGAAAGGAAGTTCAAGCGGTAATTTATGATTTTCAAAGATAAGGAAAAGTTTAATATGCTAACGCGGAGAAATTATAATGTGCATTATTCATAATACGTAATAATTAAAGACCGTACATGACAAAGGCTTGCAATAATAAACTGTAATTTTTTTATGATCACAGAAATAGGTCATGTAAAATACTTGTTTGGAGGACATTTATCATTTGCTTAAAGGGAAATTGCCTATCATACCGAATTCATATCTTCGTAGGAACATTTAGAGAAGCTCGCTCTAATTGCATTACACGGCTTCGCAGGATCCTTCATGAATGATGCTCCAGGCGCCATTAAAATGCCTTGAGCCGCACCACGTTGCATTACCAACTTCCAAGTGTCTTTCAAGCCGCGCACTTTGATCCACAAAAAGAATCCACTGCTCGGTAGCGTGAAGTCGGCTAAACCTGTCAGGCATAGCGAACCATCTCTGTTAATTGTCAGGATCTAATGAAATAATGCATGGAGAATTTCAATGTCTCGAAGAAGTTAACGCACTATATTTTTTCAGTATTTGTATACATATTTCAATATTTGTCTGTTAGTCAATTCAATTACGAGACAAAAAGAAGAAGCCTTCAGAAAAAAATGAAAGGGCCTTTTTAGACAGCTACTTAAGTGGTGTTTATGATGAGTGAGATGTTGAATGTAAACATCCAAACAAACCAGTTTCAAAGAATGCGTTGCCCTATTAGGGATTCTTAAAGGTCACTATCTACAAGTGCTTCTACGAAGCAAACTGGAAAACTTGTCTGTCAAAGGGAAATAGATTTCAAAATGTATCACGTATTTTCATGTGTAAATAAAATTTGTATTTCTTCGACTCCCGGGAAAGTAACAATGGAAAACCTTTACAACATCAACCTTGATACGAGAGAAACATTACGAAGTTCATAAAACACTATTGCAGGATACTGTACATATGTTTTTAACAATGGCTTTACAAAGTACTTAATTAATTATAGCATTTGCAATCTTACAGATATTGATAATAGCCTATATCGATGTTTCTTGACGCTATTAAATTGAGAACAAATAATGTTAATCAAGACGAAACATAGGTCGAAACACTTTGCTTTGAAATGACGTTACCGAAGCTGCTTGTGACTCACCATTCAGATGTTTCCTAGCTAACGCTGCGATGACGTCCCTGCGTTCCTTGTAATAACTCCTGACCCTTTTGAAGTGGTTCATCATACCCTCGTAACCCCAGATCTTCATCAGCTTGTAAACCATCACCTATCGCAGAGAAGTAAGGATTTTCTTTTAACAACGAAATCTCCGTTTCCCCTTACTTTTTGCTGACAGTAACGGCCGGATCGAGTGTTTACGGTGGCGATAATAGCCGACACGCGCCGCCGTCTGCTTCGTTTAATTTATGTTCCGGAACGGACGATTAGTGTCGTTTCATACGATAGCTCGATATGATGTTTCATCATTATGCGAATTATGTTTACAGCCGACGGTTATTCGTTGAGCGTAACATCGTTTCGCCTCTGCTTCGCGCCCACTCACCCCCGAGCCCCGCATTTCCGAACGAGACCGATTTACTAATCGCCTGTCAATCATCTTCTGCTGCAATCGTTCGTCGTTGCGGAAAAATTAGCAGTCAAACAAACCGCCTGACCTATCGTTGATTCAATTATATTAACGTCTACGAACGCAAACAGACATATAACCGCAAATACCGAGTACCGATTTTACAAAACAGGGTCTAAGGAGCATATTTTTCAGATCAAATTAACATTTTGAATTTCGTCATTTTCGAAATTCGAGAAAGAACAAAGGCCCCTGTTTAGAATGTGTAATCGTACGAGTCTAGAAAAGTTGGTAGTGATCACAAGAACTTGATACTTGCTGCTGTTGTTGAAAATAATATTTTCTATTCGGTTGGTTGTTTGACAAACATAGCGGTTATCTTTCGTACGAATTGAACAAACAATTAATAGAATAAACACTGTCCTGTCGAGCAGCTGTTTTTGTTTATTCAAATAATTTTCGTCTACTTGGGTAATTCTTTTTCTTGGATTTACATACGCCGGTAGAAATGATAAGGAAGCACGTTACAAACCTGCGATAACGTAGGCGCATGTAGATGACTGCTCTGCAGGTGAAGTTCTATGCTGGCGATGATGGGTGTTGGAGCGGTTACAAAACCTATTCTAATCCCGCTGCTTATCACCTTTGAGAAGGAATCTAATCTAATGACACGACCTTCCGTGTCCAAAGATAAGAACGACTTGGGCTCCTCCTGAAAATAATTCCCATCAAAATTTCATAACCATCACACAAATCGTTTATTAAAAGAAATCAGAAACATGCGTTTTGTACCAGAGATATTATAATCTGGAGGATAAATGTAATTCTGTGCAAGTCTTAAATCATCGACATTATATTACTTGAGATAATTTACGATTTCAAGCTGGAGTGCTGGATTTCACTTACATCGTTGAAGTGCATGAAGTGATAAGGATCGTCATCGAGGATGAGGAAATTGTACTCGCAAGCTATCCTGTAGATCTCTTTTCGCCTCTCCAGGGGGAAAATCACTCCGGTCGGATTCGTGCCCGTGGCGTTTACGTACATAATTTTCGGCATTTTCTTTCTGCCCAGCATCCTATTTCGCAGGATGTCGCGCAGAACTTCCGGATCGATGCCGAAATCATCCTGCGGAACTGGTATTAATTCCGCTTTATGTGGGGTCACCTGAAATCCGCAATAGCCCAAATCAAAAATGTTCCAAGATCATCAATGAATTATCCTTTTGATCAGAGTATTTAACCCCGC
This sequence comes from Hedychridium roseum, assembly GCA_963989215.1. NCBI lineage: Eukaryota > Metazoa > Arthropoda > Insecta > Hymenoptera > Chrysididae > Hedychridium > Hedychridium roseum. The sequence continues at coordinate 6,717,903 of OZ022313.1, read as the reverse complement.
ATAAAATTAACACTAACCACTGTCTCAACTCCTGGATAAAATGGATCATGAACCAGGATTGGATCACCCGTGGCGATTATGGCTTCTAAGGTTTTGCTGAGGCCGTCTTGAGCTCCGCTAACTATTGCGATGTCGCGACTTTCCCACAACGGAGGAGTATGAACCCTTCTCTGGAAGTCCCTTAGAGCCTAAAGTAACAACCAAGAAATTTATTATTTTCCTAAAAATCGTGTATTTGTATTCAATAAAGAAGCTTTTCTGTAACAGAGATGACCACACACTTTTATTTGCGTCCATAAATAAACATGAAAAGTATGACGTCTGTGTAAACCGATATTGACGACAGTTTCATGTTTATGATTCATGTTATTGCTTCAATCTCATTTGTATGTCATACTGAATTATCAATGTAACAAATAGGAAAATTGTGTTAATAAATAATAAAAGTTTTGCTAAAAGATTTGCTTGCCTTCTTAAAAAAATGTTATCCTCCCTATGACAAGCATTATTACATTTCGCTTTTACGTTCACGGATTACTAAATCAATAAACCAGATAAGATACATCGATAATTCCTCACTGAAAAGTAAACTCATTAATTAACCCATGATTAATGGACACCTCATTGAGTAACACTTTTTACATTCCTCGACATTTATTTCAAACTAACATTTTTGGAAAAATATTTACAACATAAAATATTTATGTTTATAAATATTTGTAATATATTGACAGTTATGAGAAAACAAGAATTTAATACGCGGCAAATTATCTTTGATGAATTACTCTGAATTTAATCTGCGAGATTTGTTATGAACAATTTGGGATATTTTAAATTGCACTGTACTGTCTACTTATAGACATGGGAACGAAAAACTTTCTTTAAATCCCTAATTCGTCATTGAATAAAGCGAAGGTTTACGCGTGACTTCAAAAAATGATTACACTTTCCATTGAGTTAACAATGTCCAGCTGCATTCCAAACCAGATAAATAGATTCCTGAGTCATGCTTAACTAAAGAAACAACACTGAATTCAGTGTTTGTTTAAACAGATAAATCGTTAACCTCGTAAAGTTGTTACTTCTCGTACATCATTGTACTGGATTGACTGACCTTTTGTTTCGCTCATTGCATTGACATTTCGAGCCTCGTAAGACGATAAATTTTTTCGAATATAACGTTAACAATGCCTCATTATGACTGTAGCTTTTGAAAACTCTTTAAAATCCAATCATTATAGATATAAATATTTAAAGAAAAATGGTTATTTCACCTGTAAAAGCGGTGGGTATCCCTGACTAGGTATGTACTGAAGAGCCTGTCCTAGTTCGGCTTCTTCAAGAGTGAAGGTAGATCCATCGTAAAGCTTCACCGCGATTTCCGTGAACGGAAACGTTTCCTCGTTTGGCATTCCCTCCGCCAGAGAGATCATCTTATTCGAGGTGGAATAGACGAGCTTTGCTTTAAAAGAAGAAAACGAAATATTCTGAATACAAGAAGGTACTGAACGATTTCCTCATAATCTATTTCACTCGTATTCTTTCATAGGAATAATTATGAAACCTAATTTGCTTTTAATGTACACATCTTTTTCTTTTGAGAATCAAAGACTCGTAATTAGATAATATTATTAAGTATTTGTTATGATTTAGAATACTGCAAATAATTATTCCTTTTATGGCAAGTAATTGAGAGAGTAACTAATGCATCAGTTAATTATTGATTTTCTTAATCGTAGTGATTGTCAAGTAAAGTGTAATATCCGAATGAAATGTTTGAATTTGTAGGGCTGAACTACCGATTTCAATGGCCGATGAAGTTAAGGTAACGTAAGGTAAAGGAAGAAATTTATTACGACGATGGCATTTGATTCTTCAATTTGTTTCTCTTGCCGTGGTTGCAGCGTAGCAGTAATTTTCTTGTACTTACTGAGTTCTCTGGTGGCGGCAGGCCGTCTCCTCTTGGACAGGTCATTCCTGAAGTAGGAGTAGTCCACGGGGAACTGATTCTTCCCGTTGTTCATCCTGAACTCGGTGACGTTTGGGACGAAGACTCGGATAATTCACTGGGGTTTCAGCCCTTCGGAGCGAGGATACGTCAACAACCCGGCAACCGCAAGGACGGAAGCAATCGCAGGGATAAGTTCAAGAACAATCGCAAAGAGGAGGAGAACTGCAAAGAATGGGATGATCGCTGAGAGGATTCCATTCGGACGTAAACTTCAACACCGATGCCTGGGAACTCTCGTTTGTCGAGAATCGAAATCGAGCGCGGCTGTCGACGAGATACTCTTCGTCGGTTACTCGTGTCAATACTGACAGCGCTGCCGGCCTGGCCGGCTTTTATAATTAGCGATAGCGCTGCTTGCGTCAGATAACGCTAAATACATTGGGAAAACGCTCTTCTCCCGTGCCCGAGACGCTAATGGGCCCCCACCTTCTCTATGTTTCCCCTCTTCGGGAGATTATTTTTCGAGACAATCGAACGGACGCGCGTGGCACGCGAGCAAGAAAGTTCCTTAGCTCGCGAAGATCATGCTCCCACGCGGAAAAAGTCCATAACTCTGATATTCCACATCTTTTTATGCCAACGATATTTACGATACCAATGAAATTAATCTGATGTAACAACTAGTTCACCTTGCAAACAAACGTCAATTTCCTAACGATATTGGTTTCACTGCGATTTTAACGTTTATTTCTATCATTTTTTCCGTCCATTTTTTTCATTGAAGAATGTTAGATTAGAAAAATGTTAGATAACTTTCATCGACGACAGATACATTTGAGTATCAACATTGGCTTGCAATCACATTTTTCCAATATAAAGGTAATGTCCAGAAATACATTCTTCAAAATGATTGAGAAAGGTTTACGTGTCTAACACTTTCGATAACTGTCGGCTTTACACTACTTTCCTTTCTTCGGTAATCGAAACAAAACGAGAAACATGCATAATCACAATATTGATCGTTACAGCAGGAAAGGATAATTTCATTCGTTTTTCCTCTTATCCGAATTCCGTGCTTAACATTTTCGTTTGCGCATTTTTGAAAACGTCAATTACGAAGGTTTGTCGATAAGATTCGATAGACTTATATTTAAGGCGTAAAAATTAGAGCGTGCTATCAGAAATGATGTAACGGAGGCTGAGATTACATTTTACAACGAATGAATGTCGAAAATTCTGATTTAAGTGAATGAATCCTATCGAAATATAACACCATTCATTCTCTCACGTCCTATATATTATCACTAAAGTAAGATGCGTACGTTACACTGAACCGATTACTGGAACGATAGTTATTCTAATTTAATCTTCGCCGAAGGGTTAACGGTTTCGCAAATACGTACGAAGGGTTATGTAATCGGCCAAGCGTTTCAACTACTAATTTACGAACTTAGATATGTATTTCTGATGAAACATAGAACGTACCTTGCCATTACCATTGCTGGCAGCTTTTAAATATCAACACATGATGCGATAACCCGTTTGCCTGAAAAGTTAACATTTGCGACGGTTTCGACAGCTGGGCGAAAGTGAAAGTGTCAATACGGGGATAGACAATTAGCTCGAACTACTTAGAATATGTATTAAATGATTTCCCTGCATTCATTACTCATGTAATTAAGCGCGGGCATTGTACGTTGCGTAATACAGGAGTTAGCAAAAGTGAATCAAAGGAAAAAGAAAGAACCTATAGAGATGTTGGGTTTCATTGCAAAAATTTCTGTAGAATTTCTTCAACAGATGTGGAACGAACTGAATGACAGATTACTTTCAATATTTACACTTACTTTGTGTAAACGGTAAGAAAATTTTCATTAACTTCTCTCCACACTATTTACGTCAAAGTAGTAATTCAGTTTTGTCCGCCCCATTCGCCATCGTTTAAGTGCCTGTTTAATTAATTAAGCGCGATACCGTAATGGTACAGTAAACTTTTATCGGTTCAATTGCCTAAAAAAACAATCGTCTTTTTGTAGCGGTCAGTTCGTTTTTCACCCTGTTCTCAAATCAGCCGAGACTATCTCTCGTATGCAACAGCTGAACTTTTTGATTGGTGTGCCTCATTTTAATCTAACCTTGAAACTTTCGTAAGCATTCTTCTGATGCAACAAACGAGAAGAAATGCATTAAACTGCGTTCTATTTCAACTGCGGCACAGCGATATGACGTGCAAAATGCGGGAGAAGATTTATCCTCTCACTCTTTCAATGCACATTACGTATAGGTACGTGCAATTGAAGAACTGTGTACAATTGAAAGATCGCAATCGAAAGAATAATAGTTTACACCAATGAAAAATTTTACTAAATTAAAGACACCTCACGATAAATACAAATATAAAATTTATGTATAATTCAGGTATGACTCCCTCAGTAGCATTAGATGAGTTTTAGTTAGCAGCAGGATGAACTACTTCTGAAAGTGGGGCATCGAAAAATCGTTAACATTACAGATTCAACAGCCGTAACTTACAAAGATCCCGTTTTTTTGGCTTATCTAAACTTGCTGACGTAGAACTAAGTTTATTTTTGTCCTGTTATCGATAAAGAAAATCTCCAATGAGATAGTGAGCAGTCTTTCCTAAGATGTACAGCTAATTTTGGAACCGGTACATTTTTCTTCTGTTATAACGACTCCCATGTTATTTAAATACCGAGATTTAAAGAAAATCAGGCCGAAACATAGCCGCTGAGGATCTTGTCTTTGCCACGATTTTTTTCATTATCTACGGTGCTAGTCGGGCTAATCAGTTTTGCGGAGAAGTTACAAAATAAAAATACGCTTGATATGACGTGCTCTTTCACGATGCTGCCCTATCAATCGCATTAGGCAATAACGATAAGGGCCTTTTTGCGTACTAAAGTGATACTCGAAAGTTGCAAGTCGTTGCCTTCACTTTCACGATAACAACTATTTGAATTGTAATCCCTCTTCCCGATAACAGGGGCAGTCCCGAAAAATTTCCATTTATCAACGATACATTTTCCGACATGTGATATAATGATTATGGCTTACGATAATCGAGCGTCATAATGCACGACACATATATATTTTTACGGTTAAGGGGTTTTGACAATATTTACTATTTGCCTTCTTCATACGTAATTTACGATACGTATTTCGACATATACCGCCCACTTTTAAAGCAATATCACATCCAAATAATCATGTCGACAAAAAACACGCTTATATCGCTTTAACTTATAAATATTTATAATTTTGCCGAAGAAAAAGAGATATGTCTTGCACGTGAATAATGTAAAAGAATGAATATCGATGATAAGATGTCCGCGTCACTTTTAAACCAATTTTCAAGAACTTCTGTGGCTTACACCGAATTACTCTTTATTGAACGGTCCAAATGAGCGGATTGAAAATATTGTCTCGAATTATACTGCGTAAGATATATTAACTTTGATATAATGGCGATTGTTGTGAAGTACCCAATAAAAATTCATAATATTATTATCTTTAGGGCTTCGATTAGGAAAATAAACTGTACCTGTTACAATCGCAACCGTTGTATACCGTTACAGAGTAGACGTAAATGATTATAAAAGCCCTGACTATGTTCGGTACAGTTGAAATTATTGTACAATACAATTACGTCAAATACTTTCGTCCGATCATAGTAACGTCAGATAATTCGTTTTTTTCGTGCCATCCTTGGCATTGTCTTCGTCCCCTTTTATTGCGTAGCATTAGTGAAGACGTCAAGAGCGATAAGTATGCAAATAATAACCCGATGTTCTTTTTTTCTCACGCGAGAATAACAAGGCGTTCAGCGCCGTTTACCGGGTTATCGCATTCTTTATTTCGCCTGCTCAACGAAAGCCTAGCGATTCTCTCTCTGTTTTTCATCATCTCTCTCGGCTGAGTTTGTCAAACCGGTTTCGATAGTCTGGCCAATCGTTCGTCGATGAAAAACTTTTGGAAAGTCCGACCGATTGTGAATGCCGCGATCCAATTGGCTGTCAACTTGATTTCTCGGTGACGTTTCGCGAAATCTGATTCAATTTCACTGAAAAATGTTTAATGGCCTGTTTTATGCAGTCGGTTTATTAAAGAAACGTTAAAGGTTGATAACCTTGCGTAATATGAAACGGTATTTGCTGAATCGAAGAAAATCGTAATTTAATCAAAGAACTTAGTCAATTTCAATTGAATTATTAAAGAATGTATCTTTTAATTTGTGCACTCAGGAATACTGCACTGTGGATAAGCGCTGCACAGAAATGTTATTAGATTTCCGAGATTATAGGTTTATGGACGTTCAATGGAACATGTGTTTAATAAACAGTGTGTGTGTGTGTGTGTGTGTGTGTGTGTGTGTGTGTGTGTGTGTGTGTGTGTGTGTGTGTACTTAGAACGTGACTTTGAAATTTTAGCTTGTACGCTGGGTTATCTTGACATTTCCCAAACTTACGCCGAGAAAGTAGAATGATCAAGATAGATGAATTATTTCGATTTGGTCTTAAGACGAAAACGTTTATCGTTGAACGATAAGGATGGTATATGTGATTAGTGCCGTCACATTCGTCTCGTTTTGGAATCAAGTTAATTGGTGTTATCATTAACTATTATCCGCAGTATCTTTGACATTATCGACTGACATTCGTCAGCAAAGTTATCACTGAATTTGACATGACACGTGTAAAATTAACGATAGTCATGTATTTCTTTCTAAACGATTACAGTTTTCCTTAAATGACGCTTTAGAAACAACTGAAGGGAAGACTTCATTCTGCACCAAATAAATATTAGATATTTATAAAAAGAAGCATTCGTTATAGAAAGTAAAAGAGTATTTGTATACACCACAGGATTTATTCATTTCTTACTTTTCTAAGTGAAGAGTTCATTAATATGGAGCGTTGGAATAGCTTTCATTACCTTAATTTTTTTATGACTTTTCCTTATGTGGGTTGAAATGTGAGTAGGCCCTTGCAATTTTCCTTCTAAATTCGAGCAAGGGATTTAAAAGGAATGCTATAGATATGTGAAAAGGATATGGTAGCGTAATTCTATTATAATCAAGTGTCGATGCCAATTATCATTGCTATTGCAATTGCTTATTCCATTATCTAAACGGGTACTGTTTGACATATCGTCTAACATGTTATTTATAAGCTCTGACTCTTTCAGCAGACCTGATGACGATTTGGCGATAAGTGTTATGACACCATATGGCAATGATATTACAAAAATTCGATTCATAAAGATTTAACGAGCTATAATTCACATTTTTCTCGGGGATATCGGACGTGATAAAGTAAATTCTATACAACATATTTGATTTCGACTTAATGTTTCTATTTCTCACGATAATCGGTGTGATGTAAGCGACAATAAAGTCGGACTGTATGGTCGTAATAGATGTTTTTTGTGTGGATTACATAATGAAAAGTATCAAGTGACACTCGTTAAATTTCATTAAACACAAAAAGTATGAATGTTTACGTGCCATTTCAATTGAACATCGTTAAAATATATAAGTTTTCACGGGGATGTAAGACTTGTTCAGCTTCATCGACTAATTAAAATAAAATAAATCATTTTTTAACCACATTAATGTTAACGACCATATTCAATTGAAAAAAGCTATTTAGGAAAACCTAATGAGCCGCTTTGAACTTATCACCCTCCACGCATTCGTGATAACGCGTTTATTGCCGGAAAGATATATAAAATTATAACTAGTGCAGACAGATTAAAAAAATCATGGGCGTTTAAGCCGAGTGATCGGAAAAGCGCAGTGAAATCATAGGTGGAAAATCATGAACGAGTGATCAGCATTGGAGGATTCTCCGCGGGCAAGGCGGAGATGAAGAAACGTACTTAACGAACGGAGAAGTTCATTAAAAGCGAAACGACATTAGCCAACCTAAAATTACCCCTGCCGATTCTCAACTACTTCTATCGCATCTCAGTTCTCTTTCTCCCCCCTCCCCTCGACTCGTTTTCTGTCCTTTTCCTTCCTCTTCCTGTCCGTACTCCATCTGAGTCGCATTTCGCAGATGAGCATCGGCTAACCGTAAATGAAGGAAAGGTAGATGAAAGCAGAAGGAGCTACTCGAAATGAAAAAGGAATCGGGGCAAGATAAACCAATAGACAGGCTAAAAGGTTAAAGTACAGTAAGCAGTAACGAGGAAGAAAGGCAGATTAAGAGATAACGGTGATCTTATCACTGACATTTTTCTAAGTACATTGCAAAGAATGCAAAGCATTTGTCATGTGGGCTAAATACTTACAGAATAATTTGTAAACTTACTGTATCGATAGAATTTGAAGTAATACAAAAAACGTTAAAACGTTAATACCGTTTTACTCGAATCTGGGAAAATTCACTTAGCCACACCCCATTGGCTCGTGTGGATTGGTGAAATTCAAATTTCCATTTGCTTGAGGGATGCCTGTTTTCGCGGGAAAAACGAGTAGATCGATGATGGGTCAGAAGGAAGACGAGAATGAGAATCACGAAGCAGACAAGGTTGACCTGGAAAAAAGGGACGAGAGAGTTCTCCCGATAGGAAATAGATCCTCATCCTATTGGCGAGCGGCAGAAAGACAGACGAGGGGGCGGGCGGACGAAGGGACAAGAAGAGAGGGGAAAATGACAGAGGATCCGTGGGAGGGGCGGTAAAAAGATCCATCTCCTCTGACGGGAGATTGTCTTCCATGGATATATCTCTGACTTGGAATACTTCCGATGCCGACTGTCGTTAGCCCTAATAGAGATCCACTGAGGGACTATGAATTGCCTACCGATTATCCCGAAATTTCATTATTTCCCCGTTCTCGCGCACTAAGATAGGCGCCGTCGACTTTCTCGATGGCCGACCGACTCTGCGCCTTACAAGTTATAACCGGAGGAACTCCTTCGGGATTTCCGCGAGAGAGCTGAAATTTCCTGCCTCAACCGGGTAATCGCGATGTCAGATTATCCGCGCGCAAATCCAACCGTAAATGTCGAAAACTTTCTTCCCATCAGATGTGTATGACCTTTAATACAGATACCGCATTTTTGGACAAGGAGGACACTGTAGAATGTTAATCGTAAGTTTAACATGGGGTTGGTATTTTAAAATAGCCTCTTACGATAATAGTAGCTTACTTTATGTGCCTGTTTCTTAAGAAGCAATTGCATGTTTATGAAATTGTTGTTTCGAATACTTTCGAACGGTGGTACGTCTTTAATTTTAGACACTTTAATGAAGGGAAAAGTGGGTTAGAGTGACAGCAATTTTTATAAGAGATTAAATAAATAGATCCAATGACACGTAGGTCAAAGTATTCGTGAAGATATTTTCTTGAAATTTGTTCCGAAAGTTTACTTCGAAAACTAGACTAAACGTTTCCATTTTTGAAATGTCATTTCGTTACGTAGCGTATGTTATTCACATGTTTTCGATTACAATATTCATAAATTCATATGTGACGTAACTACGTAAGGCGCTCTGTGTTGCAAAATGTTATAAACATTGATAGCGCTTAATTGAATGATATATGCAAAATATGATTATTACATAATTATCAGTGAACTCTGTTTAAAGCTTGGATGCTTATTACCAATTGTTTACGCTGTCAAAAGTCGATTAGAACGAGTCATCTGACTATCCGAGGCAGATAGTTACCACAGTTTAATAACATTTCAAGCGCTTCGAAACAATAAAGTTTCATATTTATTAACTCATTCAAATTCGTTTTTAGTCCCTCCACCCCCCTGACGCTACATAAAATCACATGAATGTTAATAAACTCGTAGTTTCGTGGATTTGGTTAAATTGGCAGCGCCACTTGTTACTTCACTTTAAAAAAAAATGGAAATTAGTAACAGTACCTTCCCAGGATATACCTGATGGGAATTTTCGAAACATTTCAACGGGCACTCAGCGTGAACCATTCCTAACAATCGACAACGTAACGCGGACGAGTCGTGCTCTCGTATACGTTTTATCTGTCAGTGGTTGCGTGGTTTACCGTCGGCATTTGTCCACTTGGCACAGCTGTTTGTGCACAATGAAGGCAGTTTACGGGAAGGTAGGGCGAGGACGATGAAGCGGTTACGCGTAAAATAGGTGGCCACTGCTCCGGGGAATCTGATTCGCCCTGAACAACTTCCAAGACTTTTGTGTTTTGCTTGTCCCCCTCCCCCGGCAGGAGGGGTGGCGTTCACGCCCCGACGACACCTAATTGGGTGCACCCCGCGGCCGGGCCATTATGCGGGGTGTCAAAATACTCTTACATCTCTGCTAATCCTTGAGGAACCCATACACGAGGGCTTCGCTTTCCCTCCCTCCCCAGCCCCGCCGTCTTCCCGACCACCTTCGAGATTCCTCGGGGGACAAAAGACGTGCGTGCTCGTATCTCAAAGCGTCCGACCGAATGCAGCCCACAATGGGAGCGTCGCCACACGCTCTTTCAACATGTTAAAGGCTTTCTCCCCGTCCAAAACCGTCGTGCAACGAAAAAATTCTTCCACGAGGGTTTCGGCAGTGCTGTGCAACGACGGTCCTGCATTATCGGACGTTTCTTCCTCTTTCTACACTCCCCCTCATCACCGATATACTCCCCCTACTTGTTTTTCTACGTTTTGTATCCCAAGTCAATCGCGTGTTTCGCTATATCGAAATACTTGAGAAGGTGAAATAATTATAAATCTCTAAGAGAATCAAATCCTGTTTGCACCTAAAGCCGAAATACTTTATGATAACAGTTCGTCCCTTGAATATTTCTGGGTTATTCTTAATGTATCGGCAGAAAATTTTAAAGGTTTCGTGAATATTTAATATAACTTGAACAAAAGAAATATGTTTTCATGTTGGCGATTATTTTCAATGGTGTTAGCAGTGATGGAACTGTGAGAAGGTTGCCGTATTTCGCTTTTTATTTGCCGACTAATTATCGCACGGTTCATCAGACGATTCTGGAATCTTGTCTGACCTTTTCGGGGAAATGCTTTTAGCGGCGGCTTTTCCTACTTGAGTGTCGCTAACGGGATTACACCCGAAGGCTCAATAATTGCTGATAATTCGGCCGAACTTCGTTAAGACGCTCATCTGGGTCGAGACGAAATGCTTTCATTTAATTATCGCTCGATTTCGATAAAACGATTATCACGTTACATGCCGATCGATCGCCTTTTCGTCCGGTCGAAAACGCCGGGGAATTACGTCAATTTCCGCTGAGAGTCGGATTTTATGATTAATAAAATAACACAAGACGCTGGATCATTAACAAAAAGCAGGGCAATCACTTTTCGTAATCTCGCCGAGGCCTACTAAGGAAAATTTAATGATGATATTTTCAGTATAATAATTTGAGGCAATATCTAAATACAAATCTATCGGCAGAACTTACAAACTTGTCATTTATATCGAATATTATTCGACAAGCATGAATGATATATTAAGATCACAACGTCCAAGATATTGCAAAATGAATCTATGACATGTAAAAATTTGTTGAGTGCAATGTCTCCCCAGCAGCAGGTCGAGCCTCGGTGATGTCTGCAACTGATTGTGGGAACCAGTCGGGCTGGTTTCTCCCCGAATCGCATTCTTCGCCCTAATTAGGTTTACGAAGCACCGTGCTGGCCGGGTGTACGACCAATTATCGATAATTGCGTAAAGATGTCACTACGTAAGCGGATTGCCGGAGGTTTTGCATCATTGTGCTTCTCTCTAAGCCAGGCTGGCCGAGAGACCAGCGTCGTTGAACGAGGGGAAAGGCTGTTGCCCGACATCTCTCCTAAAACGTAACGCCCCACGTCCAACCTTAACAATGAGGCACTACCGACTTTCCGACCACTACTCAGATGCCTGCAATTCGTGCTCGATTTCTCTTAATAGCCCCTTCCCAGTCCCAGTCGACAAAAACGTGTATCAAAATATTCTAATACTTTAGACACTACAAGCGCGTATTCAATGGACGACAGGAATCAAAGAAAATAGTTGCGATTGATAATCGTAATCGTATTATAATTTATAGAAAACACCAAATTTTCATATTTCATACTTTGCTGTGTAACAACTGTGTAACAATAGCTTTGACATCAATTAAGAAATAGGGCTTGTCCAGTGTCCATCTTAGCGAAGTCAAAGGTTCATTTCTTACAAACACGTATAAGACTTGCGTAAATATGTATCTCGTGGCAAAGATATTTTACGTTTTGAATAAGTACGTATAATTCGAGACAAGCGTGCTTGTAAATAGATGTATGTAATAATGTATAGGTATGTAATGTATAGGTAAATATCAGAAGCATAAGCGTATCCGTGGCCGAAGTGTGTGTTCGCGCCGGTTGGAAGCAGGAATTAAATTAGCTGGCAACAGAGAAAATTGAAAAATCTCTTAAAGCGAGGCAGAGAACGGCGGAGGCCGCGGGGTGTCGGACGGCGGAAGGACAGAAGGCAGCGGGAGTTCAGGAACGAGTGACTCCGGGAAGAAAGGGGAAGCCAAGGGGCTGGAGGGGCTGACAGGAGAAAGGAGGGTAGAAATGGGAGGTGGGCTCGGATGGGTAAAAACTCAGCGCGCCGCGAAAACTCGTTTAAAGATGAAAGGCCGGCTAACGACTTATTTTCGATAAGGAAAAGTTAAGGCACTTGCACGCCCTTGCCCCTCGACCGCTTCTGCCACCCTCCCCTCTCACTCTCTCTCTCTCTTTCTAGCTAGCGTTCCATCGTCGACGGCAGGAACGGAAGGAGTGAGAGAGAGTAAGAAAGGAGCAGCGAGGAAAGAACGAAAGTCACGAGAACCGACCCTCCGACCCTTCAACGAAAGCGGAGTAAAAAGTTGAATGGAATTTGCCTTATTCGTTACTCTCTCGCAGCGAAGGGCGTGAAAGGGAGGGCAAGCACGAACGAAAAGATGCCATGTCCTGCATCTCCGTGTCGCCATGCGAATTTCTGACGCGCCTGCAATGGACATTCCTCAATGAAATAATTCTATCAATCTCTCAGGGGTCATTCTAACCCAGAAAACCTCGCTGCTTTTTCTCCATTTTCGTCTGGTCTTTCCTCAAAAATTGTCTCCATCGTTTGAAACTGAGGACAAGACGTGAAGCGTGTATAATAACTGAACACGTTTTCGGTAGCGGTTGCTGAGAATTTGTTTCATCGACGTCTTCGTCGTTGTCGCCGTTGTTTTTCGCCCCGGAATATCCCCGGCATGGCGTGGTGCCTGTAAAAACACAACAGTTGCGCGATGCTCAACTCAATTGCCATGTCAAAACGATGTGAAATGGGATTGATGTAATTTGGTTAGGCGGAGGCCCACCCTGCGCGCCGTTTATACACGCCACCCCCTAATGTCCGCGCATTCCCTCGTCACCGTCTCTCCTTCTCTCTCTTTCTTTCTCTCTTTCTCTCCGTCTCTTCTGCGGCCCATCGAGGGTCGTACGTGGGACGAGAGTTTCGTGGTAAACGACTCGATTCGAGCAGTTGATTCTAATGACTCATGAAGTCAAGCCAAATGAGCGAACGACCGCCTTCACCCCTCGATTTTCTCCTCGCGTCCGCGACTTCCTTCTGGCGCAGTCCCGAAAGTGCATTTGTTACAGTTCGGCACATATTTGTCTCTCTTTCTCCAGTCCTTTCTTTCCCCCTTTGCCGATCTCACCCCTTCTTTTAATCCCCCCTTTTACTCTGTTCCTCCGGCTTGTCCGACTCCTCCGTCGCCTATCACTAACCGCCCCAAACTACCTCTCTCTCTCTCTGTCTGTCTCGCTCGATGTCTCTCTAATTTTCTCTCGATATTACTTCGAGTCGCTTCGAGCAAATCAAATAATTTCACAGTAGTCTCTCTGTCGCGCCCTACCGGCGCGTTTTCCCTTCCTTTTGTCCGTGACAAAGAGCACGGAGATTGATTTTTCTCGTGCGTCGCGACTCGCTGCGACCTAACGGCAAATATCATAGTTACACGTGACATTTGGCCGATTCGTGACTTCCCGAATGTACTTACACCATTCTGCACAACGGTTCATTGGAGATTAATTGCATCTACAAAGACACATCCTCACATAACGTCCTGCAGAATAGGATTTCCGAAACTTAATAAAGAGCAACATACATTAGACAAGAGCAGAAAGTGTTTCGAATTCTCAAAAAAGTAAGTAATTCCGCCGTACCTTTCGAATCAATTTGCACCTAAATTTCGTGTAATTCGCTTACGCGTGCAGCGATGTAAAAACGAAAGCCGGGGGAAATGTATTTGTTATTGTTTTTTAAACGGCGCATTTCGGTAAACTAATATTTTATTAACGCGATAGAAAGGCTCGTTCGGCGAACTGTAAAGTCAGAATTGACGCGTTGACGTGACGGGATCGAACGTTCTATCAGTGACGAGGGCCGTGCTCTGCGGGAGAATGGCGAACGATAAAAACCATTCGCGACCGAGTACGTCCCAATTCTGGCCGAAAATGAATTTCTATCGAGGTATCGGTCATAACTCGGTAATTTTCTTCATGTCGGGTTGGTGCAGGCCGAATGGGCGTTCCCATTTTTCGGAGTACTCGCGAAAATCGTCTCGTTTGCCGCGGGGGAACTTCGTTAAACTTCTATTCCGGCTTGCACGCCCTTCGCCCCCCTTCCCCCGCTGGACGAGCCCGATAATGGTCCGGCCGATGGAAAAAATGGCGATGGCCGATAGAGTCGCGGCCTCGCGGGATGATCGAAAAAAATGGCGCCTCGGCTTCGCAGCCGGGGTAAATGAATTTTACGTCGAGTGCCGCTACGCGCATACCCGTTTCACCGTCGAACCTTCCTACGTCGAAACCCAATCACCCCGGCCCTCCGCGTTTCCTTCTTTACTTGCTCGTGTAAACGTCATCTCGCGAGCACGTCAATCGTCCTTACGCTGCTCGCCAGAGGAAGATTGATAAAACCAAGGCGATTTTGCGGAAATATGTTCAAAGGAATACCCTCCCGTTTGAGGCTCTAAATCAGGAGTTTAACGGGTCAAGATTTTCAAGAACAGAAATCGCACTGTAACTTTGTCCCATTGATCTTCTGTAACGAACTTTTCTTGTCGGAAACGATATAAGAATATCCTGATTCCCATTTTGGCAATTTTCTTCAAAATAATTGCCATGAAGGATGTTGATTATTTATTTGATCTTCAAAGTTGAAGTAGATTGAATTAGGTAACAATTTATTCTGGGATTGTGCTGATTAAAATCGACAACGAAAGTAAACGTTTCATCGTTTGTCGTCGACACCTGCAAATTGAAGTTACTTATTTATTGACGGACTATTATGTCCTGTAAATTGTCTAGTGGTGTTCCTTGTAAAATTGCTAAACTACAATCTTGTCGTGGCAGTTGCGAGACAATGTCGATAACAGAATAACATCGGAACCACATCGCAGCCAAGGGTTAATAATGTCAGAACCCAATTTACGACGACAGTGAAACAGCTCACTTACTCATTATGTAATAACAACCTAACACAATTATTAACTTTCGTTCGCACACTTTTTTACTTTACCAATTCCCGTTTCCCGCGCGAAAATGACCAAATAAAAAATCCACCTTTGTCAAATAAACAATATTTCCTTTTCCAATAGCGACCGTGACAAAGTTTCTCCGGTTCTCAAAATTGAATCAAAATGCGCAACTTTAATCTCTTGATCGTTTACGATTAATTTTTAAGCGACGATGGATATTTTTCATCGCCTTGTCGCAAGTCTTTGCCGGTGATACCGGTGAATGGCAAATTGCGGAATTCGGCAAAATTCTTGCTGCGCCGTGAAAACGTCGTCTTAGGGCCTCGAGCTTTGAGGGGAAGTGCGTTGAAAAGACTGCCACGAGCGGGGATGCTATTGCGAGAGGAGAAAAAGCTGCGAGAAAAAGAGCCGGAACGTTGGCACTTTGATCTGTAACCTCGTTTACGGCGACGCTGGACACAGAATGTAGGAAACACCGATAACACCGGTGACGGAAATATCGACTTTTGAGAGCGCCCATGAGCATCACCTCTCCCGTCCTCCGGCCGAATCGTTCTTCCCGTTACACCGTCCCTTTCCCCAGCCGCGCTTCCGGCCAGTCGCTTTGGGCAAAAAAACGACACGGAGGATCGCCAGATTATTAAGGTCAGAGAACTCGATGAGATAATACGTAAAAGAATGAGCGGACAGGAACAGAGGAGAAAGAGAGCAAAGGGGAAAAGGCCGTTAAAAATCAACAAATAACTAAATGATAAAGAAATATTAAGTAAATGTTAACTTTGTAATATCCTTGAAAATGAACAAGCTGAAAAAATAGGGTTGTCATTAACAAATAAATAGAATAAATGAGTTAAATTGATCTAGATTTCAGTATTTGTTTCTTAGCTTCTGAAGGGTAAGTTTAATGAGGTAAATTCAGTAAAATTTGAGACAATGTTATCCTTCGGAACGCCTCGTCTGCACATTCGCCGATTTCTAGAGTTTTAAGTAAGCATTCTTACTGCTAATTAACGAGTTCTTTGGCTTGCCCTTAAAATTAGCCGGTCAGGATTTCACGTGTCGTCGATGTCGGCTGTTATTACAAGAATGGATGGAATGAAAAATCGCTGGGGCATAAAATCTATCAGGCTGATGGTGGGAGGACGAAGGGAATGCGAGACGGAATGAAAACGAACGGGATGGAAAAAGCCGATGGAGGAATAGGGGCCGACGATCGGGAAAAGCGAAGTACGTCCTGAGAGAGCGTGTGGCACATCCAAAGACCCGGAGTGAAAAGAAGGAGGGCGCGGACCGCTCTGGTGGCGGTTGAAAGAACCAATTTTGTCCTAATAGCAAAATCCCCAGCGCCGAACCCAATTTATAAACCCGCAAACATGGCTGCTGGAGGGCGCTCGCTCGTTCGTGCTCGCCCGACCAAATTCCAACACACAACGGCGCCGAACGTCGGATTTATAAAGCCGGCCCTCTCTCTCTCTCTTTCCCTCCGCCCCTTCGAACCCCTCCGATGCCACCCTCTTTCATCCCACACGTCATAGACGCGCGAATTTCTCTCGACGTCGGCCGCCATGACGACGTCGATGACGCGCATCCACCGGCGTAAAAAGAATAAACAGAGAATGACGTCGAACGTGCAGCGCTCACCTACGATATTTTCTCCATAAAAATATAACTTTCCCGGGGAAATCATTCGTAGCGGATTTAGCCGTTAGTACGGCGCAGGACCTCTTCGAGTTTCTGCGATGATCGGTCGACACGGACGACCCGATCGTAGTAATCCATGGAATTATGAATTCAAAAGATTTATTGTTAGTTTTATCGCGTTTCATCAGACTTATAGATTATTGAACGCACGAGCATGGAATAAGTAAAGTTATTAGTGGATTCAAGAAGAAATCTTCACTCAAAGTAGGTCTATTGCGTTCCTATTTCGTAGACTTCTGTGCTCGAATTCAATGAAATTTGTTGGCAAATTCTCAAACCAAACATAGCTTTGCAACTTTATGTGATTAATCGCTCATCGCACTCACCTTTTCATCCTTTTAAGTCGAAAAATTGTCCAAACAAAACGATACAAGAATAACGGTGCACAAGAAAAAATGAATAAAGGGCGAACGAATTGAGATTGTCCTTAAGTTCGGCACATGTTGCTCGGATTCCCGACATCGTTTTTAAAAAGAACACGACATCGAACGCTGGTAATAATTGCGTTTTGATTTCGTCAGCGGACGAAGTAGATGATTAGAGAGAAACCAACAGGAGGAGGGAGAGGGGAGGAGGCTGGCATGCGACAGGGAGGAGGAGGAGAACGAGCAAAGGGCGCACATGGTCCATAAAGGGTACTCCGGATCAGCTACAAAGGTATCCAACAGAGATAAATACGTCGCAACTTCCAACACACGCCTCGTACCGTTCTCTTCCGTCGGCAGACGGATATCTGCTCGGCATATGCACTCAGCAGGAAACGATGCCGTACATCTGCACAGATCCCGTTTTCGCGATAAAAGGGTTTTCGTAATCGATTTCGGGGCTGATAATGCACGGTGCAGTGAAACGATCAACAGTTACCGAGTACAAGAATACGGCGCTACAAAGGTTTTCATAATCGCATCATTCCTCCATTAGGGGAATTATTTTGACCTAGTATATTTCAGTATAACATTAGCTATTGTATCAGCGCAGAGTATTTTAGATAAATATAGACATTGCTTGGGAGCACAATGAACGTTTAACAATTGCCAAGTTCACTTGGTTCATATAATGAAAACGCAAATTCAGAAACCAAAATAATATAAATGCCTCGTATTTGCTTCTTATTACAAGGCGAGCAGAGTATAAATTTCAACTTTTGTAAATAACATTCGAAAGTATTTTGTTTTTTGCATTGACTTAAGTCAGTACCTATTATTAATGCCTTCTTACTTTGACAAACACTCATTCCCGGGATATTGAATTTGAGATACTTTAATATTTGGACAAATTCTTCTTATTTTGCCACGTAGTACAGTCCACGGTGGTACATAAAACTGAGTGTTTCGCAATTTGCATTTGATGACAGGCGTATTACACATACGGTACCCTTGTGTAAGGAGTACATCTCCCGCTTACGTCGACGTCTCCGGACTCACAGTTACGCTTTTAATCGACGGTACACGGACTGGCTGACCCCGGAATCATCCCCGCAGTTTATTTAACAGCGCCCTGGGCATCGGTAAACACGGGTTAGCGAATTGGCCCCAGGGCGAGACCGAATGATAGTTAACGTACCGCTAAACGCCATTGGAGGATCCCGTCCCGTCCCCTCTTGCCTTCGGTAACGACCAGCCGACTCGTATATTGCACGCACCAAAGGGAACCGTGCGGCCGAGTCGAGCCGGGAAGGGGGACACCATCCCGAAATTTAATTTTGTGCTTTTTGTATAGCGGCAAATCGTTGTCTCTCCTCCTCCGTCCCCTACCCCGTTTCTCCGCGGATCCCGTCATCATTCTTCTCTCGGGCCAACTGCTTTTATCCCTCTGCAACGCGGAAAACAGTGGCGAAATGGAGGCGAGAACGACGGTTTACGGACTTTCCGTGTATATTTATCCTGTGAATTTTCCTTCGTTAATTGCATGAACTTTGACAATTTTCATCGGCACGCAGAAACCGAGGAATACGCCGCGCTACATGGGTTTTCGACTTTATAACTGTCTATTATGGGAACGTTGCCGGATTTTACTGAATTCCTCGTAATTGCCTTTTTGAATCGGGCCAAATTATTTTAACGGATGGACAAACGGTTTTATATTTTTTCGCTGTTTGCGCATTGCGCTGTATGGTTCGTTCATTTCCGACAAATGATTCACTCCAGGGATTGCGTTTTTTTCTCCGTGAAATTTGTGCTTGTAATTTGACTTTTGAAACAGGATTTAGTTCAATATGACCAGCTATAAAATCAGATAATAGAGAATGAAGCAAAGTAAGAAACCGCATTACTGCAAATGAGATCATTTACTCAAGTTTAATCAACTATGGGTTATATTGGAATATTAAATGGTAGATTTTAGAACAAAAAACCATGTAAAACAGATACAATTGGCTGTTTTATTTGCCAAATTCACTAATTTTACCGCTTTCATTTTATTCGTACGAAAACAATTTATTTAAATTGTTTATAATTCATTACACATGGAATAAATCGTAGAAAAATTAAATTACAACCCTTATTTAAAAAGGACTTTTCCAAAGCAGTCTCTTTACTTAACATTGTCTTTACTAATCTAACTGAATTAAATTACAGATATTTCTCAAACAACTTTTACCCTGTGCGTTTACACTTACAACCAGTCCATTTTGAGCATCCACGTGAAACCCGCCGAAGAAGCCACGGGTTCGCGGCAAACATCGTGATTTCGTTCGAAATGGGAGAAGAATGAAAAACCGTGGAACGCTGGGCAAACAAGTCCGGGACTTACACGAGTCTGCGGGAGATTACAGTCCGTGACGAGGACGGTAATCCTCGTCGCTTTGACGTCGCGCCATTAACCGCGGGTTCTAATAAATGGACGAGTTGCCGTTTATTGCTGACATACTACGTGCTCAGGAGAAGAGGAGTAGGAAGAGAAAGAGGAAATGAGTGGAAGCAAAGGTGCCGGCCCGGTCCAGACAGAGAGAGAGAGCTCAGGGTAGGAGTCGGTTGGGGGTGGAGGGGCTGGTGAGACGAGGCGCAGAGATAGTCGACTTGATGAAATCATGGGCCGAGAATGAAACAGGGATACACCCGTGAGCCGTGTGTCGTGGCGGGCGTGTGCCTCTATTCCTCTGGCAGCGTCCAATTGGCGGGAGGAAGAGAACGGTAGGAGAGCTCGCTGCACTGTATACACAGTTAATTAAGCCCGAGCACCGCGTCCTCAGTGGCTCTCATCGCTTCCCGTCCACTCGCACGGAAGTTTCCCTCGGACGAATTAATAGGAACGTCGTCGCGACGCCGAAAGGAAGCTACGGGGTTTTACCGGCCGGTCGACTCTTTATAATTGGCTCCTGGCAAATCAAGCGGGATCTTTGAGCGCCACGCAAACTCCATGATTTCCGAGAGAATGGGTCGCTTTGTATTACTCCGATAAAGGTTGCCGGCGTAGTGAGTAAAGTTTCTTCGTTTCCTTTGCAACTTATATCGAGGTATAAATTGTGCCGAGGTTTAAACAGCATTTCAATGTTGTGCTATTCTATTTAACGCAACACCATTAGCAATTAGTTTCTCTTCGTAAAGTTTTGCAGAGAATAATTCTTATTGCGATGTTATTTTTTAGAATAAAATACTTGGAACAGTATTCAAGTATACACAACTGATGTTTGAGATTAGTTACGTGTGTGTAATTGTTAATTTCAAGGAAATTGAACCTGGTTAATGTCCCCATCGTCGTGTATCAATGAAGAAAATGGTGCGAGAGGTTCTCCATTGTCGTCCGGTGGATAAATTCTGTTGGGTAAACTCGCGGGCAGATTAGCCAGTGTCTCTATGGAGGACCAAGACGGGCGACAATGAGAACTATCGGTTTTCTCGAGTGGTTCCCGGGCGAGACGTTTGTATCGAGTTTACGGGGCACACGAGCCACAGAAAGATCCTCGAACAACAACGGATTAAGAATCGGAAATCCAAAGATCCTCTTGCGGCCTGTCTTCGTCCTCTGCAGTCTCTCTGCCGGTTTTTCTTCTGCCGTTTGGGTTCCATTGATGCCGGCCGACCGACCGCCCGCCGTGAGTTTTCCCAAAACCTGTCGCGAAATCCGTCGACGAGGACCGACAATGGCAAGCCCTCGATAAACGCCACCCGCGGCTACTGCGGCCCAAACAAGCTTTTCTCCTATTACGGATGAGAGAAAGCCCGTCTTTACACGGCGGAAAAGGATACAGAGAAAAGAATGACACGAGCGGGGAAGTAGAGCAGGCGCGAAGGTATGAGATCCCTGGGCCGTTGGCGCAGCTTTCATCCCGTTTCGCACCTCGGCGGGACCACCGGTGCTCGGATTCGAGGAGCCGTCCAAGGAAAATTGGAGCGGATTCTCCAGGAAAGGACGTCTCAATGGCCGGTACAACGAAATTAGACTTATCTCGGTCATCGCTCGGATCTCCCGTATTCTGCAGCTGCACGTCCCCCACCCCAACGACTCTTCTTCTTTCTTCCTCGGCTTGCTCTCTTCAACCCCCGGGACCGTCTCTCTCGCTCTTCTGCACTCCTTCGATCGTGAACGAAGAAAATCGAGAACATGGGATAAGAAGCCTGCGGAGAGTGCTCCTCTTCTCTATTATTTTCCCGCTGAACGCTCGCGTCAGATTTGCCAGCGGGTCAATGTAAATCGCCGTGGACCGTTGCTCTTTTCGACGATCGGCCGGACACACGTTATTGTCAAGAATAGGCTGATCAGTGCGGATTGATCTTCCCCAACTACAATGAGAGAACCCCAAGATTTTCTCGAGTGTTCAGAATTTAGGGGGCTCTCGAGTACAGTAAACAATTATGTGCAGAATTTGAACAACGCGGTAAGTCTTAGCGATATCATCGAATTTTTTTAACGAACCAATACCTTACAATAGGTATAGGTATTTTAAAAATTATCAATATTTTCATTAGGAACCTGCCATTGGGTTTAAATACTAGCATGCAAAAAATATTTCAATCGCTAAAGGATGAAGACTTTGTTCATATAAATTTTAACAAACAAAAGTTAAAAACAAAAATTATTGAACAGTATATATGTTAAACAAAGTGCTTTTAAACTCTCGTACTATCTGACTGTAAAATCACGATTCCTGAATACGACTTGTCTTGAAATTTTGTTTTACAATTTACTTCACCTGCACGTACGTTTCAGCGTATCCTAAACATGATTGGATTGGTGACAATGAAATCTAGGAAGTGACGCGCGAGGAAAATTTGTTTACTTGATCTAATTTACAAATACGATTGAGGTCGTGTCAGTTGAATTTACGGCACGTGAGTTAGCCGTACACAGGGAGAGCAAGAGAGAGAGAGGAGGGGAGAGCGAGAGATCAAGAGGAATTTCCCGAGCGACTCTCGATAAAGTTCTGAGAGTCATTGCCGGGCTACGTCGTTGGAAATGTTTCCTCGGAGTTATTTGGTCGAAGATCTCGAGCTCGACGAGGATCGGGCTAATCGCCCTCCTAGCCATCAGTGCTGGAACGTTTAACTCGGCTACCTGAAAGTTTTTCGACGCGCTGTGTAATCCGCAGGCCGCTCGAGATTCCGACTCGTTTTCGAGCCGGGAAATTAGCTAAAACTGGAGCTAAGTGCTCCGAGCGAAGTAAGAAGAGCCTTCCCAGGGCGCAAGGGTAGAAGGAGCGCGCGAATCGCTAAGACGATGGGGAGGAAAGAGGAAAGAGGAGAGAAAGAGCGAGCAAGAGAGAGAGCAAGAGAGAGAGAGAAGGACGCAGCTTTACTCGTTGATCTAACTTCACGGTCTCCACGGCTGCCGTCAGATATTTATCACGTTAAGTGGGATCCGGTTAAATGCAACTTCTCATCTGATTTCTCCGGCGCCTAAAAGCTTTTTCTTCGCCGGGGGCCACGAGCGACAGCGAGATTTGGCCCGTAGATTCGGCCGCGAGGGAAACTCCACGACATTTAAATACACTGAGATTCGCAGCTGCTGGCACGTCTGTACCGTGGCACACGTGGAAACCGCGAAAAGGGTGCCGCATGTCTGTGCCGGAGATTAGGAAGAATATTCCTGCACAATAAACATCTACACCGCTGCAGGGCCATTCAAATGTCCTTCCACGTCAAACATTCTGCCCGTAAACTTGTTTTGACTATACTTGCCAAGGTACGAATCAATTCTTCGAGGGAAACAGTTTTGTTTGGTCAAGAACTAAAAAAAAGTTCTTGTTAAAAGAATTATGAGAGTTCAATCATCATCTTCAGAATTACATTTGTATCAGAATGATCGGCAATTTTTTGTATCTACAACTTGTCTGAAACCGAATAATTGCGTAGTTTCTCCGTTAGAAAGAAATAAACGTCAGTTAAGGTTTTCGTGGAATTATACCTCAACGAAGCTAATAACATGCCGACCTATATAAATTCCAACCTTTTTGATAGACTATGATTAATACAATCTTAGAAATCATAGTGTAAAAAAATACTACGTAACTGTATTTACATGGAACCAATTATGAGACGAAAGAACGGTTACGTAAAGCAGTGCGCTCATTATTGAAAATGAGTTGTAATTAGGCAGCAATTATCAGATATATCCATCTGTGGCTCGAACAAACCGGAGTACTGGCGATTAATTTATCCGTACACTACGTTGTGAAATTGGAGATTCGTAGATCGATTTGCTATGCTCGGTCGATCGCGCGGGGAGATCGTAATGGAGGAACCACGTGAACAGGATTGATCGACGGAAGAGCGAGGAATCGGTCGCGAAACGTATAATTTGCGCTCGGTTTTATACGGGGCAGGGCATCGATTTACCAGAGACGCACGGCTACTGTTTCGCCTACAGGCGGATATCTTTTGTGCCGCGGTTTTGTGGGCGTGTACTTCCCCCTCGGGGCTGAAACGCCAAATGGCAACGACAGGACGAACCACGGAATCGAAACGCGCCGATGAGAATTGCCGATTCGCTCGTTCCCGATTCCCGGATTCCTCTTCAAGCGGAACAGAAGAAAGGAACGCGAGGAGGAAACGGAAGTGTCCCGCCGACCCTTTTAACCCGACGACAAAAACCCAAGTTGTTGCGTTCCTTGTAATTGCCGTAAAAATACCGGCTAGTATTTCTCCCTGGCTGTTATCATGTTTTGTCATTTTCAGGAATTTCGAGAATGGAAGAATATTATGGTTATTCTTGAAAATCGTGCAACCGATATATTAAAATGATTCGGTGTACCGTACAAGAAATTATCAGGTACACGGAATATTTAATAGTCTTGTTAATTTAGTCTGAATTGCAAAACTAAATTCAGTTTGTATTACTAAAATAATATATTAAAATCAGCAAACGAAGAATATGAGCGACAATGTACGACCCTTAATGTTTATTCAGCGGATTATTATAGTTACAATTACAGCATTGGATGTAACATATATATCATAATAATATTTACATTTACATTGCAACATTTACATTACAAGTATTTTCGTAGTCGATTATTCCACGCAGCGAATTTACAGTATAAGCCTATCTCCATTCAGATTCTAAAATATGTACGAGTAATCGGTAACCAGTTAGTTCATAAACAATCATTCGTATCAGTGTTTACCGAAATAAAACTTACAGCGTGACAAAGAAAAATTTATTTTTATCCTATGCACTAGATTTCTCATGAGATACGAACATAAAAATATTCTTAAGTAACATAATCCGTCATTTCCGTTCCTCGAATTGCCAAAAAGTCCTATTTAATCATCTTAATAATACGCCATTCATTTGGTGGTACGCAGGTATTTAGCTGTATGTTTAATCGATTTTGCGGCTGTATACAGTCTAAGATGCACGTGCCAGAAGCCAGCGCGTAAAGTATCTCATGAATCCTCTAGTATATCCGATATAGAAGGCTCCGACGTAAGCGGTAAGCTTTACCTCATTTCTGGCAATTACAGGGGATGCCAGAATCCGCCGCAAGAATCAACCCGCACCCGTTTACGCGTCGCTGTGCAGGGCTCTGCGTGTTTGTGTGGTGATTACACAGACATTTTCCTTCTCATGTCTGCCTGTACCACCCCGAATGAAGCCCGTTTAGGGGCGCGTGTCTGCGCATGTTCACCCCATCGTTCCCCTACGTGGATACACGTATTTTCCTACGCGGACCAATACACTTTCATTCGCCACACGTAAACTGGAAGTCGTCGAGTGGGTTGAGAACGTGAACGCCCGCGCACATGCCTTTCGCTTTATACAATTAAATATCTTCAGGTATGTAAATGATTAGGAGCAAATTTTCCTGGAAAGTGTATCCAGTATATTCCCGACGGGTTATGGAGACCATCGAGGTCAGATAGCAATATCAGTTGGCGATTTATTGACAGAATAATACCGATTTATCCATGACCTTTTTACGGTATAATTAAAGTACAACTGAAAAACAGGATTTCCTTAGTTTCAGACATATTCGGGGTAATTCAATTATTATACGGTTGCCAAATTGTTGCGTTTTTTCTATATTGTGCATGGCAGACTACGCAATCGTGTTAGCGAAGGCTTTTTCTCGGTATAGATCCGTACGAACACTGATATGAAATTGTCCCATTAGCTTTCATAGAGCGGCGGGTTGAAAAACGTTCTCGGTCGGGTAATCGCAAGCTATACACGGCGTTTGTTGATGTTCATCCATCTGCGTGGATGCAATTGTGCTCGTTGCGCCGGAGACACGGCCCACCCCCGTCCACCCCGCCCCTCAGTATCATGAGACTGTTTGTAAGACGTCGAGGGCTTATCAGTTGGATCCTTCTGTCTTTAATGTCGCGATACACCGGGCGCACTGGCGTGAACGCTGCTACGGTTTAATGCGCGGCGGTGAACAGTCGGCACCCTGGTAGCAGGCAAATCTTTACCTAAGTCAAGAACCGTCATATAACTGCGGCTTTAAACAGCCGAGATACGTCCTTCTGTCTTTGATCCGGGCGTTCGTGTTCGTAGGTATATCTCCGCGCCCGTGGTAGTGCGATCGAATGTATGGAAGTGGCTAGAGCGCCGACGAAGCTCGGGGGTGAAAGGGGAAGGGAAGAGCAGAGGGTGTGGGAAGGTGCGCACGGTGGGTCACAGAAGCCCGAGGGGTAAGAATCACCCCCCACCCGTGGTGCAGGCAACCAGCCAGCTCGCGAGGGTATCTCCTTCCCGCGAGGGGGCAGAGAGCAGGAAGGAGAAACTCGAACGAGGGTTGAGCACCGCTGCCTCGCCATGTTCGCGGATTCCCGCTGGCATTGGTCCGGTTCCCGAGGGTCCGCCGTGCGGATTGGCTCGCCTAGGCCACGCCTCGTCGCTCCGTCGTCAGACCTCTTCTTCCAGGCGAGTTCGCTGAGTGATCAGAGGGAGAACGTGTCCCGTTTCCCTCCGGTCTGCAGGACTGCGATGAAGGCCACGCCAAGCTTCCCCGCTGGCTGGCTAGTTCTCGCTGGCACGACGCACGCTCGGCAGCTCTGTCTCACTTCGTGAGGATGCTAGTGCTTTCCTGGCATCGCCGATCAGAAAATCATCGAGCCTCCGCGTGTGCGTACTTTCCCAGGTCCGCGATCGTTGTCGATTCTCCCTGAACGACGAGATATCAAAACGCGGATAATCAGTGCGACGAAGAGAATTTTGGAAATTTGATATGAACGTTGCCGGGTCATCGGTTGAGTCGGTGGATCGTCGAAGATAGTGGGATCTTGCCGAAATTTCTTAACGTCAACGGAACAATCGATTCATTGACTCTACTGATCAATCTGCTTTTTTTTTGTTTCACTTGATTCACTGTGAAACCGGTCGTCCGGAGTTCATAGACATTGGAGCATTTTCGTTGGATGCTATGAGTTATTGTAATTTTACAATTGTGGATGGAGAAGGACAATTACGAGAAACCGCCTTGGAAGATCGAAAATGATCAGAACTCTGGGAACAAGTTCGTCGGAGCTTTTGACGCCGAAATTTTTTACTTTTTCATGAACTTCGAGCAAAGTTCTTTGAATACAGTGCGACGATAATTTGCGTTACGTTGATAAACAGTATCGCGCGAATTTTCTCCAGTAAAATAGACGAGAATTGTCAACAAAAGATTGTTCTGACCTCAAATCTTACATCAAGAAGAAAGGGAACAATTCGAACACGATACTTTGATTTACAGACATTCAAAAGTGTTCCGTCGGGAATTATAGTTCGTGATTTTTGTTTAAACCCAGCCGCAAAGACGAAATGGTTTGACTGTAACGGAAGGAAGAGAGCAGTGGTACTTTGGTTAACCGAGTGATTTGTCAACTCGGTTCCGGTGAATTGTGCCGACGTTATCAGAAATGGTCGGACGTGGATCGATCGTGATCTAGCGCTACATCGCTCCTTGAATCAACCAATAAAGAGCTGGAAAAGAAATACAACACTGACGAGATCAGCGATGGATTCGCAGCAGTTGGTTGACACGGCTTCCCAGAATAGCCAAGATATCGTTCTTCCAAAACCGGCAAGCAGCACACCCCGTCACAGCATTGACGCCATCCTCGGACTCGCCGGCCACAAGAGAACTCATCAAGAAATGGAAGACTCTAATCGGGACACTCAAGAGAACACAGGTATCAACAGCTTTGAGATAACCAATTTTTCCTCGGAATTATCTAATGCTTTTCGATAGATTCTCGGGTCCATTAATTTCAAGCTATTCGAGGTGCTATTTCTATGAACAAAATGGAGAATTTCTGTATTGTTTTATGTTACTATCTCTAATTATGAGGAATTATTAATCACTGTCACGAGCATTGTGTTCTAATTCAATGATGAACAACTCGTGGCCGGTCAATTATTTACTGGCCGGCCAATTATTTACCCACGGAAATCAGCTAAAGCGAACAGTTTTTGCGTTTAGGATGGTGCATTAATGTACGAAATAATTTTCAATGGTTTCCGGCTTGTACGGATTATTGGGTTCTCAATTTGGCCCGCTAGGAAAACGGCTGCTCATTATTGTTTGTAATTAATTGTGCGTTTGATTTTTTTATATTCTCGAGTTTTTATTTGAGAATCGAGTAATACATTGTCTTTGGAGAATAATGTGCTTATTTGAACCACACAGGTAAATGGAAATAAGATTGTTAATTAATTATAGGAAGACAAGTAACATACAACGCCCTGTTGATACCATCATTTTACATGTTTTTAATCTTCAAAAAAAGTGGATGAACATTTGGATTTCAGAATTTGTTGTTCCAAGGAATTAGCAACGTTTAATAAATGACTTGGTTATTTACATCACATTTTAATCAACTTCATAAATGAAACAATCATATAAGCATTTTTTTTTGTAAATTTAAACGATTTATCTATGCATCGAATAAAATATAAATACATTTTAAACGTAGATAGTAATCCGAGGTAACATTGTGTTTACTTTGGAAGGTGTATCAATTGACCTACAATTAGTCGATATACGAAGGACTAATTTGATCGGATTTAGTCTGCTATGTCGAACGAAAGACGATGTAGAGGCGCGTAATCGGAATTTAATAAACCGGAATGAAAGTTTCGGAGCGTTATTAGAGTTCCGACGGATCAACTCACGGCACTATATTTCTCAATCATTTCTATTTAGCGTTCACCGTGTAGCTTATAACAAATCCAAGGTAGTCAAACACACAATTTACAAAGCTTCACTCCATCTATTATTATTAAACGAAACTCGTGATTAACTTTAGGATTAAATTTCTTAATAAAACGTGCAATGTCACGCTCCTAATTGACAGAACTTTGTGTCACTTTGTTAATTAATTTAATGAACATATCACTCAAAAGGTACCACGTGACAAAATTTGAAGCCTGGTTTTAGGGAAATAGAAGACTGAGGTATTGGAACTACGACCGAAGGATTATAACTGAAAGTATTTGAAATTGCCATGGTTGGAGATTATTTAATGATGTCATAATTGAATTTATACGATAAACAGGCTAGGGAAATATTATATGCTAGGTAATGTTATCTCAAACCAATGAAGCTCCGCCTTATCCGACCTACCTTGAGATTAGAATCCGTCCTTATTGCAGTCATCGATTAAGCATCGTGCAAACGAAAGAATTACAATGGTCGGCTAATGCGTCGAGAGTCCTGGTTGGTCGTTTAACGATCAATTACCGAAAATTAGCGTTTCGCCGCAAACCAACAATTGCAATTTCACGTGCCGTGTCATTTCTTCGTTGATCTTCCGGCCGTTAGAAATGTCCCCGTGTGCCGACGGGTGTGCCAGTCCATCGGCATACATCGCTGTTCTCCGTTTATTCACTCGCCTATAGTACGCTGGATATACTTGGCCTGGTAATGCAGGTATATAATTGGAAAATCGTTAGTATCGGCGACGATCTCACACGGCGACGGCACCCTCGCCTCTATCAACGCCGCGCACACCGTACCGCCGCTAATTTGTCCTCTGAGCCCAATCAGCCAACACGCGCGTGTGTTACGTGTGTCTGCGTGTATGTGTGCTCCGACTGCACACACCCATACGGCAATGGATATCGATCAGTGAAATCTATCCAACAATTTACATTCTACCCACACTAAGCTGCATCAAGTTACCGCACGAATCATTGGAGTTTCCTCCGAATACCATTGATTTTCCCTCGGTCCCGTTGTTCCGTGGTAATTCCGTCATTTGCCAATTGAAAAAGCAGCCGGTCAGAGTCCTTGAAAACGGTATTCCAGTTTTTCTTACCTGCGGCAAAATAAGTTGGTGAAATTGCTACGATAAGATACCTGATTTAAACGTAAATGCATTAGAACGTGTTGCTTTTAATTATTATTTTGTACTTTTCCTGCTGTGGATGTGGTTGGAAGTTTATAAGGATGGGAATTTTTAGAGATCTCAAAGAATAGTGTAAAGATCCGTCTGCGTAACACTAGCAGGGGAAAAGTTTGATAAACATTGGGTACGATAGTCTTGTTGAATTAACATTAACATGGCGACGATCGATTTTATCATTACACGTTGGAAGACAACTTGATCGCCACACATTTATGCATACTAACCGGCAACTGCCTTTCACGGTAATGCAGTCCGTACGTGCCGATTAAACGGGTCTGACTAGTATCGTCACTTATCTAATAGTTTCGATCAAACGTAAAATTACCCTAGAGAAAATGTTAGAATGATTTTAAGCAGTGTCAATTAGAACGCTTTTAAAGGGAGGTAAAAATATTGACTACTTTCATTAATATGTATGATAAAAGAAAAGAAACTTGTATCTCTGTAGAATAAGAACAAAGTTTCTAATATTAACGGAATCTTAGAAATGAATGAACAAAGACACTTCAATTACTAAATCAACAATAACTTGATGGATTTTATACATTTCCCTTTTTTGACAATTATAAGACGAAATGCATTTGTTTGCCATGAGTCAAGTAAATTGACAGAGCTGTCGTTCGTGATAGATCGGGCTATCGTGATCTTTTGCGTCTGGTGGCTCGGTCAGAATCTTTTGATTCGCAGTTGAAGTTAAATGGCCGACACGGGAGTAAGAGGGAAACGGCCGGACGGGTATATCGACCGCTGAAACGTATCCGATAATTCCCATTTTCGAAACACTTTCGTTAGGATTGTCGCATGGCCACTGTCCGCCGGCTGTCGTTCGTGTCATTTGACGATCGTTCGCGTGCACCGGCCGTGCTCGGGGCAACGTTTACGCCGTCGTCGTTTGCGACACGTCCGCGTCGAAGGGTCGGAATCGACAAAACAATTTCGTACGGGTGCCGCGATTATTGAGAGAACAGTTGCTGCTACTAAAGCCACACGGGCCAAACGCTACCGAGGGCGTTATTTATTTTCACGAACCCCGCAATTCCCTCGTTTTTATCTACCTGCTTATCTTCGTATTACATAGACGCGCGGACATCAGTCATTCGTAACACGCTCGTCAGGATGTAAATAACATTTATCAAGCTGTATTTCAAACTTAAATACATCTTTTATTCAGGCAAGCGATAAACGATAATCGTGATAAAATATGTGAAAATCTATTGAAGTTGATATAACGCTGAAAAGTGTTCGATCGTGGAGGAAATGTATGAACTGTACCGCTTGATAGAGATGTTCTAACATGATACTATAATACTTTGCTTTATCTATAATTAAATGTATGTTAAGAGCTAAACATGATTTAGTGTACGAAGTATAAGTCTTACAATTGCCCATAATGATCACCTTCCGTCAGTCTACGTGTCGGGCAGTTTTACGATTAGCCTGTTAAATTACGCCATAATGTCTCTTACGTGTCTATAATTACCTAAACAAATGATCGGAAGATTAACGGTTTGACGTTAAAGTAGTCCTAATAGATTCAAATGGAAAGCTGATAAATACATTCCCGTGAATCATAAGAAACAGTGAATAGAGTCGATCGGAATGGCAAATCCTCGGACCGGGAACATAGACGCACAGGCGCATTTTACAGGATCGATAGAGCGTTTCTGTTAAAAGCGGATAGTAATTGCCACCTAATTGGCAACGTCTTACCGCGCC
Source organism: Hedychridium roseum (assembly GCA_963989215.1). Lineage (NCBI taxonomy): Eukaryota > Metazoa > Arthropoda > Insecta > Hymenoptera > Chrysididae > Hedychridium > Hedychridium roseum. The sequence goes on along the minus strand of OZ022313.1, from coordinate 6,686,255 downwards.
AGGAAATCTCCGGTGCTTATCTGGAAACTTGAAACGCGAGATCCAGAGAGCCCGTGTAAAAGGTAGGAGGACGGTGAAAAAGGAAGGTAACGCGCGGGGGGGGAGACTGCTTAGACGGGGCCCAATCTTGTCCGGCTAATCGAATTATCATTAATTATGATACCGTGCGCGAGGCGGAAGAAAAGGTCCGTGACGGGACGAGGTGTGGACCGCTAATAAGTACGGCGTTGAGAAAGAAGCGGACGGGGCGGAGAGAGAGTAAAAAAAAAAAAGAAAAAAGAAAGAGGAATCAGTGGAAGCGGCTTTAAGTCAGTCGCTTCTTAAGAGTCGAACTGACGTGCCTACTAATGGATCGCGCCTTCCTCGTATCGGCCCTCTTCATCTTCTCCCTCGATCTTCGCTTCTCCAAGGCTCCCTTCCTCCCCTCGACCCCCTTTCTAATCGTCCCTCAGGTCCGTCACATTGGTAATCTCGAAACAGAGCTAACTCGCGTGTTAGCCGCGCTCTACTCCTAAGGTCCGAGCCTTTTCGTAAAAGTGCCGAGCGCAATTAAGCGCTACGGGTTATAACGGCCAGTTCGTGTTGCGCGCGCGGTAAGTAATTGTTCGCGCGCAACGGCAACATGCTTCTCTGCCGGTTCTCCTAGCTGGTAAGCAGCCACCGCGAGATAGAGCGTCGACAAAGTGCAAGGTGTACGTTCCATTACGCTTAACGAGAATTAATTACCGTGCCGCGAGGCTGTCTGATAGGACCGGAAGTGCCACGCTGGATTACCCTTCCCCGACGTATTCTCACGAATTCCCTCGCTAAGGTTCTTGTCAATGTCAGGCATTTTCAACGGTTCGAGCATTTTCGAAATTTCGTAGCGTGCTTCCAGTGCGATAGGTGAAAAAATTGAGGGGTTGTTGATTATTAAGAAAGACATTGTAACGAAAAGGAACGTTAAGTAGAAATATCGCGCGTTAGTTATGCGAAATACGCATTTACATTTAGCTCGAATAGCATAATTTGATTAACGGGTGCACTGAAAATTGAATTTACAGGACGAAAATTAATGAAACCGTGCCATTTGATAGCTGGAGTCAATCCTGCTGTGTAGATTATCGCGAGAATTGCCCGGCGTAAAAGAACAATACGGTTAACGTATTTCCACTTAAAGTCTCGTTATATCGTTGATGATGATACAAACTGTAATAAACGCCAGGAAGCCGACGCAATTTCAATTTGGACGAACGGTAACAAAGCGTTTCTTTCTGTGCGGGCAAATGTAGATAAATTTAACATTAACCGAATTGCCTCTCTCTTTCGTGCCGGCGTAATCGGCCGGAATAATGTCTGTGTTACGAAAGGATCGTAATGATCACATGGTCGATCGTGCGTATTAACGGCATCGCTGGTAAAAGGTTTCGTTGCGATGGTAATTTCGTTCGCGTGACAACGGCGGTACACCGTTGCCGCCCAGGGAACGTGGGATATGAACGAGGTCTACGGGCAATTATCCGTAATTTCATAGCCATTTATTGCGGCCGCATCGTGCCTTTCGGCCTCGCGCTCTTCGCCGTCCGCTGACGCGACAGCAATGACTCGGAAACACGGATTTCATCGCGGACCGCTGCTTATTACTTAAACGCTGCGTACCCGTGTAATTGAAAAATACCTACGTTTTTTCCCCTTTAACGGCACCTGCATTGTTCGTTATTTACAATCCATCCGCAGTACTGTACAATAATGCACTTTGCCAGACCAAAAAGGTAAAATAGCGATTACACAAATGACTATGTACAAATAAATTATAGCCCACTGCATAGAACTCAACGAAAAAAACTACAAAGACACCTCACACATTGTTTTCAGAACAGATATCTCTAACTTATTTTTCGAAACACTGCTCATGAACCACAGTGATATCGTTAATATGATTCTTAACAAGTTTTTCTTCGAGACAGTCAATGGTGAATTGCAAAGTTTCTCATTGTATTTCTTTTATTTTTGCGACATCGCCGTGATTGCGCGGCTCGGAGTCGCCGAGGATCCTTAATTTTCGGTGACAGAGGGGTGCGCGGGGGAGGGGGTACACATCGGCTTCTTCGACGAGCCGCCGTGAGCGAGACGTGATTTAAGCGAATTACCGTCGGATCAGGGCTTACGAGTGCTAATTGCCGTACAGGTGTCGCCGATCAATCGTACACCGGGGGCCGTCGGGAACCCATTTCGCTCGGCGCCGGGATATATGTATGTCGAAACGCGTAGCCCTGTATGATCGATACTCCGGGCGCTGGAACAAGAGGGAGCTCGCCGAATATGCCCGGCACGAGCGGCTCGAAGGGCGAGGCGAACCGACCGACAAACAGAGACGAACGGGGAAATCGAAACAGACCCCGAGACGACGGATCGGGAATACAGACGCTGAGGAATACGATGAAGATGCACGCTTCGACCCTACAGTCGCGAAGAAAAGTTTATCGTGGAATTTACGCCCGGTACTTTACGAACACAAAGGTCAATTGATCGGAAACGAGCTTCTATCGATGATCAAGAAATTACTTAACCATTTTTAAGTAACGGAAAAAGACAGAATAGGAATTGACGAATATTGAACCGATGTTTTTGTAATTTAGTTACTGTTGTATAACTATGAACTGCTTGGTAGTGTGTCAAATTTAAGAATGATTGTGAAACGATAAAAAATTTTGTTTGTGTTTATTAAGATAGGCAGTTATTGGAATTTGAAAGAGTACAGTGACTATATAATGTATATGTAAAGTTCAGTCCTTTGATAAGCTTACAAGCGCGTAAAGCGAGACGATATAAAAAAAATCAATTACCGCCGGCAACAAAACAAATGGATAAAGTGAAACGGTGCTGAGATAATAAAGTACACGGAGAAAAAATGCCATTACATTAAATAAATGAGTGATGATAAATGTAGCTATTAATATTTCACAACCGAAAGAATGAAATCAAAGTATTAAGTATAAAATGTGCAGTATAATTGCTTTGTTATCAAAACCACAATTCTTAAATAATCAGTAAATTGATTTTAAATATCAATGGAAGAAGACGAATTTTCAATAACATAAACATGTGATACGCCGATGGTGGTAATTGACCAATAATGTTGCGGAACGAAAAGCAATAATAATATGAAAATTTATGACGGCTAGTGCGGTTAGTCATTATGAACAGAAGTAAATTGCTTTGTCAAAGACGTAATGCAGCGATGCCGGGCATGGATTATTTGCGGCTTTCCGAGACACGCTATAATGCAAATCAGAAAAAATAAAATTCTTGATTGCAAACAATGACTAATAATCGGTTTAAAGCTATCTTTTTGCAGACAAATCATTTCTGAACCTACGATCAAATTGATCCACATCCTTCAAAAACAATATACATTCCATTTTCAAACCAGTTGCATTTTACTAACAGTCAACTAACATATAATTAATTTGCCTTTTTTTAATATAAAACACTTCTATAATACTGCCCTAAATTTTCACTGCCGATAATGCAACGTGTTTAGCGCTTGGCTAGGTGCGTAAGAAATTTAAGTAAATCTAATAGCGAACCAAGGAAATTCAACGCATGTAAATCGCTGAACGTACGGGGTGCACGGGATTATTTGTTTGCGTTTCTTAGGCGCGTGGCGATCCGGGCCGCAATATAATAGTAATCAACAAGCAGGGGTAGAACCGTGCTCGTTATCGTTACTGGTTAATAATTTAATTGTTCGGTGGCGTGCAAGCTTTATTGGGATATCTCGACTAACATCGAACGCCGTACACGCCGCAACGACGCCGTGCCGTTGCCCGTTGCATTTTACGCCGGCCACGCGAGGGTAAAAATGCCCCAAAGATTGTACGGAAGCGGCAAGAGGGATATTATCAAGTTAGCCAGAAATTTATGATCGTTTACGACGCCGAAGATTTAACGTTCTAAGGAGAAACACAGCTCATTTCGTTGTTCGCGTAAAGACTCGTTACTAAAACGAAGCTAATGATCTGTTGGCAGGGGAAGTAAATATTTATTGCTAATTGTAGACTTACTTAGTATTTATTTTCATTACCACGCGTATTTGAGTTATCATCTGGTAGATTAGCCTATTAGTATTTACATCGGTATATGATTCCCATTACGAACGATAGATAGATCGTTCATTAATATTCATAAAATTCGTCGCCTTTTTCATTAAAGGTTCAAGATTTGTCTTACAATTTTCAACTGGCACGCGACATTTCCTCTTTTTAATGCCCTCCCCGTGTCGACGGAAAATTACTGACCCTTGCGACACAATTATATCGTCGTAATCACCGCGCGTAACTACGGATAACGTAATTTTTCAATCTCTCCGGACTCGCAGAATTGTTAGGGCTAACGAAATTGTATTTATATCCTCTGCAGCTGGGGGGAAGATGCAAACGCCATCAGAGGGCGGAAAGAAGATTCCGATATCATTAGGATAGAACGAGACTTTCCTTCGTTCCGATCGGGTCGTGCCTGACTTTCCCAGCTTCCCGACTTTCCGTACGATTTCCGTTTCCCAACGTTCCGATCGTAATTAACTCTCGCCCAGTTTGCCCGGCGCTCTGCCGGCAGTACATTGACCCATTTGCGAGGAAACTTTATCCCCGCGGTAAGAACTCGATGACAGCTTAAGAGCCTTTCCTCGAGCGTCCTTAAGACACGCGGTACACGCTGCTTCCTTCGTCCTCTTTTCTCTCATTCATACCGCCTCGCTTTCGATCGTTCTCCTGCCACCTCCCCCCCTGCCTCTCTCACGGTTCTTCGCAACTTTGCATCTTGCCGATCTGTCCGCCGTCGTCTTGACGATTTAATAATTCAATACCGGTAAGCGAATAATCGACGAACTCGATACGGCTTCCAGCCCGAAGAAGGATCGAGCTAGCAGGATCGGGTAAACCCCAAGAATCACGTGTCTTTTACGTTTTTCTACCGTCTTATAATGCACAGTTTTATTCGTTCTGGAGGATTCCAAGTGTAGCATGAATAGAAAATGTTTAACAACGTTAACAAGAGAGCAGGGGGTAGTAATAAATTGATGAATGTGTCAAGTCTTTATGCAAATCTTATTTTTTTAATCTAATAGGACTAATAACTGAATGATCTATTATTCAATAGTTTTCCTCAAGTCACTGCGAACGTGTGTATCCTACGATTATCTTTATACAGAGGAATCAGATTTGAAGAGAAGTTTTCGACACGGTCGAGGCGAAATTCAGCCGGGACGTTCGAAAGGAAGCGTATGCACATAAGCCGGGGAGGAAGATGCATCGTAAAAACGTCGTAACCGGTCAAAACGCCTCCGTGGGGATCGATATATATATATAACGCGTGTCGGATTAACAGGCGCGACAGGTGACGTCGGGCCCGGAGCTGCTTTTACGAAGAAATTTCCGTCGAAAAGCTCGGTGCCGTGCAAAGTGCCCATTGCGTTTCGTTCCGGAGATAAAAACTGACGGGGTAAGGGCAAGGGAGTCTATCGCGGATAGAGATAGCGCGAGAAAAAGGGAAGACCCGATTGCGGTATACGGAATGAGGGAAGGTAAGAGAGGAAGGGCAGGGGGGGGGGCGAGAAGTTCCGAACGACGAGGAGGACAAAATTCCATAATCCTCTTTGGTCGGCGAGCTAAGCCCTCTGTATGATGGCATGCCATTTTCTTTCTTTTGTTTCCTGCCTCTCGTTTCGTCTCTTCCTCCGGCCAACGTACTCCTGTCCTCCCACGCCGATCAAGAAAATTTAATTTCGAATCCATGCACGCTCGCGTCGACTTAAGTGCCGACGATGAGCGGACGTGTGCCTCGTTTCTGCCGATTCTTAAGGGTTGACAAGGACCGTTAATAGGATATACGGACCAGCGCGAGTATCGTATAACTACAAAGGCACTTCTTAAATTTCTACACGTTAATTATCCGAAAGACCGGGCAATAGCAAATTTGTTTGCTCAATGCTAACTTTATGCAGTTTTATGTCTTTTGATATATCAATTAATGGGCATTTCAGTTACTGAAATTCGTGGGATCGTTGTAAAATTGCTGACCAAGAACGAGAATGAATTCTTTAACTTCTGTATATCTGATGATTAACGTTATTAGTGTGTGTAAATGTTGCTATGTACTGCATTGAACAATTTACGCTTACTCACAAGTTTCAATTAATGAATGTGAAGATAATGAATACAATAATAGACTGTACATACGACCACATATACTAAAAAAATACTAATTTCGGATTATGTAATATTTACGATATTCAAAGGATTACAAAATTGTCATGTAATTTGAAGAACGTGCAATGAGTTTGTGCAGGAGATTATGAGTGTTTGGAGATACGTATAGACACGAATGAAGTAGCGTATTAGCTCGTCTTCGTCCACTATAATGGATGTCTTAACTCGATTAAATCCCGAGGAGAATCACCAGAGGCTCCCGAGGCGTTGGGGAATTTATCAACGATCGGCGTTGGCCCATTAGAGTTAGTTCTCGGTTCCCCATTCGGGCCAACACTGCGTATCTCATTGTCAGAATCTCCCTGTCTCGCTCTCACTCGCTACATATCAACCTTTTCCCTTATCTGCTCGTGTCAATCTCTTAAGTAGCCAGAACTGACTAGGATTCCCCTTTGCCTCGATTTCGATAGGATCTTCTCCCCTTCCCTCCGGAGAAATACCGATGGAACTCGGTTGAGTCGCGGTAAATGGCAAAACGCAAGGGAAAATCCGCTCCTTCACTTATTCACAAATTACGCATGAATTGCGCGTTCCGAACTTCAAACCGCACTACCCTCGCATTTTTTAGCTTACATATAAGGAAATGTAATGCCGTGATATAACAGACTAGAACTCGAATATTTTTCAGTATCTAACGATGAGTGATTTTTAAAGTCCTGAGAAATAACGGAAAGAGGGGTGAAGAAGTATGAAAGGTCGATGAAAAAGGGATTGTGCAAACGACACGGTAGTAAAGTTGTCGTAGACGTTAGTAAGTGACGAGGAGGGGAGGGGCATGGGAGCGATAGTCGTAGAGTTGAGGGCGAGGGACGATGGTGCCGGTACTCTCGGGGCCATTATTGATTGTTGTTGATAATTAGCCGGCATAGGCGCGTCAATCACGGGCCAAGGCAAGGTTATTAGGCTGTTGGTTAGCGCAGAGTCGAAGGTTCGCAGACACGTTCCCCATGCGCGCAGTTTACACGTATACACCTGTGCGCGTATTGTATATTTATGTCACACGCAAACGGCTGTAACACGTGCACAGGTAAGTTCCCGTGTAGGCGTAGGTGTTTATGGAATAGAGTGGAGTGTGTGTGTGTATGTGTGTGTTGGCGCACGGAGGCTGCCGCCATTGAACCACCCGATTACCCCCCACAATTCGATCTAATGCGCTGCGCTGCGATGCGAGAGAAGGTTAATTATGCAGTTAATGAGAGCCTGAATATATGCCTCTACCCACGGGGTCTATCGACGGAGAGACACTGTCTCAGCGAGAAACGGCCGGAGCGAGACAAGAACGGCCAAAAGTAAAAGACGTCAAGGATTATTGAACAAAGGGAAAATTTTATCGCAATTCAATATTTTGTAGAATATTTTTTATAAGCATTTAATTGTGCCAAATACTAGAATTGCAGCTTTTGTTATGACGACACACGATAACACAATTTATTAACACAATTTTGTGAGCTGTGTTTACAGCTTTTTTATTTTTGTAATATGACTTGGGTGTTTGCAAGGACGAAATGTTTATTTGAAGCATAGGAGATTCTGGCTTATTAAGTTCTTCCCTGCCGGAAGATCATTTGAAATACGGTAATGGAATGAGAATACTGTGGTAATTACATACGCATAATGAGAGAGAATCGAGGAACCGCAGTCTATCAACGTGGTTTCGATGTGTGTAATCTGTGTCGGATCGGCAATCCTGTCCACAGATTAGTATGCGAAATTAACGCAGGCAGGAAATGAATACTACACAATTATGTAAGCAATTACGCAGTTCCAATTATTCATACATGAAAAAGTGTGACTTGCTCGCTCCATCTGAAGTGAACGATCTCATCTAACTCAATGAGTGTATACTAATAATACAGAAAGCTTATGAAGTGAAAAATTAGACAGATTCCTCAAATCTGCATTGCCACAACTGTCAGCAACAACAGGCTAATAAGTTATGATCTTGAAAAATTATTTTCATGCAATAGGAGAATTCTATTCGGAATTTCCGTGTCTTTATGAATGGCGAAGGCTTGTCTTTGACGCGACGTAGATCGAGCGGATTATAGGATATTTGACAAGGAATAAATCGTGTTTGTCGTGGGCCGCAGGTGAGAACAGCTGCAACTCCACTGGCGGTGGTAGCGACGAAGAACTCGGCGCGGGGTGCGGGGACGACATAAACGGGAATGGCGGCAAGAAGAAGCACCGGCGCAACAGGACGACCTTCACAACGTATCAGCTGCACGAGCTCGAACGGGCCTTCGAGAAGTCCCACTACCCGGACGTTTACTCCAGGGAGGAACTCGCCATGAAGGTCAACCTCCCGGAAGTACGCGTACAGGTGAGCGCATTCGGCATTTTCTTAATCCCATCGCCTAACTGTACGTTGCACGGATAAAAATGAAGAATTCGGGGTCCTTCTCGATTTTCCCGGCGATACGAGTTCATTCATGAACTGTAATTACGACGAAAAGTCGTACTTTTTTTACGAGTTAAGTTACGAGCGGAACGTAGTGGCTTAAATCTAATCTAACTTACAAGTTGTTTCGTAACTTACGCCGTGGTTTGCGTACGAGTTAAAGCAAGATTTACCTTTCAATTAGAGTTATGATTCACGTTAAGGAATGAAGTTTCCTCTGCCTGATAAAAGTTGTATTATATACTTGCAATATGTTTATCATGAATTAATAAGTATCTGCAATCTCAGCGAGGTAAAAAGAATTACATATATCGTGATAAGGAATTGCAGGTCACGTTTTCTGTTATCTTTAAATGCGGATTATATCTGAAAAGTTGCAAGCCTTAATTACCCGTGGTTTATATTAATCAGTTTGGAGGAACGTTGCAATTTATGTTATTCTGGGTTAATACACTTGACGACTACAAATGTGGGACCTGAGTTTGTTGGTCGGAGGGGGTTTCGAAAGAAAGAGTGGGGGAGATAATAGCTGAGTTTCCGTGCAAACAATCGGAGCGACGATCGGTGGGCGCCGGTGCCCGACATATTAGACTAAATTAAATTAATTATGTGCGTGACAGCGATAAAAGCACGCAGTCGCGTGCGACGACTCATCGATTAGGCTTTCTCTTTCCATTCCACACTCATACATTTTCAGTCCTGTTCCTTCTCGGCGAAGGGAGCGAAGCGCGCGCTTTTCGTGGCACGTAGGGCTAAAGTTTCGAGGATATACACGTCATGGCAATCTCTACTGGCTACTTTACAACCACCTGCCGGTTTTCTGGCCGACTCTTTAAACGACCATTGATTTTTCAAGACGATCGGAACGGTTCGTGCTACGCGCCGTACCCATTTGCTATTTCAAAAATGTTTAAATTAATGACGCAGAGCAATCTCGACACGCACACGCGAATATCGAATACGTAATAGAATTCTCTTACCAACTGTTTCTCGTGGTGTTTTACAAAGCACGTTTCGTGAGTGACCAAATACACGTGCTGTCGATGCAGAGAATTTTTGCGGAAAATTTTGTCGTATCATGGCTGATATTAGATCATAATCAAATTAAAGTGTCAGATTGCATAATTTATACAGAAAGTTACACATTTCTGCATCACTTAATTACTTCACGAGAGGAAGATTTACCAATCTTCGAAATTAGGTTACATATTCGGTTTAAATTTCTATCAATTGCAATGCTAAGCTTACAACATTGCAAGGCAACTTGTTTTATACAAGAACTATTACATTTTTTCACGGTAGAATAATAGCGCCGTCCAGAATCCGTTAAATTGTAGTCCTTAACCGGCGTAAGGGGATAATTACGTTAAAAATGGATGGCAAGAAGGAGGCAGAAAAATCGGCTGCTCGTCGGAAGAGCGAGGAAAACCGTGCGGAAGGGACGGGTGAGAAGAAAGGGTGGGTTAGAGTGGGTGACTCGAATGGGAAGCAGAGAGGCGCAAGAGCGGCGGACAGAGGCGTCGTTCGTCCGGTGAAAGAGTCGCAATTAAAAATTTAAATTACGTTTAAAACCTGCCGGCTGCCGTGGTTCACTGTCTCTCTGTGTCCTGCCCCCTCCCCCCTTTGCCCCCCTTCCCCCTTGCAGCGCTCGCCGACCCCGTGGTTCTCTCGCTTCGTTTCGCCGGGTTTCTCCGTTCGTTCACGTACTTTTTTCCAATTTTCTCGAAAGGAACCAGCCACCAGGGTGGGAGAACTTTTCCCTCGTTTATTTTTTCAACCCTCCGCAGGCAGGGAGGACGCGAGGAGCGGGGGGGAGGGGGGGAGGGGCCAGTGGAGTAGGAGGTTGGCGCCCCTGAGGTACACCTAATCGCTTAAGCTTATTACGGGAACAGACAAGGCAGAGGAATCGGCCCGTGAGCAACCCTGCGGCTCTTCAACCCTCTTGCTTCGTCGCGCGTGCGCGCCCCCGCAGTTCCATCATTTTTAATTGATAGCGCACGCCAATCCTATCTGTCGGATTTATTGGCTCGACCTCGCGGACCCGTCTCTTCTCCCGTCCAATCCCCCTCCCTCCCACCGGGCCCACCCCTCGATCGTTCGCTTTATTGGCCAGGTTAATGATTACTGCGAAACCAAACTTATCCCTTCACTCCCAAACGAACACGAAAAGAATACCCTTGATCTATAGGTTCTTTCAATGTTTACGCTGGAAGTAAAATCGTGTAACCGAAGAATAAGATTGATGGAACAATATTGTGCAGAAAGTTAAATTATTTATAACTATGCGATTGTCCAATGAAGGATAATGCAGTTGAGCACGTTTCCATTGGAATATCACACACGTGTGGAATCAAATACACGAAAGATGAATGTAGTTGGATATATCCGAGAATCCGCTCGATTTAGTTTACGAGTTTTCCCGGCGAGCATTTATGACCCTTACATTCGATTCTTCGCTTCGTTCCTCGGAGCTCAACTGTTTATCCGACTGAACAGTTCTGCAATATCGTTTTCTCCTTTTAACCCCCGATAAAACCTAACAGGAAAAAATATACGGGAATATATCTGAATACATAGATGGATTGAAGATAAAATAATGATTACCTGTTTAGACCGCAATAATTTCTTTGAATCACAAATTTCGCTGCTGCCAGAGTATCGTGTAAAAAGTGAAACAACATAAATGAAAAGTAACGCAGTAACTAACGAACGAAACAACTCCTATGGTTATAAATGTTATTCGCAGCACTGAAACAATGGAAAAATCGTCGCAAGGTAAACACGCGCAATAAAATGCAATTCTTTTTGGAATTAAAACGGATTGTAGATGGCGAATTTCCGTCGGGGGTGCACAAGCCGGGTACGAAAACTATTTTCACGTCGACCACGGAGTGGAATCGACAACGGTCAAATGGCCAGCGCGGGCGGCCGGAAAAAAGGAGAGCAGATTGATTTTTCGCGGTACGCCAACTAATTTAAAATCGAAAGAGAAAGAGAGAGATAGAGGGAGCGAGAGAGAAGAGTGAAGAGCGACTGGTCTCGAGCATCGAACAGTCTGGCAATTGGAAAAATATTCCAATTTGATTACAGGTTCGTTCGATAGACCTTTCCTTCTTCTTACTCCTTTTTGACCTTCGATGTCGCGAAAAGAGCTAAAAGATCATTGTCAATACCTTCGATTCGAGAACAAATAAAATGATTATTTCGGGAACTTTGCGTATCGATTAAAGCGTTAAATCGTAACGAATAAAGTCCGTGGGTCCCCATAAATCTACCTCCAACACGAAATCGTTTGACATTTGCATATTTACCGGCGGGTTCCCATGGAAACGTGTATCGAAGCTAATAATAGCACGCGAGTGTCTAAATGTCGTAACGCACGTATACAGACTCTACGGTCAACATTTCATTCGATGAAAGGATGGTTAAGGAAAAAAGTATGCTGCAAAACCATTCCTCCATAAACATTATGCGATGTGTATTCAAATGAACATTAAATCATAATCTTATTTTCGAATATCAAGTACGACAAAATAATATCAACAAGATCTTAATTATTTACATATCATTAAACATTTATACCGGCACATTCCTTATTATCGAATCAATAATTAATAATCTTAAGTTCCACAATAACCGCGTTTATCACACCGCGTCAACTGCTATTAAAGCACTGTAAAACACGTAAAATAATTGCAGTGTACCGACACGTAAAAATGAGTGCCATCGTTATGAAGGACGCATCTTGGCGGATTTCGACGCTCCTGAAATATCCTTTACGGTGCGGAAAATGGAGAAGCATTTGTCATAGGTGGGACAGGTGGAAAACGCGACGGCAGCATTCCTCGTGAACGTTTAATTCGGGCTTCGCCGCGTTGGGGCTGATTCGTGGTAGTTAGCGGCGGCACGATTTACAGGTGATTGTCTGGGGCTGCGCACCTACACGTACGGGGTGTCGAATTAGTCACGCGCACGGCGAACGGCCCCGGTAACCATGGCTACTGTCGCGGATTTCTCCGGGTTCCGATGGTGCAGAGTCGACTCCGCGCTGGCGCACCCCGCGTGACCGAAATAATAGGCCATTGTAAACCGACAAGATTTTATGAGCCTCCTTAACCGCGCAAAAGTAACGACCAATAGAATGTTTAACCCGCGGAACCATTGATTTTTTTGCAGTCCTTCGATTAGCGGTAATCGAGCGATTCTCCTGGCCCATATTTTTCGATGCCGCATTTATAATTTCCCATTTTTCCGTTACAATGTTTCTATTAGCCTGACTGACGTAAACGATTTGTGTATGTACTAGAATGAATTTTCAGTGGGACGTTCTCTTGGTTTTAGACTGAGCGAATTACTGGAATTCAACGGTCATCGAAAAGGAAGTGCTTAAAATACTAAAGTTGCGGAGAAAGTATTAGTTGAAAACTAAGAGAATATTTGTTGTTCCTAAGAAGAAAAATTCAAGTATTCGACATTTAGTGCAAATGTTTTACGTTACCAGATTCTCATCGTGCAATTTTCACTGGCGGAATTGCGATTACTTTTTATTACATACATATGTTTGACGTTTGCGTGGACAAAGGGATACATCGAGTAGCACATTTTTTCTTGTCTGCGTTGGCGAAAATTCCACGGACCAGTAGGTCCTACGTCGAGCGAAACAAACCCCAGAGGGTCGGCGGTCTGCACGGCTGACGTTTACCCCTCGTGGTAACCGAAGCAAGAACCATATCTAATTGCGTAAGCTTTCCATTGCATTATTAATATCGCCTACGTGACGGCGTAAAGCCATTTAGCTCTTTACACGGCGAGACGGTTACGACACACAAACTCTCAAGAAGTTAACGGCGAACATATGCATTACTATCGTCCGTCCATAAACACTGACATAAATCAAATAGGGGTTCCATAAATTACGAGCGTATTCATGAACATCTTTTATTTTATACAGCCGGTTCAACAGTTCTGTCGAATCTTGAATAAACCGTACAAGAAATGTACTTTCTTCAGTCTGTACTCTTCATAAAGAAATTCAGAACGGACACATTGTTGTAAATGGTTTGATCGGACGATCTGTGCGATTATTCGTGGCTGACGATAATTTCGTCTTCTGAATCGACCAAATTATCGTTCAACAAAGCTACCTAATTTTCCCGTGCCACTGAGGGTGTTAATACGTGGCTTTTTTCCCGTTCCAGCTGTATCGGAAGTGTGCCGAGTGTGTACATCTGAGAAGGCCGGTGTACATAACGCTCCATTTATACATGTGTATATGTATTTTTCTGCAGGGCGCCCTCTTGGTTGCGCGCAGCAGGTGTCTCTGCTCCCACGATCTTTGCTATTTCTCGCCGCCCCATTTTCTCTCACACTCCCCTTTCTCCCGGCGTCTGAAGCGTCCGCAAGTGAGAAGCCATTATCTTATTTTCCGCCTGGAAACATCGCACCCACAAGAAAAACGATCTCGCACAGAGTAGAAGGTCGGCGAAGGGGGGGGGGGAGCGAGGAAACGCGCCGCGGGAATGATAGAAAGATAAAGAGGGATCCATTGGAGAAGATCGCGGTAGCTCGTGTAATGTCATTTCTACGGGTTAGTACCTTTCCTGCCTGATGTCTAACGAACGTGGGCTTTTTCCCTCCGGTTAATGCGAGCCCCGATATTCCGTGATACCACGATCGTTAGCACGATATTTCATTACTTCCCCTAGCCTGGGACTTTTCTTCTAGTCAGCTCTATCGAAACAGGGAATCCGCTAAGCGTTTCAGCCAAATTGATGTTTTTATTCGATTCACCAAAGGTAACCGATTCCAATTCCTATTGAACCGACAGAATCAGAAGCCTCAAGAATGATGAGATAATAATAATCTTCTTGGAATAGAGTCATGAAGAATGTGATTCCCCGCACGGCAATAATTTTGTACAAACCACGTACGTGCGAAGAGTGTTGCGAAATGCATTAGGTGTATGGCTTTGATCGAATTGAAAATGTAATTCTATTCCCCGAAGTGGTTTGGAATTTCGGGAAGATCGGCCGAGACTGTTGGTGGCGGAGCTAGTGCGCGAATGCCGAAAATTACGGAAGTTGGCGCTACGTCGTGGGAAGTTGTGCCGGGCGAAGGAGTCATGAAAGAAGAGGAGGAACAGACTGCCAGGACCATAAGTCGAGGCGGTCCCCCGTGCTTCCCGGTTGTTCGATCCTGTGGGTGTCGCGTCGAAAAGTGGAGAACGGACGGGTAGCGAAAGGGATGAATGTAGGAAGCGAGAACGAGGGGTGAAGGGGCCGCGAAGAATGGGGTAGAAGCGGAGAGAGAGAGAGAGAGAGAGAAAGAGAAAGACAGAAACAGGCCGGAAGCTTGGTAGAGCGAGACGGAAAATGAGGGAAAGATGGAGAGTCGGTGAAGAAGGGGGAGAAGGGAAAAGGGCCGGCGGGGAGCGGGGCAAACTCTTGCAGCGCTGTCTAACGAGTATTATAATTACTGTCTCGTAACTCAATATTGCCCCCTCGATATGCTAAACTCCCGCGGAATATAGTGTTAATAGGCGTGGAATGGCGCGGGACAACACCCCCGCTTCTATTAATTGCACTTCACCCTAAATGCAAATTGTTCGAAATTGAGCGAGGGCTCCCCGAATATTTGGAAACTCCATTACGGCCAGTGTTCGTCCTTTCGTCGACACAGACATATCTGCGCGCACACTGTACGGGTTTCCCAGTTAACGCGTATACTCACCTGCAAACGTAGTGGTACATTGACTCGCACGTACACGGACAAATCCCTGGCAGGTATAGCTTCGCTTTCTACACGTCGGTAATCTATGGCGGAAGCGGGGAGCTCGTTTTCAATGCGCAAAGTACCAAGATTCTACTGAGAATAAAAATGATTTCCAAGAAAGAAGACTGCCCTTACCGGCGAACCATTCGTTGAAATGCAAAGAAAATTTAGAAAGTTAAGGAAATCTGCTTAACTGTTTTACTCACTATTTATATTTCCTATTCTTTGGCTGGTAGCGAAGTTTAAGGAACGTAATATTTGCTACATTACACGTGAACTCGATAAAGAATTCTAATTCTAGTAAATGAAATCGTTTAAAATTGCTGACTGAATGTTTCGGTACCGTATTTCTAAGTCAGTTCTTTGACGTCCTTTAACGTTATTGAAAATGTAACTTTGAAAATGTAACAAAAATACCGCAACTACATCAACATGTACCTTTGAAATTCGTCTTGGTCGCATTTTCAATGTGCCTTTTCCTCTTCGTTCGAGAATGGAGAGACACTAGGGGTAGGGGGTCAGGAGAGAAGGGTGAAGGGTGGACCATCGGTCTCGGAGAAGACGCGCGTCGTGAGATTAGCTGTCCGAGGTACCGTGGTCTGTGGCTCAATTAAGCGGTCCGTTTAGCGCTCGACTAAAAAGGGTTGGTACGCGCCCTCGTGCCCCTCTCGGTCGCCCTCGAGCATCAATCATGTCGGCAACCCTTCCACGAAAGGGTAGCTTCACTCCTTCATTCAGCCCAAGTGTTGTGCTCAAACACAAAAACACTTCATTTGGCAGATTAGCTGTTAAACACCACTGAACACTCAACGACGTATGACCTCCTCCCTGCGAAAGGAAGGAAACTTTCGCAGGATGCGTTAACGGCGGGGGCCAATCACGAGTCTTGCCGAATCGTCAATTTAAGGGTCGCCCGAGCCTCAAATTAGCGCCAACGAATGACCGTTACTCATACTCCGGTGTGCTTTAACAGTTTTGATGTATTTCCCATTTTCTGACAATTAAAATGATCTTCACCATTTAGAATTTTCTGTTCATTCTTAACTGTGCAGTTAGAATAATACGTCATCGGCCACTGATGTACAAGACATTTTAATGTTCGGACCTTTATTGTATATTTAATGACAAGCATTTTCTTCATTTATATAAATTCCAAGAATATCATGTAAAAGATACGTCACTATACTATGAGCGAAATATCGTAATAATACTGAAGTTAATACGTTTCCTTACACATAACACCGTTTACAAAAGCGTTCTATAAATAAATTTAAGAACAGACAGATATTAAAATCTCAAAAGTGGATGAAATATTAACGATCTCACTGGTGTACCAGCGTAACTTGAAATATTGGTGGTTGCGTTGGCGAACGGCGGAGTCTCTCGATATCCGGCGCACATAGGAAAGCCGTGGCCGCTCGTTTTAATACTGAATTCTAAACGTTATAAAATCCTTTGTCGGCGCGGCCGCGGCCCTAAGGCCAGCAATTAACAATTAGCTGGCGGTCCTTGTAATCGAATTACGAGGCCCATTGTCGGGCTCAGGTACAAACGTATTCAATTCCACTCCGTCGTTTGCCCTCCCCCTCGGGATCCCCCCTCAGGCATCCTCTCATTGGCTCTCGTTTCTTCTTTCTACGAGGCGCGTCTAAGATCGGATTTCTCGCCGCTGCATGCGCTCCATTTCGAAGGCGCATAGGATGCAAAATGCAACCCGCGGAGGGATCTCTTACAAAGGCAAAGCGGGCCCGGTGGAGCCTATACTCTCTCTCTCTCTCTCCTTCTCTTTGCCCTTCTCTTTCCTTGCCCTCGGCCGGGCCTTGCGTTTCTCTCTCTATCTCCCGCGAGGATGAATGTCACTACGTGAAAATATATCCGTTTCAGAGTCCTATGGCCCTCGAGGAGCCGCGCAGGTACCGACCGTGCCGCCCCGTATACACCATGAGCAACTGTAGAAAAACTGCTTTCGTACCTTCCGCCCATCTCGCGATCGTTTTCTGGATTAGTAACACGAAACGTACGTTTCGACGAAAACTATACCCTGATCTTGCGCGCCGTAGATCTCGGCCAGAGTCCGTCAGAGATAACCGGATTTCCTACCTCGAGTTTCGGGACTCAAGATGACGTGGATTTTATGAAGCGGAAAATTCCCCTGCGATTCACTATTTCGTCCTGAGGAAACCGTTGAAGCGGTGTCCTCAGAGAAAAGGATATGTTTTAAACTATGTGATTAATACGCTCTCGACTGATCCTAAACCCTCGGCCGAAAATTAAGATCAGTTACAAAAATACCCTGTAAGATTATTCTCATGCTAAGTATCATGCTTTAGATAAATGACAAAAATGTTGAGATAGCAGTAACTCGTACTCCGGTATTTGCAGTTACATATTCATGAGCATTCCTATCGATATAGATCTGATTGCTGATATTATGACCTGAGCCTTTAATTACGAGACGATAAAATCTGAAATTCTATCGAATGCAGAGAATCTGAAGGCATCGGAAGGTCCTTTAACATGTAACGAGCAACGTCAGACGCAGCAAGAGACAAAGTGGAGGTAGAAGTGGAAGGAAGGGTGGCGCGTTACCCTCCCCTTTGGCTCCCTCGCTTGGAGTCACAGGGGAATACACCGAATTCGAGATATATCCAGCAGAACCAACTATTAATTTGGTTCCCAGGCAGTGGCAGGAGAAATGGAAGCTGCGGTGACAGAGGAGAACGTTTATCATACGTCCTCGGGTAATGCATGTTTGCTACACGGATAATCAGACACGCGAAACAAATAAGATTCTGTTATTCCATCACCAATGGAAATTCCCAGGGGTCGCATTTGTGCGAAAAGGGGTTAAGAATGAATTGACGAGGCAGTTGTTTAATAATTAGTAATCTTAAATTTCTACAAAACCCCGTATGGTAACATTCTGTAGAAGTAATAAATACTGAAAATTAGTTTCCATCCAACGCCATGCATTTTAATATTTCCGCCAAATAAGAAAAATTCATTACCATGTAGACTGGATGAATTAATCGTGGTCAATCTGGTTATTACTGTAAACAATTATGTTTGGCAGTAAGAATATAGAATATAATATATCCTGTAAGGATTCTGTAATTGTTACGAATGGCGTAAAATGTTAGGGAAGAAACGGCGAATCGGTGTTTTTTTGTCGAACCTCACGAAGTAATGGCGGATGTAGGCTCGGGGCGGTGGAAGGTGGGAAGAAGATGTACGTTGCGCCCAAGGACGAGGGTTTCGACGGAGAATCCAAAACCAGGACCCCGAAAAGCCTCCGGGCCAACAGATTACTGTCTACGGCCTAGCTCTCCCCCCGTCCCTCGCCTCTCTTTCGTCTCCCGGCGTGCTCTCTGCCCCGTGAAGTTAATAATCATCAAGAGTCACGGTGTTTGTCGAGGGCGGCCGCCCTTTGTGCGCCCACGCGTGCTCCTGACGCTAATATGACTCCACCCGGGGCTTTATTACGAGTTATTAGAGTTATTACATCGGCGACGGATTTTCACGTGAGACACGGCGAAGAAGGGGGGAGAGAAGGGACCACGGGGTCCCGTTACCACGGCACGTTGCCGAGAATCTCCGAGGAGCTCAGGACAACCGGGGAAGCCGGATCGAATTCCGACGGACGGGGAACGTGACGCGGCGGAAACTCCTAATTGCTTATTAAGCATAGAAAAGGTCCTGGGAATGCCATCCGCTTGGCGGTTTTATCGCGTTAAACTTAAATCAAATCATTTCCTGGTATCGCGACAAACGGGTCACGTGTAAACAGGCTGTCTTGGTGTAACAAGGTATCTTTCGGGCTTTGCGGATCATTTACACGCATTATTCTATTTTCATTTAAAAGAGCAAACAATGTGTAACCGAGAAATGTACGTATACCGAAGGATATTGAAAATTTCGTAGGCGCAGAAAAATTGTACTTCTTCCCGAATGCTGCAAATTTCGATAACATAAGACGAGCGCGAATGTTGAAACATACTTCTTTAAATATAAATCCGACAGGGATGTGTCCGCAATCTTCATCTGACAATAAGATTACCCCGGGCTAGAAGTTTTCTCGTGCTACGCCATACTTTTATCAACGCGGTCTACAAACATATTGCCGTGTGCGTATGATCACCTGGACAATGGATGCATTCAGCCGACACGAACGTCTCTTTCTCTGAGTCCTCCCCCCCCCCCCCTCGCCTTTCGTCCTGCTCTCAATCTCGCTCCGTCGCGCTTTCTTTCTCATTTCATCTTTTTTTTCACCGTACATGCGACTCCGACTCGCCCTTCGACATGGCGGGGACGTGGCGAGACAATGAGAACCGTGCTGGTGTCAAAATACGGAGACCATACGGCTAATTTGACGAATTTCTACGCGGTCGCTCATTCACGCGGCCGCCACCCCCGAGAATCGGCCGTTGTTGTTCCTCGGCCGTTTATCCATCGCCTGGTATTGTCGGGGCTTTTGCGGCCGGCGCCGAAAAACTCCTGATAGCGACTGATCGTGCCTCGTTTCAAAGACACGAGGGGGACTCGCTGCTTTATTACCTCCTGACCCCGAAATTACTCGCCTTCGCAATCATTTTCACCCGCAAACCGCACGCTCGGGAATAAATTTCCAAAAGAACGTGTCCCGTCCCACGTTTCCTAGCGACGCACGTGAAACGTCGAAAAATTATTCGTGCGAAATTACTCACTTTTGCAATAATGATGAATGTATACCTATGTCCAATCAGTAAGAAAGATACTACTTCTTTCCCTCTGCGACTTGTTTGAACGTTACACTGACTGCTTCGAAACTATCACTACTTCTAGCGCAGTTATAGTTCTGTTATCGTTTATTGACAGATGCAAGGAGATTCGTAAAACGGATTATTTCGGTCGAATCGAAGCAAAGTTGGACATCTGACGTAACGAGCGCGATTCCCCTGACTTTCTTACGAGAGCTGCTCTTGAGGCCATTGTCGAAGAGTCACGCATCAAAAAGTATTGTTCGCACGAGTGTAAACTGAGCAGAAACGGACGACACGGGCTCGAGATCCTTCCTCCGTCTCTGTCTGTACCGTGAATGCCATGTACCCGTTTAGTCGCATTGTAAAAGTGAAATCGCCTCGTGTTTGGGATGTTATTTGTAGCACATTAGTATTGTATCGCGGAACGACGGGGTTAGGCCGGGGTGTTGGAGTGTTTAAGGGTGATTACACGCAACGACAGGGGTGGCTTTATTGGAGGAGCCTGCCCAGCGGTGCTCATCCGTTCACAGGAAAATGCAACAAAATTTTTACTCGCTCCTTTCAGATTCTTGTTCAATTGAACAAAAATATCGAATTTACAAGAGGTAGTATCATGTCCATGGCGACGCGATTAACTTGTTAAAATATTCAATTATTAACAAAAATATATCAAGAATAGGAATATCGGTGGTTGTAGCGATGTTAATGGAAATTGTAATCAATGTAACGATTAAAGTAATTATTATTTTCATACAGTAATAAACATTTTACCAAAGTTTTTAAAATCATTTAAGACTTAATGCGTCACAGAAGTGAGCTGCCTTATATTTTACTCGACCTAAAATCAGCTTTAGTTTTAAAAACCTTTTCCGATAAGCGCATCACTTTCAAATAGAAAATCAAACCTGGACGGTCAAAATGAGACATTCTTATATTTGTTGAATCACATTATAGAATATCGTTTATCTGTTATATTGTTTTTGAGTGTCAGTGAGAAGGAATGAAAAATCTGACCAAAAAAGGCCGACGATCGATTTTCACGTTCGACGCCGAACCGCCAATTAGCCGTCGGATTGTCTGCAGTGCGGGTGTTTCCGATTTGTGTGCGCACGCGAACGTTGCGGCTTGATCATCAGCAAAAACAAAAGCAGTGATGACGCAGCCACAACTAGCAAAAGTGGCTTCTCAAAACACCGACGGCCGTCTTCAAAAATTTTTAATGACAGAAACTCCGTCCACCTGCAAAAAAAACTATAACTTTAATCCGATTGAAACTTGCGTGGTCCATTTCTACGGACTGCAATGTAAATTTTATTCCACGTTTATTACTGCAAGGTTTATGTTTGAATTCCAGTGTGCAGTATTAGTAATGACACTTAGATTGAAACATACTGAACTGAAAACAGTTATCCCGTCACGTCTTACGCATTTCCTACCACATCTACCAATTACTTGCTATCGTATTTATCCTTTTAACTCGACGGACCAGGGTATAAAGCATCGGATCTTGGTCCGTTTGTGGGAAGTATCGTAGGCGTGCATTTTCCGAGCGCAGAGCACGCACGTGCGGGGCATGCGTAAAACGGGAGATCGAATCTCACTGAGGATTTTCTGCGGATGTTCCCGTGCTTCTCGGCGCGGAAGGACGCGGGCCCAGGCTGAAAATGAGAACGACTGCGTGGAATTGAATTTGCCCGACAGTTTGACAGTACCCTGTCGGGGGAGGGGGGTAGCCCTGCGAGGCCGCCGGCGAGGGAAAGGGCAGGGGGTACGGTGGGAAGGGGGCATAAAAAGCGTAGTGAATAATAGACTCGAACCCTCTCCAAACATCTCCCTGCTCTATGCATAGCTCGGTGCCCTGGACCGGAATCTAGCGTTCATGGGCCTTCGCTAGAAAGAGACGAGAAAGCCTAACCCTCGGCAGAACGGCGTAAATGAATGCTCGATAGACTTGTAATACACCCAGCGGAAAAATATATACGTGATCGCGTGCCGTAAGTTTCTTCAGTGCAAAGATTAGTCCCCGAAGTATCTGGTTTACCGCCTACTCCCTCGGGACAATTATTCGTGGATTAATCATGAACGACCGTTAGGTACAAAAACATGTAAGAGAAAGCGTTAAATATATTCCAACAGCTTGGATTGGGGTTTCGTTATTCTACGTTATTCTAAGGTCTTGTTATTCTACGTGAAATGTTTCTTTCTTCAAATGAATCTGTCTTGATTCGATGCTTTGTGATGAACGGTATTAGGGCAAAGCGTATGAGAGGCCGGAGGTATCTCGCGACACTTCTGCGACAGTTCGACCTGTCCGCAAAACGCTTTTGAAGGCGCTGCGGCTCGGCACCCGCCGTGTGTATCCTCGAACAATGCCGGCAATCTGTTAATACCCGGCCCAGAGCGACAATGTGCTCGTCCTGCCGTGAGTGCCCGCCTAAGGATACCTTTTTACCGGCGCTAATCCGAATTCGACGAGCCGAGCGTAAAGCGATCACGATGACACGGTGTACTCCGGAGAGACCGAGATAGATGCTTCGATTACGTGTCTCGAGAGGGACCAACGTGAGACTGGTAAGCAGGGAAGAAACGGGATGACGCTAAAAATCTCAAACGAATCACACATATGCTTGTCTTAAAAGCACCTTTGCCCGAACATCACATAAAATCAGTGCTGAATAAATATTTTATCTTTGTTACCTAGGCAGTCGTTAAGTACGGTCCGCATTGGGAGATAGTGCTTGTAGTTACTCACCGATAAAAACTTTGAATGGTTTCCAAAATATAATGGTGTCAAATTGAAATTCTTACCACGTAGTATATATTTTCTCGTACCTTTGGATTGTATCGCAGACCAGTTGATCGATGCTGTATTTTTTCCTTCATAAGCAATTGAGTTATAAAGATATCAAACCGTAGTAACTGAAATTGTTTAGGTCAGAACGGCTGATTCAATAAAATTGACGTCTTTGAAGCAAAATACCTTTGTTTCTCTGCTTCCTATTGTTACGTATCATTTATGTGTTATGGAACACAAGAAGTAGGAGCGAACTATCGGAAAGTTACGGGAGAAGTGGGGAAGGGACGGCACTCGAGTGCACCTTCATGGAAACAGATTTTCATCGCGATAAATTTGCCTCTATCGCATTGTGTTTCGAGTGCTTCCCGCCGTATGGCCCGTGTTACGGACAGCATACGATCAAATCTGTCACACAGCCGGTAAAACCTTGACGGTAGCATGATTTCCCCTGTTTTTTAAGCGTCTAAGTATCTAAACTTTACCCTTATTATTACCCTCACGTGACAAAAAGATACAAAATATAGTATCCTACAAGAACGAAAATATTGGTAATTATCCTGATACTGTAATTCTCAACTTTAAAATATAAAATTGGCTATTCTACGTTAAACTCTACATAAGTAAATGAAGTGCAATATCACGTGTCTTTCACTCTGTTCGTTTTTTCGAAGATTCTTTCAAGACGCATGGATACAGTTCCTTGAATGAATCTTTTTTTACAATCACCTTTGGACGCTCGTTATGCTTGACACGTCTTGGCGACGACTGCCGCGAATCTCCGCTGGGATTCAAATTACCGTAGCTGCAGTAACGACTTTCACAAAAGAGCAGACGTTCACTCGGAGGAAATTGAAACGAGGGAACGAGCTACGTTCTCGCGAGACGAATGATTATAATCTCCTGGCATTGCCCCTCTTCCTTCCCCCCTTAGCGCGTCCTCCCTTCCTCCCGGAGGATTATAAACGTGCAATTTTAATCTCGGAATTCACTTCCATGTTGTTCCCCAATTTTCTTGCATTTAAACCGTCTAAACGAGTTTATCCGGGCAATATCATTGCCGGGCGGCGTCGCGCGTGAGGTCGTAGGAAACGAAGGAGCCCAGGAGGGGAGTGGGGGCGGAGACGAACGGGGAAGGCCAGCTGGAAGTACCTACTCTAATAAATTTACAACCTAAAAAGGTTAAGCCGCGTTAGCCCTGTTCTTCATATTTCCGCGAGAGGAACGAATGAACGTGCCTTCTCCTCATCGAGGCACGAGGCACTCCGAGAGGGGGTGTGGGTCGGAATAAGAGATCGGAAGACGAAGACGGCGAAAAAAGAAGAAGCGGAGGCGGCAGCAGCCGAGGAAATCGGGACGAACCGAGAAAGAAAGGAGCGAGAAGAACGTCGAAGGACTTCTCGGAACCGACGGAGACGGCCGATGGAGATGTATATATGTGTGTTTACGTTTATCTATAGATATATAGCAGAGGCACGGCGGAAAATTCGCTTATTTTCCCATCATTTCGGCGTGGCATCTTGTCCGTAGCCGTTTCTCATCCACGGAGCAACGAAAGAAAATTGCTTCTCGTCCTCGAGACGAGGAATATCATCCTGATGAGCTCGGGAATGCCTCGATATCCGTACTTAGTCTCAATCTACGACATATTCCACTCTTTTTGACGTCGGGGCCTTTATAAGCGTTTCACGTATTCAATTTTCAATCTTTATTCCTCTTTCTCTGACACAAACACGTACGATCATGTCTTTTGTACTCGTTGTAGATGGATGGTTAATACATAATTAAGCGTGCATAAATGTTTATAATAAATGATATATCTAATACTACACCTAACACTCGAATTCTACGCTCCGCAGTTTATTTGAATTCTGATGAGAACGGTTAGTCGTTAGCTGCTAGATGATTACTCCGCAATTATAATGCACGGCATAACGATATTCCGATTGGATTCAATAAGAGGGTGGAAAAATAAGTGAGAGAGAGAGGGGGGCGTTGGTGTGAGAGGCCTGAAGAAGCATCTCAATGACCAGACAGAAAAGGCGAGTCCATTTCGAGCGGATCATTGTGCCCTGGGCTACCGTCGAACAAATGGCATTCTCCCCGGAGCTTCCTTTCTCCTTCCCTTATCGCTCTTCTTGCCGATGGTTCGCGCTACATTCGTGAGTCGCTCACACGATCGAGACCTATCGGCTTGTCGCCGTGGGCCGTTGAATAATTCATAAGCGGAGAGACGGCCGATAAGCATCGGCTCTTAACGCGATAGACTTTAAGCTCTCGCGGCCTGCCAACAGCAGTAGCAGCAGCGCTGCCAGCAGCCATGTTACAATAAAGAAATCAACATGGCCGACCGGAGGTGTTCCCTCCTCCGTGGGTTTTGTCCTTGTCGGACGTGCCGGCCCGTCGGCTTTCGTGCCGTTTCCCCCCGGCGATCGTCTCGGGAGAAGCCCGGCACGTCGCTCACTTTCGATTTCGCCCCGAGGCTTGTTACCCTCGCGGGGAAGGGTGGACCCGATCGTCCCTTGCCTCCTTTCTTAACGGAGGCCCTTACTTCCCGCTTCTCGGCTGTTTTCGAGCGAGGGGTGGACCGGCCCGCCCCTCAGACGTTTCTGCACCCCTCTGGCCAGAAGTGCCTGCCAGCCAGCCACTTTTCTCGCCCTCCGCACGATCGCGCCGTGCCAAAGGAACTCCATTTTCTCCCCTACCATGCGGCTTTTAAGTTTGCCTGCCTTTCTTGTCCTTCCTTACACGACGCTCGTCCCTTCCCTACCCCTCGCACCTCCCCTCCCCCCGAGCCCATACTTTTTCCGTTGACACCGTAGGTCATCCGACCTGACCCACGAAACGCCAACGATCCGCTCGATCGTACCAATATTCCCGGCAAACGGAATTTCTCGCCAGTAAAATACAAACGCGTCGATACATGGCGTTGTCGTGAAGTTACACTTCCAAAACGACCACGAAATCTGCGGAATTTATGCAATGAAAAATGTGTATCGTACGCTTTTAATTATCGAATTCTCTTTAATCTTCTCCGACGAAAAAGTACATGATTTACAAAGAAACGTGGTAATTGAACGTTTGACTAAACTAACAAATGAAGATTCAAATACTAAATCGACGTTATTTGAAGAAACTTATTTCTATTCTAGAGACTTGGGACACAAAAAATTCGAGTTTCAAATAATGCTATCCTCTACATTGGGTAATAAATGATTAACACAATTAGAATACGTGTGATCACCTATATTGTACACCGTGCAACTGTTACAACGTTTAAACGGAAGTACCGCTGCTTGTAA
This sequence comes from Hedychridium roseum, assembly GCA_963989215.1. Lineage (NCBI taxonomy): Eukaryota > Metazoa > Arthropoda > Insecta > Hymenoptera > Chrysididae > Hedychridium > Hedychridium roseum. Next base: position 6,660,000 of record OZ022313.1, on the reverse strand, counting down.
TTTGTTGGTTTGTCGCGGCTAGGCAATGAATGTTTTTTCGCGTTAATTCGCGCGAGCGGTGCTTTTCACGAGGAGCAAAAAGGAATCCGTAATACACGGGGCAGAGTGAAATCCACTTTACGAGAACGATATTCCATGAAACGCACGTTCCCTCGGCGACGGTCGGACGGACGGACGGACGGACAGGTGAAGGTTGTGCTTTTAGATGGGCTTGGAGACGGCACATCTCCATCATCGTGCCGTCGCCGTCTAATGGGCATTTTTCTGCCTCGTTCCCGGCTAAATAAACGGCCGTACGTTCATTCGAGCCCGCTAATTACCGCGCTCAAACATCTCCCGTGGGCGGACACGCAGGAACAGTAGGCTATGATTACCGTGCCGCTACTGTTGTCGTCCGTTGCGTTAAAACTCTTATGACATTTACAGCGTCGCCCTGTGTCACGCTCCCTTGACGAACATTCGTTTTCCCAAAGAAAAAACCGACGGTTAATCGTTGGCTTATTTCCTGAGAACCCGCAGCTAACGGTAGCGACACATTTCTGCATAACGCACATCAGCTTCTTAGTTTTGCCAACGGTGTATCGTTTATATTTGATATTTTGACCTTTTAATTCGAGCGCAACTTGATACTGACATAAAGAGTGTCCTCTTTTTGTAATTTACGGAGTAAAGTTGTTACGATGTTGATGTTTTTGATTTCCTAAGTAATTGTAGTTGTTGTTTCATTGTTTCAGGTGTGGTTTCAAAACAGACGTGCAAAATGGCGCAGGCAAGAGAAAATGGAAGCCGCGAGACTCGGCTTGAACGAATATCATCACGCAAATATGAGGTACTTTGTTGCACCCAATTACAATAAAATTATAATTACAAGTAAATAGCTTCATCCATAGACCAATAAAACACTAATGGTCCTGTTGTATCAGTAAATAAATAAACACTCCTAAGGCATTCTTTTCGGATTATACACCGTTTAACTTTAGGTAAAATAAGAATTCCTTCAAATTGATGCACGTTATTTTGAAATAGTCTTTCTGATCTGAAAAACAGAAATTGCATTTCGTTGAATAATTTAGTGTAAGCGTAAAAATAGATGAAATGGAATGTATTGATAAATCTTTTGGACAGTCGCAATATTTTTGTTCACAGAAACGTAGGTGCTCCTGCGCTTGGCCTCCCAGGAGATCCTTGGCTAGCTCCACCAGGACTCCTGAGTGCTCTTCCAGGGTTCCTGGCCGCTCCGCACACAGGATATCCGAGTTACTTGACGTCACCGAGGCGTCTGCCTTCTCCGACGAACGTAGGAGCCGTGGCGAACTCAGTTACAGGTAAAAAGAATGACAGCTAACTTACAGACAAGCGATGTAAAATATCACGCAATTATTGAGAAAACATGGGAAAATATCGTTGCTGAATACAAGTCCTATTTCACCAGAGGTAAAAATTAAACTACCCTAAGTGAGGAAAATTACGTAAAACTTGGAAATCTCTCAGTTGTAAAAGGTAGAGAAACTTTGCATTTTACAATATTCTTTTTAACATCGACACTTACAATGTTCGATCTTCCGTGAATGCCGTTGAATTTATCTGAACTTGAACCGTTTAATACGCCTCAGAAGGCTGGACATTTATTCACAACGTGACGTCGAATTGCGGAAATTCTTGCAGTACAGAGAGCAATATATTAATACCTGGAATTGGGTGGCTTGTGCAGGAACCCTGAGCGGCGCAATGGCGAGTATGGGTGGAGGCGGAGGACACGTGCAGCCCCCAGCACCGAGCAGTCCGCCGGGTCATGACCCACGCACGTCGAGTATCCAGGCGCTGCGGATGCGGGCCAAAGAACACGTGAAGAGCATCACCAAGGGGCTGCAGATGGTCTGAAGACGGTTCGGGGCGCGTTGCAGAATCGAGAGAGCGCCGAAACCGTTTCGGCGGGAAACGGGCGACGGTAAATCCGTGCCGCGTGGTCGTCGAACGGCCGGCTCGTTTCCCTCTGTTTCCCCCCTGCCTCGACCCCTCCGAAGTCGTCGCGTCTTATTAGCCCTTCGGATTCACGCGGAACCGCGGGAACCAATCCCCGGCCCGGAAATCCAGCGAGTGGAAAAACCGCGCGAAATCAGAGCGACTGCGAGGATGCAGAAAAATGTCCGTCGACGTCGACTTTATTTTTCCAATGGAGGAAGTCGTGCGAAGACTCGAGATCGATGAATCCTCGAAGTAGTGGTATGTCGGTTTGACTTGATTCTTTCGTCCCCGGCGAGAGCCGGTCTACCGAGTGATCTCAAACTAATGGAATCGTAGAATACTGTCGAAGTAATGATATCTAAGGACAGGGTGAAAACGTTGTAAAGTAGGTAATGTTGGAGCTGTACTTGGCATTCAAACGACCCTTTAATGTATGATTTGATTCTTGTCCATTTGCTTCAAGGAGGTGATCAGCACTTGAAAAGTCATTAAAATAAAAAATAATTAAGAAAAGTCAGAAATATTCAGCTAGATTTATGCATATTTTTAATAGACTGAAACGGTCTAATTATTACCTGAGAAGTCAGGTTCAAATAAATGTGTCTGTTGAATCAAAAAGTGCACAACTACTCACTGAATGAATCGCATTGTCAAGTTCATTAAAAATAGTGATCCACCTCCTAGAAGCATATAACGAAAAAAACGTTCTGCTTTTTCAAAATTTCTCAGTCTCGAATTGACCGAATTTTCCTTTGAACTACCAAGTCAAGGAAAGGGAAAGTGGACTCCACGATGCAGATCTGTTGGGCTAGGATTTATTTTTAAGGTGCAATAGTGCAAGAATCGCAAGGAGGAAGCCCGCAGACGCATTCTATTCATTTAAAGCGAAAGCAATTATTTTATTCGGACACTGAGCAACACTCATAATAAAATTTAGAAAATGAAGAATCATTTCCTTCTGAGCTTTTGAAGTTACGACATATTTCATTGAATATCTCTAATAGTAAACTATTCACCATTTTCCGTTCTGAGCTGGTGTTGACATTGATTTGCCTCTAGCAAAGAAATTCAAACAGAACAATTTTTGCACCAACAGTGTGACAATCTGGTTAGCTTTCACTAATTTTATTTAGTGTGTCGGTTTATATCTTACGCCAACTCCCCGGCGTAGCCTTCTTCGCGTTTTCCAAAGTCCCAGTGCGTTGGTGTTCCAACTACGTGACGTCATGATTGTCCAATCTACATTTTGAAATGCGCGTTGGATCTCTAGGTTCCGTTTCCCCTTTGTACGAAAGGATATTACGACGGAGATTGCGTATTATTAATCGATTTCTACTATAAGGAGCGTAAAGATAATTCCTGGAAGACACCTAATTCGAGCAACGCGCGCAGAGCGACAAAACGGCGTCGGCCATTCGAAGACTAGAGTAGTGTCCCCTTGTAGCATAGCGTTTAACGTAAGGAAGCAAATCATTTTGACATAAAATAATATTACTACAGTATTAATACGTTTAAGTCGGAAGGATATTGTGCATAATTGCGACATAGTTGCGCCGACGGTGTTGTAAATTCGGGAGACGTGGCTTTAGACACGAGGCTGACCCTGCGATGTCGCGTAGAATGAAAGTAAGCGGAGAAATTAGAGCGTTTTCCTCCTTCTCCGAAAACTCTCGTTGTCGATCTCACCTTTTGACCTCGTGTCGAGAAACCGGTTTAATCGATACGAATCGATCGTACGATTTGTTAAGCATCATTAACAAGTGTGTACACTGGTATACCAGAAGAATAAAAGAGAAAAATAATTGACTGACACGAATGAAAATAAACGCGCCAACGAGTGTTACGTGTATCGAAATAAATAGACTTGGTTGGAATTTCATTGATTCATCTAGCCCACTTGAATGTTTCGCAAAATTCATTCGATCACTTATTTAACGACGTTGGCCGATTATTTTTCTCTGTGACGTTTTATGGTTGATTCAAAACGTTACTTCGATGTGAAATAAGATTAATTTGAAATTTTTACAATGTAAACGAGAATAAACGAAATTACTGCAGCAGCTGCGACGGGCGGAAATGTATCTCCAGGCGATTACTGTGAAGCATAGGAACGAGAGTATGAATTAAACTGTTTTCTCCGTGCACGCACGGCGTTCATGCGAATCGGCCGAATCCGATCATCCGAGAACGATTAGATTCCGTGCTCGACGAATATCAACTGGCAGAGGGTCAAAAATGCAACTAAAGTAGTTACCCACCCTCCCACGAAACGTCTATTTGTATATACCTACTCGTGATAAAATAAAATTTGATGTACATATTTAATCATACCAAATGGTTCTGACGAATTCCTTTTATCGACCAGCATGCGGGGGACGAGCGACTCAATCGTCTAGCTCGCAAATAACAATTGGGGACAAACGAACGTTCGCCACAATGTACCCAATTTGAAATTATTCGATGCAAACTGAAAACCTTGGCGAGGAAGGTAGTAGTAACTTGGTCAATCAAGCAGGAATCATCAAACGGACGAAAGAATGTATTTTGGGTATATGGATTACATTTTTAATATCTTACAACGCAGGAGGAATGTTTATTTGTTTTAGCATCGCATTAAATACAATGGTGCAAGTGACAACTCGTTTCACTGAAGTTTGTCGCACATCCCTTGTTTAAAGTAACGCGTAAATTGCAGGGCTATCCTTATCCACGGCTCAGGTCAGGTCATTTTTTTCATTTGTACGCATCCGTTCATTGTAACACAGACACGGCAGCTCGCGTTATTTGCCGGTGAATTAGCATTTCAAAGAACGGTTTTAATTAAGACTTAATTAATTTCCCTTGAAATGGCGGACCATGGGCGCCAGAATACGCTCCGATTATTCGACTTTCTTTCGAGGTAATTGAAATCGTGGACATACGTATGCCAGAGAGAAAGCCACTTGCACAGTAATTAAGAAATACGAGACTTTATTTTATCCATTCTCCAGCGGCGGCCAAGGGAATCGCTCCTACGGAACCCTTTTTTAAATTATCACTCGCTTCCATCGATGATAAATAAAGAAGATGTTCTTATCATACATAAACATAGAATTGACCATGGTACAACTCACTGACAAAAATAATAAACGTGCTAAAATAAAGATATGCTTATTTAATAAATATTAGTTAAATCAAAATAATTGTGATGCTTCATTTCTCTCAACTCTTATGTTCTTTTAGATAATTTAATAGGCTCGTTAACCAGTCATTCATGAAACTACATTGTATATTAGAATACGCTAAGAATCATATGAATCATCCGCAATAATGACAAAAATTAAATATCGTTCCGTCTTCGAGTTGTAAATTCCTGCCCACCGATATTCCCAACCGTAGGACTACCGTGTTACGTTGATTCCATCAAATTTGAATTTACCGGAGTAACTGGATCGCACGTTAGAGTTGACGTAATTTCGCGAGAGTACAATTCGCTCAATTACCTGTCCCCGTGCGTGAGACGTTGCTGATGCGGCTTGGGGGAGTGGGGGTGGGGCGAAGAAGAGTCCGCGTGGTTGGTCCTTGCGCGTATTATTAGTCTTGGGAGTTAGGGAGTACGCATGGACTCGAATCTCCGGGCTCGCGGGTTCGCATGGTTAACTTGGACAAACAGGAATTACCATTTTATTGGCTGAGTTCTGGCGCCCTCTTACGGGTGCACACAGAGCCCTTCGACGGGGGCAGCGAGCGCGCGGAAGGGTGGCTCGGCCTCGCTCAGGAAGAGCAAAAGGGAGGGACGGGGGCAAGAGAGTACACTTCACACGACGACCCTAACGCGGGAACGCGAGAGACGATTGGAATACCTAATCGGTCGTGGGGATCATTCGGCAGTCAGAGCCGACCTATTGTTCCTTCCAACGATCCCTGCCCTACGCTCCTCGTTTGTCCTGTTAACGTTAAATCCGTTCATCGAACCACCTCGCCGCCATTTTTCACGTTCCCCTCCTGGCGCGATGTAAACTGCTCTAAAATCCGGAAATCCCAGACCTTCTTATGTCCGGTTTATCGTTAATTAAGACTTCAAATTATCAGTGAAGGACTTTACAAATCCTACCGCTTGTAATTGTTTGTCTCTCGTAAATGACGAAGAATTCAGTTCTTATTGTTTGCCGTTTTGACATTTGGGTTTTCTCAAATTAATGTACCTTGTCGTCGTCTTTCTTATTAACTGTAAGTACTTCTCTTACATAAATGATCAATAAACTTACGTAAGTCGGCTTTATTCAATTCCAATATTTCGCATTTACCTTGTTATCGACAAAGGCATTCTTAAAAGACAGTATTTGCTTAAATTTCTTGCCCCTCAACCTCAGATTTCTGTAAAGTAAAGGATTTCCCGAGAGCTATTCATTGTGTAAAAATTACCTGCTTACATAACTTTTATACGGAAGTCGGATTTAACTAATTCATGTTAGTATAATAGTTTATATCCAGTTCCAAAAGGATTTTCTGCTAAAAGAACCTGGAGGATGCCGTTGTCGGAGTTTTCGGTATTTTCGATTAAATCTGGGTTAACGACTTATCACGAATCTGTTGGAGCTCGAAAGTGTAGCGTGAGTGAGTGAAGACGACGACGGACAGCCCCTTAAGGGTTGAAATTGGCACGGAAATCGTGGGTTTATTAAATTTGTCTAGGGGTCAGGTGAGGCATGGAGTTGGAGGGAGGTGGGGGGAGGGAAAGAGAGAAACTCGCGTGGATGTCCGCGAGATCGGTGAAGCGCGGAAAGGCAGAGAGGGGCGGTGGAGGGGAGGGGGGGGTGGAGACGGCCTGGTTCTCCTTGGGCGAACCGTCGTCTGTCTAATATCGCTCGATGCCGTGCCCTGTCTAACCTTATTGCCTCGACAAAGTAAAGAACCAACGAAAGAAGGAGCGAGCGGCAAGAGGACAGGCAGAAAGAGGGAAAAGAACGAAGCTCGAATGAGATCAATTGGGGGCCAGCGAATCAATGGGAACTGCGAACCAGCCGAGCGGCACGGCAAACACTCGCGAATTCTACGCTCTCTAAGTTTAAATAAAGGAATACATGGTATTCCGCTCCTTCGAACGACGCGTTTCAGACGTCTGCTAAGTGGGGAACGTTCGGGGAAAGTCAGAATTCACGAAGGATTCGCATTACTTGATACCATCAATGGAGGGAGAAGAAAGACAAAAAAGGGCTCGACAAATAAGAGAGACAAAAAAGGGCTCTGAACGCCCGCCGGGAAATAAGATTTGTTCGTCGATTCTCGAAGAATTTTTAGAGAGTTCGCCTGAAACTGGGCAAAAAGTTGATTTGCGTTTATCCGTCTCTTTTTTTATCAGGCTCAAGCGGCGCAAGTGAGGAAGGAACAGAAGTGTTTGAGGTAGTTTCACTGTTAGCGCGTAATCACGGGCAGACGCGGTGATATAAGCGGGTACCATTTAGGGATATTAATTAAAGCCGAAGTCATACTAAGTCGTCGAGTACATAAGGAGAAATAATGTTTGCCCGGCGTTTATTGGAAGAGCGAAAGGAAGAGGAAGAGAGTCTCGGCAGGCAGCGCCGGAGATGGCACCATAAACGAGCCAGATTCTCATTAAAACAACCGTGTCTTTCCTTTTCGTTCCCACTGACGCGCGAGACGACCAAAGCGAGATAGTTAAACCGAATTTACTCGACGATGGTGGCAAAGGATGGAAGAGACAGTCGCGTGTGTCCCGGGAACGGGGCGAGCGGAAGAGAGGACAAGGGGTGAGTTTATTGCAGGTTCCAGTGAAACGCGGGGCGAGCCAGCCCGATCGAAGGGGTTGGAGGTGAACCGACATTAGGACAACGACCAAAAAAGAAGAGTAATATCGTAGGGAAGAGAGAAGCAGGTAACAAAGTGAATGATGAGTTCACTGTAAACACATCAGGGCTATTGGATCAGAATGATCTGGATTAAAAACTCTTCCTATTTTAATTGCGAACGGCCTATAATAAAACTGATAAAAAATAGCGAATATTATTATTCATTCTGTTCCGGATTGCTTGTTTTTATAAAAAAAAATTATTTTTAAAAACCCATTGTTTTCGTCAACAGCTCTGTAGTCAAGGACTATTTTTCTATGATAGAGATTTCTTATCTAAACAGAAATAGTGTGTAAAAATCCTTCTAGGTGTCAGATATTCAACTTGTTTCATCCTCACTTCCTTTCTGTTACGTAAGTTTTTAACAGTGGTGGAAGCAGAAACATCCCCACCTTTCGTCCTTTCCTAATAACGCGCAAGAACGATGCCAGAACACCGAGAAAAAAGAGAAGAGTTACAAGGTATATAGTTTGGCTGCCACTGGATAACTTAAATGAAAGTCGCGGTTAGCCTCTTTTAACGCGAAAATACGCTCCGTGAAAGATTCGTCCTTTTTTCAGGACGATTAATGTAATACCGCGAGAACCGACCGCGACGGATGGTAACTCCTGGAAGGGTAATTGGTCATTTCGCCCGCTCATGCGCTGTTCTCTAGTCTTCCTTAACTTCCGGTTACTTTGCACCGTCATGCAAAAACGATTACAGGTCCCGAATTAACTATATTAAAATTAGCAAGAAATTTGGATCGTTCTACTGTATGGTTGCGCAAAAAGGAATAAAATCTTGTCGTTAATAACACTTTTTCCAGATGTAAAATAAAAATATTGTAATGTTCAGAGAAGTAGAAAAATACAGTATATTTTGCAGAGAAAAGTACGCAAAACGATTGTTGCTTCTCATTTGCTGCTGGGGAAGGGTAATTAGCTTTGAAATACCGGTTCTCGCTAGATTGGCGAAGTTAATTAGAGCTGGGTCAGATTAATATTTGGACAGATCATCGCTGCGGAATATCGTGTTGTTGACGAAGTCAGACATGGTGAAGTTACTGGTCGTAGTAATGTAAATACGTGTGTAGACAACCGATAAGGTGACTACTCTACATTGTTTTTCAATAAGATTATAGGTATATACGTAATAATAATTTCGAAGATAAATACAAGAATAACAGTTATACAGTTTTATATTTATCAATATATTTTTTAAACTAAATCTTCCTTGAGTATCGGAAAAAGCTTGTAAAAACAATAAAATTATTTACACGGTGGACCCAACTTTAAAATTAATTCTAATTACTGGCACGTATAACTGCTTAGCTATTCAATTATTTCTGTTATTACCAATGGAACAGATGGCCATTACAGCAAAATGTATTCAAAGTACACATAGTAATTCCAACGCGTTTTGCGCTGTTTCCAACAGAATTAATTAACGTACACAATTAATATGTTACCAATGTAATTGGCGTAATACACGAACCTGCAATATGCAAAATAAACTATAGCTTCTCGTATCTTGTGCGTGGAATACCGCTGCTTCCTCTGACCTGAATTAACGTAAAAAATGAATACGTTGTAAATGTCATTGGTTTACCGTACAAACGTGTAACGTATAAAGTAAAACTGCATAACAGGTGTGATAATTAGCAAACGAAATACGATCATCTGCACGGGTGTTTATTTGACGGGGAAAGGGGTGTGAAATTGAATGCGATGGTTGGCGGTAAATAAAAAGGAAGGAGGATCAAGCCATGGTTTCAACGTCATTGGTTTCGAAGGCGGTCGAGGTGTGATGAAAATTGGGCAGGGTACGCGGACCTATCTCACGCGGCACAGAGGCATGAAATGAGGGCCGTACAAATACGGCAGGATTGTTTTTGCCGGTAATTGCTGGGCTTTTTTTATCGCCAGCTCTCTCCGCCCCGGTCGCGCGCGGCAGGATCGATTTGCATTTCAAAGGTAACTCCTCCATCTCTCTCTCTATCTATCTACCTCCCACTCCCACTGGCGCGGCTCGCAGAAAAATAAAGTGCATCGGCTGAAAGTCGGCCGGCAACGCGCATTCTCCTATCGCACACTTTATATACACCGCGCGAGTACAGTGCCGGCCATTGATAGCGTCCTGCCTGCTTCGAAAATCCAACAGACTCAAACAATCTGCGCTCCATTTCCTCCCATAGACTTCACAGAACTTGATAAAAACACTGAGATTTACGGCGCTTTCCATGCATTTTCATGCTGACCGAAATAATAAGGTCAACCTGGCTCATTCGTATTATAACTATTTTAATAAAGTTTAAGGAAGTTCTTTCGTTTAACGACGTTTCTGACATTTGCTTGCAAAAGATTCTACGTACGTGTTTTTGAGGTCATAAAGAAATAATTAGAAACTTGAAAAATCTTGAAAAACAAAAATCTTGAAAATCGTTTTAATATACAAATGATGAACTAACTGTTACAATGAATAAAAACGTTACTTCTGATTCTTCGTTTAATCGCGTTCGTTCACGGGTAAGCGAGGTTTCGATTTCCCTGCTTTACTAAAGGTTCCTTTGGAGATTCGACTGGTTTAACAATTACTTCCCTCCATGCGTTCTGCTGATTTACATAATTTATTTTGATCGTACAATAGTCCTCGAAAAGCTGTTAAAGCGTTATTAACAGAGCGGAGTGTACGTGTACAGAGGCCGATCTACGCACAACAAATCCCATAAAACTCAGACGTGATTAATACAGGCGAGTAGAAGGACAGTACGTGCACATCCCCACCGATAACACGGCCGCGCTTTTTCGAGGCGACGCGGAAAATGGATATAATTACCGTAGCCGGATTATAATGTCTCTAAATTCATTGTCTGGCCAAATTGGACTTGGTGAATGGACGTTTGAGTGCAGTTTGCGACGGACGATTTTGCAGCCACGTTAAAGGTTAATGTTTTCGATTAAACTTTTCATCGTCGACGATTAAACTGACGATTTTTGTGATTATACGGAACAGCAGAGGGGGAAACCATTCGTCAATGCTTTGCCCATCGTCCCGCCGATGTCGATGATGGTATATCGATCCTGTAAAAAGTATAATGGACAATTTCACGTGCCAGCGAAATATCAATTTGGACAATTCTTCGATTATGTACCCTTTTGCTGTATGAAAAACAACTTCTCTCCCAGCCAATTGCGTTCTATAAGTTCATCATCAGTTGTAAGGAATTCATTTCGTAAACATTATTAAAACTATTGAGACATTTTTGTCTAAACGAAAGCGGAACCGGATTCTTCGGTAACTAAATTAGTGCTCATTAATATTAGAACCTACTTATTTTTCTTTTGTTGTTAACCGTGTGATTCATTCTAATTAACTGCTTGAGAAAGAAAAGTTTTGATTACGTCAATTTTTAGTGATAGTTTCGAGACTCTTTCTCCTTGGAATACAATTCAAAACGGTTAAATGGTCGACGATTTTTGCATCCAAGATAAGAAGAAAAATGGGTAGGATAGATTGTTAAGGAAAAATTGAATCCAACGCTACAAATGATCACATACCGTGGAATATTTCGATTCCTGTAGCATCGCGCAACGCTCGCGCAGAGACACACCGAGGGACGGCCCACTATTTGATTTTACGCAGTACGCATCGGGCGGTTTCCACGAACGTTAATTATCACTGACCACCTACAGCCCCATTACATTCCAATCGACCCCTTAATCAACGCATGATTGGTGTGCTAATTGATTGCTACTCCGTAATTATAACAGTGCACTGCCAGCTAACGGTATCGCAATCCCGGGACATCAAGAAGCGACAGTTGTACGTACGCCTGTTAACAAATATGGCCTTAAATCGTTTTCCAAAGTATCCAAACAATCAAAATTACCTTCGCAAGATGCTCAGATGGCAACAAAATAATACAGTTCTTGTAAAAATAGTTAGGAAATTTTCGATGATAAACAGACTTTAACCGTTTGGCTGCTGACGGATTTTTGCGCACATATGCCAAAACTGCGGAGCTAATTGCGCGTATATGGGAAACAAGCGCTTAAGACAAGCGCTATCGCGCCTCTCGGCAGTTTTGACACAACAAAAGAGGAGCGCGATAGCGCTCTTCAGCAGTCAAAGGGTTAATGATATTTATTTTCTGTAACAAAGTATTGATATACGAGCATATATTGAAGTATGTAAAATGTGGATATAAATTATTTCCTTTAATTCATCCCTTCTTACGATATAATTTTTGCTGTCGTAGTTTTTAAAGTTAATGTTTAATTATAGTATTGTTTTTGTTATAATCTTAGGATAGCTTGAAAAATGTAAACCATTGTGTCTAGAGAAGAAATATTTGAAGAGTTTAACTGTAATACTTTCAACGTTATAAATCCGAACCGTTACTATTGATAATGATATAAAATATTAATGATTTACTTTGACGTGAACGTACACTTTAACATTTCTCCACGTTGTAAAAAGATGGATTTATTGAATTTACTTTCCAAATTTTCAATTCACCCTTATGGACCGTAAGATAGCTGCTGCCGCGTAACGAGGGGTAGTTGTATTATAATACTAAAACTCAAAGCTCTGTCGGTAAAAAATCAATATTTTTGTACCTTACGTGGTAGTTTGTGACCGAAGAAGGGTAACATTCCCCTCAAGTATAGTCGATAAGATCGCGTTTAAATGAGGGTTGATTGAAAACAAATGTGCTTTATTCGCATAAAAAATGTATTCAATCAAGTTTAAAATACGGAGGATATGCTTTTATAATGCATTCAAAAAACACTATAAAACCTTCTCGTCAATAAAGTATCATATTTATTTACCTTGTGCACATACTTTTAAAAATAACATATACATTTACAATGCATCGTGAACACATCTTTCACGCATAAACTAATTATTGCTATGAAAAGAGCATGTATATTTTATTATCAAATTTTCCAAACAGTTTGTCGAAACATCTACTGTTCCTCCGACTCCTGTACAACCGAGCGGGAAAAAATGGCAATTGAAAAACAATTTCACGCTATTGTTATGCCTGCACGAAATCCCTTTATGAATTAATTTCAGTATAGAAAAAACTTTTGTATCCACGCATATTGTAGGGTACTGCGAACACCGTCGAATATTCAAAAATCGTAAAACCATCTAAAAGACAGACATGTCGTTTGGTACATCTTGTGCATGTAAGTACGATTAAGGGGAATTTTCGAAAGAGGACGGACAGTTATTATAATTTTCCCCGTGTCTGTCCTTTGTAAATGACTCGGATAGAGTTACGGGCGAGATCAGTGCCTGCGGTTCGCGCAGAAGAGGCCAGCTCGTTGCAATGTCAAGTTTTTAATAGGGGACCAGGGGTGGATCGGGGCAGAGAGGTCAGTATAATTGAATAGGGACGGAGCTATTGTCTATCCGTTTGCCCATGGACGCGTAATATTGTCGGGGCGGTAATGTAGCCCGCGATTTACTCCTCATCGTTTCCTTGCCGGTTGGTCACTCTCCTCTGGCGGATGTATGCGTGTGTACAGATCTCAGTACACGTATCCGAGAAAGTAATGCATATTCAAAATCGAGCCGCGGGCCAGGGCCCGAGACCTTTGTTTTCCGCCGTACCACGAGTCCGCAAATTCGGTTACTTCATTTTGAACCCCGCTCAGCCCTCCCCGTCTCCCCTGTTTTCCCTGCCCTCTCTCCTTCTCCGCCATCCTTTGACTCCACTTCGACGTTGCGCATTCCGCGTTTTAACCCCTCGGCGTATGTCCAGGGTTATGAATTTTAATAGCTTTACGCCATGCCACGTGAGACGGAGGGGGTACATTGTGCACCAGAAACAGAGCGACGGGGCAGAGGCGGAAGAAAGCCCGACGCTGCCCGACAAAAATGACGACTCCAGTTTTTCGTGCGTCAGATTGTCGATAGATTATATTAAGGAATAACAACAAAAAAAGCAGGCCATAGAAAATCCACGAGCAACGGCCAAAGACCGAGGTGTTTCGATTAGAGAAAGGCTGAAAAATCGTGAACTCATTCACTCACGACGGATGAAAAACAAGTTCCTAACCGAGTAATATTATCCATTCCTATGGATATCACAAGTAACATTATTCACTATTCTTAGTCAGGAAATTCGTGTGCAGTAAAAAGTTGAGAATGAAATGATTTTCATTTGCCGGGACAGGTGTAGCCACATCTTCGTATTATTTTCCTTGACATTATTTTCAGATTTGTCGGACACTCGTGTTTGAAAGAATCGCTATATTTTCGGGCGAATCGATGGATCGCGTTTATGCGAAATAAAGAAGGGAGTCACACGCCTGCGCCAGAATTTTTCGAGCTTCGACGGGCTCGAATTATCGGCTCGCGCCGATGTTTTCGGAGTGCACGCGCCGTTTCCATTTAACGTCACGTCGGGAGAATATTTAATAAAACGTGGAAATAAATGAAAAACTTGTATACGTTCAGTCTGACACTATTATTGTTGTTCCTTTTGCCCGAAAATTGTCTTCCCTCCTCAACGATAGCGACTGTCAAAAAATCACCGTCGCATGTGCCTCTAAACCCGGTCCAATTGTTACGATCAGCGTTTTACTGCGATATATCTGCGCGATATTTCATAACAAAACAGAAGCTGATGGGTAAAATGTTGAAGACTTTACGGCAATTCGTTTTAACGTTAAATCCTGACTGATCTAAACGTTAGGTGTATGATTTTAATGATACGACCATTCTTGACTAGGCAGTTAATGTAATAATTAACTTGCATGTAGAAAACCACACATCACCATAATGCCGCTGATCTGAAAACAATCGTTAATCGTGTAACTGGAGGCAATAGGCAGGAAATATTGACGGTAAGTAAATAAGTGAAGAGGAATTCAATAGCAGGAGCGAATTATTTCTTTGTACACTGACGGGGCATAATGGCGAAGGTGGGGATAAGAATAGTAAAAGTCAGGTTCATCAGACGAAATGATCGTCACCAGCGACTATCGCAGATGGTCGAATTTCGCACACATCACGGTGATCTCCCTACCCGGCCATCGTATTCCTACAACCCCGTCTGCCTTTCGACCCCTCCTTCATATTCACTCACGTAATCTACTTTCGCTTTGACCAGCGAATGTCATTAACACGTTATGAAACCCATTGAATACTGCAAATACTGACGTCGATTATGTGACTTTCTCTCTCGCTCACCCCTTTCGCTGTTTTCCTCTTTCTTTGTCTTCCACCCCCCTCGGTCGGCTGCAGAAAAAATAGTTCATTTGATCTATGGCTAACGAGGTTTTATGTGCACAGAGTAAACGAATTCCAAACACAAAAAGATCGTTTTGCCTTAAATGACTTGTACACTTCGTAAAATGGAATACTTTGCTGGCAAAATAGATTTTTAGCTGGGCTTCTACTGAGACTCAATCAGAAAATATCGAATAAAATATCAACAGAGACTGTAATATGTTTCGTGCAATGAAAACGAAAATAAATTCTTTTATATTGTTTGAAAATCACATAACTGACGGTTTCGAATTATTGAACCGTCTTCAAAAAATGTCTTCCCGCAGACTTCAATTCTCGAGAACGTATTACAATACCGTTTCCCGTTGCTATAATTGACACTTAATTGTCGAAGATTTCGGAGGCTGACAATAAGTAGTCCGAAAATTCGTGGCCATTGGTGCTCGTGCACGCGTGTATATTCACGGCTGAGATTTTTCTCCTTGAACAGGACAAACGGCGGAGATGTGAAGAGTGCGGGAGAGAGAGAGGTCAGGGGAACGTTGAGGTTGTCAGGTATTGGTAATGAACTCTTGAGAATCTTCCGGAACGGGGGGGGGAGAGAGAGGGGCGGATCTTTTTTCCCCGTGGAGTACCTGCGCGCGATGATCCACGGCACGGCCCGAAGAATAAGAAGAAGGCCGGCACCTCTTTCTCAGCTTGACACCTTGAATGGTGTTAGCTCTAACGCCTGTAGTGCCGGCAGTCTCTCTGAAGCGTCGGAACACCGCTAAGAAGGTTGTGGTGGAGAAATCTTGCCGCTCCTGACCGACGCGCCGGATCGTCCTGCCGAGCGAGACGGAGAAACGCAACTACAAGAACTCAAACAAGGACGGAGCGCGATGTACATACATAGTGTAGTTTCGCAAATTCGGTTCATTTGCCGCATTGTCCGCGGCTTAAAGAGAAACCAGACCCTCTAAACTGCCTGAGAGGCCGGCCAAGAGATCTCGCGGGAGGGAACGAGAGAACGGGGGGGAGGGGTGGGGACCTGGCAATACCGTAAAGGACAGAGCGTGACACCAGGATCCGGGCAAAGAAGCTTGAAGTTTACCGACAAGTGCTCCCACGGGATCTTCTGCTTGATGAGCCGGTACCGGTCCTAGGAAGTACAGCCAAAGTCCCCATCATCCGGAATATCCGAGCAATCAGCCCGCGAATACACTGCCTGCGGTTAAATTCACCGCAATCTGTTGATCGGACACCAATTTTTGCGTCAGAACGATTAACGCTACGATTTGTAACACCTCACGATCGTGTAGTAGTCTGCAATTTGCAAACAGACGAAAATAAACGTTTCTTGGCAGGGAAGAAGAGCAGGATGGGACAATGGCGAATTATTGTGCATATTTTTAGTGGCGATAATCGTGCGTATTGAAGTCAGTCGTGTAATATTGACCTGGACGAATGGCGGAGGGAAGTATCGAAGACCGAGTAGCGGAGGAAAATCGCAGTAAGCGCGTAATCAAAGGCGTTTGAGGTCGTTTTTCGGGCAATCTGCGGCGAAACTTCCGCGACAGAGAGGGTCCCACTCGTTAAAACCGTCATAGAAAGGAGCTTACGAATTCATACGGACCGGGTGCATTGATTTCCGGCTTAAAAACTCGATCCCTGTGCCACGTAAAACTAATAACTGCGACTAGAGCTCTGCCCCCTCTTTTTTCACCCCGTCTCCCCTCTGCCTACTCACCGGCAATCACTCTCCTTCTGTCCATCGCTGTTTCTTCTCTCACTTACACGCTTTCTCGCCCTCTCCTTCTCTCCGTCATTCACCCTCGTCCCTTTTCCGTCTCTTGCCTTTCGCCCTCTCTTCCTCCACCTTCGTTCGATGTCAGAGGATTTTTTAACAACACGTTCCTCTGTCACCGATCGCTATCAGCTACGATTTTCGCGGAAAATGTCCACCCTTTTCCGATATTCCCATTTATCAAAAACTTCGGAAACTATGGAACTCGGAGAAACTTGAGGAATATGCAAATTTACGAATAGAAGAATTTTCGTATATATTTATAGCAAGTTTCAAAATTATAAGAATTGGAGAAAAATGTATCTAAACTGTAAGAAAGTATGTTTGTTAATTAAGCAGAACACTGACGATACAACAATTTTTAATATTCTGTGAACCAGAATTTTCGAACATTAATCCCCACATGAGGAAATCTTCAGGTACACGTTTTTCGCTAATTAAAAAGCTGAGCAAATTACACATGGCTGTCGTGCCATCACAGGTGACACGATTAGAAGTGCATCAATCGCTAGTGAAATAATCTGAAGTGGCTGAAAATTTTATTCTCTCCCGGTCGATCGATCTTCCCGACTTTAGTGGAGCCCCGCGCTGCCGCCGGTTCTTGCTCACTTTTCAATTAAGCAGCGCCGTGTTTAATTTTCACGAAAGATCCTCTCGTGGCGAATGAATAGGATGCAAAACCCCTCCTCCCTCCTTTGAAAAAGAGGTACGGTGGTCGGTCCATATCGATCCTCAGCGCGACGGAGGAAAGGGGAGAACTCTTTTTCACGGGCTTCTCGGGAGGCTAATGCGTAACTTAGTAATTTAATAGAACCCCGGGCCCTGAGGCTTGACCAAATACCGAGGAGATATAAAGGTCCCCGGTTGGCAACGATGACAGCCGCCTATATTAGCTAGCATTCAATAGAGCTCTGCGCGTTACGTTATTCGGCCGGTAGATCTCTAGGACAAACACGACATCAACTTTTCCCAGGCGGTGGCCACCCTTCGACAGTGGCTCTCAAAAATCACATCGGAAACTTCCTTACACAGCTAACCGTCGTCGAAGAGACAGAAATCACAACATTCCCCCAACGTAAGGTAAAAAGGAATCTTGTTATAAATCATTTCCAGATGTTAAGAATCTCACTTAATTTTCGAGAATTGTGGTTCGTCAAACTGAAGCCATAAAATTATTTTGTTAACTTTAATACATTTATTCGTACAATAAATTTATTACGATGAGTAATGTGAAAGCAGAAGTGTTATCAGTGTTTGCAGTATGATGTATATCATAAAATATATTTTTATAAGTACTTTCATTATAAACCTACATAAACAAATAAGCTTGTACAAGAAATTTGAAATATCGTTTTTACGTTATTCAGTTCCGTAAACTCCTTCTCGTGAAACCCGATAACTTGTATCATAAAAAGACAATTCTCCTTTACTACATGGGTGCGGAGAATTATAACGTTATTTCGTACATTCGCTATGTATTTCCATCCATCTTTAATTACAGTTCTCATTTGAAGTTCTTCATTGATCTGTAATTCCAGCCACTCGACATCATTCGCCATTGTTTATATCCCTGAGATAAACGGTTTTTTTCCTTTTTTTCTTTAATAAAACGTCGAAACCTGTAGTGCTCGACGCGGGCCACTCGACGGATATAGGGGGCGAGGGGGAAGGGGGGGAGGACGATGGAGACAGGAACAAACGAGAATTTACAAACGTCCGCGTATCTGCTCACGTTGTCACGCCGGCCAAGCTAGTCTGCGCTTGTGTGTGAAAAGACGACGAAAATGGGAAGCGCTGAACTGGTATAAACAAGGGTCGCATGCAATATTAGGGGCATTAAGTCGCCATAAAGAGCGCATTAGGGGTGCGCCGTTGCCCTCGAGGGGTAGTTTAGCGTTTAATTGTCCCACCCCGGTGTATCAAAGGTTTCGATTTCTGCTCGACTACGCACGTTATATATCCCGTGTGCCCGCGCGAGCACACTGCCCAAACGCCCTACGTGCATTCATCCCGTTTCTCGCTATTATGCACCGGTCCATGGTACCCATGCAATTTCTACCTGTTAACCAGATCGTTAGGTGACGGTAAAAGTGTGTTACCTATGAAGTCTCCTCCGAGTACACGGTCCACGGAGATGATGGTCAAAGGTGTAATTAGAACTTTCGATATACAGAGTTACACCGTAATACTGACAATAATGAGAGATACAAAGGAAAGTATGAATTGATAGATTTATCGTACTTCACGCGATTTCGGACCTTTGTAAAATTGCTTGCAAACACATTGTAACCTGTTGTTTCAACGGAGACGGTGATCTTTGAATAATTTTCAAAGTGCCTTGAATGAAGTCGGTACTTTGATTAAAAATGTTGCGCTGAGTAATCGTGGGAGTTATAATTCGTGATTTGAGTGGTTGAGTTGATCCTGGACAAACTTGCTGCCACGCCGCAGGAGTCTTCCGCAGCACGAGCTGTTCGCGGCAATTCGAAACGGTTTACGAGGATGACGAAGCGACGACACACGCACATAGTTAGAGACACTTTGACGGCAGTATTGGTACATACAGATGTATGAGAGGGATGGTAACGGTGCCCGAAACGTATAAGAGGAACAGGCGAATACCCAAGTTGCTATTGAACCGATTTTCGGCAAATATCACTCGAAGCAGGTCGGGTAGAATCGCGGGGCCGTAACCAAGAGATGGAGATGGGTAGGGGGGAGGGGGGGAGGCAAGGGGAAGGAGCAGAGAGCAGGAACGTCTGCGAGCAAAGCGCAGAAGGGAGTTCTAAAGACGAGTGTGATGAACGAAGACGAGAGACAAAGATGGGCACGAAAGAAGCCCGAGGAGCAAGAGAGTGACGGAGAAAGAAAGACGAGGGGGTGGAAGAGAGAACAAGAGGGGGGGAAGTATAAGGGAAAGCGAGACGAGGAGGGACGATGATGGGAGGAAGAGCGAAAACGGTATCTTTGAAGGTACGGTTCTACCGAACGAGGAAGAAGGAGCAGACGCGGGGGGGGGCACGGAGGGGCTGTACAGGGGACAGGACGAATCGTCGGTTGGGCAAGGGGATGACGGGGGGAGGGGGGACGAGGAGAACGCGGGGGAGACGCGGAGAGACTGAAGCAGAGAGCTCACAAGCCCTTCGGCAAATTTCATAACCGAACTTGTCGTATTTGCCGAGATTATTTCAATATATTCGACTCAAGCCAGGGAATCTGTTTGCGAGCGAGTGTATGCGTGAATGGAACTTGCCGTGGTCTCGTCTCTCCGCGAGAGGCCCTCCGCACATCGGTCCTCTATGTGCATGCATTTCTCCTCGCCCTTCCCCCCCCCCTCCTTCCCTCCCGAAGTATGTGTCCCTACATAGGTTCCTCGCACACGGAAACCACCCTCGAACCGGTCCCATGTGTTCGCACGCGCCACCGAGACCGAGCTCTACGTCCTCGAATCGCGCGCACTTTTTATCAGCATGAAGAAGCAAAGGACACGGTTTTTGCCCGGTCGCTGTCGCGCGAAAATGTATGCAGGAAATTCCGGGCGTCCAGGTAATTCTCAATGGCCGTCCGATTTTACAGGACGGACAAACCGGAGGGCAAGTGTATCGCAAGCTTGCCATTCCCCCAGTTGACTAAACAAACTGTAAACTGTACACGAGTGTGGCATATGATTCTCAACTTTACCGACATCGGCACAGGCTAATTTTATTTAAATTAATTGAGGTAATCAGAGTTCCTTTTATTTCGAATTTTTTTCGAAACTTATCACTTTTACTAATGGTTCCCGGATGTACATTTTTCTGTTCGTCTACATTGTTGTGAACCCTTTATAAATTTCAATGACTTTGTGCGGCAATTTTGATCTCCATGCGTCAGTAACCCCTTTTTTGTGTAAAGGCATTGCGCGAGAGGTAGATCTGAGCGCGTAATAGAGCGATGATGATCGCATCGTTAGCATCTTCCGTCGTTAAGTTAATCGACACCATCGTCCTTGTTAAATTGGCCGGCGGCACTGATTGAACGTGTCCTGGCTGTCAGCGGGGCGGGTGGCAGTGGGACGATTGGTTTCACTGAGCCGTCAAATTGGCAGGAAACGAAGGATGGATTGATACTCGCCGGAGTCTCATAAAGTCGCGCTAATTAAATAAAAGGACGAAATGGTGGAACGGCGAGGAGAGAGTCGTGTCGGGAATTCCCTCCGGTCGAACGGGAATGGCACGTGCCGGCACGTGGCTCGTTCGCCCGCATATGCTCTATTGCCGCTTTAACATAATGCGTTATTAGTTCGGGGAACGTTACTATATTAGCAAGAGGCTGTCCATTGACCCGTCCACTCTGTCAACCATGCGAAATTGCCGCTTCGTTAATCAATTGACGCGACCGCAGGGACCGCCGTGACGATCCCACGATAAAAGTACAAATCGCAAATGTCTTATCTTATTAAACCCCCGTGCCACTCAATCTGCATTTCATTGCTACTTCAACCGACATTCTCATTGCGTTACGAAACATTACGACGGTAGTACCAGCGACTGTGTATAATAAATGCTCGAAAATGTTCTCCGAAAAAGATTTTCCATCATTAAATGCTACAACCGCGAAATATATTTTCATGTCGATTTTAAGCCCGCATGTAATATCCTCTGTGTACCTACACATTCGTTTGAAGATGTTTCCAGGTAATATGGTTCTGAGATACTTTTTCCGTATATTTTACACAGCCACAAATTTAGTTTTACCAACGTACCGTCAGTAAAGAAATATATTTGGAGCTAACTCTACCGTTTCGTTCATAAGCGATTGCTTTGACATTCGGAGGTTGTAAATTTATTATAAAATCATAGAACAGTATTGGATATTAATCAGTCGTCCCCGGCCGACAAATACAAACCAGTCAGCGAAACATGCTGATAACAGTTCCTAAAACGACGGCTTCCACGGACTTTTCCAGCTTTCCTCTGTCCGCGTACAGTCAAAGGGATATAAGCGGACGTAGGCCGATCTCCATTGTTTCATTCGATTTACACCAACGCAGCCTTTGTCTATCGGTCCTCCTCTCTTCGCGTCCCCTTTCTCCGTCTCGCGCGATACCCCCGATACAGAAGCCGCAATTTACAGGAGAATAAAAAGTTAAGCCTAGGAGCTCAGGGGTGGCGTGCAGACAATGGGTCCATGGCTTTAAAATCTCTCCGGCAAACAGATCGGGGAGCCCGGCTCAAAACGTAATTGAGATATTGAGATCTGATTAAGATGAAATCAATAACATGGATACCACGTACTCCGCCACTTACCCCCCTCCCTCCCCCCTCCATTTGTTCCCTTGCCCGGAGCGTCCTACATTCGCCGCTTTTGTGCAAAATTTCATGCGGTCCCGACCGTTCTGCTCGCCACGGCTATGAAGCTTCCCCAAGGAACAAGTTGAACTGCCGGTAATCGAACTGAGAAGCTTACGTCATAACCGAGGCAATAAAGAACCTGCTCTTTCCCGGTAATCGGCGATATTTAATTTCGAGCACAAATACGAAACGGTTGGACCGCAACGTTGATATCTGCGAAACGACAAAAAGGAATGGGTTCTATTGCGCTGGCAAATAAATACGTCTTTCCGTGTAATTAGATAAACGTCTTATTTTTTCCAATACGCTTTAGTTGTAAAGGAAAGAAAAGGAAAACGAAAGCCTTGCTATTTTTCGATAGTGGCACATGTCTAGAATAATTGGATAATAAGTTCTTTAACAGCGAATGTAGTTTTGTAAAATAAATAAATACTATTGCTGTATGATGTCGGTACGTGTTTTAAGTATTTAAGACTTTAGACAAATTTTTGTTTTTAATATTCACTGCTAAATTAAAGGTAATTATTATCAGAACGATGATGACGATATTGAGTTTCTTCTGTAAGGTCGAAAAATAAAAGAGAAACCGTTTTCCTATGGTGATTTGGGGTTCGTATTTCTCGGCGAAGACGATTCGACAATCCGGATCGTTACTCGGCGCGTGAATGGTCGTGAAAATCGCTACTCCGCGAAGCGTTGGTGATTTGTAAGCTTACACCACCTCCAATGGAAGTCCGTTTTCCTTCGTTTCTAGCGACGGTCTCTCTCTCTCTCTCTCTCTCTCTCTCTCTCTCTCTCTCTCTGCCGCCTACTTCCTCTCTGTCGGGCATGCTCCCTAGCTCTCGGAGAATTACAATAAAAGATACTCTAGTGTGGGCAAACACGGTGCTACGAGCTGTTATTATGCGTGCAGGCCAATGTGTCCGCATCTGCCGTTACGCCGCGGGAGGTCGGTCGGTGGTTCCATTGAGAAGAAGGTCCTCGAAAGGACTCCCTCCCCTCCCCCTGTCCTTTGGTTTTTCTCTGAGGCGCCCTCCGGAGCGATTCCCCTCGGCCGTCTCTCTCTTTCCCGGGGAAATCGTGTTGCCCGTCATCTACGTCGATCCTCTCTCTCTCTCTCTCTCTCTCTCTCTATCTCTCTCATCCGTGGATTCCCGGGGCACCGGTCTTCTTCCACATCGCGCTCTGGTCGCTTCCGTGCCGACGATCTCGTTGTGGTTCTCCAACGGGAGTCGAGACGCGCCTCGAGGACGTTGCGGCCAATCCCGTGGAGAGAGCGTTCCTCCGGCCGGCCAATCGTTCCTATTGGATTTTCCTGGCCCACGATTACGGTCCTGTAACCGACCCCCTTTGTCGTGGCTTTTCGCACCGGCCGGACGTGCGTGTGTATACCTTTTTTCCCCGGTGTTAGAAGGGCCATTCGTCGACGCAGCCCGACCTTACACTTGCGCCCTTCTTCCATCGGAAGGCGCGCATAATGCAGGCGCACGCTGGATCGGTTGGCCGGGAGAACCGGTAGCTCCTTTTTTCCACCATTTTTTCGCTCCTTACTCCTTTGCCGCCACCGCTAATTATCCGCAGAAATCCCTTTAAACGGCCATTAAACCCGGCCCTTAACCGCCCGTAAAAGCACTTTAGGGCTAAACGGATACGCCACAGTGCTCCGCGCTACGAAGGTCCTGCTGATCCTGCCTCTTTGCAGCTATACGTCTCTCTTTCTCGCGCAATCCAATGCCCGGATAGTTTGCGCTGTAATGATGTAGGTCTTACCTCCCCTTCGCCCCCTACCCCCCCCCCCCCCTTAGTTTCTCTTCTCTTCCATCGTGAGAGTATTTCAGCGAGGTTTCCGCCAGGAGAAACAGTATATCGCGTCTAATCATGAACGTAAACCTGAAACTTATAATCAAACGTTCGTAACTGTAAAACAACTTTAGACTTCGACAGCTGAGTATTCCGTAGAATGTCGATGTAAATGTCAAAAAAGCAAAGTTTGAAATATCAAAAAAATTGCATACAATGAAATAATTGTTAACTATACATATAAACATTGTTTTCGGCGTTTTCCAAACATACCAACGAGTGACTTTTTTTCAACAGTTATACATATGTAATACTGGACGATGATTTAGTATTGCCCCTGTCGACAAATTAAGACAGCAAGGGATGCAAGCATATAAACCAAATGATAAACGGAACACGTATTTATATCTATATAAGATAGGAAACCACGTGGATGGTAGATAATCGGCTTAATGTAACGTAATGTAATATCAGAGGCAAGCCATGAGGTTTGTCAGGCTATAGCCACAGCCTTTCGTGTCTCACGCTTTATTAGATTGCGTCCGGCCGTCGGCTCGAGCGCAATTAAACTGCGCGATAAATTTACGACCTCTTGTCTTCGACGAAGCGCCGGGGGAATCGCATTATCGGCGCATCGGAGCTACACGAGTTCGCGATAAATTACGATAAAGATGGAGGAAATTAATACCGTCGAACCCCTTAGCGGCACACAAAACAAACAATCCAACTTTCAGTCGGAGTGTTGCCAGAAAATCGTTATTTCGGTCGTACAATATTTTGTAGTTCAGTCAATAGTAACATTATGTATCGTGTCTTCCAATTTAAAATGAGATGTATAATATTTTTATATCGGGAGGAGATACGTTAATATCTAGTAGTAATTATTTTTTAATACACGGAGAATGAATGGGATAAGTGGATTGTCGGGTGATTTAACAAAGTCCAGTGCGGTGGATTGACGGCAAGAGTTTAGCAGGGGTACGATCGTTTTGTCATCAGCTTTCTCAATTTCGTCGCACGAAAATTCCACCCTTGACCTCGCGCGTTAGACCCCCCGATGCGTGTACCCACGTACGTGTCTTATGAACCGATGCACCTTTTATACCGTGGAAACCGCTTTATTCGAGAAAATTCATCGAGTGTGAAAGTCCCGGTTCCACGTTCCATTAGAATCGCCCGGGAGAAGTTTGATCTTTTCAGCACGGCTAGAACTGATCCAAAACGGTCGTATCTTTCGACGTTTCTTCTAAAAAAAAAACGTATCTTTGTGAAACGCATCATCCAATCGCCTGGCATTATTCAAGCGAGAATATACTTTCATCTCGCGAAAGAAAGAAATTTATAAACAAATATAATAAATTATCTCGTAAACAGTTTGTCCTTTATTTGTGTTTATTTATAGCAGTATATTTATTTGAGCGCGCGGGCAAAGGCAATGCTGCTTTTTCAGGTATATCATTATTCCTGGGCGAATTAGGGGGACGCAGAGAACTCGACCGATTTCGAATGTAAGCCTATCGGCGTAAAAACCATTATTGTCGCTAGTAGCAGGGGGCGCAAAGACGGTATTCGCCTGAGAAAGAGAGGTCGAGGTGGGTCGGAGAAAGATGAAACACCATGAATAACCCTGATGCCTCCTAATAGCCTTAATGAAGTGTGTACACCTCGCGTGGAGAGTTTGGTGCGCCCTCATAGCGACACTAATTTTTAAGCATAATCGTACACTCAGCTTCACAACGTGTGAACGCCGGAAATTCTCAAAGATCGGCGGGCACGCTGGGATCGTGGAAATCAACATGCACACGTTCAACAACAGTCAAGTCTCAAAAGGAACTCCACTTCGGCGAATTAATACAATTTAACAATACTTTTACGCGGCGATTTACATCGTATAAAATAAGTTAAACAATGTTATTAACAAATAGTCATTCGCTAAACTAGATAGTTTATGTTCGTGATAGTTTATTTAACTTGTTTGTTAATTAAATTTAAAACTTTAGAACAAATTTCAAACATCCATAATTGAAAATGCTTGTACAATTAATTCGTTTGACGTATGGAAGTAAGTTTTCTATTTTTTGTGTACTGTTAAGCGTTGTTCGCTTGGCGACATTACATCCCTCGACGTCTATGGATGTGTCTGAAAAAGTTGGGCTAAATTCCCAGCGATTCCGAAGCGTATTACACACAAGTAGTCGAGACGAATTCCTGTTGCAGAGGTGGTTCACGGCAGATGGACTAATTGATGTCATTCAGGGTGTCATTAGCGGCGGCTCTCCAGTGTTGTACGCGCCGGCTCTTTTCGCGATTTTCGCGGGAAGGGAAATCTCTTCAGAACCGGCGCGTTCGCCACTTATCGCGACTTTCCGCTACTTAACGGCAGCGCGGAGATAAAGCGAGGAAAAAAGATGCAGAACCGAAGATAAAGCCACAGACGTGGGGAGAAAAGGGGTTGAGAAATGGCGCGCGAGGAGAGAACGTTGAGTATAAGTAAAACGTGGGATGTGAAACAAAAAGAAACAGAACGAGGTATTGGATGAGCAAAAAAAGAAAGGAAACGATTGACATAATTTTCCAAGTAAATGAGAATATGATGAATCACATATTATACTCAACTAAATTAAATACGTTTCGATGGTTTAACTTATAAGTAAATTAGTATAATGAATTCATAATACTTTCGTGCTCACCAATTAAATACACAAGTACTAACGAAATTTTTATTAACCTAACACGTTCTGCTTTTAAAAATTGCGAAGTACGCGAACTGCAGTTACTTCATTTTATAATCATTTTCATGATCACAGATAGACAAATACCACAGTGGTGCGAAAAGAAACTTCTATATACCTATTTCCCTGCTACACTTCCACCTCCGTTGCCATCGTTCCACCCTTCTCAACAATTGTTTTAAGCGGAGTATAATGTCGTCGCGTTTCCTTACCTAGGTATGCAAGGAAACCGCGGCAAGGGAAGCAATGGATCGTGGTTGCCGGAGAAGCAAGCAAAGTATGGCGAATTGCGAAGACGAGGAGCGAGCGAAAAGGAAGGAAGAGCGAGAGGAGCTGGTAGGGGCAAGAGGATGAGAGACAGCTGGCGTAAGGGTGGAAGAGAGGAAAGAGAAGGTGGAAGTATGAAGTGAGCATATTACTATTGAGAATAAGTACCTGGCTTCGAGATAGAGCGGTTCTCGCTGTCGGGGAGGTGAAGGGAGGAAGACGGCGGAAACGACACACGGGGCTGGTGTAACGGGGCTACAAATGGGGTGGTACAATGGGCACTAATGGATCTCAAGCCGCCGCGAGAGGCGCTGCTTTTAATCTAATTGTCCTTCGTAGCCATCGCGCCGATCTCGATCAGCGGTATTCAACCCCGGTCCCTTTCCTACCCCGTGAGGACCCGGGATCCGGACTAAAAGGTGGAAATGAACGCGCAGAAGAAGAGGAATGTGCGGGCCGATTGGCTAATAGCCCCTGGCATTCGACACTTGCAATTTCCATGGGGTATTTGCGGTAATCAAATCCTAATGTTAACCCGTTATTAGCGAAATCAATGGGATACTGGTTTTCAAGTCGATTTACTGCATTTCATCGCAGAAGGGAAGTGTATGAAGTAATCGATCTAAAGTACGTCGTTGTAAAAGTGAAAAAAAGAACAAGCTCTTGAGCATGTTCCTTTTCGTTCCTTCATGGTCATTTTTGTTCAAATTGTGTTTCCTTTAATCACAAAGTTATTTCACAAAGTCAACCTTATTTTAGATTACATTAGATAGTCCTGACAAACTTTTTACACGAACACAACAACGACTAGCATTGTAAGTTGACGGTAATAATTAGTTTCATAAGGTTGTCTTAAAAAAAAACTTCATTCCCTTAAAATGTTTGAAGAAACGAAAATGGCGAACTTCATTGGTCCGAGTCAACGATACATTCTGCAAAACCCTTTCGTTTCGCTTTCGTTCACCTATCCATCTGCCACTTTTTTGGAGAGTAGACGAGTGCAAATGGCATTACGATGCGACACTGTAAATGAAACCGGGCCAAAGTGTGCTCGTACGGAGCATTTCTTTTCTCATTTCTAGTGGTTCCATTTGGCGGAACTTTACGGTATTATGACCGGCACTCTCGCCGAGCTAAAATGCGCGAAGGGGGAAGGTTTTCGAGAAGCGGCCACTCCCCCCCTCCCCCCCTTCGCTCCTTCAACATTGTAATATACCTGAGCCGACGGACCCGCGGAATGTCTTTAAAATTCTCCAATCGACTCCCTTTTCCTCGCGCGACGATTATGCACTTTCCTGTACGCCTCCAACATTACCTGAAAATCGCAGGAACAAGTCCCCAGCGAAATACGGCACGTCCTTTTCGTCCATGGTACGAAATTTCCAGCACGTCGAGCGAAAGTGGTCCTTTAATGTGTACTCGTTATTGTGATTTTTGTACGAGTTAGCAGAGGCAGAATAGATTCACAGAATTCCCATTTTTTCCACACATTCCGGATCCCATAAATACGTACCACCATGAGCTTAGTTCCTCTAACAAGGAGATTTTCCGAATTGTTTTACCCATTTTACAATACCCTAGATTTTCAAGAATAACCGTTTCGTTGTACGACTCAGTGTAATTGAACAATCTCTTAATTTCCTGTGGAAGATAATAGCGAAAACTTTAATAAAATGTAATGGATTTACCGTGTTCCGCGTTCGCGTTGTTCACGATTTTCATTCAATTTGCCTGGCACTTTCTACAGGGAATTAAAGGATAATGGCACTGCTGATCGGCGAGGAGTGAATAGAACGTAATCTAGTTCAAATAAAATTACGGGCAGTTGTCGATTAGATATCAGATGGTTTCCAGAAAGACGGAGCCCGACAACGATCGGTCTAAAACGACACGGCGAGTATCGCGTGGGGCAGGTGCTGGTGTAATAATTACGGTCACACCGCTGTCTAACCCCGTCGGACTGCGGAGAAACGAGGACAGGGGGGGGGACTCGCCAACTGGCCGATAACGATAATTCTCGCGCGCTCGGCAGGATGGCCTTCGCCGTCGTTACGACAGATAAATTTCTGATATAGCATCGGATAAATTGGCCTGATTGTAATTGCCGTTGTGCGTGTCACCGTCCCGAATAGGATGAGCGTCCGACCAAATTGTCCAACGAGGGTTGGACTTCGATTATAGATTATGCACAAATAAGCATTTCGAGAAATCACTCGTTCACGTGGGCTACCGTTTGGTCAGTTCCTTTGATTAGGCAAAACTTTATAATCGATCGCGATATTTGTCAATGGTGTCGGAAATAAAATGAGTTTCTTCGTTTAAAGATGCGTATAATGTGCACAGCAGGGTACATCTACATACATATAACAGTAACGAGTTTGTAAATTTAAAAACATAGAGGCTTATATTTAAAACAAGGAAGAGCTTAGTGTTTTTTAAGTAACAAAATATCACACAACAAATAAAGAAATAACACGGTATAAGAGGCAGAGAGGAAGTCGTTTGATCAAGGAGGAGGAGAGAAGGGGTGAGAAATCTTTCCCGCGAGGAAAGTGCTTAGCTAGATGTGAAAGCGGACAGATGCAAAGAGAGAAAATAGACTGGTCGAAAAGAGACGCGTGGCCGACAAAAAGGGGGGGGGGCATGGAAGAACGATTAAACGTGTGTCACCGACTGTGTTTACACGAAAGCCCGTGGGAACGGCGCGCACGTTGAGAATTCCGGAAATCGGGGTAATGACGGGCCGAGGCTGCCCCTTCCGTACGAAAAATCTTTTCATGATTAATGACGCGGAAACGATTCTCTCCGGCCAATCGGAATCGTTCGCGCCGCCGCAAATTGGGGTCATTAAACGGCCCGACTAGAAAGAAAATGAAAGCCCGGACAGCGTCCAAGATATATCGCGCGCAGGGGAAAGGATGATTGATTTTTTTTACGAACATTGCATCGCCATCGCTACGCAAAAGCCATGTCTACGAGCGTTATAAAATTTCATTTCGAGCGCAATATTTCCATCATTTCAGCATGTAGCCCGGCGTAATCAATAGTCTCGCGCGAGTATGGCAATTTGGTGCTCGATGTCAAGAAATTTGAAGTGCAGAATAACGCATTGAGATTAGCTATTCAATTTGCTTTCACGGCTTTTCCTGCTTTGAAAGGAATAAACACGATACGCAAGGTTTTTTCAGGTATATCATATACTTTAATCTCGTGTATTTTTCTCTTAATATAGTTAATTACCTACATATTTACAAAGAGCGAGTACATTTATTTTACAAAAGTCATCTTCCCCGCTAAAACCACTTTGTGTCTTACATGTCTACGTCTTTGATCTTGTAATACTGATCGCGTATTAACTATTTCATATATATATATACACATTTTGCATTGATACACACTCACGACTCTCGTGCTCGATTGTCCACGTGGAATTCACAGTTACTTTCAGAAAGTGTTTCCATGAAATTCGTCGCGACACGATTCCTCGGTTTTCTTTTGATAACCGTACAAATGTACAAAACCAAACAAAAATTCAACCAGTTTGCAAAACTATATCGGCGACAAGGGAAAAGTTGCTCGGTGAACGAATATCAAACGATGAACATAAACCGCCTGCGGTTTTTGTAGCGAATCTCCAGAAAATTCATGTCGTAATGAACATCCCTTACGTTCTCGAAATAACGAAAATTTCAAAATCATTCCTTAGAATAGTTTCACGTTTGGATAATGCCTTTTTTTCATTACATGTAGATATAGCTTCTGTTTTAATCTTATATTCGGAAATTTCTTCTTCGGGAACGATCGATGACATTCTACTGCAGTCAGAGAAATGATTTAATTCTTTTGGCTGGACCGATGATCTTGACGGTGGAACAATTTTTCCCTTGGAGACACGACTAATCGACCAAAAAATCCGCGAGAAAACTTGGGAATATCCATAGGACCGACCGGGTTCGTTGTCGCGTAGCCGTATCAAGCTGGCGAATTTCCGTCGACCTTCCGCGAGTTAATTCTCAGCCTTGCGGAGGATCTCCTCGGCTTTGACTCTGAGTATCTCGGCGCTCTGTCTCCGTACTTCATCGTCCGACGACGCCGAGTCCTCCTCCTTGACGTGTTTGGCGCTGAGGTTCTGCGGGAGGGTCTGTACCCCGAGATTCAGTGGGTTTTGTCCATCGAGGTGGCCCCTCAGTGAATGTCCGTTGAAGCTTCCCTGGCTCAGGGAAGAGCCGGATCCGTTGAGATTCACCGGCAGGATTGTGCTAAGGCTCGCGAGATTCTGCGGCAGGGGCAGACGGATGCAGTGGGAGAGGAAGGCGTGCAGCGGGGTGCGGGGTACGTTCTGCCAGGGGGCTGAAAAGGGTGGCGGCAGCAACCAGGGGAGCCCGTAGGTCGGCAGACTCGTCGGATCCGCTCCCGGTACCCCGCCGGCCGCCGATTGAAGAAGGTGCGCGTGCAGAGACAATTCGTTCACGCCTGCAAGCAAAACAATGTCATGTAACAGTTTCGTCGAGGTATTAATTTTCTATCGTGAACAATCAGGAACAAGTAGTTCGTGCCTGCAAGCAAAACAAGATCATACAATGGTTTTCTTAAGGGACTTTTCGATCGTAAACGATCAAGAATCCCTTATCCACTCCTGTAGATAAAAAGCGATACTATCGAGGAAAATATAAAGGAAGGATAACTGATGTCTTCCTGTAGCAATTTGACGGATAATAAGGAATTCCAATAAAGAATCCATTTGTTATGGTATCAGTATGTCCGTTTTAACTCCCATTTATTGATTTTTATCACGTACTGTAATTGAGAAAGATATAGATAAGCAATCTGAAAATGTATTCGGGTAGAGACCGTTTTCATAAATATGTAACGATAATTTATGTACAATACTGTATTTCTGAGGCAGTGTGATGTGTCGTAAATGATAATAGAAAAATGGAATAATTATAAAACCCGTTTTAGAACATACATCAATGTTACCAAAAATTAAAGTCACTATCATGGCCGAATTAAACAAAAACTTTCTGCACTAATGAGAAAACAAACTATGTAACGGGTCATCAAAAATTATGAGAAAAGAACGGCGTAATAGTATGGAGAGCGGCTCGATTTCCTCGTAAATCGATGCTCGATTGTTTTTCCCGGCGCCGTTGCAAGTCAGTGTTCCCCTACATTTGTTGAGCGCGTCCGGCATCGGTCGGTGGGAAATTGACCGAGGGCTTTTATATCGCATTTCTGTTGGTTTGTTCGGAGATCAGATTCCTCGGCGCGATGTATAGAACGTGCGTGCGACCACGCCGACGACTGAAATTAGACGTAATTGCGGCCGATTGCATCTACCCCTTCGTAACTGCCCCCACCTTCCCTTATATTCGCCGGAATGCGTGTTACTACGCTGCAAACTGGTCCCAGGTAAACGGCGCTTCCTAATTCTCTGACAATACTTAATTATTCTCCACAATTACCGTCCAACCGCATTCTTCTCAGAGTCACAGTGCATTTTCAAAAGTAGTAAATCGATCGTATTAAATGGCTCGTCGTGCGTTCCGTGAAATCGAATACGTTATGTAGTAACATAAAGTTATGTACATATGTACATCGGTGTAGAGAAATGTAAAATTATTATGGTTACTGAACAATTCGTGTAAAGTTTCAACGCCTTAACTAAAGCTCATTTTCACCAATTATCATAGTTATTCGATTGATTGAAGTGCGTTAACTTCAGTGTAAATTATATTATCTACTTATTTTTCCAACGTACGCCTTCTTGCAATTATTCAATTTTAGTGAACGGCCTTAGTTTAAAAAATTTATAGGTAAAACTAGATATCATATTACTATTGTTTTTGCATTACTCACTTCCTTGTTCGACGTGCATGTAGTTCGGATCTCTGCTGTTATGTTTCTCCCTCTTACGATATTTCGCTCGTCGATTCTGAAACCACACCTGAAATAGAAAAAGATTTTTGTTTCTACCATTCCTGCGTTTACCACATGACAAAATTAATATTAAATAAAACGGAAGTTACGTTATGTACTGGGGGGATTTTTTTGTATCGACGCATCTGCGAATATCTTTAGAAAACAAACAAAAAGCTTAACCGGGAAAGCACCGGCCGGGAGAGTAGGTGGCACGAGTTCGTATCTCGAATCAGGGTCAATCGTCTAATTCGAGCACCGCAAATTGTTGCTGCGTTTCAACGCGAGACAATGAAATTTCATAAGGATAGCTCGTTCCGCGACTTATTAAGCACGTCCTTGAAGTGAACCCTGGCGAAAGGCGGAGGGGGACGAAAACTCCAAGGCACACGTATCGGAGTCGTTGAACAAAAGCCCGGCTCTCTCGAGGTTGATTAAGTTAATTGTTAACAATTATCCTGATTTCCTCCGTGCTCCTGAGTGCCGGCAACCCTCGCCTCGCCGCCCAACCCCCGTTCTCAGCTACCACCCCACCTTCTTGTCTCTCACAATCTTCCGCCCTTTTGCCTGCGGTCGGCTCAACATCCACCTAAATGCTTTTACCTTCCCAAGTGAGTTGCCACAATTTTTGCGTCATCACCACAAGAATCTTGCCAGAACAGAAAAAACAAACTAATCTTCAAAGTCACCTGCAGGCAGAAGTTACAGAACGCTGTGTACCTTGAAAATATTCAATACCAATCAATATCCTTGGTACGGAAATGTTCGATGCACTGTAAATGATATTTCTAATAAAGATTTGTGTCTATTTGCAAGTGATGCAGGGTACGGGTGTTGAATATTAGTCTGTATACCTTTACAACATTTAGATAATGAATGACAGCTAACAATAAGTATGAGAATGCGACCAATGAGGATTAAAATTTCTAAAAAATTCTATGCTGCATTGGAGAAATATCGCGTTTCTAGCATTTCTTTTAGAGTTTTAAAAGAAAACGACTGACAGTAGAAATGACATTAAGAATACCTTGAATTTTATTAGAATTGTAGGCCGCTACAACACTCTCCTTTTGAGTGGAAGTCGATTCTAGGAAAAGCCCGCGGAAAAGTAAGGGTCTCGAAGGAAGCAGGAGAATTTACGCGAGGGAGACGAGTGTATTTCGCACAGGCAAGGCAGGAAATTCAATTGCCTAATTGCTGTTAATTATTTAATTGCCTTTGAATACTCCCCGTCACGTCTAAGTGCTCGCAAACCTCGCAACACAGTCATTTAAGCGGTGGTAAAGTCTAAATCGTCCGATGCCCGTGGCCTGGGATCTTTTGCAGAGGGAAAAGGGGAGGAACAGATTACACATCTGTAGATGAAACTTTGAATCCGCATCGAGAGCAGAAATTCATTGCCCCTAATTACGCAGTAATTGACTAAATGTGAAAATTAACATTAACGGGAATGAAGAAAAGTTACCACTCAAGGAAGAAGAAAGATATTGAAAAATCTCTTTATTCAACACAGACTAATCGTAACGAGCAATTAACAAAGTCACATAAATTGAACTGATTCAAGCATCTCAAAAGTGAATAAATTTCTGTTCCTGTATTCGGTATAATTTCTCGAATTGCATCAACGCCTCGGATTTGTGCGTCAATTTCAAATCGTCGATGGATCGACGTAGTATCATCCATCGATAACAATCTCGGAAAATCCTGTCCGATTCCTGGTACAAGTGTTTCCGTAAACGAGAATTGCATTATGAAACCGTGCATTAGGCGAACGGAGTGCCGAGATAGGTTGGGAGGGAGGGGGGGACGAAAGGTAGGCGATATTAGCATACGAAGTACGTGGCGATCGGCCGTACACCGCATGATCCGACGATCCGCGCCTGGCCATGCCGTTTAATAGCGAAAAATGGGGTAATTTCGGGATCTGGAATTGGGGGAGCCAGGATTTCCTAGATTGAAATAAAGTGGTCGCGGTGGCGCACGGTTCCCTCTCTCTTTTTCCTTGGCCCTGCCGTTCTGCCGTGCTCTCTGTCGGTCTCCGTCGCTTACAGGGGGTGCGCCAGATCATTTAGCGGTTTTGTCGAGCGACGGCCAATTGCCGGCATTGTCGCTTCGCTGTACCACAATGGGCCAATCGGAATGCTCACTGTCTCTTTTCATCTCGTCCCTGCCGGCGTTACCGTTCGCCACTCGGCTTCATCCGACCATCCCTCTCGCATATCTCGCGTAATCTCCTCTTTCTCCGTCTCTCCCTCCCTACCCCCCCCCCCGCCGAACCGGTGCGTTCGCTCCCTTCGCGGACCCTTCCTCGCCCTCTGTTCTTCGCCGTCGCTTTACTCCCCCGCCAATTCTTCTACCCCTCCGCGACAATTCTTCGTCTGCCCTTTCTCTTGATCTCTCGTGCACGAAACTATGCATACGCGATGGCTCCGAGCATTTAAGAGTGTCAAGATCGTCGCTCTAATTTAAATGTCAGCTCTCGTTGGACAAGTCCCAATTTACGAATCCTACCACGCTGACGATAAGTCAAACTTCACGTAAGTCGGACGTGCCGGTGGCAAAATAATCCTGTGTTTCGTAAATACGAATTAACGTGTTCTGTCCAAACTGTTTTTCATTCTACGCTGTAGTTATGCTTCAATTACGTCGTTACTGAAAGGTCTAGTCAATGGCGTTCTAGTCAAATACTAACACATGTCAAATTATTAACAATCACATCGTTAACATTGAATAGAGAAACGTTAGTGAATGCGATGGTTTAAAAATAAAGGAATCTTCAAAATCTGGTACATTATAATTTACTAAATACGAACTAAATTTCCATCGTCAAACTGTTCGAAAGAAAAGATCTACAAAGCCGTGAAAGTTGTATGAAACCTTTCTCAATAATTATGCAATATTTTACACCTGTAACCCCGCTAGTTTGTCTCAAACATTCATTTAACAACTCCAATGGTAATTAATTTGCCGAATCTATTTCTTACATTTATTTTTCCCTCAAGTCGAATGTTATTGTGGGAACGAAAGTACGTGGCATTGCATTGGTCGGAAAAAACGTGACGCTTGCGCGTCGGGGATGTTAAGAACTGCGGAGCGGATATAATTTCGACGGAGATTGTGCACCCTTTTCCCCCCTCGGTGCGATGTGCAGCCGAGGGCGCGTTCGACTGGCTCGTTCGAAACTAATCCGCGGCCGAGAGGAAAACACGCCTGCGCCTTGCTCGTCTTTCGCGAAATTACACTGGCCGAACAGGCGGACCAGATTTTCGAGACAATGGCTCGTAATTAGCCAAGTGCCTCCGGGCCGAAATCGAGACGCGTTAACGCTACCCGTCTGCCCCTTCTTCAACCTCTCTCTCTCTCTCTCTCTCTTCCTCTGCTTCGTACAATAAACCTTGACAAATCCGGGCTATAGCGAAATCAGCTATTCCGATTCTTCAGTCCGACGATAAAAGTCTCCCACGATTATTTCTCTACAAGGCCCTGCGATAAACTGACGCGCGGTATTAATTTCGAATTACGGCACAAGGTTTGCCGACGAAAAATACCAACCACGGAAAGATGTATGATGTTCTTCAATTGCTCACAATTCTCGGGGGTTTCACACAATTTTATCAGTCTAGTAAGATGGCTCGTAAAGTCGAGTGAAATCCATTTCCTCTCGTGTATTAATCCAAGTACGCACCTGCACCCTGGCCTCGGTGAGATCGAGCCTCATCGCCAGTTCTTCCCTGGTGAAGACGTCAGGATATTGGGACTTATCGAAGGCTCTTTCTAATTCGTGCAGCTGGTAGGTCGTGAAGGTCGTGCGGGACCTACGCACTTTGCGCGGTCGGTCGGACTCTGCGAAACTGAGATTGTCGCTGGCAGAGTCGTTTATCTGCCGGTCGATGAGAGGATCGTGTTCCGAATCCGGCGATTCGCCGATCCTATCCGATGGCGTGGCGTGTTCAGCTGTCAACAATTAAAAAGAAATCCAACGATTTATCGCTCAGTTTTTACCAACTTGATTCCTTAATTTGCTAAGTTTGAAAAATTTGTTCTCAAATCCTCAGACTTCAGGGCTATAATTAAATGTATAAAATGTCCTCAAATTTGGACCATCAATTTAAGAATATTTCGTACAAATAATAGTCGGCAATTTTTAAGGTTTTTCAGAATAATAAACAATGAATGAAGCATTAAACCTTCTACAAACAGGACAACCTCATTGCCAGTTAACAAACACGAAATTGTGTGTAGGATAAAATCATTGTAGGATTAGTTCATTGTGAGGGAAAATACTACGGACCCATTTAAACCGACCTAAAAGGTAAACGTAGTGCAAATCCTCGACTTAAGATTTCCAGGAAGGAATGCCTTACCACTTACGTACATCGCCGTTAGTACAGAGCAACCCTTTACGGTAAAATCTGTTAATTTACTGTTAAGAAAGTGACTCATCGTCAATAGGATAAATAAGAGACTCAACTAAATTTCAAGAGTTGAATAGCAATTTTTATAAAAATATTGTCAAATGTACGCATGTGTTGTCAAGTTGAGTTAAAGATTGTCAACTTATGGAAGTCCTAATGTCACATGATGTTATTATAACATTTCATAGACAATACCGAGGACTAACAAGTAATCGGTAAATTTAGTTTCACCTCAAATTGAAGTAATTAACGTGAACTTAAAAAAAAGCCTGCAGTCTTAATAGACGGAATGTCAAGTCCCGTGATTGTATGTTAAAGTCCAATTCATTCCGGATTGTGTTTATGCTCCCTTATGTACGTGTCTGCCGTTATTTGTATTTAAACCGAGCGAGTCGGGTACAACGTGAATGCGCGTCTCGTCGAAGACCTTCGATACTTGAACGGCGAGGGGATCGAGCGATTAAGCCGAATCCTCGGTGCCACCGGAACGAAATGCACCTGCACAGAATTCGTTTATACGCATCGAGCGAAAAGAGATGGAAGAGCGACAGACGGGCTAGGCCGGGGTGGGGGGACGGTGAGGGGGGGTTGGTTCTCTGCAATTTCATTTTTAAGCCGCGCCTGACGGAACCCGATACACAGCCGATACAAGCCGATGACTCTCGATCGACAGGAGAGCCGGATTTGCCAATTTTTAAGCCCCTGATCGGCTGTTTTATATTTTTTTTTCATATCCGCATGGAAAACAGTCGGACATGAGCGGGGGGAGACAACGCATGACCGGTGTATTTGCACTTAGGCTACGTAGAGAACGGAGCATCGGTGTGCGAGGAGCGTTAGCAATGTATTCCGGAGGTACTTAATGGCCGTTGTGCCGTCAGTTATTAGTAAATATCGAGAGTACACTGAAAGTCCACTTTTACGATGCCTGTTCTGCCGGCTTCCCCAATCGTTCATCCCCATTCTTTATTCCGCCTCGTTTCGACGATATGTACAACCGTGCGCTGTATCATCGGCCAAACTTTTGCCACTGTCCTTCACATTACGAAATATTTTAGAATGCTACGAAAAACATGTAAATCCGCGAATAGAATTAACTAGCCTCTTCGGTAACCGAGGTAACTCGGAGAAATGTTTACATAATTGATGACTTCTCAACTTTTCCATACCACTTAAATAACCAAACTAAAATGGTGTTACTAAAAATAGTACTGTTTGAATATGCAACGTACCAAGAAAGTATACCTACCTAGAATACTATTCCTAGAATACTATTTAAACGCGATTAACAATTTAATACTCAGTAAAATTCTTCCCCAATGTGCATAGTTATATTTTATTCAGAAATTTGACGACATGAGATAAAAGTAGAATTATTCAAACATACAATTAGATCTTCCTTGTATTCTTAAAGAATTATAAACAGAATTTTTAAATAATTCGCCAAAAACTGTATTCTAATTAACAAAAACCGTTAAAATCTTCCGTACAAAATGGATCATTATAAATGTCTTTGTCAGCTTCATTGTTGAATGATTTTTAACAACTCCACTCCGTATTCCGACAAGTCTGAATGGGCGAGAAGATGATAATTACGGGTAGAACGATCTTACGGCGTATGCATCCCCAATCGGACACGACCCTCGTTTTCCCAAACGCATACATGTGGAAGATACGTACTTAAACTAATTAGGCAGACATTTGCTAGCCGTGCGCAATAACGCTAATCCTGCTTTTCGGTGCCGTTTTAGCAGCATTCGTGATAGGCTGATGCTCGACGATGGACCGAACTACTCGTGAAACGGTGTTCTCTCGTGCTAATATCTCTACATAAGCACGGGTTTGTGTGCGAACACGTGCCCATCTCGCCCAGCCCCACGTTCACGTGTCCGTCTGTCTGTCTGTGTGTGCGTGCAGGTGTTCCCGTGATACACATTGGTCTTGTGTTCATACACGCAGGTGCATTAATGCCTGGCCATTCACACACGTCCGGGCTACACGTAGGCGTGCACACGCACACAGGTGCGTGGCTAGGCGTGCGTACAGACGAATTATGCGGGGCTGCGGGTACGTATATTTTTGCGTATAAGTTCGTGTATCCAACGTAATCGCACCGACACGCAGATCAACGCACGCGCACAGACGGCCACGGATGGACACCGCCGAGGCTAATCCAAGCTGAATAGAGAGATTTTAATGTTTTTATGCAGGGGCACAATGGGGTGCCCACTTGATGCCTACCCTCTTCAGTGTTTTTTATTAAATCTACGGGGTCGCCGGGATGAAGGGGACTGGACCAGTTCGCCTGGTAAAATTGAAAATTTATTTACCATGGCAAATGGCAACATGACGGCTCGTCACGGCCCCTCTCCCCCCTTCCACCACACCTGACTATTGTGATTCATTTATCGGCCACCATCTCGCTGATAATTAACGTAAGCATGTTAACCGCAAGTTTCCAGACTGCGCGGTTTTATGCAATAGCTCGAAACAATGTACGTGCAATTAACGTCGAGGAATGGCAGAATGTAACCAAACAGAGCGTCATTAGTTTACA
The DNA here is from genome assembly GCA_963989215.1 of Hedychridium roseum. Classification (NCBI taxonomy): domain Eukaryota; kingdom Metazoa; phylum Arthropoda; class Insecta; order Hymenoptera; family Chrysididae; genus Hedychridium; species Hedychridium roseum. Next base: position 6,620,150 of record OZ022313.1, on the reverse strand, counting down.
AATGGTTCTTTTCACAGACGAAGAATTCTTTTGAAATCTTGCTTGAGATCTTGTTATCTTTAAAGCAATTAGTTCAGGATATCTCTTATTTATGTTACTACAAATTGGACGGCGTTCTAATTTACTGGAAGAAATTGAGACCCAGGATATCTACACCCCTCTAGAGCGAAGTTGACAACAAAATTTAATCTTGATCGTTGTAATTACTTGTTTGCAGTTTGCCACACTATCGATTACACATTTGGCTCACTATGTAGTATAATTCCCAGTACGATAAGTATCTTTACTTTATAAGTTCAGAGAGATAAAATAGTGTTTAACTTTGCTTACAGCAATTTAGTAAAACTGACACCTTTACTCATCAGCATAGTCAAAGAAAATTTCAATTTGTAAATATACCGCAATCGTGCGAAATTTTTACATAAATTTTTCACATCAAGTTCGAAAAATGGCCACCAAAGCACCAATAGAAACGTAAATATTTCATAGCAAAAATTATCATTTTTCTTGTTGAAATTTTGTTTACTATGAATAAATCATAAATCAGAAAAACTAAGTGAACCCACTCCAAACATTTACAAAACTAATTCTTTGCAAAAAAAATATGACGAGTTTAAAGAACACAATACAAAAGATATCATATTTAGGATTACTAACCATGTTGTAAATATATCTTTGACTACTTTTTAACGAGCTTCGTGCTCTACTAAGCATTAACATTTCGCTTGTACTTTGACCCTTTTAGGAGTCATTAGCACACACGGGATTTCTCGAAAGTTTACTTGAAGCTACCAATTTGTCTAATGTTGACCCTGCAAACCGCTCAGCTAATAATGTGGGTACCTCATGTTAATACTACTTTGACATTTTACAGTACGACTTTACGTGGAAAATCGTACGGATCATCGTGGACTTATTATAATACGTTCAAACGTTTAGTCTCGTCCATTAGAAATTGAGCACGTACGAACAGCATTTTCAAGCTGCACTAAATTTTTCTAGGATTCTGTCAAATAATTATACTTGTCAAGTAAGATTTTTGTGATTTCAACAAATTAATCGTTGCAGACAGAATAGTTTTTCAAATGATTTGATTTCTCTCTGATAAACCAGAAAATTACTAATTCCTTTCTTTAATAAAAGCATATGGATAACATAGAGACAATTGAAAGAATTCGTAATACTGGTAATAACTCATAAAACAAAATTAATTCGTGAATATGAAGCTCATGGTGACACAAAACTTTAGTAACCTTTGAAAAAAAGTAAAATAAAAGTGATAAGCTGGATTACGTTTTGCATTGAACTGCATTGAATTACTCGCGGGATAAACTGACGCTGTAGTAAATCTACTTATTACACATATTATGATTTATTTTGCAGATTCTCTGTTTCCCTTTTATATGAGAATCAGAGTATTATTATGGATAACAAATGTACGAATTTTCAAATTGACAGTTTTACTTCATTTTAGTGAGAGATGTAATATTTAACGGTACATAGCATAATTATATCGGCTTAATATCATTCCAACAGAATATTGTTTAGATTGTATGTATAACTGAGTCAGACAAACCAGTTTTGTCAATGACAATTACTTAACGAAATAATCAAGTACAGGATTTAAATATTAAAATCTACTTTATAAATGTGACAGTCTTGTAATTCGGTGAAATATTTATGAATCAAAATTTATTGAAAAATTATTTACTTCCAAATTTAATAAATATGATACGTGAATTTTTATGAGACAACACTGTCTTTTATAATGTTCGTGAATGATACAACAATGATATTTTTCCAATTTAAAAACCGCTTTTAGTTCCATTTTTATTCATGTTGAAAACAAATTATACACAATATTCTGTTTCCCGATATTTGTCAATAAACTGTCATGAGATTTACGGTAATCACACTTTTCCAAACATAAGCACAATTTCACCGAGACACTTGTTATAATTATTTCCATTCTGCAATTCATACCTTCTTCCTTATCATGGCCCAGTATCTGGTCGATGGTGTAAACGCTCCTCTTCTGATTATACGTCTGTGCCATTGTCTCTGAGTAGGCCTGATTCTTAAAATACACTCCTCAAAATTCACTGACCCGCGATTTCCTTAGCGACCTCACGATTGCCCAATTCGAATCCTGCGCTATCCGATTTTCCCGCTCTTTTCCTTTCCGACCTGATGCAACGTTCGATCCAGGTAAACTTGCTCGAATTAAGCGTGTGAGTTATGAAATTTAGGTTGTCGGGGGGAGGAGGCTAGGACAGGCCAAGAGGTAATTTCGGCCAACTGCGGGGGGTTACGTTATTACAGTAGAAACGGGCGACGTTCCCGACGCGGGTAAAATACGCGTGCAACGACGGCGCAACACGAACTGGTGCGATGGTCATGAAAGCAGCCCTTAATATCTCGTACCCTCGCCCCACCTCGCAACCTCTGACACCGCCATATTAGCCCCTCGGCCAATGAGGCGACGAGCATCGCGCCCAAAACCACCCCGTCGACGGGCTCTGAATGAGCCCTGGGCGGGGAATATTTTGCCCTTTCCGCGTAAATCCCCCCCACTCTACCGAAGCCACGATACCCATCCCCCTCTCCCGTTCACCCCTTCGCCGCTCGTCGACCACCCCGGCATTTTTCCACCTGCTTCCATCTCCCTTTTCCTTGGGCGGGCAAGCTTCTACATACACCCTATCTTTCTGCCGGCTTCTCCTTTTTTCAACCTGTCATTATCCGCGGAATGCCTATCTTCCCCTTTACTTATCTCCTTCTCCTTCGTATGATCTAACACAAGATATCGGCAATTACGGACAAGCCCGTTGGCGAATCCTTGTAAACCATTTCCACCCGTCCCCTTTTATTACGTAAGAGTTTATGCACATTTACAGGCATATATATAAATCTTTTTTAAGAAAGCTTATTACGTCCTTGCAGAAAAGTTGTCTTTTCGTCGGCTTTACAAGTGGATCAAAAATAGGATACTATCGGTAGCGCGATAAAGTTATATTCATTTACTTTTGATTAAAAATAACTTGAGATTTTTATCGCACACCAGTTATTTTAGCGTCACAATATAATTTTAATGGCATAACTATTAACACCACAGCATCTACAATAAGCAATATTTAGACCAAAACTTACCTGTTACAGAATTCATGTCATTCATAAATGCTTCCTGTGGTATATTGATTTAACTCCAAATTATCGCAGTGACGAATTCGATTAATTTGAAAAAATGGTACCAGTCAAGAATGCGTACATGACGTTGTCGATGCTGCGAGGAAAGTGTTGTGACGCTGAGCTTCAGGTAATGCCAAAATACCGAGTACTGGCGGTTGTCGAGATAATTACGAAAATTGAATCCTCTCGTCATTAAAGGCACTCAGCAAGCAGGGTGCCGACAGTCCGGAAATTCGCTTACGATTATCCTACTTATTCTAAGACAACACCTTTCTGCGGTTTACACGTAAGTCGTTAATCTAATCCTAAGACTGAGGCCGGTAAGACAATGGACGTCTCGAGGGTCTATGCCCGCAGAACTGATATACGCCGCACGGGAATAGTGAGTTGGTATTCCAGTTTAGAACGCCGAAGAAGCAAAGAATAAAACTAAAAAATCGTATTTAATTATATAAGACAACGTTTTGCGACAATAAAGTAAAATTTTGTTATTTATTTTGTTATAAATGTTGCGATTTACTAATTACAGCAATTAGTTTGACAAATAGTATATTGCGACGTTACGTGCCATGATTTAATGCAATTTCATGCAAATTGGTGCAATTGATCAGCTTACGTAATGCGAAAAACACAATGACAGTAATTCTATATTGAAACCCAGATAGAGAAAAAAATATGGGTAAAATGTTTTTTCAATTTGCCATTAAAGTTATACTAACAACAAATCCTTTTCAGAAATATTATACAATAATTGTTAGTTAATAAACTCGCACCTCTGTGTTAAAGAAATTTTCGTCATTCTGAACTATTTGTCAGCGACCAGCTTTTCTTATGTAAAGTATTATGACAAACAAATAATGACGCTGCGTTTATGGAGGGAATAATAATACATTGTAAGGCTACCCTTGACAAAGAGCATTACGACTAGAAATGCCATTGTAATTACAATACGTTAACTGGGGTGTGGAAAATCTTCTAATGACAAAGTAAAACAGATCTTCAAGACAGATAAGGTTGGGGGTGTAGAAGCGGCTTAATGCTTTGCAGATGTCCATACTGTGCCGAAGAATTAGCCGTTTCCGCAAATTGGCAAGCGCCTTGAGCACAATATTTGGGAATCCCGGGACCTCGTCGGCTCGGAAACGGTAGCATCGAGTAGGACCGACTGTTCTATTTCCTTTCTTTAGAAAAGAGAAAAATATATAAATATAGGCAATACTGATCGACAATAAAACTAAATTTGACTGGTGGCGAATAAAAACTACGAAGAAGTTGGACAAACGATTGATTCACTTTTCCCGTTATCAAGTAGCTTTTCTCAGTATTACGGTAATTTTCCTTATGTCCAGCTTTATCGAGAGACACATTGGTCCCTTACCTGCAGTAATTAGCTTGTCAACGTCTCCTGAGCGTTCCGTATTGTTGTTGGCAGTAATCCCGATTTGATGGTTTAGATTATTATTTGTTTGTGCCCCCAGACAGTGCCCAGTCAATGTTCTAGGAAACGTATACCCTCATTGTCAAGCTCCTTTTACCTGAGTTCTGATGTCTTACTTTTAGAAAATAACGATTATTATTGCACTTTTGATTGTAATGATAACGGTTACTGTACGGTGAAGTACAATTACAATTAATATTCACAATGTTATATTTGAATATATTGTAAATTTAATATATTTCTTTCGTAAAGTTTATTTCCTATATCGGGATAATTAGCAGTATTTTGAAATAAGTAAACTATATTAAAGAATGACTTAAAATTTTATCGGAATGTATTAAAGTGATTAAAAAATCCTTAATTCTACAAGATTAACAATCACTGCTGAACAGTCCTATCAAATGAAATTATTCATTGAATCTAAATTCTTCTGGAATGTTTGAACATACGGTGAACTGAGTGAACCGAGAATGCATTTATTCGTGACGCCATGTAGACGTATTGCTTTTCACACTCGAATGCAATGAAGTCATTTTCGCTAGTTGGGCTACTGAGGTAAGAAGGAAAGCGTGCAAAGAGAAGCGGAGATGGTTCTTTGATGCGACGCAGGTATGACGGCGAGGACTCAAGCCGATAAGTCGTGGGTGCAATTGTTGTATCATAGGAGCAAGAGGCCACGGGGTGGTCGTAGGGCAGGGGAGGGGACGATCAGGATGGAGACGAGAAAGGCACGCAAGGCGAGCTTCCACAATGCGCAACATTAAATCTGCAAAAGAGAGGATATTCTCCGTCTTCCCTTGGCTGTCTTCGTCTTTAGTACGTTTTAACACGCGCGTATCGTCCCTCGTCAAGGTACACTAATACCCCGGCAAGCTAACGTACAGACCCATGCACAGAGAGGTATACAGACAGGTACCTGCGTGCACACGACGATACGTTCGCAAACAAGTGTAGGAAACGTAACAGAGGCATAAACCTGTGGATGTCAAGGTACTTATCGTTACTTGCGCACATACATAGCACACATTCCTTTCGTCGGCGTGTGTGCCAAGCGGAATCGGACGTAAAGGAAGCAGATACAATTCACAATGGGTTCGGCGAACCGGCTCGAAGATCAAACGATGCACCCCCTACGAGCTACCGACGCCCATATAACTGCCGTTCAACGCCGACTGAGTGTCAAAAGTTAGATCACTTATGCCCTTGTATGTGGGTAAAATACGTCTCCACACGTATGCGGTGACGTGCGTACGTATACCTATGTGTGTATGTGTGTGTGCGTCGTCATCGGAAGGATACATACGCGGGGAGAATATGCGGTGGGGCCGGCGACAGTTCCATGAAAGTCGTTATGATTTGCACATTGAAGTGAAACACTGACGGGGTTGAAGACAAGGCATAAATACGGCATTCTCCTACTTTCAACGAGACAAATTATCTTCATCAGCCAAATTGTCGCATTGTCGGAAGGTCTCTTGCTTTGATCTCTTTCCTCAGCGGGTTCGATGGGCCAGTTCGATCAATAATTTTATGCTTTCTCAACAATATTCCATAAACCTCTGTGAAACTATCTTTATACACTTTGAATCCTTTCCTTTTTAGCGATAACAGAACACGTTCGTAAGGTGCTACGAAAAATCTATATCAAAGAATACTGCAATAACTCGCGTTTTGAATCTAACAATCCGCAACATGTAATAAACTATTATCAAGCAGCGATGAATATGATCAAAGTAAACACAAGAAATTGAATGATGCAATCAAAAGGATATTACTTTTCTTATTAAGAGAATTTTCCTTTGACTTCAAAAATATATTTATGCAGCATATGTAGTAACTTATCAAACTTTCGCAGTGATTTAAAATGAGATCATTAATTTCTTGGACTAAGGACCAGGTACCAGCACCGCGGTTATAATTCTTCTGTTAGAAAAGGTTCTACCCATCAGAGCTTGGCCCTTCTCGTTCGCTCTTTCCGTCCTTTAGCCTACCCCTTTCATCCTCTCGACCCTGCTTTCTCTTTCCCTCTCTCTTGTGCGCGATTTATATCAGGGACTGGGCGTTATTGGCCCCCGAGGCGGCGTAGCAGAGAGCATTGTCGAAGCCGTTCTCTCGCAAAACGTGGCCCTGGCCCACGCTCGCGCGTCCCGATTAATCTCAAAGAACTCAAAGAACACAAATTTTTGCACAATCAAAAGAACCACTTACAATTATACTTGTAAGACCTAAGTAAGGTCATTTTAACTGAAACGATACGCAGATTGGAAAAAACTGCTTTCATTTGGGTTAAACGTAATTAAAGTAGAGTGCGTAAGATGATTTGAATAGAAATTCGGGAGAGGGTAACATCTGACCGCCCAGCTGTTCCCTATAAGGTGGAGAAGCTTTGCAGGATGTCGTTTATAAATCAATTTGAATGAACAAGGTGTAATGTTATTAAAAAACATTTTTTGAAGAAATATTTTGATTTCACGTTGATTTAATATGGCCATTCATATCGCGTGGTATAATTGGACCATTTTGTATCTGTAGTTTTATTTATAAGAATAACATGTAATTGAATAATTGTTGAAAAATGAAAGACGTGAGATATGTATTATTCTGCACATCTGATTTTATGTTGAACCATTTCCCGTGATGAAGATAAACGATTTTATGCATAAACAATATCTCCGTAATATAATGAAATTTGATGTAATTAATGAATTTGACGTAATATAATGAAATATAATGAAATTTGACGTAATATAATGAAATATAATGAAATTTGAAAATGAAATAAAATGAAACGACTGATAATCATCAGTGGAATACGATTTTGTTTGATAACAATCAACAGCTACTTGTCTAAATGTAGCATGAATTACAAAATTCTCAAACGGCCATTGGGCATTCAATTGAAAATAGCACGTATCGATTTTATTTTGGCATAAAATACTGGAAAAAGCCCGCCCCTTTCCTGCCGGGGGAGACATAAACACGAAAGAAATGGAGAAAAACAAAGATAGACAGGTAGGTAAAGAGAATCGAGCGGATATATCTGCTGATAGACAAAGTGAATGGGGGAACGAAAATGCGAAGAAGAGGATAGAAAAGGTGGGTGGCTGGAAAAACGAAAAGAGGAGATGAAACGGAGAGAGAGAGAGAGAGAGAGAGAGAGAGACATTTATATAAAGGAGAGAAGGGAGGGAAGAGGTGGATAGAACGTGCGGTGCTGTGTGGTGGCTACGCCTCTGCTAAATAAACTAACCCCCGGGGGACTAAAAGGGCGGGGTAGGAGGGCACGAGTCGCGGGGCAGCAGAGGGGGAGAGAGTTTACCGCGCGTTTCTCTCGGCGTTGGATGCCGGGATTTTATTAACTTCTGCACAACGGCGGTACGCCGCACGTTTCGCCTCTGCCAGACAGAGACAGAGACTCGCCCGGAGACCCCGTCGAACAAACAGCCAAATAAAGAGATAGTAATTATTGTGTTTGTGCCCGGTTTATTTCTTCGCCTCGTCGTCGACAACCCAGCGAGAGATGCCGTCAGGCATTCACCCCTTTTCTGTCCTTAATGCCCGCTGATTCTGATACCCACCGACAAATCATCTTGCCGAAGATCCGTCGGCGATAAGTTCATGTCATTTCCGAAGGCGACCGCTCCCTCGTACCGAGCATGAAAGTCTTCTCCAGTCCGTCGCTTAGAATTAAAAGCAGTGCACTAGCCCTGTAAAGTGTTAAGTGTTCACTTTAGCCTTTCAAACGTTGTAGCATTGCACATTATTCTGTCGCAATCGAATCATTGAAGAGTCGCTTATACAAATAAAAATCCTCAACATGGTTTTATCGAATCCGGCAAGGTGGAAATCATTGTAAAACAAATGTGAACTTTTACAAAACGATCTGCTTTTACATGACGCGCGAATGAAACTGACAGTGCGTTATCCAGTGGGTCTTTTCGATAGACGCGTCTCTATTGACGAACTTTTTTATTGTCAAATTGGGAAATAGAATTGAATGAAATAGCGAAACAGAAGGTAGCGGCGTTGCGAGAGAATCAGGACGAGCGAAAGATCGAGCCGATTAGAGTAGACGGGAGAACAAAATGGTCCTTGAGTTCTTAACTTGCGTGAGGGGGATCGTAGATGGGTACACGCGTGAATGCGTCCTTATAAAGAGCAGCACAGCCGGTGAATTGATATAAGTGAGCGGTTATTTCGCGATCATTTGGAATTCGACGTGAATGTAAGGGTCAGAAGGGTGGAAGGATGAGTGGCCGAGGCGAAACGAGGCCGGCGGAAATAAAATAGAGAGAGAGAGAGGGAGAGGGAGTACGGCGAGAAGGAAAGTGGCGGAAAGAAGAAGAGACGAGGGAGTGGGCGAGGGGAACGGAAGTAGAAAGGGACGTGAAGAGAGGGAGAAAAAGGAAGACACCCGGCGAAAGGGGGACGAATATTCGGGCACGTGCTTGCCGCGTTATCTACGTAACGGATCAAAGCCAAAATGGCCTGTGATCGGACTTCCGAATATTTCCCTCTACTGCGATCGCTTCTCCTCCACTCGACGAACACCTACGTGATTCCTACGAAGCATCCGATTCGTTTATATCCTCCTGTGGACGCACGTGTCCCCCGAAGCGTCTCGTGTTACTCCTGCCTGGAAAGCCAATTTCATAATTTCCCTTATTGCGCGTCGTGTCACACCGGAAAGTCGCCACTTCACACCATAGAAAGGACACTTCTTGCCGAATTACATTGCCAAAAACTAATTTTTACAATTCCATCGGATTAATGTATCCTGCAAAATTTAAAAAAAGAAAATTCGTAGAAATGAACAATTTTTAGCACCATAAAAAATCGACCACATTATTTCAGTTTAAAGATATAACAAATAATACAATCTGCATGAACTGAAATTAATAATATATCATATTGGCATTACCTATAATATGATATAATATGAATGAGCGAATTTTTGCAATGATTCATTACATGCATCGAATGTTTCGTTACTGAGTGCACCGGAAATTGAAAACTGAGTACATCAAAATAATTTCGATTCTTGGTTTTGCAGAATTGATGGATGGCAGAATTGATGGATTTTCAAAGAATTCTGTTCAAGTAAATCGTCAGTCGACAACGCCACGAACCGGTCGCATCTCAGAGATAATCGACGGGGGACGGGCGGTAGAGGAAATATAATTGAACGATTTCAGACGTCGGGTAAGTAGCGAGGGAAGACGACAGAAGATAGGAATGAGATTCATGAGACGGGAGAGGATGCAAGAATCGAAGAAAAGGGCCGCCGCGATAAAGTATAATTATTTTCCGATAGAGCGGAAATTACTCGAGGACGAACGACGAGTTATTGGTGATATCCATACTTTTATTAAACGATTCTACTCGCCTCCGATCCCTCCCGTCTCAGTTCTGTTCTTTATTCCGTCGTCCATTCTCTGCCTTCTCTGCACCTTCGTCCACCCTTCCCCTTACTCCGTTCATTTTACCGTTTATTACGACTACGAAATAGAATAGCCGTCTGCACTCATGATAAAATAAGCCCCTCTTCAACGGTAATGGCAGCTATCATCCGCGCTAGACCCGCTATCAATCCGATCGGATTAGTTGCTTTTCACCTATGAAGCGGATTTGACATTAGCGTGGATTTAATTTCTCTATGTATTATACTGCCAGTAATGTACCGTGCATGTAAACCTACGTCTGTAGTGGTGTAATTTAAATGAGATGAACTACTGCAATCACGACAGTCGATTCATGTACAGACCTGAATAAAGCTTATTGTTTTAATTAGAATAATACAATATATTATCGTTTACGCAGATTAGATTACATTAAAGACTTAATGAGTTTAGTTTGCCACTTATGTCGACTTTTCAGAACACATTTATTTTTTATCAGCTTTCGACATCTCTGAGGTAATGACAATCGTCAATGATTAACACTGTCATAATTCCAAAAGCAATGTTAAAATCAATAAAAATATCGTTTGTCTACCAGGATACTGAACGTTATAAAACTAATTTAAACAAATTTGGTACACAAGCTTATTCCTTGCGAAGCCATGATGTGAAAGAAGAGCATCAGTCGTGGCTGGTTTGGCTCGTTTCGTCTCTCTCATTCTTGTCTGAGAACATTATGTGATACGTGCTGGGATGGAAGAAGACGCAAGGCCCGTTCTGCCGATGACACGTTGATAATGATACTCCGCAGCCATTCAGAAGCCAGTAACATTGTTAACTTTGCAATAAGGAGGTAGGGAGGGGCATCGAGGCAGGGAGATGATGAGGGTGGGGGGCGAAGTGACACAGAGAAAGCGAGATCTCATCCATTGTAAGGCAAGGGATGATAATAGGTTGACATCTGCACTCAGCAGTCCCCGCTTTCCAGCAGCTCGTTGGAAACGCAATTAATATTCGTAATTATGCCACGTTCCCGTCCATCGTTCCGTTCCCTCCCCGTCCCTCGCCTTTTCTTCAATCGTCCCACCCACACCCCGAGAAAAAGGATTTAACGAGATAAACTGTCGCTCGTCTTGCGATATCGTAAAACCGTTTTCAGAGACTTTTTCCAGCTAAGTCGAAGATACTTCTTTGCTACAGAAGTTTATATTCTCAGAAATCAAGTGTATTTCACGCTCATTGTTTCCTCTATAATAATACCATCTGTAGGAGCTCAGCAATTTTTTATATTCGTCATTTATATGAAAATAGTAGTTACAATAAGTATAAATGACTTTTCTATTACGTCTACATGATCTCATGATTTGCCAAATCCGATATGCAGCATAGTTACAAAAACGACAAAATCTTTATTATTTAATGATACATAAAAATAATTTATGTAATTGTGCGGAAACACGATTAACCTTTTTTACAGAGTAGACAATTCGGTTCGAAATATTTTCCCGAAAAATCAAGTAAAATACTTATTAAGGTTAACAAAATCGTTTTCTCAAGAGTATCTATTAAGATAATGAATTATTTTTTTTATTAAATTAAAACCGATAGCTTTATGAACGAATATTGTGGCTCTCACCCTCCATTAATAATGTATTATAATCGATCGAAAATGCATTTGCGGCGTTTAGGGTACCCTACGTAGTTTGACCCTCGTAAAAACTGTCATATTCAGGTTTGCAACCTACCGTGTGGCCTAATTACCTTCGACGGCAGAGATATCGATAACGTAACCGCGTTTGTGGCCATCGCTTTTAATTCATCCGTTGAGGACCATATAATTTCATATTTTACATACATAAATACATTCCGATGGAATAAAACAGTAGCCACGAAATACTTATTATATTAAATGAGGCGAATTATTTTCTTCACTCTAGCTTTAAATCTGAATTGAAAAGTATTTCTGCACACGAATGGTTTGTATACAAACGAATGAACGGAATACTGAGATAATTATAATAACATCATCCTTTGATATAAATGCAATCCCCCATTTGAGAAACTAAATTTCCATATTAATTAAATTTTATTTAAACCGAAAATTAGTTGTGAGCATGCCGGGAGCTAAACTGAACAACTCGTAGTTGTTGACGAGGGTTCATAATTTTACGTTGATAAACTCGATGGAGCCGAGAATTACGGAACGAAAATCAGCGCTTCTCGCTCACCGAAAGTCCGCCGTGTAAATAGAAAATGGATTAAGAGCATTGAGACACTGTACAGTCCCGTGGCGCAGTCGTAGATATTATCGGTAATAGCGCAATTATCATAATGGCGGGTAATTCTGCACAAAATTCAAGTGGGAAGAGTGAAGGAAGAGAAGCGGATAAGGCGACGGAGAAAGGGAATGACGACTAGTCGGCGAATGGGGAGGAATCGAGCGTACTGAAACTGCTAATGAAGGAAACAGTTAGATTCAAACGGCCTCCAATAATTACCCTGCCACCCGTCCATATTACGGCCCCGACAATGCGCGAAATTGTTCACACTTCCTTTGACGATGCATCTAACGCTCCACAAATCGTAGATGAAGGGACACAGCGCGTTCCACGCTTCACTAGAATTCTTGTACAGAGCTGAGTGGCCGCTTAAAGCACCCATCTATCGCCATATTTAACGGGAATTCACACGTACATGCGCCGATGAAAACGTGTATTCATATGAAGGTGTGATCGGCTTCACTTGGATGTCTCGTGGTAGTCATTTACTTACTAATTGGTTCGATATTTGACTAGCTACGCTTTAGTGTTTCCATAATAAATATCTCAGAATATGTCACAATTTGACACAATGTGTTACATAATTTCTTATGAAACATAAACGAATGAAATAATGAAATTTAAATCTTGGCAATTAATTCGTTTTATTATCTGCTTAATTGAGTTGTATGAATTAACTCCGTTTTCGGATTTCTCCCTTCTTCAGCGTAGGTATAATAAGCAAGTATACATGCCAAAGAAATAGCGTGTGTATGTAACCATCAGATCAATGAATGCACGTCGTAAGCACTTCAATCCTGATCGAACGCAGGGAAATTCACGTTGGTTGGATTGTGCCTGTAAGCCAGAGAACGAGGTTTACCTGGCTTCGTGGAGAGCCGATGTGTTGATATTAGTAGAGCTAATTTGATAGTTTAATCAATTTCCGTAAGCCGACGGGAGTTTAATAGTGACGTCGTCATTTTCAACGGGGCACAATGGGGTTAATCTCGCTCGACGAGCTAATATTCGGAGAGTTAACAGAGTTTCAAATGCAGCCAGGGCCGTTATTTGCCCGCATATATCTCCGTTGCGTTCGCCTTGCTATGGCGCGCACGAAAACGTAGACGACGAAAAACAATGCACCGTCCGTCCGCGTTTTCATTTATCGACAGCCCAGTAACTTTTGTGGTTACAGAAAACAGCTATTAAATATTTTCACTAGTTGGATTAAATAACCTGCAGATACATCGAAGGGGTATGAAAATAATATTTTTGTATTTTTAACAATTCTCACTGTTTTCGCTAGTTCGCTATACGGTGCACAATAATCGTAATAGACACGGTAGAAAATCATTTCGGAAAAGAAAAGTCCAACAAGAAATACAAAACTGTTCACTTTTACAAAAATCGCAAAAAAGATAGAAAAGAAATAATCCCCCGCTGTGATTCGGGGATTTTTATCCAACTGTAGATACGTATATTTCTCTGAAAAATGTGAAATTTCACGACGAATGGTCGAATTTACTGGCATTAAAAGACATGACCTCTTTTCTTTGTAAAACTGGAGTTACAATTAATTATGAGCTTTTTTTAATCAATTTGGTAAGGCACGTACAAATTATTCGAAGATCAGTTGTTAAGCAAAAATAGGAAAACGCGTTTCCCGCTATCGCCGAGTAAAGTGAAAAAAGCCAAACGATTTTCGTACAGGCGGCCCTGCATGCGAATCCCCGAGCCGGCATATTAGGTGGAGGCACGCAGTTAGGCAATAACCGCTGTCAATAGAAGCCAGCCCGCGCGCAGATCCTCTCCCCTTCCTGGAGTGGCCCCCACTTGAAAATGCTACTCGCTAAATTAGGTAGGTTATATGGGTTTCGTTTCATTTGCGAGCAAACTTTAATAAACGCTAAAATTGCGTAAAAGAGCAAGGTTTTCAGACGGGCGAATCAGGGCCGAGCTGCTATAGGTATATACCCCGCATAATGCATACATACGCAGTACCCTGGCAATACTGTGGCTGACTCCAAACTGACTGATACTACTTTTTTTCATTCTCTTCGAAAAGGGTGGGCGAACGTTTACTTTTCAGATTAAATAATATTATCAAACTAAAGCCTCGCAACTAAATATCTTCTACTACTGCAATTGACACAAAGGTGACAGATATTATTTTCTTGATTTCTCTAAAACGGAAATGTTTCACCGCGTACTTTTCAAGTAAAATAATATTATTAAAGTAATACTTTGTAACGATAGATATTCTTCTACTATTGTGGCTGACTTCAAGCCGACTGGCATTATTTTTTTTATATCTATTAAGAAAACTATTGAATCGTATCCTATTTGAATTAAATAATTTTATTAAACTAAAACTTTGGCATTAAACACACGATTCTTCTGTAAAAGAAATATTCGTATGACAATGCGTCCTATAACTTATTATTCGAATTTATCAAATTTCAATAAAAGCGAGCGCAATTGCATCATCGCAATGTATTTTGACTCAGTCCAAAGATTGTTATTAATAAAGAAACATTATTGAAAAAATAATGAATATTAAAAACATTGGATGGCAATATCAACAAAGGGTAAAAGGAATAACGTTGTTTAATGTAGTATACATCTTTTCAACGAATCTTTACTTTAAACTCAAACATTTTGATATGTTAAGGTAGAAACGATACAACGATGATAACATACTTATTTGTCATATTTAAAACTCATATTTGAACATAAATGTTAGTCCGGACACGAACCTACATATATATGATACATGGTTTTCTTTACCTACGCGATATCACTCTGTTTTATCTACAGATTTCCTACACCAAGAACGTCATAAGCAAGTTGAGGTTATATGTCAATTTGTGAACATAAACAGTACATTGTAAAAGGCAAGCTTTTGTGAAATTACTTTCTCAGCAAAATGAGTCTTGTGGCATATGGTAGTAGTGGTGAAGAATCAGAAGAGGAAAGCGTTGAATATACAACAATAAATAACCTAGAAGTATATAAAGACGTTAAACAAACTCAAATTAAAAACTCGAAATTATGCTTACCTGCACCTAAATCAGTTACACAAGAATCAAATGTTGACGATGATGATAAAAACAAGATACCACCCATTCTTGAAGAATCATCGCAACATTTATTTTTTACTAAACTACCAAAACCAAAAAATGTAAACAATGATAACCAAAACATCGTGGAAGAGGATGACATTATCCCACCTAAGACAAAAGCAGAATTACGTGAAGCACCATCAAAGAAAGAAAGAGGACCAGTAAAAATAAGCATTCCATCTTTATCAGAGGTAAATAATGTTTCTTTATAATTTTTCCTTTCTAACACAAGATAATAATTTCTAATCATCAATTTTCTTATGTTTTAATTTAGTTTAAAGATGTTGATGATGAACTGACAAAACGCAATAAAGCCATGCCATCGAAGGTAAGTTTAATGAAATTCTTTGTTTATTGATTTCATACTTGTTCTAAAAGCATAAGTATTATATTAGAAAGTTTCTTTATACTTTCAATGAAATGAATGTATTTTCAGAAAGGAACAGGTCTCTTTGCTCTTTTACCTCCCCCCAAAGCAGATGACATAAAAAAATCAAATTCATTGATTCCCCGTATTCTTAATAAAGTATCCGAAGCTAACAATCATATTCAAGGACAGGCTAAACCAAGTGTAAAAACAAACATTACAAAAACAAAGCAGCCAATGAAATTCACAGAAATGAAGAAGTCTCTTGGTATCTCACAATATGAATCAAATTCAGAAGATGAAGATGATACTAATGCAAATAATACTGAACAAATGGACTTCTTTTCTTTAACCACAAGTGACTCGTTTGATGAAAGTCAGTTCAGTAAGGAATCACTTGTTACAGAAACACTTACTCATGCAATGAAAAACAGTACAACAGGTATTATGCCTAGTCATTCAAGTAATAGTGAGGAGCCTAGTTTGAATGAAATAAATGTAAATAAAACATTAGTGAGTAATATAATGAATCTACCAAAAGAAGAAATATTGTTGAAGAATAAAGCAGAAGTAGGTCCAAAATTGCCAGTACCCGAACAAGAGTACAATGTAGACTCTGAAGGAAACGTTGCTTTTGATGAGAAAGCAATTGAATACCTGTGTGGTAAGAGAGGTGTGAAGCGAAAGGAGAAAGAAATGGATCAAGCAAACTTTATTGAAATAAATGGGGAGGATATTAAACCAGATGAAAGAGAATGGTTAGTTAAAGCTTTGACAGAAGAACCTGTACAGAGACCAGTATCTATGCATAGTAGTGGAATGAATACCCAATCTAAGAAGAAACACCAGATTACATATCTAGCACAGCAAGCAAAAGCCATGGAAGTGGAACTCAAAAATCAATGGGCACAAAACAGAATGAGTAGAAAACAGACACAGTCGAAATATGGATTTTAAATAAATAACCAAGAATTGTATAAACGCATAGATATAAAAATACTTTTTATTTTACTATAAAAATTATGTCACCAAAGTTGTTTATTGTAAACAATCTTTGATAGGAATGGAGCATAAATACATGTAATACTAAACATAAAATATCACTTTGTCCTCTCAAGAAATACTTTTGCTATATCATCATACTCTTTTTCTTTAACTTCAAGTAATGCTTTGGCACGCAGTAAATTTGGCGGTAATTCGCCGTATTTACTAACAGACTGATTTAATTCTGCCAATTCACCTGATGCTTCTAAATACTGTTGATATTTTTTTTCTATTATCTCGGGATATACATCAGCAATCTCCATCTTATTTACTTCTGATTCTAATTTCTCAAGAGTCTGCTGATAATCACCTAACTTTTTTGATAATAAAAGTTTGTCAGTGTAAATTTTATCTTCATTCACCTTATCATTGGCAATTGAATCTTCAAGAGAATGAACTGCTTGTTGCAGTTGTTCTACTCTCTTTTGAAGCAAAGAACATTGTCTATAAATAGCATCTTGTTTCAATGTGAATTTTCGTTCCTCTTTGTGCTTTTTTTTTTCTTTTATTAATTTTTGTTCTCTGCATATGCGTAATGTCATATCATCTGTGTCTGACAAATGCTCAGATCTTAAAATTAAAGATACTTTTTCTAAACCATCTCTTATGTCATTAGGTATTGTCTTAGGATTAATCCCTAATTCCTGCAGTACCTTTGAAATATCTTTTCCATATGCAATATTTTCTTCTGTTGTCTCTATAATTCCCTGGCGTAATAATTGTAGTACAGCATGTTCTTCTGGAGTTACATTATCACCAGTGCCACATGGAGCAAATACAGAATCATTACTGCTGTTTGATTCAATCTGTAATAACATGCAATACCTTAGAATACAGTTAACAAAAAACAATAAACATATTTGGGTATGTCTCAAAAACAGAAAAATGTAAATATTAGTTTAAAATTAGTTTAAAATTCCATTTAACGTAACTTAGGAGGCGATGTTCATAATCTTACCTCACTGCTGTATTCCGCGCTCATTTTTAGTGTGCAGTTTTTTAGTTTCAACAAACTGACAATGGTAAGAGTTACAAAAGTAAGGTTATATTTTTAAACATCTTGCGCCATTATAAGCATAAAACTGATAGATAAGCTGATCAAAACTGTGTTTCATCCTGCTTGACAATGACTCGCCATTGGTTGAAGACTGGAACAAAAAAGTGTCGAGTATCGGGAACCAATTACAAATTACGGACACTCGATTGAAGCTGGTACTAGAGAGTTGATGTATTCATCGAGAAAGACAACTGTATCTTCAGGAAAATGTCTCATTTTATGTAAACAGGCCACTAGCTGGCGTTGATATCATGCGCACGAGTTGGACTTACGAATGACAAAAATGTCATTTGTCGATCGTTGGTGTATCAGGTGGAGTTATTTATAGAAGAAATCGCTGGCTACTGCACCAAGGCGGATGTATAAACGTAATTTTTAAATTTTCCACAACCAGCGTTATGTTGGCAGTCAAGAGCAATAATCATGGGTTGGAAGTACATTATAATACGTGATGCAAGTTTAAGCAAATCAGATGTACCTTTTTACATAAAAATGTGAAAAGAACGGTCCTCGTGTAAATATATGATCATGACATTGAAGGCCATGTTATTATTAATCATGCACAGTTTCTGAGAACGAAGGCTCTTCGAAATATTACTTCGCGGGATATTTTGTTCTCCTATTGCACGTCGTACAGAGCAAAGTTATTCTGTCGTTATTATTCGTAAGTGCTATTAGTGATGTCGAAATTGGATTCACCGAAGCTGGTGACAGCGCTCTTCTCCTTCAAAGGAAAAAATAATGATGAGGTACTTAATATTTTTGTTTTGTACACTTAATATTACTCAGGACATTCAAGTTAAATGTAATATTATTGAACTAATCATGTTCATATTTATTCCTTTCAAAGCTGTGTTTTAAAAAGGGTGATATTATAACGATCACTCAAACCGATGATGGAGGCTGGTGGGAAGGTACATTACATGACAAAACTGGCTGGTTTCCTTCCAATTATGTTAAAGAATATAGGGCAACAGGTATTGTTATGCTTTAACAGTTGTTAATTTAATAATTGTGCTGACATGAGACAAGTAAATATTATTTTTTTTTATAGATAGCACACATTCATCAGTAAAAACATCCCCAGAAAAAAGTCCACAAGAGTCACCTGTGCATCAAAAGTTAAATAGAGATATAGTATTAAAAGATATTGTTGATTCTGAAAGAGTAAATGTAGCAGAATTACAAGGTTTAGTAAATAATTTCTTATTACCATTGGAGACAACAAACATGTGAGTGTCTTTATTTTCATTATGTTTATAACATATGCCAAATATATTTAGTTAAACACATCCAATTTATATTTAAAGATAACAATTGATTCTATTCCCTGCTGTTGCAGTCTGAAGAAGGAAGAGTACAAACAATTACTTGGTAATATACATGAAGTATTAGAGGTTCACCAATGCCTTTTAGCAAACTTAGAAGCTACTGTATTACAAGGACCATCTGCAAGAATAGGGAACTTATTCATAACACTTGCTACAAGAATAAAATCCATACATACAACTTATTGTAATAATCATCCTCAAGCTGTTTGTATACTTGACAAATATAGGTATACATTACACTTTTTAATCTCATTTTTTACACATGTACTATTCAACTCTAAACTGTCATTCAAATAGGGATGAATTGAATGAATTTATGGAGCAAAGTGGGGCCATATCTCCTGGCATATTAGTCTTAACGACAGGTCTGAGCAAGCCTTTCAGAAGATTGGATAAATATTCTGCTATGCTTCAAGAATTAGAAAGATACACAGAAAAGAATCATCCTGATAGAGGAGATACGCAACGTAGTATAGCTGTTTATCGAGAAATTACGGTAAGTGCAATATCCCATGTAAAATACATTTGTTTAATATTCTTCAGACAATAAACACCTTTCATGTTGACAGGATCGCTGTGCTTCGATACGCAAACAACGGGAATTAGCGCTTCAGGTGTTAACCAGTGGGATTAAAGGATGGGAAGGAGAGGAACTAAATTCCCTCGGCGAAATACTTCATGTCGGACCCGTTACTCTAACAACTGGCATGGACCATAGAGACAGATATTTTGTATTATTTCCTACAACACTTCTTGTGCTCAGTACGAGCGCGAGAATGAGTTCATTTATTTACGAAGTATGATAGTTTCGAAAAAGGATATATTTTACCTTGTTGATAAAACAAATTTTAACATTATTATAACTGAAATTTGTCCAGGGGAAGCTTCCATTAACTGGAATAACTGTTGTTGCAATGGAGGACACTGAGGAAACGCGAAATGCTTTTGAAATAACTGGTAGGTTAATTTAAGTTCCAAATTGATTAGTAATGCACGAATATTTCTTGTTCGTGAATTTTCTAGTCATAGCACAACTTATGATTTGTTGGCGTATTTGTGTAATAGGTCCCATGATTGAAAGTATAACGGTGCTATGTGCCACCAGAGAAGAAAGACAACGGTGGATCGAACTTCTAGTCCAGGAACAGTACGCCGTACCGTTGAAATCACCGATGACATCTCGCGTGAGTTTGAAACATCCCCCGTACACGCGATTATCGAGGTTTTTCGCGAAGCTCGTGAGGAGGAAAATCGTGCAGCCCGAACTCATGAAAAAGCTTCTCTACCTCCAGTACGTCCTAAAGCCCGACCTGAGTGTCGTTAAGATGCGTAAGCGCCACGTAACATACGCGGTTTATCCGACAACGGACTCAAAGTATCATTCAGACTCAGACGTAGAGGAAGTGGAAGACGTTCCTAAGGAACAAGTGCTCCCGCGTAAGTCATCGACTTTGACTCTCGACGTGAGATATGCGACGGACGACACGGATTACGGCAGTTCGGGCTTGCAAAACACTTCCTCCCTCACGAATTTCGCGGCGAAAGCAAGTTGCAAGGACCGCTCGACGTTCGAGAATAGCAAGAGCCTGCCCGTCAGTCATGTCACGAGCCACGTCCTGCCGAACGTTCTACTTTCTACCTGTAATTCCACCTCTCCGATATTGCTACCGCGCGATCACGATTTTTATCGTGAAAACCTCGACGTGCCACGTACAACGAATCGTTCTCGGTGTGGCCTCGCCGCGAGACAGTGGAAAGCCATCGAACTTCATCCAAAAGGTTGCGATATTACACACGGAAGTTCTGACGAATTCATATGCGTCTTCCCGCCAGTCGGGAATACTTGTCACGAGAACCCGGATCACTCGCAAGGAAACCTTCGCGAAGTGCACGAAAGCATGCGAGAGAGATTTCAGCCCTGTCCAAAGACCAGTCTCCACTCTTCCGATTCTGGTATGGCAGAGAGTTACCACTTGCATTCCTCCAGCTACCACTTGAACTTCTCAGACTCATGCTGCAAGTCGCATAGGTGCAGTCGCAAGTGTACGGGCCTTGGTAGGACTTCTCATAGCGAGAGCGAGAACGACGAGAATAAGTTCGAGAACCAGTGCATCTGCACATCGCCCTTTGGCTCCACGCCAAGGGACAGTGTGCATTCTATTGACCTGTCGGGGAATGTAAACAAAAGTTCGATCTGCTCGAGAGCCTATTGTGATTCAACGAGAAACGGCGGTACGCCTTACATGGCGCTCACGAACGAGTCGTTGAACCTCGAAGAAAATTCAAATCCCTCGGGATCGAGCGACACGACCACGAGTAGCGTGCATTTTATTGAATTATCGAGTCGTATGTTGAATGTGGACTTGAACGACGTTCCTTCGAGGTCCTGTGATAACGATAGCGAAGAAAGCACGTCGTCTACAAGCTCGCCGGAAAGTTCATCGGAAAGCGAAGAAGATGAAAATGAGGATTTGAAAAAGGAAAGAAAGGAGGCGCAGGACGGGGGTACTGTATTTTCCTTGCTGCCGGAATATACGGGTAGAGAACAAAAGAGACACACGCAACCAATACCGTTCGCCCATCGAAATATCACGAAGAAAGTTAGCCGGCGCGTTGCTTTGCCTTTTAGAAAGCCAGATAAAATTGAAGAAGTCGAGGAACAGGCGAACGAAGTTTTTACTTCGGGATTATATGCTCATTGGTGGCTCAAGAAAAGTATCCCACTGTCCGGATTCACGGAAAGAGGCAAGCTTCCATGGCATGGCTGTTTCATTTTTCTTTCTTCATTAATTGGGTTTATTACTCGACATGTTATTATTCCATTACATCGCTACTAATTACATCATTTACCATCAAGATAGACATCTTTGCGCTTGACTTTCACAGCCATGTTGTGTGAAGTATGCTTTTGCTTTGCACCTTTCACTAACACACCGAGTGCCTTATCGGACGTACATAAATCCGTGGATGAACAGAGAGAGAGTTTGGACCGAAGCACGGACTTCACGGTAAAATGTTGTTCGGTGAATGACCACTAAAAACCATAGAAATCTAAAGTATTTTCTATAGTTCTCAAGGAAATTTTCGACGTGACTTAGATTAATAAAACTATCCCACTAGAAAATTCTTTATCATGGCCTGCTGAACACATTCAAAAACGTCAGCTCCTCTAGTTTTGTGATCACTCTCGCAGGGGTTAAGTAGAAGATACAAAAATATTCAGTGTCGAAATTTTCTGTATTTCAGATTTATGTATATTGACGTATTTTCAACATCTTACAGATTGGGAAAAGACATCCCCTCTCCCCCATTGCACCTTCATTGCAATCATTTCGCGATGCTGCGATGCTATCGATTTTAATTTTTAGTTTAGAAAAATGCTTTGGCCATAGGTAGGGCGTGTGCTCCGAAGTGCTTTAAAGTAATATTACTTACAACAACGATAATATAGAATGTCTAAACTACGACCTATTTATAAAGCCTATACAGAATCCAGTGTTTAATTGAAAAAAGTTAGTGGATTGTTTTTTCGAACGATGTCAAATAAGTAATTTGTGATTTAAATACAGAAAGTCTCTTCAGTAAAAACGAAGAGAAAATATTTGAGATCGTTCTCAAGATTAATAAATCTCCAACAGAAGGAGAGAAGATTTGACCTTCATCATTGTTATTAATTAAAATCCTGTTTACCTTATCATTTATTGTAAAGTAATATTCTAAGGTAGTGCTCCAGAATGTTATTTACCCTACTGACATTTTTCACTTGCATAGTTAATTCGTGCATATGTTATTGCACAGTTGGATGCCTTGCGAATTAGATTAATAGTTTGATATGACTTTTAGACACATTATTTTATTGCTGAGTAATTTCTTCATGTAATAACGATAGTTCTTGTGCAACAGATGAACAATCTGCCGAACACGAAGAGTCAACGACATCCAGTGGAGCATTGTTCCTCACCAGGGATTAAAACGCAGTGGAGCCTTGCAGCGTTACGACCAGCGCCTCCTTCGTATACGCTCAAGAATATAGGTAAAAAATTCCAGCAAATAAAATATTGTACAAAAGCAAAAAGAATAAAGTACAACATCTTTTCATTAAGATGTGCATCTAGTTCTAGGACTAACAAGAATGAATGAAAATTAAATATTCTTCTTTGAGAAGAGGAAAGTTTTCAGAATCAGTCATATTTTCCAGATGAACGGCAGTTCGATGACGATGCGATTATACTGAAATTAATAGAAAGTTATTGCCTTACCGCCAATGCTAGATTCACTGTGCATTCTAGTGAGTCCAATTGTAAGTAAACTGTATGGTCTGTTGTTTTTTAAACTTAATAAAGCATATTAACGTCCGCAATAGAGGAATCATTTGTGAATTTCAGCCATGTTAGATAGCGAGTCGCAGAAACCAAGGAATAGAGCATCCTCATTACAGAATCGAGGTGGGAACTGGGATTCCGGCGATGATAGGTAAATATTTCAATTATTTCAATTATTGTCATTTAAAAAATGGGATATAAAACGACAGAGTTAAAGTGGTGGATACAGATGACAACTCTAATAAGATGATTAAAAACTTTATTCACGTATGAATGATTACCTTACATCGCGTTATTAAAATATCTGTCTGCAGGTCCTTATCTGAAACAGTACGAACATTGAAAAACCAGATGACGGATTTACAGTCACAAATGTCTCTCCTGACTAAACAATTGGACGAAGAGAGAAGGTCAAGACTGTCCTTAGCTGCAACGGTAAAACGTAGTATGGGTGTAACAGATTAATACATACGAATGGTAACAGAAACTGCACAATATTATAGGTGTAAAACTACTACTGACATAGGTTACGCCTGCACTTTGCTTTTTGTTATAATGTTTATGATACAAAGGTGAATAGCTTTTTGGGATTGTTTGAAAACATGTTAAATTTATACTGTAAGGTTGTGATAAAGAAAACTAGGTGTTACAGTCATCTATTTTCTGGAAATACTAATTCGGTAAATAACAAAATAGCTTCCGTTAGAAATGTAAATCAAGATTTCTTATTCTCTTTTAATGTATACAGAGTTATAAAAATTCTTTATACATAGTGTTATACGAGATGTTACAAATTAGGGCCTGTTCGCACAAATATTAATGAAATTCTAGAGATTGTTAATCTTTTAAATGGCACAATCATGGACTTGGAAGTATTTGAAGATAACTTTAGTCATAAGTTTTTCGAGCCAATAGCATAACTAATCTTTTATTACTCATCTTATACCCTGAGCTTCACGTTGTGCACGAAAGTTTTTAACATAATTGAAATAAAGGCCAAATTTGTTTATAAACCCGTATCTATGTTCTTAATAATTAAACAATAATGTATATGAGTGAGGAAGAGGAACTGCAAAGATTAAGAGTTTATCTAGGTTTATTTTTCAAACGCTCTAGCTCTTTCACTCTACTTCGCACATGTTCCAATCTGTGCCAAGCCATTTGGAGAACCTTTTGACTCGCATAGCCAGACCCTTCGTGTGGTTGACCTGTTAAGAAGATATTATTGTAAAAGGAAATAGTAGTGTAAGATTATCTCTGATAATATATATAGTATTTTATGAACAAAAATATATGCATATTAATTTGTATAATTAATAAGAACACAAATTTGATGTAATTTTGACAATGTATTTGAATTTATATGAAATTTTGTATATGGTTTAATGGAAATTATTTGATGAAAGCAGATAAAGGACTATCTTTGAAACAAAATTTTATGTCATTATTTTTAAAAGATTTAAACTATTCAAACACTTTATGTGAAAACATTCATTGGTATATAAACATAAATACAGTTAGGGAACATACCAGTAGAAACTTGTGTCAAGTAATTAATTTGTTCACTAAGTTTAGATTCCACATGACCTAAAGTTTTTAGGAATTGATGTGTGTGACCTTCAGCCTGCTTTAAATTTGATTTTTCCTTGCTCAATTCTGTAAAGGCTTGACCTGTAATAAATTTGTGTAAATTTATATGAAATTTATATGATAACTCAAATATGTGTTTTACAGGACAAATTAATGACATTCAAATCAAATGAACTCTCCTCTTGAAACAAAAATTCTCTGCTATCTACAATTACTAACATCATTTTCAATACTTATAACACACTCCTCACCTGCACTTTGTAAACACACAATAATATCCTTTTCAATGGTCTCCAAAATTTGTATTCTCTCCATAGGCGGTGTCATTTTTAATGATATTAGCACAGTATTGCACACAACGACGCAAATAATTGAATAAGACTATTAAAATAACATGATACGAAATTGTAAAGAAAGTAGAAAAGCGCAACGGTTTACAAATATCCGAAAGTTTTAGGAGATTAGAAGAGCTAGGTAAACTACGGCAGGGAATACACCAACTCAGATGTTCGTTTCAGTTCTTTGATTTAGTCGGAACACATCAGCGACCTCTAAGCAAGTTTTGCACGCAACAAAATCAGCAAAGCGTACTAAAACACAGACCAGGTATAGGGATAGACCACTCATACAATGTATTTTCGTATCACCTCATTGTGGGGCTCTAGAGCCCCATTACCATTTTCGTGTCACGCTCAACGTTATCGTCCGGGCGCAGTATAAGATGTGAACGCTGCGCATGGCAGGAATTAAAACTAAATTTTTAAGTTTTTTACAGCCGCGTATAATGTACACACGCGCTTAATAGCATTAGCGTTACACAGATTATGTACGATTGCAAACTCGATCGAAATGCTAAACTTTTTCGATAATCCAACCCATAAGTTCAAGGCAGAAGTATTGCGTCAAATTACTACCCAAATATAGATCAATATAGCATAGATCATATTACATAGAATAAAGATAGATTATAGATATATTAGAATACATTAGAATAGTAACGATACATCACAAGACGTGTTCTACTAAACAATCAACATGTATCAAACAACGTATTAAACAATGTATCAAACAAAAGGGACACTTGCCCCGTTAAATAAAATTAAATTAAAGTTAAATTAAATTAGCTTTCAACTGTTTTTCCCTCTCCACGGGAGTCCACTTTCGGTTTAGTAGATGTACAATTGGTCAAACGCGATATTACGCTGCGTTCATACCGAGAGCGGTTAATGTGACGGAACCTTTATTTGGATTCGCTTGGAAAAGGAGGTGGTGAAGTTCGGGTCACCGATATTTTCAAATTTTTTCTACATGTAGTACTCACCCTGCAAAGTAAATTTACAAAGCCAATTTACAAGACCCAACTTTACTGGCATCTTTCCGCTGCTGTACACCTCCTGCGCTCCAATCAGTACGAACAATTTTGTAATTTCTTAATAAATTTTTTAATTTGTCGATAAAAATATATATCGCATGGTTGGCACACAAGAGTGCATTTTGGGGGTAGTATTTTTATTGTACACCTGTTTTCCCCCATTTCATTTGAAAAAAGTCAATGTAAACAGTGAAGTTCGGTTGTCCCCCTCCATGAATCAATTAGTAATACAAAATTTTCGATTCATTTACTTCTTGTTGTACAAATGGTCTGAACGTATCTGACCTCTATCTGGAAAATGATTTTTTTAAATTTTTTATTTAATCATCGCGGAAGTATTACATCCGAATTGGTCATAAAATTGGTGATAAAAAATGTCATAAATATGATGTCCCAGGGAGGTCCCAATATGGTCCCAGGATTCCATAAATTTGTGACCATTTTTCGGGCATTTTTTGGCCATTTTTTGGCCTATTTTTTGACCATTTTTTGGCTTATTTTTTGACCTATTTTTTACCATTTTTTGGCCTATTTTTTGGCCATTTTTTGGCCATTTTTTGACCATTTTTTGACCATTTTTTGACCATTTTTGACCATTTTTTGGCCTATTTTTTGGCCTATTTTTTGGCCATTTTTTGACCATTTTTTGACCATTTTTTGGCCCATTTTTTGGCCTATTTTTTACCCATTTTTTGGCCATTTTTTGACCATTTATACGGACTTATCCTTACACGGATCTTATACGGACGATAACGTTGGACGTGACACGAAAATGGTAATGGCTCTAGAGCCCCACAATGAGGTGACACGAAAATACATTGCATGAGTGGTCTATCCCTATACCTGGTCTGTGGTCGTATCAACAGCTTATGGAAACAACTTACATTACCCACAGCAGATTACTGTGATTCAAAACTACCGACGAGCAAAAGAAAAAAATAATTAATCATGATTAACATTGTTACGCATGTTTTTGATTTCGTCAAAACTCTATTAGTGGCTATTCTTCTCGTGTAATTTGATAAAAAGAATTATATGTTTCATATTTTTTACGTGGAATAAGAAGTACAATAAAAACAATACATTCATTTAATGAAGATATTGATTTCTATGTCGTCTTAAACGTTTATGAAAAGCTACTTCTATAATTTATTTCGTTCTTTCTGTACTTTCTCTCCCTACATTATTGTGTACAACGTTTATTTCGTCATAAATTCGCCGAGTAAATGTGTCGAAAAGTTAATTAAACTAATGACTGTAAGCCGGGGAAAAGGAATGTACATTACTGCAGAAACGAAGACAAAGAAAGTACGCGTATTTGCATTAATCTTGACAACACTGCAATCAAGATAATTGGGTTTACGGTATTACAAGATGGAATGTCATGCAATTCATAATCCTTACTTTTCGTGCCATTTTTCATGAGTTGATAATAGAAAATTCTTTTTCAAACATGAAACCGAATTCTGCTTTCAAAATTTTAAGCAAAGCGTTCTGATTGGACAAGTTATTCAATATGGATTATTTTCGAATATCAATTGAAAGATAAAAGCAGTTATTAAAACTCATTGTTTTCAATATAACCTCAACAATAAATTGGATTAAATATTTGTAATACATATCCACTTTCAATTTAATTGATCAGCGATGAATTTATAAAAGTGTGTAAAAATAAAGAGGTAAATTTGCAGGAGGTACATTTCTGCATGATGGCAAATGGTTGAAAAAATTCTGAGCGAATAATACGAGAGGTACGATGCTGTTTATTTATAACTTTGATCAGAAAAAAGAATACTCACTTACAGTGTGTAATATACGAAGATCAGGATTATGTGAAATTTACATTATTTATTTTATCCTTAAAAATAGATAAAATTTATTCCATGTGTTATGGGGTACATAAAATAAGGCTTTTGAATAACTGCAATAACGATTTGCGTATTTAAGAATGTAAATCTGTATTTCTGAGGCCAAGGAGAACATAATGTACAATGCACCGGTCTATCCGCCACCCTGTGGTCCACTTTGCCCCGGTTGTGAAATTTGCTGCGTTCTCGTCGTCAGCGGTGAAGATATTCCTCCAGAAAAACTTTTCACTGGTGCACGAACCACGCCGATATACAATCAACGTAGCGAACCACAAAAGAAAATCTTAGAACCAGAAAAGAATCCTCAAAATGAGTCGAAAAATGTTTTCAAACATACTCCAAAACTATCTTCCTCCGATGAATCTGTTCAGCGTAAGATGCTCTAAAACTATTCTTGCGAATGTATGCCGAATAACGTCACATCACGTTTATTAACTTTTTGTTATTTTACATTCAAATATACTAATGAAATCTCAACTATTTACCTATAAGTATACGGGCAATAAAGGTGCTAGTAGAGATTATTATTTTGCATGAAGATAAAATGAGTAAGGTCTTTGCTTACAAGATCAATACAAGATCAATGATTCTCAGTCCCGTTTAATCGTACTGTCGTTCACAGCTTCGAATAATGGCGGTAAGCTTTACTTCGATAGCAAGAAGAGATGGCAAAAGAGAGGGCGGGGTAAAAGAAAAGCTGAGAATATCGACAAAGTCGAGAGGGATCCTACGAAAATGATGGAGCTCTGTCTGGAAATGATCGACGAGATCAAAGCGACGCGTGAGGAGTTAGCGGGCGCGATTTCGAGAAGCCGAAACGACCACCGTGTTTGCAGAAGCACGTCGGTTATACACGTGGCATGCAATATTCCGAGTAGAACGTGCATCAATAACGCTGCATCTTCGGCCGAAGGTCAGAGTTCAGCGTCAAAATTGCTTTACAGAATTGACGGACCAGTGATAAGCTATTTCAATTACTAGATCACTTAAATTATTGGCTTTCTGCCAATTTTATTTCTTAAAGTCATCCAATAATTTAGATACTGTCACTATTCAAGAACGTTCATTAAAAATCGACGAATGAATGTTTAACCGAGAGATAAGAATTTACCACAAATGTATAATATTGATTTTTTGAAATTACTCGTCTTTAATACATTTTTTTAAAGCGTAACTTGGATTTAGTTACTTTTGTTTTGCCATTTCTTAGGATCAGTGAAATTTGGACATGCAGAATTTTTTGATCCGCACGTAGTGAGGAGTTCCAATATTATTTGTAAGCAGCCAATCTCGTGTAGAGGTCGCCGAAGGCCGCTGTTCAGAAAGCGTCGGAACTGTTGCGGAAAATGCGGCAGAAAAAGATGCATCTGCAGTCGTATTCATGAAAATTGCACGTGCAAACCCGTCGTTTGCGGATCTCACTCTGCACATAATTGTCCTGGTACGTTAAAATTTCTTACGAGCAAGGAAACTGCATTTTTAGATTATAAAAGTTCAAACCAATATCATTAAAAATCGAGCTCACTCTGCCAAGAAATTAACTGCAAAATACTTTAAAACTTTCAAGGGGTTTGTAGAGAAAGGGAATATGTATGGGACAAAATGAGGTAAAATAATTTCCCGCCAGGAAGATCTCATGGTTCCTGTAGGAGTATATTTCGCGGTCTTATACCGTGTTGCCTCGGGAAACCTGCATGTCGTAGAAAACCCTGCTGTGTTCAGCAATGTGATGATCGTCGGGGCTATGGGTCATCATGTTGCCTTCCTCCTTCGTGCGATTCACCAAGAAAATGTAGAAGACCCCAGCAGACATTGTGCTGTTTTCCCCGCACATAAAGTCTACCCAGCCCATTGAAAAATTCTGTGAAAATTTATATGGAATAGAACAAAAAGAATTCAAAGAAATAAATCAAGCGAAGCTAGTCTAAATATATTAATTGCTTGATCGTAAATAGCGCAGTGCCGGTTTATTTGATACAAATAAACTATATACAATAGAACCTAGTAAAAAACGGCAATATTTCATGGTACCTTACCTTCTTTTGACGTTGGTTGAGAAATGATTAAAATACAGATGGTTTATTGAAACTGGCGACTTTATTAACGATATTATAAGCATTATATATAATATCACTTCATCTAAATATTCCAAAAGAATGATTTGCGATAGACTTATCAGTGAGATCTTTGAATGACTTATCAGTTCAGTTCGCTTTACAAGGTCTCAGAAAGGGGATGCTAAAAGACACGAACTTTCATTGAATCGTGACATCCGTAAAAGGCATACTATCAAGTCGATTTTGATATTAACGTTTGATTCTTTCAACATCCCTAATACACACTGCCGGGTCAACGAAGAGGACAAAACTGCAGATTTCCATGTTTTTTGATTGTATGCCATTTTATTTTCTTTGACTTTCACCCCGCTTCCATTTCCCCCACCCGTTCCTACGCGCGTGTGTATACCAATATAAAATAGAAACAGGTAAAATCTTCAGTTGTGTGAGCTCGGCTTGAACGTCGTGTATTGCGGCGGCTTCTCGGTCTTGCAGTGAGGCTTCAACGTCGCTAAGCGATCTGGTTTGAGAAACAGCTGCTCCTCCTGCACAATTGTCACCTTAGGATATCTTAGATAAAAGACTAAAGGTCGCTTGCAATGCACCGCGTGCGATAATGCGACGAGCTACACTCTCTACGGGTTTGTGGCTTTTACTGGGGTCGAGAACTCGTGGGTCGCAAGACTAGCACAAGTGCAATGTGTGCGATTCGGTGCTGAGAAGAGACACCGCTCTTCCAGGAGAATCAACGTCAGCGAAGCTCAAGTTAAAAGTCAATGATCGGATGGTCCGAAAATTACGTAATAAAACTACGATCTAAGCCTTTAGATACTTTCGTTCATCGCAGTCAATTACAAACATATCTTATATGCATTCTTTATGAGAAGAATTTTATAGCAGTTAAATAATTTACGTGAAGAAACTTTTGTATGAACTATATAGTTCCATTTTGTTCTGGCATACATTGTTCATTGTCTGGGTTAACATTCCTTGCTTCAAAAGTATTAATCTCCTCTGAACGAGTCGACTAGTAGAAAAGCTTGTGTATAAATCAATTTTTGCGAATCAATCGATTTCATACAAGGAACATTGAATTGACCCTGATTTTTAATTTGAGCTTCGATAGACGCATAGACCAGATAAACGGAACTCGGGAGACGTACGGATCGAACAAAAGTTTGAAGGGTCAAGCGAAGATAACGTGTATTTTCAATTTACATTCTTGTACCTACACCTTAAACACGAAAGATACCTCGAAAGTTTTATGCAATTGATACGGTGATGGCAGTCTCGTGGATTAAATTTACAACGTCGACTACACAGATCAGTATCAATAACGATTGACACTCCTTGGCGGTCAGTCGATTATATACTTGATAACGAGGGTCGCTTTAGAAGAAACAATTATAGATATATCACAAGTAGATTACGTTTAGTGATCAAAATCTATTAATTTTCATAACTGGCAGTGTCGCAAAATTATGCGAATAAGTGTGTCAATGACGTCGTTCTCACCGATACAATAGTATTGCGATAAGGATTTCTCTACCCTATAAGAAATAATTTACTTCACGGTCAGTTGCGGTTTTCTTGGTCACCGGCAAAAATATTATTTTATTACGCCAACGAGAAACTGGTAAAACAAATGGTATAACAAAAAATGGCTACTTTGTTACTGACATTTAGCCAATGTTAGGTTAAATATCAATGAAACTTTCCTTTATGGGATATAAAGTAGAAACTACTACGCGAAATATTGAAATTGGTATGTAGGACTAACTTTCATTAATTGGACGTCGCAATGCTTAATGAATCGATGCGTCTCTCAGTCGGATTTCTCTGAAAGCTAACTGCCAATTAATGACCGCGAACCTGTTCTCCCGGTGAGCCAATTACTGGCCACTTTTCGCAAATCTAATTAGTGTAAAGTAGTCAGCATTTGCGTGGGGTCAACCGTAGTTTCGTAGGCAGGAATTGCTGCAATCGACTCGTGTGAAAAACGAATATCAAGAGTTTTTCTGTTTCAGAAAGTGTCTCGCGTCGTAGACTTGACGGTCGATCACGTTACTCATACAAATAGACTGCCATAATAAAGATCTTTCATTCATAACGCTTCGTTACAACCATCTTCTTTCTCTCTCCCTCTCTCTGTCTTAAGCAACCTTCTACGAGTTCTTTAACATTTCATTGAAAACGGTCCTGGCCGCAGGCTTCGACGTTCTAATCGGAATCGTAATTGAGTCAGACTTTCGTTCTTGAATCCTGCACAATGCGCGGCTGCGGCGGAAGGGGTCCTTTCTGGATGCGAGCAAGGCCAAACACAAAGAAACATACAAAATGGCTAAACCAAGTCTCATTTCTTACATGTATCTTTACACAGATAGAAAGGATTAGTTCGGCCAGTGAAATCCATTTCACGTATCAACTTAAAACGACGACTCTTCCAATGGCGATATACGAATTTTAATTACACCGAGCTATACGTAATTCGTACGAAAAGTACGCTAAAATGAATTTAGTTGAGGACGCACGGAAAAACTATTTTAATCGTACTAAATTGAGGGAACTCATCCAACAAATCCTTTTCCCTGTGTACTGAATGTTCCGCTCGCACAGACGAATAAATCAAATTGCAGAAGGAATTCTATAATGACTAGGAAGGGGATGGTCTCCGAGATCAAATGTGGTTTTCGTGATTAAATGGGGCATGCTTTGAGTTACATTAAGACGATTTACAGATCTTACAATTGCACGCATTCAGCAAGATCGATCAATTTCTACGCCATTACCTTAAAAAGCACTCAGTGTAAAGCCATGTGTAAATTGTCTCTTATGTTAAAACGGGCACAGGAAGAAATAATTTTACAGAAATTTCTCAAGCGCGCGAACTTTTATGTTTTAGGAAAGTGTGGGGGTACACGATTAACACTACACATTATATTTTCAACGAAATGAATGTACTACTTTGTTACATATTTATTAAGTATATTTTGTGCTATTTAAAGGTATAGTATGTGATAAATAAAAAATCAACGCTTGTCTTTCGGAAGCCACATAAGAAAAGAAACGAAACGTAGAAAATTCAAGACATGCATTAATGTTGCCCAAATGTCAGTGAAGAAGAAAGACGTATCTAGTAATGTCACACACAAAAGGTATGTAAATTCTGGTTCATGAGTTTAAGACTGAAAGTCATGAATTCAGTTCCCGTATAATGTGAAGACCGTCTGAGACATTCGGTCTTTCCGGACTCGGAGATGGAAAATTTATGTACCCTTTTCCATTATTCGACATTGACTTTGATGTGTTTCGCAGTTCACTCGGATTAAATTCATTCCAATGTTCTTTTATTTCTCGATTAAAACGCCGTACAATATGTATAAATACTGAGCGAAATGTTTTGTTTATTTTACTAGGATTGTGGCGCGTACATTCTACAAAAATATTCAATTTATTTAGTTTTCTCACCATTAGGTGTAAGGGTCAATAAAATGGATTCAAAAGTGATATGTTAATATGTATAATACGAAATTTCCTGAAAAGTGTAAATCAATAACAATGAATGAAAATTTTTGTTGCACTGTTTTTCCAAATAAATGATATTTTGCCTACGGAAAATAATTTCCATACTATCGTATGGCCTCAAACATACGTTTTTTCCAATAGCCATATGTTTTCGCCGTACACATTTATCTACGTCTTATTTGAAGTTATCCAATTTTTTGCGGGTAAAATGAAAACTAGGGCGCGTCACTGAAATTTTCGACGAGTCAGGAAGCTTTTTCAATTTGCTGACTTAGCAAAGCCTGTGTCGTATCCATATTTCCCGACCTTCTTCGCGGTTCTATCGAAACAGATGTTTTTACTCATAGCATTATTGATTAGATTCCAACCAATATCTCAAGCGATGCACTTGTAAAGCATTTCCAGTAGACTTGCAACATGCAGGTGCAATTTCCTCATAGCATTCGTATGAAAAGAATTCCTACGACTTTCAACGGTAAAATGATTTGTTGAATAAAGCTCAATTTCAATTCATCCATCTTGTTTCGCGATTAAATGTGACGCGAAATTATACTCAATACGAATTTAAATTTGATAGAATTCATCTGCAGTGTAACGATTGATTTACTTATTCGACGACACATGTAATCGAAAAACTGTCAAATCCAATTTTAAATGTCATTTCGCTACGTTCGGACGTACTCATACATATTATACTGATATTTGACTTGGAAACAACCGTAAAATCGTTCTTAACTTATACGGATACTTAAGAGGATTTTGTTTGTAATATTATTCAACAAATCATTTTCGTTTTACCACACCGTGCAAGGTTTCAATTAGCAAGGCAATTAGTATTTTAATTTATCTGACCTGCAGCGTGTACTGTGGTCCATGAATTTGTCCGTGATGATGATGCCTCTGGTAATGTTGTGGCTGGTGCTGAGGATCGTGCTGATAGCACTCTTGTTGGTATTGCTGCGACGGGACGGGTTTCAGAACGTGATTTGGTCGTTTCTCCGGGACAAATTGCTGGCTGGCGCGTTCCATCGTTTCGATCGCCATTCGTGGATCCTCGATCATTGTATTCGACGCTTTCGTGCTAAGCAATCGAACGTTTTGTCAAAACGGCGAACAGGAAAAATATACGATAATCGCCGTTGTTTTTCGTGTTTGCAGGACGTTCTATTGTATTTCGTCCAAGGGACGAATTTTATCCAATTTTCTTGTATCCAGTTTTTATTCGAGGACAATGCGTCAATTACACGAATTAATTTTAAAGCAAATATTTAACGTTATAGCTAAAGTCTATTTTATAGGTAACAGAAGTTCACCTATCACAAGCAGTCTATTTTTGCCTTCGTTTTCTTTTTGGGAAAATGAAAGTTGCAACTCGGAGATAAAACTGTGATATGAATTCGTGCAACGCGATAATTTGCCTTAGTACGCTAGTTGAATATAACGTAATATAATTTGAGTTCGTAACAACGCGCGTATGTTAACCTCCGGAGTAATGAAACACACATTGGCAATTATTAAAAAGCGGGTTATTCTTTCCCACTGGAGAGAATTAACGAGTGCTGTTGACCGTGTTTCGCGTGAGATGTAATCAGAAAATTTAGACCGTTTTCAACTGCCGAGTAATGTGCGCAGATGAAGTAGTTTTCCGGGGCAACATATGTTTAGTAAAATACCTGTACACTTTTAGCGTCGCTAGGTGATCGAATTACTCTATAATGATTTTGAAATCATTCAACAAATTTAACATTGAATTCGATAACAATTTTACCCACCTAATATTCGTTTGTCCTATTCACTTGTTACATTTTAATTTAAGATTACAAAGTGGGAAAAATTTCCTTACCAGTGCACTTGTTGCAACGTAGGCACAGCGTTACGAGCAACGCAGCATCTGTCGGAACGTAAGAAGCAAACGAATCCCATTATTAGTACCGAAAGTACGGTAAACCCGGCAACGGCGCCAATCACCAATGGAATCTGGACAAAGTACAAAAATATAGTGAATATAAAATTTCATTACTCCCCTGTTACACCGTTTCATTTTTTAAAATCATTACTTGTACCGTTGAATCATTGAAAAGTTCTTCAACATACGTGCAAAGAGTAATGTTAAGGAGAAAGTGCAAAAATGGGTATGAATTTTTATCGCATATTTATCGCCTCCTTCCAATTTTTTAAATTAACACTTGCACGATCATTTGATACGCATAAGTAGGTTAACGGGTATTAAAAAACGGTAAAGTCCCTTTTGCAAAGGATATAAAAATGTCTAATGTCGTGTTTTCCGCATGATTAACGAAATGAGATTATTCGTGGCTTTACCTGTCCGGGTTCGTCGACCCTCAGCATCAACGCGCGACGGTCGCTGCCGCGATCGTTTTCCACGATTACGTGGTACAGCCTTTGATCCTCTTTGACCGTACTGGTCAGTTCTAATATCGCTATGTAACAGTCTTCGGATGCCAGTGGTTCCAAGTCTAACGCTCGATAGCGCGACTCGAGAACCTCACCTATTCACAGAAACCACAATTCATTGACACCGTAGTAAACGGAAATTCGTCTCCTCGGACGATCGAAACACGAAGCTCTGACAGTAATATGTAAGGACCCTCAGATTTCATTTGCCATAGAAAATTTGCTACTTAAACTAAAATCTTTATAGTTCGTGTAACGAAGTATTTCATTTTAGTGACTTATTCTTTTCGTTGTAACTCAAATCATTTCTCTCAGAGCTCGTTTTTTTATACGTAATTAATGCACTTCTGATATGACGTCAATGTTGTCTGTATGACAATTGAAGGAACGAAAAAAGTAAAAGAAAAGAAATTAACCTCCCTGCGTTGAAACAAAAAACAACGTTCTGCTTTACCGTTCATCGAAGAACAAGCCGTCTTCCGTGCAGATAGTTGTCTACAATAAAAGAAGATGTTGATCAAAAGTATACGGCTATTGCCGGATTACTTGTACGAAATTCCGTCAAGTCGACCATTCCCATAAAATTCATCAATAAATCAATCACTGATTAACCGCTGCTTATTATTGTTTTTTGTACTGGCAATTAACTATTTTTTGCCTGTCGAAAGAAGAAGGTACGCCAGGAACGTTTGTGCTTGAATTTTACGCAATGGTTCGACTGGCGAGGATGCAAAATAAACGAAAATTGTCGTAGGAACTCGATTGAGTAGTGTATTAATGAAGAAGCGAGTCTAACCGGCGTGTAGTCTGGTGCTACCCCATTCCCAAGCGACAAGCCGTGGTTTTGGATCCGAACAGAGTCTGATCTCTAATCTCGCGGGACTGCCCTCCGTCGTTGAAACGACAAACTTTTCCGTGATCGCCGGCTTCACCACCTGCGACACACGTTTATTGTCCCATTGAAGAAAAACTTTTCCTCCCTCACACTCGTCCTCTCGCGTGAACACGCAGACGAGCTGCTGACAAGCCAATCCACTACAAAGGTTTCACGAGTGAATGAGTTAAGAACGTAGTTTAGCCGGCCTTTTATTTCAGCAAGGTACAGTTTGAACTGCTCATACAAGTCTGGACTTTTGCGAATAACCATTAAGACCGTTCGGTGTATTGCTTTTTAATCTAGCTAAAGTATTTCTTTATTTCTGGACTCGATGGAAAATCTTCTTGTTCATGGGCAGAGCGTGTTCTTCATTATATTTTAGATGTTAAAATGACATAGTAATATTATACTCTGGTCTCGCAGTTTTTCTACTAATTAATAATTTATAAGGTTTTTATAAAACTTTTATGAATCATTCTTAACACGACGCGTATTGACACATTTTTCTGAGACCGTTTTATTGGAATTAACTTTAAGCTCCCATTAATACTTTTTTTTTTTTTACTAAACACTCAACCGACTCTACTGCGTCGCCCGAGCAACCTTTCAGCTAAAATCCTGTTTCCTCCTACGATGCGTCGGTCAAGCTTAATTCTTTTGAAATGGAAAATGCATTAAGCCACGGGGAAACGACCATCGAAGTGAGCGGGCCATAAATTTCCCAAGGAGTATCGAGACATTAAGCAGAAGCTCGCTGATAGTTTCGATTCCGAGTGAAATGAAGCGTAAATCAAACCTTTGCAGAGCCAGTGACCCGCATTAAGTTCGCCGCGAGTAAACGCCCGTCAAATCCAATAAAAGCGAGCTTGATTATTTGCTCGCGCGATTTACGCTCTATCCGAACCTCTTCCGTTCTCTCATCCACGGCTCTTGTTACGAGTCGGATGATATAGCCACCAAAATTTTAATAGCCGCGTCCGATCGATCGTAGAACGAGCCTGCCCTTCCATAAACGCCAGAATTAAATAAATCATACGTTCGTAAAGGATTATCCGTGAAATAATTCGAGCACTGTATGATTCAACCGCTACGCAATCAGAACAATTCGATTATTGTAATAAAAAAAATGTAAGAATTACTTTTCGCTCTACGATCGATTCAATTCGTATTCATTTTTCGGTTCGATCAAATTTTCGTTCCGAGAAGGATGAGTTATTGAAGGTGTATTAAATAAAGTGTCTTCCCTTACCCTCGGCGCGCCAACTACTTGAAGAGAGACAGGGTCGCTCTTGACTTCCCTGACGTTTCCATTGATCTTGTTTGACGCGAGACATATGTATTGACCCTGTTGCTCGTACGTCACATTTGTTAGGATCAGTCGCTGTCCACTTCCACATTCCAAAGGCGCTCGACCGTCTGTAAAGATTTGGGCCCATCTGCACGGAAAAAAACGTCAATTGTGAGTCGTCGCCATTCCTGTCCATAGAAATTGATGAGCTTTGTCCCACGGATATTTTTCTCAAAATGACTGCATTTAATATTTGACGCTACTAAACCTTGTCCTGACATTTCACATTACTAATTCTTTTCTCTCATGTACATCTAAACGGTTGGAAGGCAATATTACAATGTTTCATGCGCACATAGGACGATAATGCGGTGCATTCTTTAAATTATTTTCCTTCAAATTACAAGCAGGCATAGATGTGTTACTTTCTTGTATACATACAACATGTATAGGCATATTGATTTAGCCGTTCGTGAGGAAATTACATTAAAGCCGATAAACTAATTAAAATCCCTTCTTGTAGCATTATAAAAATATAGTAAACTGTCGACTGTTGTAATCTAAACGCTGGGATTTCATGCACGGTTAGAGCTAACAGAATTTATATTTCCTTTGAAAAAACTCATGAGATTATCTCCACTGTAAAAACAGTCAAAAAAGATGTACGTCACGGTCAAGCAAGATCACAGTGTTATCCATTCGGGCGAGAGTTACGCAATGTGTCGCCTCGTCGCAGTATCATCAATTAAGGAGAAAATCGAGAGTTGTTAAGGCGTCAGAAGATTTGCATGGATCACCTGTAGTCCGCGGGGGGCATAGCATCGGCGTGGCACTCGAAGGACGCTCCTGAATAGAGTAGGGCCGTAGTCAGTCTGTCTGGGCCCACTGAACTGATCGTCGGCGGATCTGCATCAGAAGTAAACGTTTCCTCGCTAGGACGCTCCTGAATAATGGACGAGTCCTATCGTCCGCCTATTCGCGTGGATCCACCAGCGGGTACACTGCCGCAAGACTATTCCCGCTATTCATTACCCGCCCCCTAACGTATTTGCGCATTTTAATGGCCCACGAAACACCTTTCGTCACGTGGACACGCTTAAATAAATCGTCTCGTGCGACTAACAGGTCATTCGCAATACGCAAGGACACGAGAACAAATTTCCACGAATCAAAAGATCCATCGAATCTTACGCGTAATTAAACATACGCGTTATGCAATACGTGGTGGATTTTTTGAACAGGGAATAGATGAGAACCACATTTCTGTTTTTAATAATGTAATTGATAAGAAAAGCTTTACTAGCGTTTACGTGTTATTGGCTTCTTGAAATCATTATTTCAGAAGCTAGTAATGGACGTATCGAACTGTATTCTCCACGAAACTAATTAATTAGCGGCTTCGTTTGGCCCTGCCCTCGCGTGTTTGCCGTAAAACGATGCGTCGTTCCGCGCGTTATTCCCACGTACTTACAGTTTACGGACACTTGAACGGAAACGGGGCTGCTTTCACCCTCGATGTTGGCCGCTTCGCAAATGTAAACAGCCGCGTGGGTCCTATAGATCGGCGAGAATAGAAGGGTTTCGCCGATGCTGGCAACCTCGGTAACACCGGGACCCTTCGTCCTTCGCCAAAGGATAGAAGCCGGGGGATTCGCGTCGGCGAGGCACCGAATCTCCAGCTGGTCCCGACCTTCTTCTAGTTGGCCCGTTGGCACGCCAACTAACCGTGTTTCCGGCGCGTCTAAGCAAATAATGTTAAAAGCACCGGCTCTGCCCTTTTTGCAAAATCAAATAAAATTCGCTATACCCTCGGGGCACAACGTTATATTGTGCGGACTTGAAAAGTAAACGAAAACGTACCGCTTGCTTTGGTTAACAATTAAGACACAATCGTGTAAATGTAATTCTTTCGTAATCATTCCTCGTGATTACTTTACTTTCACATGTTAATGTATGTATATTTACGTCATCTGCAGATTTGCATGAAATTGTTTAACGCAATGTATTATTCATCATCACACTTGCATTGAAACTGTTTATTTATTCAGATCTGGTATACAGTGTATCCCGTATTTTTTAGGACAAACTACGGGAGCATATTCTACAAATAGAAATAAGAAAAAAATGTATTACTGTATGTAGTTGACCAATGAAGGTTTATAAAAGTTATTCATAAATATTGAACAGAAGATTGAACTTCCTCATTTCGACTTACGAAGAAGTACGATTAATATTATATTTCGCTATATAAAGAAAGATAATCAGAAGGATAAAATTAATTTCTCAATTCCACGTTAACCCGAAGACAGTTAATATCTGCCCGAGGACGAAAGGAGGGAAAGACAAACGGTCGTCCAAAAGGTAAACCGGGTTTCCACCAGAAAGTTTTCATATTAAACCTGTCGTTTAACGAGTGCATAATTAAAGGGAGACCGCGTCCATCTTTCACCGCGGCCATAACGAATTTTCGATAAAGAACGAAGATCTGTATCCATTGCTGATCTGATAGGCAATATTTTTCAGCATCGTATTGTAATTTTATTACATGAAAGTGATGTCACGATTTCGATCACATTTTCCACTTAAACCAACATGCGAACTTTCCACAACACGGTTAAACAATATTCCAATATGTATTATATTTCCATAAATCAATATTACCGTTTTGTACATAAATAACGTATACCTATCTGAAAAAAATGCATATGTCCGTAAGTTACCTTATAAGTTATTAGAAAAAATGATTCGTGCAGAAGAGGTTTCTTCAGAATTAAATATGTCTGGAAAAAGCAGGGATTTACGATAGGTATACGCTTTAGGTTTTCTAACGGTGTAGGATTTCAGGGTACGCGGAAAAATATATCACGTGGTTATAAACGCGGTCGGTCGGATTGTTTCGTACGGTATTCGAAGGGCCGAAAAGACCACAGGAATTAGGGTCAGAAGCTTTCCGCGAGTGTAACTGATGGTCCCCCCCGGATGGAGTTGAAAAAGTAAAGGTCGTAACTCCCCACACCGAGGTAATTACTTCCTCCCTCCACTTCTCATCTCTCGTAATAAATTGATTACATTGTCCGCTAAATACACTTGCACACGTTAAGAATGTCCTATCAGAAGGAGGACAATTTTATTCAATTTAAAAGCTCAACAGAGGGTGATTAAAAAGGTAAAAATTATTTTTAGTTTGAACATGGTAGAAGAGGAACAGTGTATACATGTTTGACATTTGTTAACTATCTTTTTGTTGCATTCAGTCATTTCTTCCTATCCTTTTCTACCATTCTTTCGTTATCTCTTTTAAAGCCTCATTTTTTACTGCGTAGCTACGGAATACCATAAGAACGTACGTTGATCGCGCTAAACTCGTTTGTTCCTTCTAATTGATCACACGTTCGAAAGAAATGGAAAGGGTGTACCCCCGTTGCCCCCTACCTCCTCGGTTTTCCTGTCTTTCATTCTCGACTTTTTCGCGCCATTCGTCCCTTACCTTGGCCCCACTTGCCTATACTTTCCCGGCCCGACGGTCGTTCTACGTTTCTCGTTGTGAATGAAGAGGTGGTCGTACGGGACGTGTGCGCAGGTGTAAGATGAAAAAGTCGGAATCGAATCACTATTTCCGTGCGTTCGACCGCGCGGATAGCTTGCGCAGCTGTTCATTTCACGTAACAATGATTCCGAAATACGCGCGAACGAACACCCGCTGACCCATTCACAATTTCAGTTGCATTTTCTCCTGCTCTCTTTGCCCCGCCTCACCCCCCCCCCTTCACCTCTCACAATATTCCATGTTGCGCGACCTATCCAAATTCCGCGTGCATTCTCACACACACACACACATACACACTTCCAAGTCGAATACGTCAACGTCGAATATAACGAAACAAATATTTTGAATTTATCTCCGCCACGGAATAAAAGTTAAAAAACTAATAGTCCTGTCACTCTGCTTTGAAAATCAAATACGATAAACGAAACGTTACGACAAAAATTTGGACCTTGGTCTGTACGATTTAAAGAAGAAGTGTCAAAAATGGTAACCCTCTTTCGCCGCAGTAGGAATAACGAGATTTTTTCCTTTGCGTTTCAGCTATAGATTTATTACGCGGGACCTAAATCATTTTCTTTCGTGTAGAACGAAAGAAAGTATATCGCTACTTTCAGCGCGGAACGATACTGTTTTCGCGTACTCTGTAGTGGAACACAAAGAGGCAAATGGGTAGAGGAAGAGGAAGTAGTTGGATCGTTTTGAGGTTTGTTCGTGGTGGACATGGTCGACCCCTACTGACCTGCTTTTCAACGTTCCACAAAGCGTTATGAAAATTCATCTAGACCCAAAATACACGCACACATCACAAACCGGAATCCCATTCAAGCAAATGTCCTTTCAAAGGATTTGTCACTCGAAAACATTGCACAAGAAAGAGGAGAAAAAAGTGAGGAAAGTGAAAATTGTGATGCTATGGTCAAATATGTCTGTCTTTTCTCATTCGTTAATCTGGCTGTTTTGTGCGCCGGTATTGTTGCATTTACCGCGTACGCGTACTGACTCATAGAGATGGAACTGGCGATGGGGTTAAAAAGCAGCACGTC
The DNA here is from genome assembly GCA_963989215.1 of Hedychridium roseum. Lineage (NCBI taxonomy): Eukaryota > Metazoa > Arthropoda > Insecta > Hymenoptera > Chrysididae > Hedychridium > Hedychridium roseum. The sequence continues at coordinate 6,577,038 of OZ022313.1, read as the reverse complement.
ATGACGTACCGATTTCGCGGAGATTGATGAGGGATCATGGTTCCCGGAACGCGTGTGCTGGGATAAATTGGTAACTGGGATGGACGGCCCTACGGGGGTGAAAGGATGGGCCTCTAAGGACTGGCAAGTTTGCGGGGGATGGAACAGATTGCAGAGGGAACGACTCGTCGGGAAGAAAAAAAGAAAAATAAAATTCCCTTGATGATTGATAATATGCGGGGATTAATACATTACAATCTTATTGTATTCTAGATGACACCGGGTATACCGCATTTCGGTATTATTATCAATCAAAAGTTTACAGACGAAGGAGACGTTCATAGGTTGCTATTACCTAAATTGTTTTTCATGATTATCTACAGGTACGTGTCTGACAACTGTTGATAGTTCAAGCGTGAGACTATGAAACTGTTTGCAATAAAATCCATTGTTAATGTTCAGATATAGCGGGAAGGAAGTGACAAAAATAAAATATGTCTGTAATTATACGCTTAAACTATTTCAATTTTTTCATAAGTTATCATGCTGTTTCTAAACTAAAACTAGAAAGGAAGAACGGACCATACTTTCATGTAACAAGGGGGCGAAAGAAGTGAGATAGTAAAAAGAGTAACTGAATGTGGGAAGCGAGTGGAATTCGTGGGCGCGGATTATTGGGTTATAAGCGTATATCGTACGTTTTTCTCGCGATTTCAGGGCGGTGATTTATTGCGCAAAATATTCGCTGGAAATAAATACCGAAATATTGACACGATGCCCGGATGGATGTCCAAAGAACAGGGGAATGAGACGGGAAAAGCTCTATCGATCCACGTAATCACGGGAAGCATACTGTGGAAGTAATCACAGCTTATAGATTCACAGGAATCGTCGAAAGTTGCCGATAAAATCCGTTTCTCGCAATAAAGGAACTATTCGGACCTTCGTTTCCTTTGCGATACAATACCGGTCTTTGTGCTCAAACTGTAACCGGGTAAAAGCTTATGACTTGCCCTCCTATGGGCGAATAATATTAGAGAACAGAAAAGAACACCGGAGGAATTCCAAGGGGATATGGAGATTAAAATTCCCAAGCAGAGGTACTTGGAAGAACCAGAAAAGAAGGTCATTTATACATTCCGAACTTGCATAATTGTATTTTCTACGCTAACTGAGAATAAAACTCATTTCACTGAAATGTATTCCTCCTTGTAATGTATTCTCCTTCGTATTTTTACGTTCGTAAATCCATGCGTCGTGATGATAGTACGGATACCTAACATTAAAATTATCTCCCTTGTAAACGAGGTGTTTGAAAAGAATTTTGAATTGAAATTTGAATTTAAACTACGACCAGCAATAAATATGAGTTATAAAATCATCGTTAAACGGTATGAACGTTAAGAGAGACATTTTTCTCGCCCGTAGAATAGACACGACTCACAATTATTCTTGAGAATCTACTTACACACGTCCTGCTGTTGTAATATTTCAGCTACCGTGAAGATGCTATCTCGCAGAAAATAAAAAGGACATGCATATCGAGGTAATCCAACGTCTGGTGGCAATTTACCCTGAAAGCACGACTGTACGCGATCAAAAAGAAAGCTTAAAAAGAAATGTCCGACGAGTGTAGGGGCGACTGGCGAGAGATGTGAGAGTCGAAAATACCCGCGCAGTTAGACCTTCGTTTCTTTCCTCCTTGCCTTTCATTTTTCCAACCTTTTCCCGGTCCTTCCTTCTCCTTTTTCACCAGTTTTTATTGGACACGTCATATACATGTATAGCTTAACTAAAAGAGGGCGGGGAGAACCAGAGAACTGGAAAAAAGAAAAATGTGGGGACAATGTCGTCCACAGCACATTTTATACGTGTATGTAAATCTTTCTAACTTCTCCGAGTTTGCGTCTCGAGACATAATCGTGAAATTTCCCGGCTCACAACAGGACGTTCTTCGCCTTGCATAATCTCCCTAGAAAGTTTCGACGAAACGATGTCAGTATTGTGGCAATTCTATCTGCGTGAAGGTACCGGTTAGCAATAATCAAAAAGTTCTATTAGCCGTTCACGGTACTGATGATTCTGATTGTGTAAAGGAAAGAAGTCCGTCGGACGAGTAATATAAAATACCGCAGTAAATGCAAAACGTTGTTTAATTTGTATTCGTGAACAAGTAAGAAACTTTAAAGCAAGAACAAGCGGTTTTGAATATATCGTTTAAATTCATTTTCATTCGGTTCTCGTATTAATTCATTTACATTAAGTAGTAGTAAAACAAACATTGTGGGGTGTGTGTTTTTTAAATAAACCATCAAATTCTTTGTTTTTATTTTTACACAATATTAGAACTGGGTATGCATCCATACTGTTCAATGCTTTAAAATGCACATGCTTCACGGTTTTGTTGAACATACTTTGTTTTGAACCTATTGTAAAAAGTACATTCCGATGGGTAAAATCAGAACTTGTACTTGACTAGCTGAGGCATTTATACTGTGGCAAATTTACCGAATTCCCTCGTACGAAATATTACTATTCTATGCATGGATTGCACGTTGGTGGTGCAGGTGCAGAAATAAAGGAAATAAAATCATCGCCGCTGGACGGAATCGCGAGTCTTTTTAAATTCGTTCACCACTCGATGTGAGGGAATATCGGAAAATTGCAAAAAGCGGAACATTATGCCGCGCGGTACGTTATTTTGCACGATTTCCTTCTGCGGAAGAAGAAGAAAGTTTCACCTGAGTGGAATGGAAATAACTGCGGAAGTTGATGCAGACATGGGAGTCGTTACTATAATATACGTGTATATTTTTCGTTACATGATCGATATATCGAAACCTTTTTTACCTCCGGAAGATTCTCAGGATTAGAATGCAAACTTATAAGTTTAGCCGAAAGTTTTCAAACCTTTCAGATCAGCAAACGTATTCTTCAGATTTACACAACCTTACTTCTTCCATAAGAAAACTAAAAAACCATCCGAGCAGTGACTGTAACATATTACTTTGCAGACAGAAATTTTCTGTCCTCTTCTGCGTACCTCGAATATCCATACCACTTTTCCACGTCAACACCATGCACCGTGAAGAAGTTTAAACACAAGTAGAGGAAGAAAACTGACATTGCAATTTTATATTTCGCAAGCTAAAACTTTCCCAGACCTTCAATCTAATCACAACTTTTTCCTCTCCCCTTTTACGTTGTCTACGGTACGTTTGAGTTTACCGGCAATGATCTTTCGCGTTGTCTGACCCATCGCGGCACATTACTACTGAATCTAAGAATGGAATGTGACCGACTATTGGGACATGATTCGTACTTACATCGCACGTCGAATCGCACTTCGGTGCTGGAGGACATGGTGGGGTTGGCGTAGGCCGGATGTATGGCGACACATCGTATGGGTTGTCCGTAACGCGATCGTTCGGCCAGGATCTCACAAACGCTGACGGTCGCCCAAGTGCGAGGATTATCTACCTCTGTCATGTTTACCTGGGGTCTCAGGGTCCTCAGCTCCGTCTCGCCAACGTACCTGCACCCATCCGTACCGAAATTTGCATTTCCAATGTCGCCACAGACTCTAACGACTCCGCGAGTTGAGTGCATCCCGCGGTCATACCGTTCTCCCCCGGGACAACACTCGGTCCTTCCCCTCCCTCTTGCCCCCAACCCCTCCTACTTCCCCCGCGATCCACCAACAGCCACCGTTTTCATCCGGACCTTACTCAACGCTCGAGAATCCCCCGACCCCTCTACCTGAATCCTTAAACCTCGCCACGCCTTTTACTTCGTATTTCATCAGCGATGCGCCGCGTCATTCACCGTCGTGTCGTTGAAATTACATCGCGCCGTAAAATCGAAGGGGAAGAAAAGTACATGCCGGAGAAGCCGGCATATTTCAACCGATACCGTTGAATGGCTTGTTGTAAACGGCGAAGTAAAGCCGAAGCACGGGTAATTGTAGATTTGAAAAAGTCCGTTAACCTTCGGCACTCGCGAAGTCGTTAAAGCAGCGAGTAAAAGAGGAACGTGAAGTTTGATGATCAAGCGTAATATGCAAAGTGAACTGATCAGCTACTGTGCACCAGCTCGGAGGCCATTTTTTCTTTAACGATGACCGTTACAATTTCTACAGTTCCGTATATCATCCGCCGGCTGAATATAAACGCGATATGTCCATCACTGCGCAGACATGATGAGTGTTCTCTATACGTCATGCATGACGGGATATCGATGATGTCAAACCTCGTAGGAAGAGAATGACGAAGCGCAGAAAGGGTAGACAATACGCGCAGAGATAGGTACACGGGAATTTTCACTTGGCAAAGGGGAAGAACCGGTGGAATAATAGAAAAACCGAACCAGCACTAACATAGAACGTGTGCAGGCAAATAATCAAGTGTTGCGTTATAGTGATGAGGATAACGAGTGCACGTGCAAAGAATTGCTTGTATTTCATTTGTACGATGTGAAATACACTTATTGAACAGTTTTTATGCGCCCACTGCTTTCGTAATGTTAATTGCTAATTATACTCTGGGACAAATGAGATTATCGTCAACTATGAGATCGTAAAAGGTACGGTCCCAACGCAGCATTGTTTGCCCTTTCCATCGACATGTATGTAGATACACATCAGCATCTGGTTTATCCAGAACGATGCGCAAGACAAACGCCGTAACTCCTTAACTTCGTCCGAGGCTCACGATGCAGAATGGTTAAGGTTCACAGTGGGTCATGATTATTCATAGGCGAGCGTGTGCCGGCATCGAACCGAGGGAAGATCCCCGATGCATTAAGCCGATGGATCTTCGCGCGTGGGAAAAGTAAGCGTTTGATAAAGGACGACGGCAGGGAGAACAATTAATACCATTGCTTTAACGCTCAAACAACGCGCTTACGACGTACAAGCCTTTTATCCGATTGAAAACCTCGCGAACCGAGACAATGAATTCGTTTGTTACCCCTTCGAGGAGATTTTGTAAAATACGTTCGATACTGTCTTCGTTAAAAGCTATATTGTCGATATGTTGTTATGCAAAGCGCCCTTCGGAGAAGTGATAGGGGATTAAAAACATTGAATAAATGACTATTCAAACGATTGGATATTTTGCATACACGATGACCATTGATCTGCCGCATTGAACTTCTGTTCTCCCGCGAAAGACATGGAGAATACAAAATGTGGGACTACTCTGCACGTTTCTAAATGTTTCCTTTTACCTGTGGAACTGTGATTAGTTTGAATTCTTTTCAATCAAAGTTTATGACTAATTTTATCGCTTGTCCTTGGATAGGTAAATCTAATTTGTGCGCAGTACGAGCAACTCTGTTGTCTACAAAGCAATTACATTTATTTGCCAATGTGTAGACTGTAATGCTTAATCGAGATATATCCTGTTCCCGTAGTTTCACTAGTAACATTGATGATAGTTTCGAATTCTTTTGCCTGTGTCATAGATCGTTGCACTTTACTCTACCGATAGTTTCAGGCGGATATCACTTCCTTGACAGTTTGAGTCACAATACCAGGTCAAGGTAGCGAGGTATTCGTTTCTCCTTGTAAAGTTCCAACATGTTTCTTCGCGTTTAATATATAACTGACAAGTTCTTGATGAGTTTAGTTTCGTATAACTTCAGTTCTGAGTTACTAAACATTCCTTTGAGACTGCACACATAATTGGTTTCGAAATATACTTCCTTTACAAACGTACAACGGCTTTAAGGATCTTTAACAGTGTTTCACAGAATTATTTTTCTACATAAGTCTGACAATTGTTTACCTTTTGTCAAACATCCTGAATGTCTCATAGAACGGAGATTTATAATAACAGCAAAATCAAACGGCCAAGAAGTAGAGTTGGGTAAAACCGACGCAATTTCTCTGTGATTTTAAGCGGTTTAATTTGGGCGACGATCTTTATCGCTGGAAGCGATGAGAGAACCAAGCCCTTACGTCGAACTCAGTTCGCAGACCAGCGCGGAGAAGTGCCGTTCCGGCTCTGATCGTTCGGAAGCTCCCATGCAAATCGTCAGCCGCGAATTCCGTGTAATTACGGCGGTAAACCAATCACCCCTCCTGGATTTTCATTCGAAAAGCCGTGAGCAAATGAAGATAGTGACAAGCGCAGAAGATAAAGATAAGCCAAACTTCAAGTATTGAAAGTAAAACAAAAGGTTATACACTGAAAACAGTTACATGTCGAAGAAATTTAATGAATTCATCGCAAAGTTTAGCTGTACTCCTCTCCCTTATCGATATCTTCAAGAAACGGTAATTAACGGAAGAACACGCAGACTGGCGAAATAGCACGGCCGGACGGACAGACAAGTTGGTAATAATGGCGAATCGATGTTCCACGACCGCGGAATCGTGCTCCCCCCCCCCAGAGTCTCAAAGTCGAACTTTCGACTCGGCGGCGATACTTTCGCGCGGTTCATTGAGTTTATGAAGAAACGAAGACGAAGGAGAATTCCGGCGGTGTCGGCGGGAAAGATCGAGACGCGAGTACGTATAGACAGTCGTGCGCCGGAGATCTAAGTAGTATGGGATCTACGTGCAACAGTTACGAACCATTTAATTAGAGGCGAAGGATTCCCGTAGCGCGCTCTGCAAGTGAGCATGGCGATCTCACCTGCACGGGCTGTCACGTTGCTACCGGGCAGAATTAGACGGTCGGAGTACTCTATCTGTGGTCGCTGAGGGCTCACTGCAATGAGAAAATTAGCCTGGATTAATTCAGGACAGGCGTTCTGCTCAACAGAACGGTAGTACGTGTGTGTGTGTGTGTGTGTGTGTGTGCGTTCGCACCGTCACACCGACACGTTTGCACCCTTATACGCGTCATACAGATTGTGTCTAGTTGGACCACTCTCGGTTCGGCATAAGCCCGATTCATTCGGTACCTCCGGATATTGCGAGGTAGCCGTTATTATCTACTGTCATTCACCGACAACCCCGTTCATTTATTTAGTGTTTACCTACACCTTACGGTACTCAGGTCTGTACGTAATACAATAGGACACCGTTGCGACGAATGATCGACATTAAATTTGAAAAGTTAGTGGGTAGTACTATTTGTACAGAATATGATTTCTACATTGCGGTGTGTGATATGAGGGTTCATACTTAAATGGAGTCGTACTCTTTGATTGTGAGAGTTAAAAAATTATTAATCTTCAATGAGAAATGCTCACCTCTAACGACCAATCTGGCAGGTTCGGATGCCAACGCGTCTTGCGTTGTGAAATCACTGGCAGTCACTTGACACTGCCAAAGTCCATCGTCGAATTCAAGCGTGGCCGATCTGACCCACAGCGAACAGTCACCCACGTCCGGCGAACCGACCCACTCGTATTTCTTCAGATGCATACCAATTGGCTGTCACATAAAAAGAAACCAACAGATACTAATTAGAATATGGATAATTTATACACCTAAGAAATACGAATCATTGTGCACAGGAATTTCTAGAACAGCTTACTTCTGTGTAACTGAGAATAATTTTCCTGCAAATTTCGTTACGAATAGTTGACTTAAACCGCCAAAAGTCAGTAATTAATTAGTACTTAAATTTGGATTCAACGAGAAATCCATTAATATGCTATGGTTACATTTATTCTGAAACTGGAATACGTAATAATTTTCATTCATTTGCAACACTACGTTATTTTCTTATAAGGCTGTTGGGATGTACGGCGCAAGTTGCAACCATTGCTCTAGATCAGATTTCATTAAAATGTATTCAACAATTGTAAAGTGCTAATAATGTTCCGAAATTAGAGACGGAATAATGCACGTCGGTAAGGATTTATTTACAAATGGATACGTATTTCCGCGCGTTCTCATTATCGCGCATTAATTTTGTTTTTTCAAACAAGAATCGGAGATTTCGTAAGCTTCATTTGCATTGGAAATAATTATGTTCTAATATTACGAGTTAATTCTCTCGAATGCTAGAATTCAAAGAGGTCTATCTCCTGTCGTACACATGAACATTTATCTGTCGGTGTAGAGGATACTCCGTTTTAAGTTCTTCTGTCTGGTCGATTCGCCATTTCCAGCGAAATGAGTGGTCGCTTTTCCGCGGGGCGTGAGGAGGAGGGGCGTGCGGTCTTCTTTCCCGCAGATTAATTCAGCCGGCAGCGAGAAAGTGCGGTCTTAGCACATTTCGCAGTCATAATGTGACCATAATTCAAGGATCGATCCGGTCGCGATGCTGCTGGGTAATCCAGCCCGGTGTCGCTTATCTCCGGCAGATAGGTAATCGAGGCCGTACTATGTATAATAACGTTCTTCCTTGTAATCACTTAAACGACCGGTCCGTGCGTGACACGATAACAGTTGACCTATTCTGCCCGTAGTTCAAAAACGGCTCGGTCAACGACTATATAACACCGGGGGATCGTCAAACAATGGACTAAGCTTTAGGAACAAACCCTATCGTAATGGTAAACACTTTTTGTTCGTAAATACCAATAGCTCCAATTATGACGATTAAGTCACTGAATAAGACTTGCACTTGTCTACGATTATCGAATACTTTAGTTCCTCAACAGCGGGTTTCTACGATCGGAGATACTTTGGAAAATTGCTGTAGGTACCGCCAATACTTTTTCCCTCCTGCTCCTCTGTGCTATTCGTACAAAAGATGTCACACACATATACCTACCCTTTCCTGATGGTATCGGAAGAAGGGCGTTTTCGGGGCATAAACTACGGGGGTTTGCCGAGAGAATAAGTTTTCTCAGCGTCCTGTAAATCTTCGTGCCTGGAGGTCGGCACTTGTCGATTCGCGCCACGGACGATCGTGGCCAACCGGGCACGTTTCTCCGACTGTCTCAAGAGAGAGAGAGAGAGAGAGAGTGAGAGAGAGGGACAGGATATGCCCCACCCTTTAGCAGCCCTTCCGCCCTTTGCCAGGGATACGGGTTTAGTTACGGCGGGCCGCGCGCCGATTCCATATCGCGTCGCTATATTAGTAATGAGCAGCACAGCCGGCGCGTTTTCCCCGCGGACAGGATCCGCCGCGCGGTTTATCACTCAGTGGCAGACGCATGATAATACAATGGGAAATCCACGGCGATGATTATTCGCGCACGACGAGCGTTTCCGCGTTGCGTCCCGGCCGCGCCCTCCGGACAAGGAGGATAATGACTTGTTCGCCGAGATGAAACGACGCTCAATCACAATGCCGCAGTGTGCATGCTTCATCCGCATAAAAAAGTGTGTACGCGTACGAGACTGTGCTGCAGAGGAAGCAGTTTATTGATCTAATAAAGCTCAGGAGTACGATGAATATGATAAACGTAGCGTTAAGCGTATCCTATGAAATTATGTCATTACCGAAGTACGGGAATTGACGAGAAATGCACTTAAATATGCGTGTATGATAGATAATATAGAAGCAACTTTAATAAGGCTGATAATAGGGGATTTGAAGAATCACAACAATAAGAGGTATTATAGTGATCGTAGAAGAGAGGCAAATTGAGTATTTAATTATCGGTTTTGCCAATATTAAGCTGATTATTTCCGGTAATATTTTCAGCTTTTCAGTGACTTTCCCTTCGCGTGGATTTTTATGCAATTATCATTTTATATCCCTGCAGACAAACGAACGAACGGACAAGCAGACCGACACTGAATGAAAATTATATTAAATTCTTGCTCAGCACTACCTGCCACGTTATTTCCTAAAAATGTCAAGATTATCTTGTTCCACTTTGCAGTATGATCATTCTCAGAAGGTAGAATGTTCTCATTTTCGCATCTGAATTTGCTGAATGTTTAATAATAGAGGTTAAGTATTAAATATTGATTCATGGTCGACGTGGTTTGCTTTGGATTATATAAAATTTCTTAACCGTTAGGAGGAATATCGTTACAATTATTATCGGTGTTTATTAAATTCCATTCCCAATTTCCTCGAGCGTAGAAGCCCGTACAAATAGGCACAATAATGGCATCCTTTATTACAAAACATTCTTTCCTCCGAGAGATATTTGTCGGAAATCAAGTTGAGATTGAATGCGCCAGCGAGTGTTTTCCAGCATTCTTCTGTTTCGAATTAAAATGAAAAGTAGGCAAAGGAGAACGTCGTTTGTGGAAACGGTAAAGCGCGTCGTTGGAGAAAAGGAAGGCCGATGGACCGCAGAAATGCATAAAGAAGTGTAAAACGGAAGGCTGAAAGGGCAAGCACGTTCCCATAAGTCAGGAGGAAAGCAGCCGCCTTCACTTGGTCTTGCAATTCACGCGAAACCTTCCGGAGGATCGTCGGGCAAAAGGAAAGGAAAGGGAGACAGGTCGCGGAAGGTCTGTCATTTATTTAAAGGATTAAAATCCAGTCACGCTCCGCACGATAAAATACGAGGACTTCAGTCAGTTAAGGCGGTTTTGGCAGTCAAGAAGAAATGGAGCAAAGCCGATTAAACAGATGTCGTTTAGTAAGGATTGATAATTCATTTGACGAATCGGTTAATTACTATTTGACATTAATCTCCTGGGCAAATGGTAGGTCATTACGTACAGTATAAGGTACTTAGCTGTTACTATTTTCTAGGAAAATGCCGCTATTAATTGTCTTCTCCTGTGCTTAATTTTATGAATATCAGCCATTTTCGAGAAGCAGTACGAACAGCTTTACGTTCGAATGGTTATTTCAGTCACCCGAAGGTAACCAAACTCTTAAACGGAGGAAAGCTCTTAATTCATTCTTCCCACGATCGGTCCTTATTTTATTCCACATTCTTACTTTACTTTCCTCGCGAAGGTGTCCCTTTCCATTAGACTTTCTTCAATTTTCATTCCCTCTTATTCTAAAGTTACGCTCCTGCTTCTGCGTTGCGTCATTCCGCGCAGGGACACCGTCTTTCTGCTTATCTCCGCTCATTTGATCTCATTCTATTATTCATTCGTCTATTCCCATTCTGCTTTCTCACTCGAGTCTTCGGCTTATTCGATTTTCCTCCTCGCTCCTTCCCCGCCGCCACTCGACGCTCCGGCCTTTGCCCACCTTTTCCTTCGCTCTTATCCATCCACTTACTTTCTTCCCGGCTCTCCCCCTACGTCCTCTGAGGGCGTGCGAGCGAGAAAGAGAGTGAGAGGAAGCGCGAGGTGAGGGGGGGATTGGGAAGGTGCACGACCAGCAATCAGCGTAATGCACCCGCAGATACAGCCGGTCGACTTCCAGCGGTGCGCACACCTACAAGGACGGTAATCTCGAGGAGGTACGTACATCTACGTACAAACATAGAGGCGGGAATCCTGCAGACACATGTGCACCAGGGAGAGAGGATGAAGCTGACGAGGGCGAACGGACTAGGCATACGTACCCGTGGGGCAAAGAGTTCCCACTCCCCCTTTCCCGCGATAACACCAGGAATTCACGAGTAATGTAGACACGACCGGCAATCTCGTCAAGAGCAACGAAATAGATCGTGGAAACCGTAGATCGATGATGACCCCCTCTTTCATTCCTCCTACCAGGGAATTCTACTTGCTACCACTTTCTTCCCCGGCTCGGCCCGCGAAACCCACTGAACTGCGAATATCCGTAGCTTCCACGCTTATTCAATTCGACGCATATCCCGATCACCGTGTGCTTACGTTATCGTTGACTCGTTTCACTTATCAATACTTTCCCCTGGTTTTTACTCTCTCACACTTTGGTCACTGGTCGATGAATTTGCGAGATGTGTTGAATGCATATTTTGCTGACAATTTCACGCGTCTCGAATTCTTGCAGAATTTTTTTTTGCGGCACAGCAGAAATATATTTTCAAGAACGTTTCGCACAGATGTTGTACAACGGTGTGTTATCGCTTCCCACAATTCCCCTGATTCTCTGAGTTGGACATCCACTCTAGATTATTTGCGGCTGACATCTATCAAATCTGGAGTATCGTGGAAAGCGATAATAAAACCCTGTTCCAAGCCACAAATCTAACATTACTCTGTTATGGTCTAACTGTTCGTTTTATTTTCTCATCGGCTGTCTGTGATGCAGCGTTTAACTCCACTGATTGACAATCTTTGTTACAAGCTTTCAAATTGATTTTATCCAAACAGAGTTGCGAATTATTTTATTAACGGCTTGGCCGACTTCAAAGAGAGTTTAAATGTAACGTTCGTTCAACGGTTTAGCCGTTATATCCTACTACTTTAGACAAATCTCTCTAACAATTTACTAGAACAGCAAACAAATGTTACGTAAAAAATGGAAATATGCACCCGCTTAATTTTTGAATTGACTGTGTTAGTGTTTTTAATACTATATCGAGGCATTCACGTAAATAAAGGTGGTTTACAGTTAAATACGCAGGTGCCTGTTTTATCAAAATTTTGCGGCAATCGACAGCGTTTATTTCGGCTTCACTGTACTCGTCAGCACTTGTGTAAAATATCAATTTTATATTGACACAATATTTAAAAACCCAGGTAAATACAAATAATGAAGAGAAGTAAATAAAATTGTTTCGAGGTTTTGAAAAATTTTCGACTAATCGACAGTGCTCATAACTTCACTGCATTCGTGACTTTACACTTAGGACGTATACGTCTGAAGTGTCGTGTAAAGGGCACACACACATTGTGTAAGAGTGCACATGGATATAGGAACGTCGGGCTTGAGCATAAAGGGCACAACAGCCAGGTAACTTTGCACATTTCGTCTGACGAAAAAGTCTCTTCTCTTTAATTGCTCGGAACGTAGTGGAAAAAACGTGTCGCATGGTCACTCTGATTTACACTATTCCAGTTATTTTATTTTTATTCCCGTGAAAAGGAGGAAGAGGTCTCAGGAAGAAAGTAATTTCGCTTTCAGTCAGTCAACGTGAAACTTTTCCTGTTTCATGACAGGAAAAATTCCAACGAAGTAAATAACAAAACCTTACAAACAATGGTGGTTTCCTCTTTGGGTTTTAACCGAATTGGAAGTGAGTTTAAGTTAACTGAGTCATTTAAGCGTATTATGATATAGAGTAACGCGTCAGAGAAAATGTCGTTCGCTTTACGTTACTCGGCTGGGTCTTTACAATGTGACATCTTCAGTTAATGGCGTTGTCGTTGGTGGGACGGGGAAGGTGAACGGGTGTTGGACGGATTCCATCACCACATTTCGATGCGGAAGCTGAATGCACCGTATCCGGAGTGACGTCGAAGGAAGCACAAACAGTGTCACAGCCCATGCGTAGCGCAGGATTCACAGTCAGCGGAAGAATGAAACGTGAGAAGACAAAGAGAGCTGGCTGAAGTATAGTCAAATAAGAGTAATGCGTACTGCGTGGTACAAAAATATCCCCGTTTTCATTAAAATTTTTCATAAATATTTGCGTTGTGAGAGGTGTGAGCAACACATAATTTTGCGGATTTTACAAGAAACAAAGGGAAGTGAGTAAAAGTGGCTATTACTTGCACGTGAAAATTCCAGTTTGTGTCAGGTCCTGTGGGGGTCAGCAACCATGCTATAGGGGCCCGGAAGGATCTATAGAACACCTTCCCGGAATTGAGGACAGTTCCCTGGGGAGCCAGCAACTAGAGATGCATATTGCATACAATGAAACTGGCTATGATTATCATCAATAGCGTAGCATTAATTCGAATATTTCAACTATGGAAATCTGTTACACAAGATTTCCATTTAGTCATGGGCTCGTGTTAATTGAAACTAGCAATTTTTTACATTTACGTTACGTGTTAAATAATACCGATCATGCGTAATGAAGAGAACTAAGCTTTTTGCACGTCACATATCGAGTTTCTCATGCAAGATTCATAATGAACGTTGAATCTCAGGTACGTAATACCATTTTAAAAACAGCACCAAAGGGTTTGTTATAAATCATAATTTTTTCTTTACTAACGTACGTACAAGGAAGCATGTAAATATACTGTAAATGTACTGTTCGTTGGAAAAGAAAATGGAAAAGAAAAAGAAAATGGGTTGATATTGAATATGATGATAATTCGACTTTGTGATTAATAGTTATAAATCTGACATGATACGGAATGACATGATAAATCTGACATGATCTGGAAACAGGAAGCAGTTTATATTAAAGTCTTGAATTCTTACTACCAAGAGACAGTTACTCATTCATCGAAGAAAATGCAGGAACAGCAGAAAGAAACAGAAACCAACGGGAGAAGTGTCAGTATAACTGTCATAGAATAATAAATCACAATGCTTTCCGTGGTGACCTCACTTGCAATCTTCCAGGACAAAATGTCACGAAAAAGCTTTTTCTCTCGCAGCAAAACATTAAATGGATACTTTGCAGCGTAAACTACATGAGACCTTCTCAATCAGGCATTCGTATATACAAAATAAAAGAAAATTAACATCATTTTTCTGAGTCCTACAATAGTTCTTAGAAATTCCATTATATCATGAACATTCTATTATGTCTATTGCAATGCATGCTTCCATCAATACAGAATTGAATGTATCCTGGGATTAAATTTACGTTACAGAATTGCGAGTTTAGTTAATTATTGATGTTCGATAAAATCTATCTCTTTCATACGTGTTTCTCCAACAATATAGCTCTTTGAGTACGAATTGATCAATGGCGAATACAGAATTTACTTTCCCTTTGGAAAATAATTGAATGCACCGGATGCTATCCATTGAACGTATCAAATGAACGTGAAAAAACGATAAAAAATTCCTTCCTTCGACGTCTCTTGGTAATTCAATTAAACTCTCACGCTCCGAAGTTTTCGCGATTCATAAATTAACTTTTGCCAGGGACACATTCGGTGTGCTATGTCGCATCGTCTCTCGCTTCCGTTGAAAAATTATTTTCATTCTTGCGTTCTTATGCATGCATTTTGCAGCCAATTTCGGATTCTTTTATTCGCCGGGTGCGCTCGGTGCGCGCATGAAAATTCATACGCGTCCCTTTCGCTTCCTCCAGCCTTTGGGTCTCTCTGTTTACCTTTTCTCCCTGACGGAGGTTGGACGACTGGCCGCGGGGCATAATCGTGCGTTTAAAGCCGAGAAGAGCTGAGCCCCAAGCCCGTAAACCGTAAAATCGCACACGGCCGTGGGCGCGAGCTTTTCCTTATCTCTTTAATTAATTTCGCCGTTTCCCCTACCCCGATCGTGCGCGGTTCTCTTCGGATCCCCGGCGAACCGTGCGTAAAATAAAGCGCCGTATAAAATAATACATGCCCGTGAATTCCGTCAAAAGCGTTCCA
The DNA here is from genome assembly GCA_963989215.1 of Hedychridium roseum. NCBI lineage: Eukaryota > Metazoa > Arthropoda > Insecta > Hymenoptera > Chrysididae > Hedychridium > Hedychridium roseum. Next base: position 6,561,854 of record OZ022313.1, on the reverse strand, counting down.
TACAAAAATCAGCGTGCAAGCGACTCGTGATAAGTGGAATTGGTATTCCATGTACACTAAATTGATGACGAATGTGTGCCGCATTCCCGGTACTCCCTTTGCAGTATAAAATAGCGGAACTCGATATGAAACCATTGCGCTAATTGCAGGCCTTTTGATTGTGTTGTGTAACATCCTCGTCGCACCCATTCGACCGGCTACGGTAATACCATTTTCCGATCTAATGAGTACATCTACCAGTTGGAAACATCAAAGTATTATGTAGAAACGAAGAGGACGCTAATTTCCGCCGATTACGCGGAAAACTTGTTTTAACTGGGTATTAAGGAAATTTTTCGCCGGGTAAAAGTGATCATTTTGCAGCGTATTTACCATACGTGATTGGACGAAAATCAGTTTGACGATTTTGTCGTGTTCGATCGAGAACAACTTAATCCCGAGCGATTTTTCATTGACAGATTTGTGAGAGAAATTGCGGAAAAAACTGCGCCCCCTGGTTCGCCGGTAATTCTCGGCGGTGCATAAATCTTAATGAAAAATCTGTCTTGCCCTGGGATATATATCTGCGCTGCTGTATGGCTCCGCCTACGCCCTTCCCCAAAGACGTGTCTCGATAATGGAAATGAATCCGCGCATGAAAATGGAAGATCCAAACCCTTCCTTCAGCTTTGGCCCTAACCCTTCTATTTTATTTTCGTCCTTCCTCTTTATCCTTGCAAGGAAAGACATCGAGTACGTTAAAGAAATAACAAAAAACATCGCACTATGCCTACGCACTGAACTTCGTATGATGGATGTTTACGTTCTTCACTAACGGCAAAGGTTACTGTTTATATTCTTTTCCATTGTCGAAATATTTTTATACCAAACCCAGGTGTTTGTTTTCCGTAGAACTACAGGGTAAAAAGATAACATTGAATATTCAAGTCGGAAGTAATAAAACTATCATCACACTATTACAACATATCAGGGCAACTACTCGTTCAGTAGTACGCGTTGCTTTCGTGGATGTGAGCAATGTACATGGTAATACGGAGAGTGTTTCGATTCACCGGGGAAAACGATGCGGCATATTTCCACGGGCGACATTTTCTCTAATTCAAATGTCATTAAAACGAATTACCCCTGCGAGTTAATATGAAAATTAATACAGCCGGTTCAGCTACAAACACCACCACCAGGTGGACACGTACGAATACGAAAATACATTCACGTGTGTACACTATTGTACAGAGAAGAGCGCGTGGTGAGCAGAGGATTCAAAGTGTAATGATATTAATCGCGAAGTTGTGTACGTGCATACGCGCTTCCGGTTGCCGGATGCGAATTCGAAAGAGACGAGAGGATACAGCGTACATTCTTTCCGGAAATATGCTAGCCATATAGACATTCAACTCTATCGGGTTTATAAACCAAGGGGAACAACAAGGCCGTACCGAAAAAATTAGAGTAATACTGTTCTCATTGGACAAAATGCAACAAAACGTCATATTCCGGTTGTACGCATATACACGGCGACTCTGATTAAAAGTATTGTAAATAAATCGCCAAATGAGTTCCATTAATTGCGCGGGATAAATGGATTCAGGAACATTACACTCTTGGGTCAGATAATTGGTTTTACAGAAATCCATATATTTAAATGAGAAAATTACCTGGTTCAAAACAAAAGTGATTAACTTTATTACGGGTAAGTAAATAATTATTAAACACGTATGAGTGTAGATTTCATTACGCTTCATTTCTTCCATCTTTTAAGCTGTAATGTTATTTCCTCGAAAAACTGAAACACGATTCTACGGACTTTCTATGCTTTAACAAAGTTTAACGAACACCAAAATGATGCGTTTAATAAAATTTAGCCACTCAAGCGTGACGGTGCGCAAGAATGAATCTGATTTTTTCAAGCTTCCACTAGTACACAGGCTGGACAATTTTTACTTCTAACACACGGCGAACGTCACCACCGTGAAAAAACTGAAAACGTAGCAGTGACAGTGAATTTTTGTACTTTTAGGCAGATGAAAACTACGCATGAAAAAGTATTTATTCGCAGGGATGTAAGAGTCAACAGTTTACACAATTTTCCGTCATGTCTACCACGTGCAATCGATGGAATATCAACTACTTTAAAAATACCCGATTCAAGAAGAGTTCATTGCTTAGGTGAAAATGTTTAACTCTAGAAACAAGGTACAATTATTCATAGAATTTTGCAGATTATGGATGATTGCGGGATGCATGCTGGTCATTAACGCGCTAAAGATTACCATATTAATTAGAGCAGTAACCCTGCGTCACGGAGCAGAGTAAAGACATGGTTTAATCAGAATTATCGGCAATTATGGACACAGCGATTATCATCCGATTACGCAACTGAAAACGGTCTCATCAAACATACTTAGTCGCGGGCGACCACTAGTCCTGCGTGAATCCACAATGCAAAGTGCACGGTCGAAAGATTAAATGATAAATTTGGAAAGTCTCGAGCCCGTAACCCAGCGGACACTTACCCGTCCGATGTGGCATTTACCTAGGCGGAAGTGGATGCATTTCAGCTGGTCCCATGCTAAACGCAACCCTTTGTTTATTCCTCGAAGCACCATGGAAAAGAAAGATCCACTCGTCTCTCGCGTCTCGCGAAACCCGCTGCGTATTGTCTAGCCGGCTGGCTCGCATTATTCCGAGTCCGTGAATTGTCCCGGCGGAAAAATTAGTGCCTCTATTTACGGGGCATTGTTAAGTAGTTTCGTCGGGCCGGGCCATGCACGAGCGTGTGCATTTTCGAGGACGATTAGACACCCCTCACTTTTACCACCCAACGGGGAAACTTTCATGGAATTTCTCCTTTCGTCCGGTCCAACGATGTTTGCGCGAACCCCGTAGTTTTCTTTTTTTTTTACTGCTCCCGGGAAACATGGGCGCATTCACGAGTCTCGCGGGGGGCGGTTAGAGCCGCGGAAAATAGGTTGAAGAAGCCAGTGGTTTGGCTGATTGTGAGTCTAGACGGGCTGAAAGCCCGAAACCCGCAGACGCGGCTGACTTTCGCCGGCGGGATGGCCGGTCTTTAAGGCGCGAGCGAACCAGAAATCGCATTAACTCTGCTACACGCGCCCGGTCAAAAGATCTCGGCGCTTGGAAACGCGGTCCTTCCGTTCTACGCAGGGGTATTCGCACTTTCCTCTCCCCCGCCCCCCTCCCCGCCACCTTTTCCCCCGTTTCCGCCCAGCCGTTCCACCTCGACGTCTTTTCCGTCTGGTTTCCTGCAGTTCCCCTGGCCCTTTTCGTTTCCCCGGATGCAAGTTACTCTCGCGTCTCCCTGCCCTTGCGGCCGGTTCTTGCTGCCTACCTGCCTGCCTTTTCACTCTTCACTAGTGCGCTTTTTCCTTCGGCCCGGTCGTTCTAACGACTCGAATTTACGTGTTCTACGCATACTGAGACTGCTAAACTCCCAGATGCAACATTAAATCGTATTCGAAACTGGAGAATGATTCAAAATACAGTAGACAATATTGCAGTTTTAATTGCGTTGATTATTATTCAAATAGAATAAGGCGAATGGTATTAGAAAAGTTACAATCTTACGATGATATTATAATTTTTTATACGTGTTTGATTTTATATTTTGCTTCGTGGAATAAACTCCATATCTGGAAGTAAAGAGACAAAGACGGAAAATGTCGTTCGGATTAATAAAAAGAAAAAATGCTAAGATAGCACGGTTAGTGGGCAAAAATTTTTCTCCTTTCTTCGTCTTGGTTTCCTCGTTCGCAAAGTTACCTTGATTGAAATTTATGCGAAACACCCGCCATGGTAGCATCGTTAATCGCCTCTTTCCCGCGAAGCTTCGTGATGTCGGGATTTATCGACTCAGAGGGGAATATAAAATGGAATCCTGGGGGGAAAACGAGAAAAAATTCCGGCGCGGTTCACACGCGTATTTCTTGTGCATTAAAGTTATTTCTCGCAAGCTTTATAAGGATAAAGGAGAATTTCCATTCCTAAAACCATCAATCTTAGCTGATGAGGTACCTGAAAGCTAAGGCAGTATGTGGACCTTGCCACCCGATGGGAAGAAATTCATCATTTTTTATGAAGGCTGAAAATCAACAAGTAAAACATTCCTTTCCTGAAAACCTTTTTAACGTGAATGAATTTTGTAAATCCAACATGTACATGCTACGCTTTCATGCGTGCAACAATTAAAAATGAGTATGAATAAACGATGAGAAATAAGATAATGTAAACGCAGAAATGAATTTAAACGATCAACGATATGCAGTCGCTTGTAAAGGCATCTCTCTGAATAAAGGCGAATTTTTCACTTATTTTCCTCGCTGAGCACTACACGTAGCGCCCATTTTGCGGTGAAGTAGGCCGAGGGAAGAAAGCGGGGAGATGAAAAGAAGTAAGCACTGCGACTTAAAGCAGGAGACAGAAGGAATAGCGGATAATCATTGCCGCCGTCGGTCTGTTTCGCAGCCGCTTGTCGACGACACGGCTGCTTCGTTATCATCGTTATCCGTTAATCCAAAAAGAAAACTTTTCATTCCCGGCATTCATAAAGAACTGTTCCTCTCTGACAGCGCCCACCTCCTCGCCGACCTTTTGACTTACTTTACTTCGCAGTCTTCTGTCGCGCATAACCGTCTTTTCCCCGTAATTAAGTTCTTCGTTGGTTTGCGCGTGTAGCGCTCCTTAAAAGGCTTGTGCAACAATTATATCGTCTTACAAAGCCCGGCAGCGAGGTAGCACAAAAACGTGCCGGGATGAAACGCGAATTAAGTGCTTTGACATAAGTTAAGTAACGATAAAGGAAAATGTGACGTCATCCTGGCGTCTTTATTGCCGGAATCGCAGAGCTAAGCTATGAAAAGAATATCGATAAGAATCATAATAAACCCTTCCCTGTGGCACATAATTAAATATTCTGCTGTAAAATAATCTTACTTACACATATTTGAGCAAACTCTCACCATTGCAATTTAAAATTTTATTTTTATAAGAGCTAAGATTGCTCGGCTATCTAAAAACAAGCTATGCTCTGTGTTGCGTCCCATTTATTACAATTAATCAGTGTTCTTAACGACTATTATTATTAACCAATTGTAAAGACAGAGACAGTGGCTTCTAAATAAATCCACAAGGTCCACCCCTTCCACATCCAGCCACCACTACGACTACCTCCCACCCTTACTTTCTCGAACGTCTCCCGAATTCTCCTGCGAAACAACGAACTCGAAACCCTTAATTAAATGTTAATGTTAGACTTAGCGATAGTCAGTACCGAACAAAATCCAAATCCTTGCGCGACTGCTTCTCGGAAAATTCTCTTGCGCCTTTCTAACAAGAAAATCAGTTCTTTCAGCCCGTGGACTTTATCATTTCCCAGTATTTTTTTTGGCCCGGCGCGGTTTCGAATTTTATCTCGTCGCGGAATTATTATGACAGTTGGCTTTGAAGGTAGGTTCATCCAGTTTGCCCCGAGTAAATTTGAGCAGCCGGCGTCGGCAAACCGGATTTCATATCTCCTCGCAGTACATACACTCGGCCGCGATGATTTCCCTCTTTTCCGCCTTTACGCCCGTCTACATTAAGGCTGAGCGAGTATAGCCCTTGCGGGGAGAACCAGCGAATCAAAGCCCTCCAACGCCCTTCGACGACCTTCCTGCGGTCGACTTCTTTGCGAAAGACGATGTTTCTCTTTGCGCTTCTCTTCGATCAATCCGCAGACGTGCGGCTATAAGTTCAACCAATTCGATATGTATACACAGCCGTAGGTCAGATTGCTGGAGAATTTACGATGTTTAAAAACATTTAAGAAATACTGCCCGTACTGAATCTTCCTCATGTACATAGAAATCCTGAAATTGCGTCGTAATACCTCAGTGTTTCATTGTGTAATGTACCTGTGATGAATATAAATCCATTTTGCAAAACGGTAAATGTTCTTAAATGTTATTATTTAATGTTTAAATGTCCATTTTAACTTGCATTAATAAGTAGATTGCTTTGTTCTAAATTACTTCTTAAATGTATGGAAAAACATACAGAAGAGAAGAATGTAATTAATGTTCGTACATCAATTTAATTGAAGTTAAACGTGACCTAGAAACGTTTACAAACAGCGACTTAATAAATGTAATTAAAGCCAAAGTCACTAACCATAAGTAACACGTTTTACATGTATAATCGCGTACAAAAAACAATGTAAATCTAAATTGTAAATAAGCAAAGGAACGTAACATGCAGGGAATTTTATATTTTTGAAAATTCCTGAATGTTTATTGTATATACTTATATCCGTATATGTAGTTTCAAATGTAATAAAAATAAAAGAATCTCTTAAGCTCTTAACGATCACTTAGTAAATTTCTTTCAGAAAACATTATCAAGTGCTGAGATTGATATAAAATTAACCACATCTGTCAATTCGTTAAGAATGTTCTAATCTTACTTTTCCACTTACTGAGAATCGTGAAATGTATTAATTAAACCACATTAACGTCGGCCTGGGGAAAAGCGTAAGTAGTACTGCAGAAGTTTAAGCAGGCATCGGTTGCCTCCTTCATTTTGGTTTACACCGTAAACGTAGTTTGAGGTGTTTCTGCACGGTCCGTTCAGTACACTCAGCCGTAGATAAGTTTGTCTCGGGCGAATGTGGACGTTACGTGCCGGCCGGCGATAAACATTCATTCAGCCGGTCGATTCAAGCGAAAGGAAAGCGAGCACCCACCCCTTCCCCCAACATCCACCAACGTTCGCGTTATTGTGCATGAAACGATGCACTCGATTACGCGACAACGCGCGAATATACGTGCATCTTTGGAACATATAAATGACCGTCGACGGACATATTCGCGCGCCCGTTTCTAGCACTCTATGAACGATACATCCACCTGCCTGTTCCTTAAGTGCGCGGCCTCGTATATTTGCCTGTGCACGTGATGTATGCCGAGCGATGCACCTCGCCGGAAACCTTGTAAAGTGTGGCTTCAAGCTGCATTATGTCACGAGGTAGGGGGGGGGGAAGTTTGGAGGTAAACCACGGCAAATCCGCGCCAACGACACGACGAATTCTTAGTATTAAATTGTCCATTACTGCCATTTATATGGAAATTACGGGAATTTCAGGACAAGTTGATTAAACTTTACGTATCGAAATTATGAAATTTTACGTATCGGTTTACAAGTATACCGTGAACGTTGTTGTTGTTGTTGTTGTTGTTGTTGTTGTTGTTAAACTCAGTGTACGGTTAGTTTTTATTTGTCCCGCGTATTTCCTTATCGTTACAAATGAAACACCATTCGTGCCAATTGTAATACGAAGGTTTGGAAAGTGTCATACCTTTTGGTCCTTTTGCCAAATACATTGACCTCGCTTCCCGAGGACACGGCAAATAAGTTTCGCATCCTGTCCAGGATTCACTTCCGTGTATTGTGGCATCTCCTCAAATTGCTGTATCCCATGACTCACTGTAAACAGTCAATGATAACATTAGATGTAAATATATCAGTAAACGTACATGATTTTTCATTGAAACCTGCAAGTTTCTACATTCGGTAATAATTATTGTAGATGAATGAATCTCTTTATACGTGTTGCCATTTGAAACAAGTAAAAAGTGTCTAAGTTGGAGACTTTTCGATCGCAAGAGAAGCATTAAATTGTCATTTCCTGTTAAAGAGATTACTAAACTTGCAACTCTGTAAAGGTGTTTAACTCCTCTCTAAGGAATAGCAGAGAGGATCTTCATTATCCGTTAAGTAAACTAATTGTATTAAAAGCTAATCGAGTGAGAAGCCCACTCGGACGCAATGAATTAGTGCTCATTTCAAATCGATCGCGTCAATTCGTCCGAGCACATCATTACCTGGAAAATCGGCAATTAGGCCACCTTTTCACGTACAAAAAAGGAACACGGAAAATCTTTCTTTTATTTTAATTCATTCATTCCCTCTATTTTTCTTACGGCGACAAAACTTTTAATTAGCTGAATTTTTCGTGTTTTAGTAGAAACACTGATGCGTCGTATAAATTAATTATAAGGCAATGGAAGTGCGCTGAATTTCAAGCAGATGCGAGTTCCATCGAGCATACCGAATAGCCCAAATTAGTTAATTGAAAAACACAACTGATCGAGTAGAACGAAACTCTCGCTATTGTGCAGAATACCTCTATTTCTCGAAGCCAATATGTCCCGAGGAAATACTTTCTTCTATTACATTCAACCAAAAAAACGTCCACATCGACAACCAGAGCTCGGCTCCCACCCATTTATTTGCCAATAGAAAACAGATAGAATTAATAAATGTTCCGCAATTGCAGAGATTTTCCAATTTTTAACAATTATAAGTGTACTAGTTTAAAATGTTATATACTAACACCAATAAAAATGTAGATTTAAACACTTGTTATTAAACATTGACTCTGAATGAACTTAAGTAATCGTATTTGTTAATATTTCTAGCCACTCACCATAGACTGTTTGATCTTTTTCTAATACTATATTGTTCGTTTGCCTGCAGCAATTTATTCGGACATATTCACGGTAACATCCATCTCTTTTTCGTAAATTCAATAACTCTGTTCGCAGCGGGACGTGACATAAAAAATTCAATCTTCCTAACAAAAGGGTCCATTTTGATGTGGACAGCAGAAATGATGAATACAACCCGACCCGTATTAATTAATAAACAAGTTTTTCTGTCTTTGTTATTTGTGAAAACAACGACATAACTTTTGTAAAAATAATAGAGACACGTTCCATTGTCGTGCGGCAGAGAAACGTAATCCAATATTCTATTTTCTGAACTTTCAAATATGACATAATGCAAAAAAATGTAGCGCATGATGAGTACCTCCCCGTGCAGTAAATGCATTTCTGTGAGAAAACAAATGAACCGTAATAATGGCGCATCATGTCGGCATAAATGTAATTGTAAATATTTATGCGGTAATCGTGGAAGGTGATGAAAAAATAACAGCACCATTATTTGCATACGTATAAAATATTTTTAACAACTATCACGTCTTGTCAATACCTACATTTCATATGTACACTTTCTAACTATATTGAGAGTGCATTTACAATTCTAGTAAGAGTAATTGTATTTCTTCAATTCCTTCACATGTTTCACATTAGTCAGTGCCCGGCTAAACGATGGAATATGTTGAATTTACTGAGGGTAGTTGGATCAAAAGCTTCACTGGTTAAAGCAATCAGTGAACTCCATTTCTCTTTAGCCGGGAGATCCTCTTTTTCTGTGTGCAGAAAGAGATTTCCTTCGTTGCCCTCCCCCCCCCCCCGCCGTCCACGAATTTCTCTCTCGTTAAACAGATGACATTATATTCAAAAGAAATTGTTTCTTCCGCAGGTGTTCATTTCCAGTGGAAAATGAGTTTTGCCAATATTCAAGCGCAGTATATGGATTGCCTGGATATAAATTGCACTGGGAATTAATGGAAGAGATTGTCACGAGAAGTTTCAACGACGGGATCCGTGGAGAAAAGCGAAACGATTCCCTCGCTTTCTGCAACAGGTTCAGGGCAGGGGGTGGTGGTAAAGCAAGAGGGTAAATTCGAAGATGGTGTCTGGCGCACGCCCGAGTTGTTAATTGTGTTTGTGCATCGGCAGGGATGACTACATATATCGTGCAACTGCCGCACGTGCAAACACTTACCCCCCTGAAATGACAATTGCCTTCGCTATCTGCGCAGAAGGATAATGGCGAAATAATTGTTCTCTCGAATTATCGATGTGCATGTTTGTAAGAATGCTAAGGTAGAATAAAGCCTCGCATTACTGGTGAAATTTGAAAGCAAATATGGAAAATTTGGAAAATATAAGTAAGTCCTAGTCCTCAATGTTTATGGAGAAAAGAATTTTCAGAGAATATACGCACATTCATAATTGGAAATTGACGCATTAAAAACATATCAAAGGACGTTATTGAATGACCAAAGGGGATCTGAACGGAATTTAATACAGCATGTGTTGAAAAACAGCGGCCTTTGCACAGGATTTTCCTCTCATGTGTAATTAATTTTTCATGTACAAGCAACGACGGAATTGAAAAACCAACAACAAATTTGTTGCAGTCTTTTAATCAGCGCCCGATGGCACTGAAACCGTCAAAAAGTACAGAGGATTAATTTCAGACTCAATACAACGAAAGTATCTGAAAAAACAATATTAAATAATTCAGCAAAATACGACTGCCGCGAAAGTTAACAAGTTTTCCATGTTATAACACACAATTTCTAGACATGCAATCTGTGTAATATGCCTGAGAGACTTTACGCTGCGTGGAATAGATCAGAGAGAATAAGGACGTCGTGGGCAAACCTTTAATGAACATCGGGCAATATTGAAAACGTTGAAAAGCAGTGAGCTTTAGTTTCACGGTGACTGCGTGTATATAATTTGCGAAGTGGAACGTGACGGGTCGGTTGTAGCCGTAAATGCAGAGGGTACACGGACGAATGAATTTCCATAAAGCGTATCACGAATATAACGCGGACACAGTGGCGAACATGCACGACGGCCCATATTCCCAAGCAGCTGGTGTACGTGACGGCCAAACCGGCTAGTAGAAACGGTAGGCACTTCAATCTGACGAACTTTCGTGGAGGCTGGTCCGAGTAAGTCCACCGTAGGATCCTCGGCCGCGCTCGAATCGTTAATTTCGTTTGCAATTTCCCGTCGATCGCACGGATGGACCCCTCCGACTTGCCGGCTATACCAAATAAAACAGAAGAGACGGCCCGATATACACACCTCCGATTGGGAATTTCAAATTACCCAAGTCTCGGCCTTAAATCAAGATCAAATCCCTGATTTTTCATTTACCTTGCATATAAATGTGGTCAGAGGTAGATCGTAAAAGTTCATGAGTCACGTGAAGGTAACTGAAAGGCTAATTCAAGAAATTTTTTTGTTGCAAGAAATTTGCTTTAACGAACGATAACAGCAATGGAGATGAGACACGAGCCAGTGAATTTTCGAAAATATAAATCCCGATTCTAATGATCCTGGGACGTAGGCTTAGAAACCTCTGTTTTAAGCTTTTAGAGGAGGGCGTAATAATTTAAAGTGCCGCATCCGCGCTACGTGAATCTGAGTTTTATAAAAGACACGCAGCATACATCGCTCGGTGGTCTAGTAATTGGGAAAAAACTTTCGATAACGCATTATCCGCGTGGTCGCGTTCGCTCGCTCGCGTATTCCCCGTGTTGACATTTAATCACGGTAAAACGTTAGCTCGGAAGGCCCCGTGTGGGTTTATTTTCAGGCCAGTCGGTGTGTCCCGAATTTAAATGCAAAATCACGGCGTCCGGGAAACGGAGTCCATTCAACTTAAGCTCACAGGCAAATTTGACGGATGCATTTTTAATTTTCCTCATGCTCCGTTATTACAGACATGCGTTAATTGCTGCTACGGCTTTCATCTGGATTGTGAGTGCCGCATTGGTGGGTACTTTGGCTCACTGGACTTCATAAAAACTGTATTCCCAGTTCGGTGGAGTTATTGAACGTCAGAAGTACGGTATGCATACGCTTCAAAAATAATTTCCGAGAATTTATACGAGCTTGCGTCAAACGAAACATAATTAGGTCAACAGACGAAAACCCACTGATTAAAAAATTTAAAGGATTTGGTTTACGTTATGAGTAACTTGCATGAATCATACAGTTATGAGAGGAAAGCTGTAAAACATTCTAGCAGAAAACTGTGGAAGAATTAATGTAGGTAGTCGTGTAATTTCGAGATTCACTTTAATCCTCCTGCATTTGCTATCATTGCGAAGATCCGTAATCTCGAAAAACGGTATTAACAGAGATTCACGTTCGTTCGACGAGCAGCCAGTATGTTGCCGACAAAATGCAAAAGCACCGGTGGCGCACGGTTCATGCATATACACATGTATGTAAATACCATGTCGATATGTGAAGACCAGCGGAAACGTAGCATACAGTTACTAATAACATATTTTTATGGTATTTTTGTCATTAAACCAGCATGTATCGCGGTAACAAAATTTACTGATCAACATGGTGTAAAAGTTCTAAATACACCTTTTTCTGCGAATAATCCACAGGATCTACAATTATTTTCAAACACAAGTATTCAAATCAGAATATCGCTACGATTGCAGGAGTGAGTGTACATTGCAATTAAACTGAACGTTAATTACTTTTCGAATAATTACGCGTATCATCGACATTTATCATGAATATATTCGATATGCATTATTATTATTATTAATACGCGTGATATCAGCGAAAACAATATGTGTTTTTAAAGGTGTAGAATTTAGTTCATGATATAACCCGGATTAATGGAATATTACGGACAATTGTACGTCCTACATTTTGAATTATTGTTCGCGGTAAATCGAACATGAACGTTGATGTAAACGTATAGGGGGCGGGGGGCGAGATAATTGGTTTTACAAAGACCGCGGTTTGTCGGAAGCATCGTCAATTTGCAGGCCGTGTACCAGTAATTCAGTTCGAAGTTATGCCGTGCACGCTCTCCCATCATAGAGTAGTTTTGCTACATAACTACGTAGGAGAGTCAAGTTCGTCCTAATAACATCGTCACGCCGGCTGTCAATTAATATCCGCCCGTATCAAGGGAGACGTGAACGTTCGGCTCCTGTAATTCATACCGTCTGACGTTGACTTGACGTCGCAGTATCTTCCCCTTATTTTTACAACCCCGCCGAGGTAGTTGCAGGATTATAAAAAGTTTACGTTCCTCTTCGCTGATCACATTGTCGCAGTGAATTAAATTGTAAATTATCATTATTTTTGGTTTACCATTAATCTTTTATCAAGAAGCTACTGTTATATTACCCGTCGGGACATGAGATAGTAACATGTTTATGTTACTATTAAGTTGTAACATGTTCATTTTGTAGAACGAAGTTTCCGAGTCGAAATGGAAGGTACGAAGAGCGAAATGAGGCAATTAAAAATGACGTACTTCGTAAATTTTATACTGAATCTTGTTATTTCAAATAGCCCACTGTAAGAAATTTCCATTGAAAGTGCTTTTTCATGCGCAGTGTGAAATGGCGGGGAGTGGGGGGGGGGAGAAGAGGTACATTAAGGCAGGCGATGAGGGGACACGCGAAGCCACAACAGGTTGTTAATCTTTTTTGCACCATGAGAAGCTTTTACTCAGCAGCGAGTGTCATCCAACGTTTCGCCTATACGCCCTTCCACTCATCGTTGTTTCCTTTCACTCCGGCGCGAGGAATGAAGGCCCTTTACACGTACGACTTGGAACACTTCGCGAAATGCCTCGAGAAACCCGCAGTGAATTTCTTTAGACGGCAAACAAGTGAGATGCTTAACGCCTCGCACAACTTACCATAATGATTACTCGAGACCTTCTACCGTCACGTAGACGTACTTTACGGATTAAAGCGGCTACGGTTTACACAGTTACACGTTCGAGAAGGCGTAAATTAGTGGTCCAGAAGGGGTTAATTACAAGCGCATTCACACGTGGCAATAGATGTAAATTTATCTGTTAACTACGATTTCTGCGGAAGTACAGCCGCTCAAGGATTTAACAGTTTTAACCTCTTATGCAGACATGTAATTTAATAACAACGATTTCAATGAAGAAAAGTATTAATACAACACTGAGCTACAACAGATACTACATTTTGGAAAATATAATTTTGCCAAGCTAACGTCTAAATTGTTAAGACCTGTACTAAATTCAGAGATCATATTTTCTTATGTGTAAAAATAATCGTTTATTATTATAAGCTTCGTGTACTTCACTGTAAACAGGATTATGTTCCGGAATTTTATAAAACAGCTTTTTCGTAGGAGTTCTTGTATCCAAGTACCTTAACTTCATCAAGATCTCATTGTCTAGAAAGTTAAAACTTCCTGGACGATCCTCAAGAGAACAGTCGACGGGGTCTTGCAAAATATTCAGGTATCATGTCCGTCGAAGTCTTTCGGGAAAAAAACTACTGTCGAAGAAGCTTCTAATCACACGAACGTCCCTGCAGCGTCGTTCTCGATAATACACGACGACATTACCCATGTTATTTCGTTGTGCAATTTAACTAACAAAAATTATTCATCAAAACGACGTAATAAGATGTTAATATTGTCCTTTTATAAGAAATCGGACGATCATACAATTTGGAAAGTCAGTTCTTGCGGATTAACGTAAGCTTAAAAAAACCACTTTCAAAATATCCCCGTGTTACGTGTAAAAAATCTGACATTTTTTTTTTTAATTTCATCCGATTGCTTCTATGCAGGAGCAAAATATCGAAAACTTGTGAATGGGAGAAATTGACCAAATTGCCACAAAAAACGAGCATTTCCAATGCAATGCCGCCGATTCTTTTTTACGTCAATAGTATTATTTGACGGTTCACTGCCCTTTTTAGTGGACCATCGGGCACCGTGCAGAAATAAGGTCGTCGAAATATGCAAGGGCAAAAAAAAGGGAATTCTTTTATACCCATCGCGCGTGACAAACTGGCTGTAATTGCTTCGCAATCCGTGAGTACAATCCAAAACGAGCCGGATCGGCGACCGAGCTGACCGTTTGGCGTGAAATTGCTCGTATCGATCGTGTTAGGTGGTTCGTTCTGCTGACGGGGTATCGCTTTTTTTTTCAAAAGACACATTGCGGAGAAAATCAGAACGCCGCGAAAATGTCAATTTTCGGTATTCCGCGTATGCAAAAGCTGCGGCAAAAATTGAAAGTTCCCCCGCAATGCACGGGAACCTACAGCTACAACGACGCGCAGGAAAATAAATACGTCTGAAAAATGTTTACCAAATCCGCTGAATGAATTCGAATTTTAATGACCGTTTTTTGCCGTTCAATAAGTTACGCGACTGCAGTGATAATAATTCTCCGGACAATCTTACCGAGTAAGTCCGTTTCATTCGTCGTGTGTATTACACACACCAAATGGAATAACGTACTTAAATATATTGTGAAACTTTACTAAATGGAACCACCTGCTCCGACTGTGGTACAAGAATACAGCGAAGCATCAGCTGCGGAAAGTTCACGGAAATATTTTGTCTCTCACCAAAACGGGTCGTACGTTTCCAGTGCGGCCAGGTTTACTTTCGTTTCCCGCCCCCCCCCTCCCCGCCCTTCTTGTGTAAATACGAAAAACGTCCTACTGCAGGTCACACACTTTTAGAAAGGACCGTTATATAGGTGTTATTTCAAACGATGACTTGCGCCTTGCAATATATCTCAAATCACGTAATAGTAGTCTATTCAACTTTATAACTAAATCAATTTCCACTTTTTTCAAATGTTATTGTTTTTATCAACTAACTAAATCATGGAAAATTGATTTAGTAATATGCGCTTAAGTCACTACTTTACTTAAAGAAAACTTTTCGTAATTCAAGAGAAATTTTGATAAATGTATTATATGTTTTTATAAAAATTATATAAGCGATAGACAATACGGAAAAAATGAAAAATCACTCTAACCCACTCTAACCCAACATTAAAAGAGTCACAAAAAATTCAAAGATATCCGTTATTATTGAGCCGCGATACAGATGTTTTGCAAGCTTACAGTCATCGAGTGTTTCCCCCTTCTTCAAATGATTGCTGCATACCTCGAAATCCTTGAACCTTTTTGAGCTCGCCGTGAGTGTACAGTGTCAAAGATAAAAGGGCCGTTACAAACAGCATTACCGTGATGAGCGCAGGAAAGAAGACGCGAACGCGGGAGTCTTTTTAACTGTTCCATCGCGCGAAAATCCATTCCGGGTTTTCATCATTTCGACGGAAATGCGACTGTAGCCTAGGATGTTAACCGGGGATAAAAAGGAAGACGCCGCCGGAAAGGAAGAGAAAGGAAGGAGGAGACCGTCGAAGTAAATGTTGAAATGGTTTGTGGCAGATCCGTACGCGTACGATGTATTTAGGACACGACGGAAAGTAAGCGTAATGACATTCGTCTACAACGAGGAAGAAAGGAAAGAGAGGTAGAGAGAAAGAACCATAAAATTGTAACAATTTTACGGTAAAAAAGTGAGCTTAGTTAAAATATTTGTTGTATAAAAGAAGGAGCATGTTTTAATTTCATTGAAATTCATGTTTCGCGATTAATGTACCACACGTTCGTTGAACATTAACCATCGGCACGATCTGCATTAACATTAATGTCCGTTTTTTTATTCAGCCAAATAGAAACGCTATACTTTTTGATATCCTCGTCGTGCGATTTCGTGCAGTAGAATCATTTTTTGGGTTTACGATTACTGTCATTCGCGTATTGGTGTTTCCATCATTCGTGCATTGGCCGGCGTGTCTTTGTCATTGAAAAAGAGCAGAGACAGATGGTTTGCGCGTATCCGCAGAAAAGGGAATCGATCCGGGCAGGTATAGCCGGGGAGGAGAGGATAATCGCTCGGGGCTCGCAGAGAGCATATTTCACGAATTTCCGCATACGCCAGCGTGCTGTCCGCCATGGAGAAGGCGTCGTCCGCGCAAGAACTTGCGACGAAACGCTGTCACGTTTCATGGATCCTTACGTGCGCCTGTGTACGTAAATTTCTCGTCCGATAGGTCGAGTATCATTCAGAAACGTAAACCGAGGAGAAAGATCACCTCAGCAGTATCACTGTATCGACTGCGGTAAAAAGAAATGCTGTTTCAAAGAATGGGAAAGAAAGATTTTATTGTCTCAACAGCGGTCATGTGTCCTACGCACGAAGTGTTTCGGTATCGTGAAAAGTTCGCCCCCGAAATTTTGCGCGAATTTCATAGCTCTGGCATTATCTCCAATCTGTCCATCAATATACCTCCACTACCAACTCCCCAAAGGACGTGTTCCATGTTCCGATAAAGTTTTCTGTGAACTGTACTAATCACATTACGATCTATCGATATTTGCTACAAATACAAACACGGTTTTGGCAATGTTTCAAGCCCTTACGCCAAATAATTCGTATCAGCGATTAAGACCATTGTTTCCTTCACAATTAACTCCTGTTTCGCAATCTACAGTACAAAAACGGATTTCAGGGAGAATTTACAACGATTGCGTTAGTGTAGCTGCAGCGGCAGACATACTGAAAGGATTAAAAGCGAGAGAAAAGAATGTCCGGGGGTTTGGGGTAGAAGTGAGTTTGTAGAAAGTAGAAAAGTACAAAGCAGTGACTTCGGCCCGGCAAAGGTAAATGACGGGCCTTTGAAGGGACACTGCGAGAAAGACGGAACGTTCCTTGTGGAGGCACGTGGAAGGAACGGTGCGCACTGCATACGCGCTACCAGAGAAAAGGGGTGAACTCTGGCCGGACGAAAGTGGGCTGCACGTACGCGATAATTCACTCTCGGTCGCCCGGAGTGCCAGGGCCTCTGGAAATGGAGTCCTTCTTCCCTCCGGCCCCATCCCTGGCATCCCCCTTTCGCCCGGTTTTTCTACATTCGCGCTGTCGAGGGCACGCTTTAAACGGGCTTGTATTCTCGATGAAGAGCAAATTAGGTTAGCGCGAAAACAAGCCCTCCGCCGCACTATCTGCCACGATCGCTATGCCAACCGACGGTCCCCCGTGTCCCACAAAAACTCTATTATACGTACGTAAATACGTGGCAACTAGGAGATTTTAACCGGCCCATCAGCGAAACTTATCGAGCCGGATTTCTCGTTAACCACTTACGTTTTCATACGTGTTCACATACGAACCCATTCAGCGGCCTCGCAAGTGCTTCCGGCTTTGAGTGAACGAAGAAAATTACAGGCCTCTAATATCCGCGTGCGGATAAAGTTAATACATGTACTTTCGTCATTTACGGCGCGCAGAGGATGTGTGCGTGAATCAGGAATTATGAAAAATGTGTGACGAATGGAGACCTAATGAAAGAAATATAACGAGCGTAGGACAGTAGAAAAACATGTAAAGCATGAAGTACTTTTGACACTTTTCATGCTTGCCACGATGAACAATTTGTTTCGCATTTTGACAAATGACAGGAAAAGCAATCCAATATTTTGTTTACTTATTTAAACTTCTGAAACATGTGTGACGTACATATGTAGACAACGTCGTGTAATTTGGAGCAAAATTGAATTAAATCGTTGCCAGTTGACTTTTACAAAAACAACTGTTACTCAATGAATAACAATTATACAAACTGCATGATGCAGTGACAGCTTGTAACATAAATAGTTATTTATTTTCGGCCAAATTGCAAACAAAGTAGGTACGATAAAGGGAAATACATTGATGGAGAGAGTAACGGTATCAATTACAGTGCAATTAACAGCTGAAATTAATTCTAGAAACTAGTACAATTTACACATATCTACAATATCGATTTCGAACTGTTAATTATGTAGTGCCAGTCTCAGTCCCCGTTGTGTCATTTTAAATTTGCAGAGCAAATCTTTACGAAAGCTCGAATTATAGGAGATGCGGCCAGAAAAATTTCTTGTTCTCACAAATGAAATAGCTTTAGTGGATTACGATGAATCACCACATTCTTTGTTTGAACAATTCACTAAAATAAATATCTTACCCCTTTTTCTCACATTCAAGACACGGTATAGGTCAAAAGTTTTCCAAAATAATACTACCATACGGTCGATGAAAAACTTAATAATATCTTAGAATTCTATTAAATCAATACACTTCATTAAAAAATCCCATTAGAGTGTCAACAAATTCCACTCTAATACACCTACCGACAGAATATTTGATTGTATAATCAGAACGACGCCTTCGGCTTCCATATCCTCGCGTACGTATATTTTTTGCAGCCAGCAGCAAAGTGACGAGTCGTGCGAGATAGGGGGTTAGAATAAGTGCGTATATATCGTATTCCGCACACGTTGCTACAAAAACTGATACAAAAGGGGAAGAGGGGGGGAGGGGGGAGAAGGCGAGTGGGAGAGCAGCAGAGTGGCCAGCAGAGGAATTCCTCGTTTTGTGTTTTGATAAACGACCCCCAGAGAATTAAATTTCTCTGTCTCTCCGGGTTTCGCTCTTCCTCCTCCAGCCTTCGCGCAGTGTGCCAGTGACCCGGACTTTTCGTTCATTTTCTTCTTTTCCACTCTCCCGACTCCCACACATTCGCGCGCTTTCCCGGCCGGCCCCCGCGCCCTGCCCCTCCGGCCATCATCGTTCGTAACTCGGACACACGGGCCGTGCGTCCAGAACGTAACGCAAATTAATTTGTTTGTCGATTCTCCCGCGATTCCCTTTTCGCTCCCTGCGCTGCAAAAATATTTTTTTTACTCGGCAGAGTTATACCTGATAAGTTCAATTCGCGAGCGAAACACGCTCGACGATAATCATCTTAAATCTACTTGTACCGTAATTATCTGTTACGGAGGGTACAAACGTGCAATCATCGTTACAATTAATGATGGTCAGCTCTAAAGTTAGTTTCACATTTGATCCGTACATTGCGCTTAGACAATATTGCCGGTTTTTTTATTATAATCACCGTCGTTGTCGCATTTTTCGCGAAATTTTTACGTATCACTATTTGCACAGGATTAATGAAGAAGCGTATTAGGAGTTTCTTCGATAAAGATGAGTAAATCGCTTCATCATCATCCGGTAATGAGACAGGAGCTTTCTATAGCTAAAGCATCCGTTTGTTTTGAAGAGGGGAGGAATTAAGGGCGTGCCTCGTATATCAAGGAAATAGAGCTTAATGGAGCACCGCAATGAAATACGATGCATATTAAATGCCAAGAGGCGTCACTTTATCCGGCGCGCGACTCTTTGGTGCGAGTCGTGTGTCTTTGCACGTCCGTATGCACAAGGGGAGCGATATTGTCTGGCTGGGCTTTCGCGGCTGCTAATACACAGTCTGAGAGGATTTCACGTGCATTTGCCTGGTTGTTCAAGGTTTCGTAGGGAAAGGGCCAGTCGGGGCCGTGAAACAATGAAACGGCAGGGGGCGGCAGAGGTCAGAGGAAATGCTCTTCATCTTTCCATTGTTGAATGTCGATGACCCGCGGGAGATATAAATGCAGAAGTAAAAGGTATGTTTCAAACGAGAGGGAAAAATTAATGGTGCTTTTAGATGGCAATCGGGCCTGGGTCAAAGACGTAATTAACATCTCAAGTTCGAAGGTAGACGCTAGATAATGAGCGGGAAACGCGCCGCTGGGATTCACCGAGATTCATCGACACGTCGACCCCGGCTGACGACATTGAAAATAGTTACCCTCCTTAAAGCGTACACACATTTGCAAAGCTAGCGCGGTGATCGATGAAGATTGATTCGCTTTTCATTTCTGCGTTAAGCTCCTCCGATCACCCGATTTTTATTCATTTACCGTTTATCGACAGACTGTACCATCAATTACCTTCAATTGTCTCGCTTCCTAAAGCTTCTAATAATTAAATGAGATGAGATCTGGCTTTTCATGGAAATTTCAATGAGAAACCTTGCACAAAAGTTTCGGTATTTCAATCTTAGTTCGCTGCTATTTCGAATTTACTGAATAGAAATCTTCCACATTCTTTGTGAAAGCGTAATTTGAATAGGAATAATAAATATGTAGAATAGATGGCTTTTACATTTTGAATATCTTCTTTTAAATCAAAGTAACTGTTATTCTTACCATAGACAAACATTACTTCATCTTAATAATTAAAAAAAAGAGTAACTGCGACACTAGAAATTTTTATTGAAATTCTGCTGCACGCTACTCGTCGTCATCATTTGTCGACATCAATCAAGAAATGCAGCGAATTCTTTTTTTCCTTGTTCGTGCAATTTTCCAGCTACGAGGGAGGTGCTATAACGTAGGAAAAATGTAAGAATCGAATGGCTGTTGCTTGCAAAAAAAATCATTACTAACGACTTTTGTATACCGCCGATAAAATAAACAGGGGACCTGTCACGTGTGACGAACAGGCAGGCTTGCTTTCTGAAACAGCTGTCAACTCCCCCCGAGGAAAAAAGGATCATTGATACCGCAGAGAGGGGAGAGAGGGGGGAGGGTCGCTTTTAGAAACCATTAAACGCGTGGCGGATAGCCGTGTGAATCGTTCGTGCTTCTTTCCCCGTGATTTTGCCGATATTCCACGCGGCATGTCGAGAGGAGGAAGGAAAATCGGCGATGCAGTCGGGCGCGCAGACAGTCAGAACCCCCGGTTATTTATTCAAGCGGCGTTTCTCCCAGTAGGAAAAGAAAAGAGAGTGAGAGGGGGAGAAAGAGAGGAAGAGAGCAAGGGAACGTCGCCTTCGGGGACGAGGTCGGCGCCGGAATGTTAAATAAAAACATATGACATTAACGCACTACCACTGTCAGCTTTTAGCATTACTAACCCCCCCTCCAACCCTTCCCATCCTTTCCCCGTCCGCTCTTATCTGTGCCATTTCTTCTCCGCCTCCCCGTCGCCCTCACAATTTTTCTCTCCACCGTCTGTCTTTCCTCGCCTATCCGACTTTCTTTTTCAGGGTTTCCTCCCGCATTGAGCACGTACCTCACGTACCTTCGTCTCCTCAAGCTCCATTCACGTCCTCAGCATCGCCATTTTACCAGGAAAGCGCGCGAGTATGCCGTCCTCACTGACGAGCCGGTACACGTGCTCATAGACGTACACGTGTGTAGCCCTCGCGCAGGAATTTCACGTGTGTGCCCTTCGTGATTGCGTTTCTATCCGGTCATACATTTTTATACAAAACTATACAGCACGCTTCTGTACAGCTAAATATTGCGCCACGTAGGGGTATTTCCGTACAAAAGGAAATTTCCAGAGCTTCGTTCCTTTGAAATGTGCGAATCAGTGCGCTTCATCTACTCACGATGGCTGTTATTTAACGTAACAAAATATCTGTTTAACTCTTCATTATGCTTCTAAAAGGATTTTATACCGGAATACGTCGGAAAATATAAAATCGGAATTTCTCACAGTTAAATCTAACGAGATACTGTAATTCGAAATTATTCTGCAAGATTGAGCTTGATAATTATTCTTCATATCTCTGGAGCTGATTAAACGATAAGAAGTTCCATTTGAAAATACGGCACACGCCCGTGAGAGGATTTAAACGTCATTTTCCCCCGTTTTGGGTAAAAGGAAATTAGTGAATTACGTAAGAGCTTTGGCGAGCTATGCCTTGAAGCCATTTGCCGAGTTCACGAAAGCGCGGTGTAAAGGACAGTGAGCTCTACAGAATTTGCCAGTTACAGATTCATGCACATCCGCGGCTATATCTCGCGCAGTACCTTGCCGATGGCAGCGGCATAAGTATTGGAATAAGTGCGCTAGGCAGAAAACGTAGACAGGAAACACGCACGGGAGTATGCGCGTGCCTTGTGCGAGAGTTATGTCGGTAGTGTTGGTGAAGGCTGGGCAGGCGGGGTTCGTGGTCTCGGTGAGTGCGAGTACAGCAGCGGCTTTTGCCCCCTTTCTACTTTATTTGCTTTGCAGCCGCGGCACGGAGGACCGGACGCAGGGAGAGGGAAAGAAACGCGGAGGGTGAACCGGGGTGAACGAGATAAAGAGGGGATGAGAATACCGCGCGGAGGGAAAAGAGCGGGACGGTAAGTCCACCGCGGGAGAAAGGGGGGGAGGGGGGGGGGGCGAACGACATTTTTCACAGAGCCGTGTGCTTTCAACTGTTATTTCAACGAAAATTCGCCAACGGCTCGCCCATTGTCCCCGCTTACGTTACCGTGCGCCCGGATCCCCGATATTGCCGCGATTTTCTTCTATTCTGTTTTTCGTTGTGTTCTTCTTCCTCCGTCTAAACCCCCACGAAGAATGCCAGCGGCACTTACATTAGAATTCAGGATCTTTCTCGCGTTGTCCTCTCACGTTTATGCACCCCGGAATAAAGGATGTAAATTAATCAGAAAACAATGGCCAATTAAACGACAGTCCGGCGGTAATACTAGAGTAACGTTTTTTTTATCTAAACTTTCAAAGTTAAAAACCTTCACGCTAAAAGAGCCGGGTTTCTAAAATGATTATGAAAACATTTGCGAATCTAAATATTGTATATATTATGTCTGATGAAAATTCTATCTTTCTAAAATAATTCGATATGCGACGTAGCCCAAATACTAATCAGCTAATTAATCAAGTATTCGCTGATATAGCTCGTGAACGTATATTATTATGCGAGAAATTCGTTAAAATGAAACATTCATTTAATAAATTTATCGATGTTATCACCTAAAAATTTCTAGTAACCTTGCGATAATTAAATGTGATTATTAAAATGATAATCTATTAAAATATTACAAGATATCTCAAAATAAATTGTACCACATTACATACCAAAGGAATGTAGGATTTCCCGAACAGGAGAACAATTTCATACACCGGCGACGAACACTTTCATACTTTTCCTAGCAAATCCAATATTCCAAAACCTCCGTTAATTAAGGATTAATTTTGGAATAGAGATTAACGAATTGAATTAGAGATTAATTTTGGATATGTGAAAGGAGCATTTTTATATTTCATAAGAATTACGTGCACCATTTACTTCCAAAGGTATGTTGCGAACAGATGTTCAACACTAAAACTTAGACCGCAATTAATTATACTCCTCGCGGCGTGGTTTCTGTTTTACGTTATCCGCTATTTAACTCCGTGTAACATAGTCAGCTGTACGTGCTTTGTGGAAATAAGTATAGGAAGGCAGAAAATATTTTCACGTTATATCGCGAAGCTTTAGCAGTCGGCAGACCATTTTCTCAATGAGATTAGTGCGAAATTAAAAATCTCGTCATCTCCCGAGACTCTAGCTGTCGAATCTGTGAGCTATAAACTCAGCAGATAAGCTTGGTTAAACGACGGAAATTTTTAAAGATTGCCTCCTGCAGTGCCGTTGAAAGATTTCAGTAAAATACTTTCCGGCTTTCCATATTCACCGGGAGTAGTCATATTTTTTTAGAGTAATTCTGTTAACCTATTTTCCGTGTCACATCATTTTCTTGTTACATGAGGACATTGCCACTTAAGAGAAGAAATTCACTCTTTACTCAGCCGATGGACAGGCTTAGATGGTAAAGACCTTCTTAAAATTTCAGTTCTAGATAAGTACGTTTCAATTGATCGTCGCAAATTAGTGTTAGCTAATGTAAATGCACCGTAAAAATGCAGTTAGCACCTTTTCTCAGTTCTCGCTCATTGCCAAATCCCTACCGACTGAAATGAAAATCACCCATTATCCGTCGGTTTCTTCCCTTTTTCCGTCGGTATCGCCTTTGACGATTGCTCCGCTGCACTGGTTTCACGAGTTACGGTTCTTGAATTACTGCGCGTGCATCCATCATCGTGGAATTAAATGGAAAATGCTACCTCTTCCGATGCTGTGAAAGGGATGCGCTCACACGTTTCGAGAACTTGGCCGTCTTTTCCGTCGACCGAATTCGCGGTACGTTCTTTGCATTCACTGCCGAATACCGCGGACCGTTCACTTGGCTGCTATACAGACTGTTGTGTAAAAAGCATTCAACTACGCGAGATTAATGCATCCCACACAAAAAAACATAGAGATTTCGCGAGTCTATTGAGCACATTGTCAGCCATAAGGTTAAAGTCTTGACGCAGTACTTAAACATACTGTTTTAAAAACTTAATTGCAAATGTACAATATTACCCTGTATCATTTTTGACGAAACAATACACATATTTAATTACAATAATGATGACAATTCTGCTCTTCTTTAAGGGATACATTACACTAACTTCTTTGCATTCATAAATCAGTGGACTGAAACTTTGCGTCGTGCGTAAAAAGGATTATCCACATCTTTAGTCGACGGTCGAAAACAATCGAGGATTTTACTACCCGACAATATATTTCGCTTGTTTTCAAAAAACGTCGAGTTACTAATGATCCACCGTCAGCGAATCGCGAAAGGAGGAGGAAAGCCCGCAATGGCCGCAGCGGGAGAAATGTTTTACGAGAACACGCTGATTGTGACGTCGGCTAATTTTTCACTGCCCCGCACGGCCCGGGATGCACGCGGCTGGATCGACGTACTCGCCTATACACCTACTCACACACACACACATACATATATCGTCGGCCCACGAAAAATAATCAAGATAAATAAGTACATGAGAAGTGTTTTTGGCGGCATCAGGACAAATCGGACAATAACGATTACCAGCTATGAAGAAACTTACCAGTGACGCGTTATCAACGACACTAAAATCTAACGTCTTACGAGTGCAACAAGTCGTGTTATCCTGCGCCAATGTTACGTGAAATCAATTTAATCTTCGCTAAAATTACTCATTAACACGGCACGGAAAGAATTTCACGCTTTCGCGTAGTGGAATGTGTCGTGGAATGCGAAGATAATCACTCTTTGTTTATCCGAAAGGTATGGCAATTGTACCTATAATAATTGTACCTTGTAAGAGAGATAAATGTACTCTACTTTGGTCCTAATTATTAGGAATGCAGTAAATGAATGGTTCGAAGTATGCAAATGTGGTCCATGTATTTTGTAGTAGTAATCGCGCGCCACGGAAGATAATTACTTTTCCTCGTTAAATGCCAAGTGAAAATTCCAAATTTTTTCACAGTTTTCGCCGTAATGGGTATTTTAATATAAGCAATTTGTTCAGCCGTTGGAATTTAAGGAAGAAATATGTACTTCGCAAAATGAAATACAACAATTGCACGTGTTTCATTACTTTATACCCCGTTAGCACTCAATAATTGGTTTCTTTTATCGTATTATATTCTGATCGCTGTATTTCTCGCGTCTGTACAGTTTCATCTCTTTACTGGCCATTATGTAGACCAAATAACTCAGCGGGCAGAGAATGATGCTTTTAAATCCAGTTACGATCCTGTATTTCAATTGAATAAAAGAACATCATTGTGGACAATTATGTTCCATAACAAAGCATACCTCTTTAAGCGATCCTAGCAATTTACTTGCGATATTTGTACTTTTTAAGCAGGTTATGGATGACTAGTGGTGTTGTATTTACTAGAACAGTCGTGCTCAGGGTGTTACGCGGAATGAACGACAACAAAGACGAACGATTACAATTATCCTGCAACGAACGAAACGATAAATATCACATTGGCAAGGGTAGTGCGTCAGCTTCCACGACCACGTGTAAAATAAATAGTGAATGCGATGCAATTTCCGGCCCTGTCGCTATGCTTGATTTATTTACCAAAAGACGGCAATTCGTCGATATCGATATTTTATTAATATTGACTGTCAACGCAAAAGTGAAAATAAATGTTATACAACCGATCGAAACATCGGAGGGTAATGAAACGTATGGTTTTTCGAACTCTGCCAATGGGTCAAGTAATGAAATATTTAATATTGAAAACTAATAAATAGTGAATAAACAATGGTATGCATGAGGGGAAAGGGGAATGGAGAAAATATTTACATCCTCTGTAGACGACAATTTAATTTGTAACAAACAACACTACAAAAATTCGAGTATGTTACCATAGTGATGATCTAAAAAATTGTTGTAGAAAATAGTAAAATGGACCATGTTAGAGTAGACAGTGAACTGTTTCTTCTACAGCAAAATTCATGAAATGAAGGGAATTTCCATTGGTATTGACAGTGCGTAGACAATGACGGTCGTTACATTTATTCAGAGTTCAGACACCTATCAGTACTGTGAATCAGCGCGTCGATCAAAACTATAGAAGGCACGAGTGATCCAACAGTTTCCCCAGCGGCGGTTAGAACGTAAATGTTTTCATTCAAACTCGATCCTCGTCGAGTTGTGCTAACAAATCGAAGGTACCATTACATCCAGGCTCGAAATCGACAAAGTACTTTCCACGAGAAATGGAAATTTGTCCCCGCTGTCAGCAAGGGGCTCGAAGAAGTAAAGTGTCGAGGAGAAATCTTTGCGAAAAGAAAATGCCTGGACCATACGCCATAAAGCGTAACGTAGCAGGCTGGCTTTTACGACGAAAAACTGAGATTCACGTGGGATCCTTGCTATCTGGTCGCCGACAAATGCTATACGTACGATATACATTTGTACAGCATTATATCGAAAGCGTGAAAAACGACGCTCTCACGGAACATTTTCCCTGAGGGACATAAACTCTTCCACTCAGCCGCTCTTCCGAAATTCACAAGATCGTTACATGCAATCCCTTACGATAAAATATACAATAACGCATCTTTATATTCCATTTAACTTTAAATTCCTTAGAAGATATGTACCTTGCAAAATGCATATCTGCTCATAAGAAAAAGTAATAATATTCTTGACCTATTAGGACTAGCTAGAATCAAGATGAAACCATGCATTAATTACTTCAGATTCCTTTTCCCATTCCCTGTTATCACTATCCTGATATAAAATATTTTACCTACAACTTATGTCCTATTGTGAAATGATCTTACAACGTTGCGAAGTAAGTTGGTTGATAATTGGCAAACTATTATCGAGCGCAAGATCTACAAACCCCCGGCGATGACAGTTGACACGACGGAGGCATGGGTATTATAGAACAGATATGCGGGCACTTGAAGGCGAAACGCGGCTACCGGGCGATACACATCTGATGACTGACGGCTCAGCTCGATGTACACGCAGATACTCGTGTATTAAGCTTCGAATTACGTGACTCATCACACAAAGTGGAGCTTAATGTCAGGGCTTATTAATTATGTGCCCTCTTCCGCTTCCTTGTGCCGCCCTTTGCGCCCCTCCGCTTCCGGATGCTCGAACGTGGAATAAAGCCCAGTCAGAGCGTCAACGGTTGCTTTGAAAGCGTAAACCGCCGATAAGCCATAAAGTTATGCTACATCAACTGCTGCATAGATGCGCTTACTTCCGCCTTGTAAATTCATCCTTTCATATGGCCAGCAAGCGTTACCTCTAGCCGAGGGACACAGTGTACTAAGATCTTTGTGCGACAAAACGTACTTGAACATCCAGAAAATAAGAATATCAGATTCACAAACTCAGGTCTTCAAGACAAGCTTTACCTACAGTAAAAGATCTGTTTCTCCTTCCTAGAAAAAACTCTGCAATTCCCTTTCAAGAATTCTTTGCGATATACTCTGTGGAACGAATCCACACGTTTTATTAGACCGTAAACTTTAAACAAAATAATCTCCTACTACTGCTCTCGAATCGTCCGTCCGGCTGAATTTGACGGATCGATATAGTTTACGCATTCTCGAGATGGGGGCAGTAAATAATGATATTGGGGAAAAAGCGTGCAAAGTATACCGCGGGTTATGTACGATTATGAATTATGTGAGAGGGTTTGTGTGAGGCGCGATGTGGCAGGATAACAAGGGAAAAGGAATCGTGTAGCAAAGGGACCTGCAATCCGTACATTACTCTGTACTGGCTTGCCCGGGCACGTGACCTTTTTCCTTGCGAGGCACGAACACGTATCTCAGGGTAATGGTACCGATAAATCGTCAAACGTGACCATCCGCGCGCGTTGTTGCTGCTCTCACGGCTTTTATCGATCCGCGCGTTAAGCCCTCGCGATTGGATCTTCTGGGCTTTCTGGCTCTGCAATGCAAGAGACTCGTCATATTTTACGTAGCCTATCGTATATTTATAAACCTGAGCAGTAGGAAACAATTGTTCAAGGCTGTCACGGACGAACCGATTTACTAATCTCGTCTAATAGTTGCATATACAAGGCTGGTAATAAAGTTTCTCATAGATCGATAAAACCCGTTAGAATATTATTTTTAACGTTCGTTTCTAAAGGTATAAGTCGATAACTGTTTCTCTACTTGAGAAAACTATTTATTGGCAAATTCAGAAAATAAATGTCCTCTGTATATTGGGATACAGTGTACGTTGCAGGGATAAAGCAAATGGATAAATATCGTGACTAGCCGTAGGTCTCCAGTGGTGACTCATTAACTCTTGTTTGGAAAGCGGACTCTTGAGTCGCAAACGACCGTTTTCCTCCCTGAACATCGAAAATCCCAAGCGAGTTACGCGACGACGAGACGCGGAAAAGCGAGTCCCATACTGAATCCTTTAAACGACCACGTAGCTAAGCAATGCATTTAATCCTTGGAGCATGAAGGAAAATCTACGCGTTGTCCGCTTTTCCTGCTGCATAGTGAAACTTATTCTACTACCACTGTACAGATGGAATGAATATATGACTGCTAGGGAACAAATGAAAACTGATACAAATGATACCACTGGGATAAAACAGCCATTACTGCGTAATTAAAGCAATTTAATAATTGCATAATGATCATTCATATTTCGCACTACATAATTTTATTACTGCCATATAATATGAAAAACTATTTATTACTTACCATCTGCCCTGATTAATGGACAGAATATTAACAGAATGATCGCGCAAACTTTTTAAGAATTACGCATTGAGAACATTAACAAATTAAGAGTCGCTACGTAAGAGTAAAAATAAAGTGAATATATTAAACTCCATAGTAGCTTTAGCATAGCCCGAAACTTGGAGCAATTTGCATAAACACATCCGGTAATTGGATCACAGACAGCTAAATCTAAAAAGAACGAAAGAGAAGGAGAGAGGGAGAATAAATGTACAAGCGAAGAATAGCAAAAACCAAAGGAAGACAAAAATCATGTGTAAATTTGCATAGAGCATACTACCTGTGAACTATGATACACGTGTTAGGTCCATGCCAGTGGATTAGAGGATACGTGTGTTGCATAGGCATATTAATTAAGCAATCAAATAATTAGTTGCCTTTGACAGTTAAAAGCATATTCGTGATTGCACAGACAGTTGAGCGAATGTAATTGCACCCCGATTAGCCTGTTATAGTGCTGGCAATATTGCATTATCTATGAAAGCTTGAAATAAATCCGATGAATGTTGCAAAGACTTTTCTTCGTCGTCCTCCCATTCCTGGCTTGTGAAATCAAAGGTTTACGAGCAATTTCGCTATTACATACTACCGTGAAGCTTTCAGCAGGAGGCAAGTTAGATTTAAGAGTGCGTTACTAGCGACAGGCTTTGTTTACGAGCCGATTAATTATCCTTATCCTCGGCATCGTGAGGAATCCTAGGATATGGTGCAAACGGTAGGGCGTACGAGAGATATCTAATCTCATTCCGCGCCGGACACGAATGTCCGCCACGCACGCGACGAATTTACGGCCGGTGCGCGATATTGCCTTGCGTATCGCGTATCGCGCTGTTAATTACGCATTCAATTGATTTCCACGCTGGGGCAAAACGGCTCGAAAGCCAACCCGATGATACGCACTGAACCCATTCGAGTTTCAGTAGCCAAATGAAGAGAATTCGCGCTGCTTTTAGCAGATTATCCGGCAACCTATATTACGTACTCCACAGCCCTATTCCCTAGAGCAGAGGATGTTCAATTGCGTGCGGACTGGCAGTCAGGAAACGTGCACCTAATGACAACGCGTACTAAGGACTCAATCGACGACACAAGCGCAGGTGTAAATTTCTGAGGAAAAAAGAAAGCTAAATTACGGAACATTTCTTACGACGCTATTGTTGTTTAGATGTATTGATATCATTACAGCCACCCCTAGTTTATAATATGTAAACTCTTCCTATTCGGAACAGACGTTGAATATGTTGGGAGAAAGCAATCCAAACAGTCCATTAGTCCCTTGAGGTGGACGCAGCACAGAAAAGCCGTGTTTCAGTGAGCTTGGCTGTCGCCATCTTGCCCCTTAAAGTTCGTTATGTCAATTG
This sequence comes from Hedychridium roseum, assembly GCA_963989215.1. Taxonomy (NCBI): domain Eukaryota; kingdom Metazoa; phylum Arthropoda; class Insecta; order Hymenoptera; family Chrysididae; genus Hedychridium; species Hedychridium roseum. Next base: position 6,531,182 of record OZ022313.1, on the reverse strand, counting down.
ATTATCATAAAATCTCTCACGGGCGTAAAGTGTTCGATGGGACCGCGTGCCCGTAAGTGCATTGCATATTCATTGACGACGTGTGCCTGCCGTAGACCTTCTGAGGCCGGGGATGAAAACGCAAGGGTGTTGGCGGTGTCTCTCTCTGCCGAGGCCTTTCCGCGCATAATGACCCTCCACTATAACGGATTGTTTTCCCGCACCAGCTGACAACTCGACACATCGCCACGCGGTTCTGCAACGGAGAAGGGTCGGTCTCCGTGCGCGACCAACGAGTGCGTCGGATCAAAAGCACCGCTTCTTCATGCCTGCGTGGCAATGTTTTTTGCCGGCTGGTCCCCTGAGACTCCAGTCTGACAAACTGCATATGCGTAAGTGTCATGGACGCGGCGAAAGTATGCAGAAAATGAAATTCTACGATTCCTGCGGTTTCTTCATTTTTGCGGGAAAACGAAATTCTCCTTACACAAATATTTCTCCATTACTCGATCTTACGAAATAACTTATCGTGATTCCAGGCAAACGGTATGATCCATTTAAGCGCGATGTATAGATTACTATTGGATGATCGCTAGGCTTTTCATGGACATTAAGGAATCTTCCGAAGGTCTTCAAAGATTTTATCTCCCGGAAGACCATCATTCTTCATTTAAGTATTCGGACGGAGAGGAAGGATGAAAGGGAAAGGTTTCCTACGAGCGGCTTTTTCCTTGGCGCATTAATCAGCCCTTGTCCATCGGACATGGCAATTGTCCTCGTCAATCTTGGCGTTTAGTCATTCCGACGCTTGGCCGTCGATTCGCCGTGCTTCTATTTATCTCTAATTCCCCGTTCCATTAACCCCGTCGTTTCTCTGATCTTCGGCAGTTGGCGTCGCACGTTGGCGGAAATAGTAGAGGAACGGGGCGAGGTCGAGAGAAAGCTTTGGCCGAAGGGCGGGAGGAGCACGGAAGCCAGGGTGAAAGAGGTACGGCGTGGTGGGACGGTTTCCCAGGTCGGAGGTGGCTTAATTGGCCGGTAATTGCCACTGTCTGCGCCGCACGGCGACAATAGGACGCGAAGATTGGAACTTTCCCAAATGACATAGACGCGCGCGGAATGCGTTAACAATGATTCCGTAATAGACCGACATCATATGCACGTCTCCCGCGTACGTGGGAGTTCCGCGAAATGGCCAATCGCCCTGGTAACCCCCCCCCCCCCCAAGTGTAACCGAAGCTCTTGGACTTCTAAAAATAAAACCCATTCCGCAATTTTCTCGTTATACGAGTTCAGTTAGTAATGTGCTTCAGTAATCTCCTCATCAGAAACTACTTTTCTTTGAACCTGTCATTGAAAATCACTTATGTGTCATTTTCTGTACGTATTAAAAGTCTTGTAAATTCGTTTATCGAACAACGGAAATTTACAACACTACGTTTCTCGTCTTCGAGCTTTACTTCAATTAATAATTAAACAGGACCGCGTTTACTTCTGAATTTTCAGAAGTCAACTTTGACAGAGAACTTCGTAAAGTGAACTACCGTACAAATCTTGAACTTCTATCTTCATAAAAGTTAACATCTATAGGATAACTCCATGTACGAGGCTGCCAGATTAATAATTTCTTAAGAGATACTTCATTTTCGTAGACTAATATTTCGTTGCTCGTATAATTTTCATAGTCTTTCATTTGCCATCAACGACGCTCAGCATTTACTCAGAATTTCTCTTTAATATTATACAGTTAAGCAGTAAACTTCAACTTTGCAGATTAAAAAGTTCGTTGAGCTTGATTGTGAGATACGATTCCTTATGGTACAGTATTTTCCTTTGAATTTCCTTCGAGTTCGTCCATCGCAAAGAAGCGGCGAACCTAACAGTGAAATCCCACTCAGAAGGTGCCAAATTATCCGACATTGAAAGAACAATTTCGGGAACGTCATGAATAGTGAACGTGGATAGTTCGGACGTTTTACGCGAGAAACTTCTCGATAACATTTTTATACCGTCATTCAGTCGCTTGTAAAATTTTCACGCGGCACCCGAAAACGCTGTTTTCTTCGTCCGTCTGCCGCGTTTTTTCATGACGCATTTAAGTCAAATGCCAGACAACTTCCTCTTCCGTCCTTATCAAGTCACTTTAAAACCTGTTTTATACTTCCTTCGAAGCTCGCGGATGGTAAAATAAGAAACCCGTTTTATAAACATCCAATGAAAGTTTCAGGTGCAAATGTTTGTCGCACTAAAACTTGTACGAGAAACAATAAAAAATTAGATAGATGATTATTAAATCCAATGTATAAAAATTAAAAACTCTATGTAAATGCATGTATAAATTCGTCAGAAATGCAGATAATCATTCTGACCATAATTTCCTGTTGATCATTATTTGTTACAACGGAAATTCCCACAAATATCGTATTATACCTTGGTTCATATGATATTTACTAAAAAATGTCCATTTTATTGTCCTGCAATGTTTATAAATTTCCAAGTGGCGGGTACGGAGCAGGTCATTGAAAATTAAGGCAAAACGTGGCGGACGATACTCGACTATGATGGAACCCACATCATGTGTATCGACCTTTTTTACGATAACTCGCAATTTTCGTTTTTCCCACCCCGCTCGAGGGAATCGTGGAACACGTAGAGATCTCGTACCGCGCTCAATTGATTTCGGCATGTAGGTCGTACGTGATACTCGATCGGTTTCAGCCATTATATACTGTCCTGTATATACCTTGTTTCTTCCATATCCGCGCCCCTACAGTGTTCAGCGACCATCCTCTTACCGGCAATCAGTGGAAGTTTCATCTAAAGAATCATCAAGTTCATCGAAAATGGCAAATAAAAGATCAGAAGCAGGCGAGCAGTTATTAAACGTAAAGATTTGAGAAAGTTTCCAAGTGTTTGTCTCCAGCTTCATCGTAGAGCAATAAGAACTATTTTGTAACACCTTCTTCATTTCGAGAAAAGTTGTTTCTTGAATGCTCAAAGCAATGGTACTCGTAGTCTTCGAAGATTCTAAGGAATAAAACAAATAATAATTATTAGAAGACTGAACAGGGGATTAGAAAATGTGTAGGGGACAGTAGTCGTGCAAAAGAGAGACACGAGAGAGGGACTGGCATGCAGGGGATAATAAAATAAACCGTTGCCAATCATCGCAGCTGCGTCAGATTTAAAGCAATTATACGACGTCGCGACGAACGCTCAAGGACGGATGGAGAAGAAAGCCATATCGAGAAGTCCGGGAAGAGCGGAGAACTCCGGGAATTTATTATCGCGGCATTCGGGGGACGCGGGGGAGCTTCTAAATCCGCGAACGGAAAATCTGAGTGCGAGGGAAGCCGGGGCAAAGAGGAAAGCCGATGTACGTCGACACGTTGCTGCATCGAACGTATAATACGGTCCGCTGAGCCGGTAAAAATAATTAGATTGTGCTGGCGTTTAAATTAATTTTATCGCTTTAATGAGCTCGCCTTTTCCTGGCTTCAACCACTCGCAGCTGCTCTCCGTCTACTGCTTACGGCAGCACGCAGGAAATGCGGGGAACGCGGATACCCGTGTCCCTGTGTGCGAGGGCAAATTTTGCCGAGGCAATATGAAAGAAAGCACTGCTAAAATGTAGACCGATTATATTACAACCTGCGTCGTTCATGGAAATAAAAGCATTTCATAAAATTACCAAATATTGGATGTGCAAAATACGTATGTATGACACAACATGCATATGACGCTTCCACTGATTTTCGAACATTCTTTCATCCAGTACCATGATATAACATAAGTTCGTAAAAGTATGATCGACTCGTTAAAAATAAGGAATCCATTGAGACTGAACAATATTGTGGTACGTGTTATACGTATTTCTTACAGTACAAAGTTCATCAGAAATTCAACTTGTAGCCGCGCGGAAGTATAGTTCGGACTTTAATTACGGTTCATGTAACCATGAATGTTGATTTAACAGGGAGTAAGAGTGGGAAGGACGAAGTGAATGTCGGTAGCAACACTTCAGTGGCTAAAGAAGAGAAAAACCGGAGGATGAAACGAAAGAAGAAGAACGAAAACGGATGTATTAGAGGAGCGAAGAGAAAGAACGAGAATGAAGAGTGGCGGAGAAGCAATGAAGAGGGGGGGATTTAGCATTGAGGCTCGACTTTTTTCCAATTAATAACAGGAGGAAACGTTGGGGCAAGTAACTACTTTTCCGCTTGGCTCGTAATATAGCTGCCGAGGGATTCGGATAGGTTCCCAACGAATGCGCTCGCGGCGTTTTACAGGGATTTCGCGCGTCGCAATTTCGACCCTAGTGGCGGAAAAAAATGATTTAGTCTGATATACGAGATAAGCGGGAGAACGATGCTATCGCGAATCCTTCCTGCGCAACTGGGATTTTCAATGCCGCGTTAAAAGGAATAGAATATGACCCAAGTTTAAATCCTATGTAATATCCAAGAAATAATTAATTGGAGATATCACTTTAAGCAGTTACAGTTTAAATTTTTAAGACTACTTGCAAGTATGATGAATTACTCCATGTCACCACTGCTTTGCACAATAGCAAAAGGATTGATACCCAGCACGCGAGCAATTTGGATAGCGTGGTGTTGACGCTCACATTCTACGCGCCACTTTCGAGAATAAAATATTGCACTCTACATTGACGAGGGCGTTTACGGTAAATACACGATTACACGAACCGTCGCGAGATGTTTCGGGGCACCCATTGCATCCGGTAGGTAACTCGAGTGGATTTCCCATTTGCGGTGCCCTCTCTTGCGGGGCAAACAGTGCAGGGGAAACGAGAGAGCCGGCAAAGGACCTGGCTTTAACAAGTACAGAAACTCCTGCACCTCTCCACACCGATATTAACCTTTTGATTTGCCGAGCCCGGAGGATGTCCGACGGAACCTGAGGAAAAGAGGGAGAGAGGCCAAGTGGCAGAGGGAAAGACAGAGAGGCGAGGCACAAAGGCAGAGAGGGCAGGAAACTGAATGAAATACTGGCTAAAAGGACAAGCAAGAGAGGGGCTGAGGAAAACTGAATAAGAAGGAAGAGAAAGAGAGGGCAGTTAACGGCACAAGAGAGAGAGGGAAAGAATTACAGAGGCAAAAACATGGACACAGGAGGGGAGGGAAAGAGACAAACAGTGTAGGACTTTGTCAATGGCAGAAATTTACGGCAGGGATTACAAGGGTTTTCCTACCGCTGCCCATTTTTGCGTCCTCTTGTCGCTAAAATATATGCCACGCGGAATGGATATTCTGGAATTTGCGTAACAATATCATCGTCCTAACATTGAACCGTAACACGTGCTTCATTTATTCGCTTAAACAGACAGTGTCATGTAAATCGCTTTGCGATAGAAAAAGAGACGATTTAAAAATTACGATATTTTTACATATCATCGAATGAAGCTTACGATAAAATGAAAATACAAACAATAACATATGAGTAATATGAAAAATTAAGATCTAAATGCCCCCATTTATTGCAATGATTGTAATGGCAATTATCCTTTTCATATCCAACTTCCGATTGGTATAGTTTTTTGCAGCCGCCAGCAAGAGAGCAGAAAAAATAATTTACGGCTGTGGACAAGAGAAGAGAAGCTTACTACGGCCACCTTGATCTGCTACGCCTCGTTATTTGCGCCATAAGTACTTTACACGTTTTATCCGTAATTACGTTCGCTCCCAGCCAGTCCGAGCGTTAATTTCCAGCCGCGTTAATACTCTGATAGTGTAGGTCACGAGACGCGTATCCAAGGAACGTTTTCTAACGATACACGAAGTAGTGTCTAATGATTTTTTTCAAAAAATGTTGCACTCAAGCATATTTTAATCCGACAGAAAGGTTTGGATAATGGTTGTCGTACTTTGATGTACGTAGAAACTGCATAGGATTAAAAAAATGCACAAAGCTGCCAACATTATTGATAATTACCTGATCGTTTGCTTAGCATACCTTAAAAAATGAAAAAATCATCTCGTAGTTTGTTATATTAACTTCTACACCTCTGATATTTGAGTGTTTCATTTTTAGTTAACATGTTCGAAAAAAGGAAGTACAAATAAACAAATATTTTCCTCACGCCCCGAAGAAGACAGTCGACTATTTTAAGTATTGTGAACTTTAATCCTTGTCGTTCGGAAGTTTTCATCTATGGAGGAACAGTAGAAAGATTTGAAAATCGAAGGACAGTAGTGCGAGTCAATCATGTATCGGGCTATTCAGTCGACAGTAGTAGAAGTTGCCATTATATACGGATATCGCGCTGTATGATTTGCGAGCTGCGTAGGGCGATGCAGCTTTCCGCAGCTTTTCCACATTTTTCGCCGTCGACCATATTTTTCCATGCACCGTGCAAATGGAAAAAAAATGACAAGCGCGGCGACACTCCAGCAGAGTTTTTGCGCCAACACACCGAGTGACGCACTCTTTGTCCCTCTCTCTCTCTCTCTCTCTCTCACTCTCTCACTCTCTCACTGCCTCTCTCTGTCACTGTGTCAGTAAAATAACAACTGCCGAGGGAAGGGTTAATGGACATGTCCAATAATTGAAACGTTTCATTGACCTGCAACCTTGCATTAATGTTGCGCTTTCGAACGGGGCCAGAAAACAAAATTAATTCCAACAACGTCACTTTCGCAAGAATTCAATTGGATATTCCATGTAGCGAAAAACGTCCATCGAATTATTACGTCGCTTTCATAAATCTTCAACATTAATATCGAGAACGCAAAGAATAACTCGGAGAAAAAAGAGCAAGAATTAAACTTGAAGTTTGCCTTGGCTCGGTAAATAAAAGGTGCATTAAGGACTCTTTTCCATACTTCTCCGCCGTCCTATAATCTTTGCATTCCTTTTAAATATTCTACCTTTCAGGTATTCTTTCATCTATCGTCCTTCCTACCGATACAGAAATCTACGACTAACTTTTCTTTCTTTATACATCGCATCGTCTCCCTTCACTGTTGGACAGTCGTCACCCATCTCCCTTCCACTACGATACGTTTATATATATAGAGATGGCTGTAAGAGGATTGGGGACTGTCATCCTAATTTCTTATAAATGGTTTTCGCTTCAGTGATTCCCAGCAATTAAGACATCTTTTGTCTTCACAAGCACCACTCTGAGCTTCGAAAGGAAAAGCAAAGTAGAAACGGATGAATGGATAGAATTCCTTGCATACCTGATTGTATATTCTCCAACATCCGTACGTATACGTTATACACAGTAATCTACGAAAGGAAAAGAAGAATTTAAAGGCACAGATTATTGCGAAAAATGAATAAAGGAAATGAATAAAGTAATAAGTAACTAAACTTTGATACAGAAAAATACTGTTAATATTTATTTCAAATCTCACGATTTGAAAAACAGTAATTTGTTCTCGTATAAAGTGCAATAAAATATGCACGCGAAGCAATATACTATTGTCAAGATTGACAAAGCACACATTTTATTTATTTTCATGAATACTCTAGTCCCCTAAATAATGGACCGTGCATATTAAATCATTCTCTTCTGACATGTGTACGTACCTGACTAATCTTGCGGTTACATCTACATTCAATCTGCGTATGCATGAGTTCGTTATCTACATATCTCTCGGTATCCTTGATTACACTCATTCTCAGCAACGTATACAAAGGATTGACCGCATGCGTAGAGTGGTCGGACCACCCTTGAAAGTACGCAAGCGTATCGTTCATAATTCAGGGTCGCTCAACTGTCTGAATTACGCTGCTAATAGCATTCTTCATGAACAATGGACAGGTTCTCGCGGTTGAGCGCGAGACGCAAGACCGCGTGCGCTCTGCAGTCCCCTAATTCGTCCTTGAGACCCTTTTGTCATTGTCCGTTTGTCCTATGGCCATGTACTTTAAAATCCTATAAGCAGCGTTCCTCGAGATAACTAATAAACGAAGAATTGCTCCTTACAATCACATTTATCTATCCCTTTCAGTATCAAAATCAACAGAATCTTCCGATTTATTCTTTTGAGTTGGTATAAGCAAGAAACGAAAAAGGCCGGTACACATTTTTTACTTAATCGGACCTACAGAAGACATATCTTTCATTTCTTGCTTATGCTTTAATACCTTGATACAATTTTCAAATGACAATGTAACGTTTCTTTTTGGAAATAACTGCTCTGTATAAGCCGACCCAATCCTCCATGTCGTAACGCGAAGCTAAATTCTTCACGTTATTTTCGCAATAAAATGTTATTGAAGCGAACTTCATAAACCGTGTCGAACTTGCAATATCCCTTAACAGATATGAAATAGTTGGCGTAATGAGCCTGCGCAAATTATCAATGCACAGTGCAGGCGGACAGAAACGGTCACGCATACAGTAATCCAATTTGCAAGCGGCAGGTCAGCGTCGCATTGGCCGAGAAGGCACACGTGGGAGTTTAATTCCTCGGAATAAAGCCCCGCGAAATTGCATTTTTTCTCCCTCCCTCTCCGTCCTTTTAACGAGCGTTATTCCATCTCTAGGCTAACGAATACCCGAGGTTCATAACTCGGACTGGACTAGACCGGGCTGTATTTTCCGTCTGTTCCGCTTTCTCCGTTAGTTTCGCATACTAACTCATCATGCCCCAGAATTACCTTAACCCTGTTGCACCGGCGACTAATCAGTATCAATATAGAGTAGTTTTTTAGAGGGTAACTCAAATTACATTGCAGCAAATAAATCGAGTAAAAATACGGCAAATTAAAAAACTGCGAAAAGCTGAGTCTGTATGTGCAGTGCTGTACAGAATTTGAAATAATGAACTTTACATTTCCGAGAATATAACATACTTCATTAGTGAAAAGGATTTTTCCAGTGGAAGTTTGTGGAAGCTTGAAATTCTTTTCTATCAATGTATATTATAATGACTAAAATATTTGATATACATAATTTAAATAATAATTAACCGGTACAGAAAAATCCGCAGATTATATATTTGTAGTATTTTAAATACTTATCGTTTTACACCAGTAAAACTGTATTTTACTTTGATTATAACTTTTGACTTTTAGTTAGCAGATTCTGAAAGCGACTGTTGAAACGTAAAAATTATGAAGCCTTTTATTGCCGTTTACTTGGAATTTCTTCGTAACTCTAACTTCGCCGAAATAATAGCGCTATAAATACCAAACTGTACGACGATGTTATTATCACATAAGTTATGAAACTCCAAGTTCCTTCGTCTGCTCCTTTTTCTCGACTTGTCAACTCTATGAATTAGGTACGGACTACTGTGCATAAAGGGTTTTCCTTGAATTTTAATAGAACTCGCCGCACTGGCTAGCTCCTCTTACTGACGTGACTTTTGTCGCACGGCAAACAAGCCCGAGACCCCAATGTATTCACGAAGAATAAAGTTTTCGTCGCTCGCAGTGGAAACGAACTTTCCAAATGCCGCCTCTTTCGTCCGTGGAAACGAGTCCTTCCTCTTCGCCACAGCTTCGCCCGTCTCTACACACCAACGTCCTTATTCTCATCATGCATGCATGTACATATACCCCTGTGTTCGCCTATAGTACGTATATATTCGTTATGTATGATACGTCGGAATTTCGTTGAAGCCAGCAAGAAAGGAGGGTGCCTAGAAAATGAGGGCGACGAAACGTTTTTTTCCGACCGTCATCATTTTTACATTCTCGCTGGCTCATGTATACTTTCAACAGTTTTTTCCCCGTTACTACTCATTGATCTTTTGCTTTTGTGATCACTTGTTACGTATTCTTCAACGCAACGACTTTTTGCTCTTGAAGAAGATCTTTGTACTCTGTTTTTTATTCAAAATAACCGAACAATGGAGTGACACGCTGTACAGTTTTTGCGTAATTGCAAAGAAAGGAATGTCGGTAACTGCTTTGAATGACCGTTCATGGAATCGGTGGAAAAGTGCGCTTCTAAAAACAATTATAAACCGTCGGTCACGGGATACAATGCCCCCGGGTCTTCGGTTTCATTAGAATTTCCGATCTTTCGCTTTCCATCTTTACGACTTTCAAATGCCTTTCGCAGCGGGTTAGTCGCGCTGGACTCCTTCGGCAGAATTCTCTTCGACGACGGCGCCAGCGTGCGTCCTGGGAGGAAGTCGAGTCGGTCAAAACTTTGCAAGTATTTCTCGAGCATCCGGCGGCGAGGTTGTAGCCGCGGCCTGCATATGCGTCGCATGGAAAGTTCACGAAGCAGTCGGGAAATGTCGTCGATACGACAATGCCAATGGGAAATAGAAACGGAAAAGAAAAAAGGATCGGCCGGAACTGTCCAGAACAGATTGCGTCCTGTAAACAACTCACCTCTTCTTTCGTCATACCGCAAATCGAGAAACATACGTACGAACGAGAAAATCACAGGAACGTTCCCGATGTGGCAAACTCTTGAGACTTAAACAAAGAATAGGATAGAGTTCGAGCGAAGAGTAAGACTTGGATAGAACTTTGAAATAATAGAAAGGTAATCGAGTTTTAATCAACGACCTGATCATTCTTCCGCTCGTTTTCCTTCGAAAGTTCCGAGAAAAATTTCTTCCGGGCAGACGGGAGAAACGTAGACGAACTCAGGGGATACAGCCAGGTAGCAGTCTGGACCGGAAGCGAATTCATCGTGGTTCGTGTGTAAACGTAATCTTGCGAACGGGCTATGGGAGATGAGAATCGCGTTCGCGGTAAGAAGTCGAGAGCGATGTAAACGGTAACAGACGCTGCCGCGACAGCCACGGGAAAAGTGGAGGGAGAAATTTGGTTGATCGTCGTTTTGGTTTGTCGACGCGCAAAGCTGCTCACTCCTCTTGGTTCAACTATTCTCGACTAACCGACTGGAATTGGAAGTACTCGAGAAATACGCCGGGTCCGCTGGAAACTCTGCCTTGCCCGCTTGAAATTACGATCGACGAGTTTCTCCCCGGCCGCCATAGTACGACCCCCTTCAACCTACCCCCCCCCCCTCCTGCTCCCCCCGTCCTTCTACCGGACACACGGTGGGGATTAATCGGATTTTGTTTCTGGGAAAATTGGAGGATCCTCCAAAGAACGATTGACTTTCGTCGTCCTCGCCGGCGAATTTATTCCTGTACTTACTCGAATATTCCTTCCCTCGTTAGTAATAAGTTTCACCTTGCTGCCGTACCGGGCTCCGTTGAAACCGAGAACTTCGAGGACTTGGTGTCTAATGCACGGCAAGTGCACGATTCCGGCAATGAAATACTGCGCCGTTTGAGCTAACCAAATAAATTTACTTAAGCCACTTGACGCATGGTTTTTTTACAACAAAATGGCTATTCCGCCGGTACGGTTAGCCCGTGTTGAGTCGGACTTACGCGGTAAAAAGTGCATGAGGATACTGTTTGACTGCTACGAAAACTACGTCAAAAAATTCTACGCTTTACATTTCGTGCATAAATTTGTCAATCAGAAGTGTATTCACCTGAGCAGGAAATAATTCAAATAGCAGTATCCATTTCTCCTCGTTCGAGTACCTTATTTATGGCTATGCAACGGTGAAATCTGATGTAATTTTTAAACTCTATTAGGTTTAATTTATTTAGTAAATTACTGACAGATCACGACAGCGGCAAGTGTTATCTCCGTATATCTGGTATGAACTATCGAATTAAGCGGAGCGCACGAGACAGGAGCTCTAATGTAATATAGGAGTTTGCGGAAAGTTACTTGGCGCACCAACGATCGATTTCGACCTAAACGCTGTTTACGAACAACCAGAGACGAGTAAATCTACTAAACACCACTGCCTTATGACGGAGAAAATACTTCAAGAAAAGATTACAGATATACAGCTGTGAAGTCTGAAGATGAAAAAATACAAACAAACGTAATATTATTCATAAGCGTTCGTTTTAATTGTAGTACTGCGTAATTACTAAAACCCGACATTTTTGGTAGTTTGTAATGAAATACAAACACAGTGGAACATCTCAGAGGACACAGAACACTCGGGATTATTAGAAGGACGAGGAAAAATTCAGCTCGCTACGCGTTGCAGTCGCATTACCCGATGCATACTGACTCGGATTCACGGAAGCTGAGGGGCATATAACGCTCCCGTGAACACAGTGCGGTCTACTATTATATTCGGATTGTCTCTGTCAATAACGAGACCGCACATTATAATCGTGCTTCGGGCATTCTGCTTCATACGCACGCTCGCGAGCACTTTATCTCTCTCTCTCTCTTACCGTTGCCACGCGCCTCGGTACAATGGCCGAAAATTCACTGACCGGCGCGTTCAGCAATATGGAACAACCGCCGCGATTATTAGCTAACCAGAGCGTAATCTCCATCGATCGATAAACCGGGACAATATTGCGATGGGCCGGATTTTTACAGACGATAACAATCTGGGCGAGCAGAAAACGATCGGTTTTAAACGAGCAGTGCGATGATGATTCAGATAAAACACAATATTCCGGTTATATTCAATAAGCAATTTTATCAACGATGCCAATGACGATAATGAAGGATTGCTTCTGTTTTTTTATTGTGGATTAATCTTGAATGTAAAACAACACTGTTTTGTCCTGATGAAGGATCCCTTTTTTCACGCACAGCGTTCACATTTAATGTTCTCAGATCTCCTTGAGGTCTGCGTCCACTCGGAAGCAAACATGCGCAGATATTTTTCAACCAAAAAATATCATCCTTTTCGTGCCCGTATTGTTTCATATCCGACGGTAACAGTTTTTAAGAGTTTGTCGAGTTTATTTAACTTGAGTTTTTTTGTGTACTGCTGCTTTCCAGAACGATGAGTACCGAGAGTTACGAGAGTCCGCGATTTGGCAATTGTTTGTCGATTCTATTATTCCTTAATGTTATTTTTCACGAATCTAACTTGTACAAGTGGTAGAAACCGCGATTCGGCGTAACGGCCATTATTCATTCAAAGTTAACATCGAATTAGGGAAATGAATGGATGGTGAGCGCGTGTAATCAGGAGAACGTGCAGATTCTACGCTTTTATGCAGCAGCTACGAGCGATTGGAAGTCCTCGGGGCAAACCGTTAACGACAAAATGTTGCAAGACAATCGGTCAGCTAGCCATGCCCTTCGACGTTTCTATAGACGTCGAAGAGTTCGAACTGCTCATTCCGGGTGAGAAATGAGTTGAGTTTCCAATACAGACGATACAGGGAGGATTTCCAAGACCGAAGTTCGCGGAGACGGTCGATTTGGCCATTCACAACAGCTGCTGCGACTGTATCTCCTGCACGAACGGAGCTCGACCATGCGAGCATGTTGCTACGGTCCGTTCGCCAATTGGATAGCACAGAATGAAACACGTACGTGTCGGCCTTTTCTAAATCTCTATGAAATGCCTTTACGCGCAACTCGGAAAAAAAAACCCGGGCGAAAGCCATTTTCTCGGTTTCCCAAAGCGAACAGAGTGCTCGATTAAATGGACGTTACTTACGTTATTGCATTATCTCGTACACCGTAAAATCTAGCCGCAGTAATTGTGAAACATGGTCCGAGAATGTTTCCCAAGCTCGTTCAAACTATTCGTAAACATTTAGCTATTACATTGATCTGCAGAAACTATCATGTACACATTTAAAACATTATAATCATGTGAAAGATAATGCAATAATCAGCCCAAAAGCAATTTCCTGAGCTTTGTTTATAGTTTAGATCCTTTACTCGTTATAACAAATACAGGAGGGGTACTACGTGAGTCGGAAATTCCACATGCCTCTTCTCCTCGCTATCTTCTGCAACTGTAACCCCTGCAATTTCTGATCCCGTAAAGTGCAGCTGACAGTAGTCGACGCAAAGAGATTGAAATGACCAGCGCAAGGAGAGATAGGAGTGGCGATGTTCCACGTTAATTCCTCGCGGGAAGCCCTGTCTGCCATTCCGACTTGCCATCTGTAGCAGACGCACAAGTCCTATACCTTCAGGAATACTGAAATTCCGGCGTGTTTCCATGTACAGTGTTCCGCTATCAACGTTCCCGTCGGCGATGATCCACTCGTGTGAATCGAAAACAATTTGAAATCGGTCGGGCGGGTTTATCGCCGCGGAGTGCGGAGTTTTCGTTCGCAGGATAGAAGTACGCGTGAGCCAGCGAGGTGCATAATTGAGGAGAGGGTAGGGAAAAACAAGGAAATGAGCGCGCCGATGTCACCCCGGAATGAGAGAAGGATAAAGAGGGAAACGAACGGCGAATGAAAGGGAGACAGAGTAACCGAGGTGGATGGCCGACGACATGCAATCAAATATTTGTACGTCATTAGCGGCGAGTCGCTGTACACTGTGCACTGGATTGCACGCGCCGATCGATGCGATATCGGTTAACCCCGATGCACCTCGGCTGAGATTCCGGCAACAAAAAGAAAACGGATAACGGCGTGTCTATGTCGCCGTTATTGTCATATGCCCACCGCTATTGTTCTCGTTCGCTTTTCATAAGGTACCTTCATCGAACTGTACACCTATTATCATTTACTTTAACCCCTTTGGAACAGGGCCCCTGTAGTATTTGTAACTATTATGATTCAAGAAATAAAATGTACATTTCAAAGGAAGTCAATCATCGTTTTCTCTCTTGACGTTTATTATCTAACTTAATAAAAAAGGTAAGTCATCCTGCATTAACAATAAACATGAAGTGTAATTAATCGTTATTTGTCCATATTCGTGGGACCACTAACATCTGTTTCGTCATTTGTAATGATACATTAGCTATACTTTCCGTCCGTCATGATATATTATAGTTTGTTATTATTTATAAAACAGTCAACCGAATGCATGTTATGAAACCATAATGATGACGGTGATAATTTCGGCTTGTATATAAACAGCTTCGTAAATTGCACACGCCATCCTATCCGTGGTTCATGATTCCTATTTTTGTTTCTTAACACGTCACGGAACACACATGTATACGGTACAGTATTTGCAGAATATTAGCAGAACCGAAACACGCGAGAAGGGAGACGGTGGATCTAGGGGAAGGGTTACATTTACCGTTTACACGCGCGATACACGGCAAACGATATCGGTTAATCTTGCTCATCGGTAATGAGAGCCCACATCTACCGTACAGGTTCAATACCCCCCGAAATCGTTATTTCGTTGTTATTTGATTAGAATCAAAAACACCAATTACAAAAATATCAAAGAACCGTATGTCGCAAGTATGCTTCCAACCACTGAATTTATGATAATGTCAATCACATTAAATACACCATAAAAATTAGTATGATTTGACTTCCATAAAATATGTAATGTCATACACACCGATAAGGGAGGAGAAATGATTTTTGTCGATCCTTGGTTCGTCGTAAAAGTAATGTGTTTCACTGACCTGGTTGAGTTTGTAGTTTAACTACATTTTTATAATCCATAAATGTTCCTTAACGCAAACATTGGAGATAATCACAAAAACAGAAGACAAATGGTTGGCAAGGTAATAGCCGAAAGAGAGTATCAGTAATTTTAACCTAGCTACATTTAACGGCCTATTGCTAGTCCATTGCGAGTTATGTATGTATGTATGTCGGCAATCGGATTACAGAAAAGCTGGCCCGCGTGCTCTGATATAACACACACACACACACACACACACACCCACTGATTTCATTTTGAACTAGGAACTAGCACTACATTTTCAGAAAGCTCCGAAATTGACTCAAACGGATGGCTTTATCAAAGTTATTCATTACACCAAACAAATATATACCAATTTCTTGCAATATCAAAAAGAAAAGTAGCAAGAAAAGTAATTCAATGAGTTTTAAAAGACCTTTTAGAATTGTTTCGTGCGGCTATTTCATTCGGTGCTTTTATTACCGAACTTATTATTTTCATTTTGTTTAATCAAGTCGGCAACAAGAATGTAGATTAAGGTTGCAAAGTCATACAATTACTTACATATTTAAATACATCAGATAAATTCCCATTAGAATTTTTAAGAATTTTTCGACTTTCTAATAAATTGAATCGTGACAGGGGATAAAATATATTTGAAGTGGATACAAGATTCGATATTACATTGGCCGTACAACCCTCCACCTTGGCCGATGGCCCGATAAATCTTATGATCAAGCCGCGGCTGTTAGGTGGTCAGCAGTAGTGATAGAAATAACTCATCCTGTTAACCCTAATAAACTATGATCGACCTTTTTCACGGCACGTCGTTGATTAAGCCAATCCCACGCGTGAACGGAGGTCAATTGCTTTCAACCGATGTGGTTACGCGCAATAACTAGTAACACGGAAGTGGTTGAACTTGGGGAGGAACAGAAACGCGTGTCAAAGTTTACGGGGAACGTCGAATGGCTTCGTTAACTCTTCTCGAAGCTCGCGCGCGCTCGAAAAGCGGCCGATTCGCTTCAGGCCTCGAACAAACGCCCTAGATTACCTTTTTCGTATTAGGTTAGCGAATAATTCAGAACTGATTCTGTCGTGGCTTGTCAACACGATGTAACATCTCTGCAAGATATTCATGTATACGCGCACAGTTATTCATAAATATTTTCATCAGTTTCTACATTGAAATAACAACTACTATAACTAATACGAAAAACAGATTTTCTTTGAGCCTTATTCGTATGTTAGAGTGACTGACAAATACGTTTACTTTTATAATTACGATAGGACTGAATCTGTTACCAACCGTAAAATTATAAACGGATTTCGTTTCGTTGATCAACATTGTCTCGCTAATATCCCACTATGTTTTCTTTTCATTTCAGGATTAATCTTTCTCGATTAAGATAACATTGATTTTATCGAAATCGTACTGACTTCGTCGAGATTTCGCAGAAGCACTCAAAAGTTTGCACTCACTTTGACAATTTGATTTTTATGGTATCTGACACGAATGATCCGCAACGCAATCCCCGGGTGACCCTGCGGCGAGAAAAGTATATGGCGGCAAAAGTTTTATATGGAACCAATCCAACTTTGCGGTACCCTTGTTCTTGACCAGTCCATCGCCAGCGACGGTAGTAGAAACGGCCCGTCGACAGTAAAGTTACATTCAATTACATCACCGGCAGCTGTATTTGTGCATGAGTAAATCATGAACGAAAGTTCATTTCCTTGAAAATCAAGAGATATACACACATTGCATTGCTGAATAAGTACAAAACGTATATTTTAATAGACTTTTACTACTTCTACTGTAGATATTTCACCGTGAACAATATTATTCGAACGTACAGAGAACTCGAAAACACAGTATCAGTAAAATAATTGTATTCAAACCCTATTTCCGAGTCAGCAACACATTTCGATACTAATTCATTTTACAAACATGTAGGTCATTAGAAAATTGTGCCAGCGATTGCACCCCCGTCGAAACTCGGGCATAATTACGGCACACAACGCTTTCCTTCGAACCCACGAATATGGAAACATCACAATTTCGAGCGGAATTACTGTCGATGCAGTTATGCATACAGAGATGTGTGCATACGTGTGCTTACTATTCCCGTTGTCCGTTTGCCCTGGTCTACGTCAAATACGACACCACGGCAATTGCATTGTGATAATTTCCGGTCATTATGACCAGCCGTTTTAAATGCAGGTCAATATTGAGTCCGTAGGAATTGGTGTAATGCGCTGATTATTGCCACCGGCACGGACGATGCGGTGGACCGATGCGCAGAGATTCGAACGTCCGACGAAATTCAGAACGCGAGGGAGGGATTTGTATGTAATGTCCGTTAAATATTAATCCAGTGAGTGCGGCTTATCGAACGCGAATCGACTGCCACGTGTCATAGGAAACATCGACGATGGTTCCAGCGAAATGTATAATGCCTTTGACTTCGATTCTCCGAGAACGATTTGCGTTGCCAGAATAGAAACCTACGTTACATTATGCTCCGCATTGTCAATATTCGGTTCAGCATTAATATTACTGCAGTCATTAAAGCAATTTCTACAGAAATGTATTAATCAGCCACTTCTGCATTTTACAATGGTAAACCATGTCATGCTAACCATTTACTTTTCACGAGTGATGTATTATGCACATACGTATGCCATACCGAAAAGAATATTCGATTCAGGCCAATGAATTTATAAAAACGTACATTGAATACATTTAGTAGGAAATGAACTTCACTGAATTACCTTTTAACATCAGGCTTTACCGTGTTTTATCGTAGTATAGCGTCTATAATAATTGATAAAGACGTACTGCTATAAATTTGGGCCCGCGGGGCACAGGTATCGAATTTTTTGGAGAAAATAGATGACGCTGAAGAAAAACGATAGGTTCCCCAGGTGTCCTGCCGTCTCTCTTCCTCTAACGGCTCCAGTCTTTCGTTTTGCGGGGGCAAACGTTGACGCTGGGTCATGAATGATTCAAACGGTTAGACGATCGAATAAACGTAAAATACGTAGAGCATATACTTTCGTCTCTCGTGTATCTGCCCCTCGTCGCCGTCTTGAGACGCACGATTTACGATTCCTCGAAACACATACACACGAGCTAGCACGGGTGAAAGCGTGAGGAAATAGCGTACATACGGTACGAGTCGCCGCTCAGGGCAGCGAATTTCACCGATGTCTCACGAACCACTATCCCACTGGATACTTTTAACTAAATTAAATTTAAATCCTTCACCTCCTGTCGGAATTTTATTCATGACAATACAATAAAACGGTCGGGATATTTTTAGCAAGAGCGTACACCACAATAAATTCTTTCAATTACCGTCCATTATCGACTGTGTTGAAAAATTCCTGTACAATACTAGTCAGATTACTAAAATATATTAATCAATGAAAAATATAAGATTATCGAAAATTGCAAGGATATATGTAAAGATTTTATGCAATATTATTGAGTAAATATTAATTCATGTAAGATACGCATAACAACTAAAGCGGAAAAATAATTTCATCCTGTCGTTTGGGTGTAATCTCATCGGTAATTAAATCCACTCCAACCCACTTTTATTAACATGAGAAACGAGATTCATTTATTGCGGATATTTATTATTTTATCGCGCCACGTATACATACTAACATATGCCACGTTGTATTCTTAGCTTTCCGAGCACATCGACGAATTTTACGTCACGTAGAGACAAATTTTACGAGGTTACAAGCAAAAATAAGCTTCAAAGAATTGTAGAAGTGAACGGAAAAGGGGAACGAAGAGGTGTCGTGAGATGGAAAAGGGTAGAAAACTAAGGAGGGAAGGAAGGAGAATCGAGGGCAAAAAGGTGCCGTGAAAGCACTGCACACGGCCGGCGTGCCGCAGCCGTCGACTGATTTATCGAGTAACCTCTGCAGTAAAGTCGAAGGATGCACTGTCGATTCACAAGTGAACACTAAAGGAGGAAACAAGAAAAGGACACTCCGTCCCCGAAATTGAGTCTGGGGTAGGAAGCCCGGCGAATCGCTTACAAATATGTAGTATAGAATTCCCGGAAATATTACGAAGAAGATCATATTGTTTACTAAGAAACTTTTGCTGCGGTGCACAAAATTTATATGAAAATAAATGTGTATCTTGAAAAAAATGGCTTACAAGGCAGACATGGCATGTTGATGGTATCTTTAGCATAAATTCTATTAAAATGTTAGAAATATTCATGAAAATCTGGTTGTTCCGTCATTGCCCAATTGTTAAGAACTATAAATTCTAACGTCTGTTTTCGTGAAAATTTTACTTGTCAAAAGAATGGCCAACTGATACTCAATTTTATGTTTGTGTAATCTTGTTTCATTAATCTATTGGGAAGCAATTATGAACATCGTTGGGCTGTTATTAGATCGAAAAGTAAGCTGAATGAACGCTTATAGCGTCTTCTAGGTCGCCTGTCCCCTGCCCTCGTAATGGAAGTCTGGCTGAAAAATAGACGGTCCACTTGTACAAGTATATACGTATATACATCGGCACTTAATCGTCCGAACCGAAGGATATAATCGCGAAGCAACCAGAGAGTCGGTGGGAAGAGTCTTTCACGACGGGAGACGAGGCTGAACTTTTTACTCCCATCGCGGCCATTCGACGTTCAACGAAGAATCGAATCGATTCTTTTTAATTACAAAGTAATTTGAATTAACGGCGGCACGAAGCTACGACTCTTGAAATGGAATAAGCCAGAGCGACTCCAACTTACGTAGCGTACAGGGTGATCGAGAATTACGATACTACCTTTGAAGAATTTCCCATCAAATAATATCTACTGCTTTTTCAGAACACATCACCGTATCTTTGATCCACGAATTGGTAGTTAATGGGCGCAGTTCTTTCTGAATTTCTTTGCCTGACATTCAAGTGGATTACGAATTAAAATTTATTAAGATAAACTTCCATCAATCATATTATACGATTCGTATAAACTTGAAACTGGTGACTATCACGCTTTTGAAATTTTGTTTTAGTATTCTGTTAATATATTTGAAGAAAGGCGAAAATGAAATTAACCCAGGAATGATATAATGTTGCTGGTTTTTAGAATAAACTATTATTAACGTGGTGTCTGACTATATACTGACATGTTCTACTTGCGCAGTCAATCGACGGTGTAATAAAATTATATGCTACACAACAATATTTTATTGGATCACCATACATATATGCATAACGAATAATTTGGAAATGTTCATGTGTTCAGGGCTTAAGGAGATTGAATTAATACGGAAAGGAAAGAGATCTGTCTCAGCGAAGGTCCTACTCCTTCTATGTTTAAAACGCGTAATGAAACTTTCCTAGCAAGAGTTCGAAATACTCCGAAGTTAATGCTCGACCAAAAGAAGGAACGCGTTCATAGCGATTCCCAGTAGTAAAACGCGCAAATACTTCAACAAGTTCCTCTCAATTTTAATCCTTTGTTCTTAGTCATCCATACCTTCCAACAAAATCTCTAGAACTCCACTCAGTATTCATTGATTATACCTATACTTCTAACATTTCTAATAAACTTCACAAAACATAACAATGTTGTTGATTTAAGATTAAATAGGGACATACACGTTAATTGTGTTGTTTAATTGTTGCAATGGTTTAATGCTCCATGATGCTAATGAAATCATGGTTTATTAATGTCTCTCTGTGGTCGATTACTAAGTAATCATTTGAAATTTAACCTTCAATATTTACTGGCCATAAATCATTACTGTCAGTACTTAACAACGTATTGCATCAGCAACCAGAAAGCTTTACGATCTTAAAAAGTCATTTTTCTGCACACAAAGGTATACCTTTCTAAGTTTTATAAATAAAAAACTGGAACAATTACGAATTTGGGACATTTTAAAAATGTTGCATTTTTCCAATCCACGCAATTAATTTTACTCATAATTTCTTAACCAAAATATGTGTAAAACGGACTTTAAATTCCCTATTTCCGCGTGTATTATTCAATATTTCGCCATTCGATTCCAAAACAAACTATGTCTAGCTAGTTACAGAGAGGTAGAAAAATTCTGTTCAGAACTTTTCGAGAGCAGGATCATTGCATGCTGCGGTGCATTTAGCTTGATTTAGTCTGTTCCGCTCATGCAAAAGTATTCGGGATATCGCGGCGTTGTCTCATCGATCCGAGGAAAGTAAGTTTTGGGATGAGCTCCATCCAGAACCAGAGGAAAAGAGAAAGGGGGTTCTGTTTCTCCCTTAAATTCTTTTCGTGGTATATCTGAAGGAGAGGATACCTTTAAGTGGTAAATCTTGTCTGGAGAAGCCGACTTGCTCCAGCTGCCTTCTACGTTGAGCTCTGCAAAGTTCTGTCATGCGAAATGGATCCTGATCGGATACACTGCGTGCCAAAGTTCTCCCTTCTATTTCCTCTTACATGTACCTCAAGTTGAAATACTCCGCTAATGCGACAATCATAACTCCATCCATAATTACAGTTACTTTACAATTGTGAGTTTTCACATACTTAAGAAGACGTGCGCAAAATCATTTCGTTTCAATCTATTTATTATATCAAACCTGTCTCATTATAACACTGCAACATCGTACTCATTTCATCCCTTTCTGCTTATTCCTCATTTTGAGCGTGTCTCTTAAATTGGGTAAAGAAGATCATAATTACATTTGGAGGAAGACTTTCGACTGAAATTTGTCGGCGTAGAATAACGTTCTGTTGCATCTGTTGTTTTACTTGGGTCTATCAAATTATGTTTGCACACGTGTAGTTCTCTGTCAGCCGTAAATTCTTCACACGGTATCACTATGGAGAACTCTCTTAAGTGGTAAATCTTGTCTGTCTGAGCGGTCGGCTGGTGGGAGCCGGCTTGCCCCGGTGACTAAAGTTGATAGTGGTTGCGGCACAGGAGGCAAGGGCGGCTGTAGGGAGGGGGGTTATGGCCAGGAGGAGTTCTCCAAAGTTTCACAGCGCGGGATACATCTCGATCGAATTCCGCGCGCAGACCCAACTACGCGTCCCTACCGTACACAAGTAAATACGTCGCACATGCACGTACGTGGCTGTATGCAGTTATAACTCAGTTGCACGCTCGAGTATTCCCGTACTGATTTATACGTATTTATAAACTTGCCTAAATATCCGCATAAACAACCTTAAAGTTTAGGTGATCTAGAATGCCAAACCTGTCTTCATCGGAACATGTGCTTGTCTATCTTTGATTTGATCGATGTAAAAGCAGTGATCCACATTCTTCACAATTAATGCTGATATCGCGGTTTATTTTTACGTTGGAAACAAGTTTAACGCTGCAAGGATTCGTCTACAATCTTCCATCGACTAGACATGAATCATTCCGAAAAAATGAAAGTTGTCATTCTGAGCTTATTTAACTTAAAAAAAAAACACATGAGAAACACGTATTAAAAACAAGCAATTACATTGTATTGTTCTTCAGTTGGCTATAAAGACTAACGATCACAATGGTTTTGCCAGGAATTGTTACCGTATTCATCATAGTACATGATTTAAGGAAAGATTTGATGTCATTGTCATTCTACTTTTGCCTCAAGTCGCAAGTAGGTAAATACACCAGAGACGCACGTAAGCACGTGGAATTGGACACGGAGATGATGACATATATACATTGAGTATATTATATGATAATATGTATATGTATACTGAGATAGTGAAGGAGGGTTGGCGGAAGATGCGAGAGTTCCTGGCGCGCGGCATGTGGCACAGAAGGACGAGGGACCACAGATACATAATGCAAACAGTTTGGGCCAAGCGTCGGTCACAAGTTTAACTTAGTTTGCTACATAGGTGAAAGGTAATTGCATTTACTCTGACGTCTGTAGGTTCCCGCCGTGCGATTCCATTCCCCTTCCCTCGCGTCTCTGCTGCAGGAGGCTGCGGTTCTCCCGACTGGCAAAATCCCCCCCTCGCCCCGCCACCCCTTCCCGACCACTCACCCCTATCCTTCCGCTTCCCACTCGCTAGTTTCCGGCCCGCGACGCGAGCCCCTTCTTTCTCCGTCTTATTGTAATCTATATATCTCCGGCGACCGTGCTGCGAGCCGTAAATGAAGATCACCCGAAATTGCATCCGCGTTAACCGGCCCACTCCAACAGTCCGAAGCCCTACTGCTGCGCCGGACAGTTTTGCGAGCTGCTTCATGGCTTGTAACCCCCCCCCCCCCCTTCCCCGTAGCCGTCTGTGCACGGTGCTACTTGGAACTTTGACACTGAAGCAAACGTTTTGAAGTTTCGGGGCAAGCAAACGCGATTTCCGAAGTTACTGCAACGAAACACCGTCTACATTGCGTCCCTGAGCGTGAATCTATAATTCATTTTATTGATCCGCAAGTTAATTATCAATTTCACTGAACGTCGTGACAACGAAAATCATATTTTGTTGGAAACATTTGTTGCGTGTCACTGCAAGGATAGCCGTGCAGGTAGCATTAGCTTGAAAATGTCTTTCACTCGTTGCAAATTGTAAACTGATTTCCATTGCATTCGATTTAGAAAACGTTTTTACGTGCCGGCGAGTGTTTATAAACGTGAAGACAGGTCGATTACACCGGAGGCAGAGGGATTTCAGGAACAGGTTTAAAATAGAATTTGGATGAAGAGCCGCCAATAGTGTCGGCAACGTACAAATTACCTTTAGGGTAGGTCGCGGAGGTACATACCGTCCCGAAAGAACAGTAGTCACAGTCGCGAATTTGGTTTTACAGTTGTCCCTCGGGCCATGCGGTGTTTACGCTCTGCCAGGCCGGAAACATGATTTCCAGTGATTTTGCGTTGCCGCGCTTCGGGAAATCGTAACATTTTCGACGGGCAGGGCTGAAGAACAAGTGAGATGGAAAGCAAGGGGGGGCAGGGAGGAAGTGAGACAGGGAGAGAACCGGCTGTATTGGCGCGTGCATTTGGCAGGTGCTCGTCGAATATCATAGGAATTCAAACAACGCCGCAGCGGAAGCAGAGAGACTAAAATCGAATCGGGAGATCGGGCAGCCGTTTGACGCGCAAAACGAGTGCGGTGTTCGCATGCCCAAGTCTGTGGCTAGCTTATGCGTAACGTAACACATTGTTTCAACACAACCGAGCGTGTAATTCCCTTTGCATATAGACGATCGATCAAACGAAGAAAGATTTCGACACGTCTGGATTTTCTTTCCCATTTATCAAAGAACCTAATTTCTCTACCGGATGTTAACATTAAAATGTTTCTTAGAGCATCTCGGTTAAGCAAATTCATTTGTATTACATCGACGATGACCCGTACGAATGATGTTTTGTTCCCCGATGTCAGATATCAAGGAAATGATGTGTAAAAATCGTGCATACGCAAGGAACATAGAACAGTCCATTTCCTCCAATTGTTATCACGACATTCACAATAATCAAACAACACGTAATTATACAATTGTGCTTATAGAATTGTAACAACGGACACTAACAATAAGTATCATCAATCATTTATAGATAAAATCGCATTTTTATCGGTATCGAAATTGGTCATTTCATTTGCATAGAAGTGTTGTCGCGTTACGCTGAACTCGGTGCGGTGTTTTGACAGGGTGGCACGTGTAATTTCGTTTGCAACCGGTCATCTGTGTATCTGGCACAGCGTGGAGGGTCGAGCAAGGCAGGGAGTCATTTGCGTTAGTGCAGTACCATCATCACACAATATGTAATATTATAATCAACGCTTCGTAGTGGTGCGGTGTTAATTGTCACGCTGACACACTGCCCTATGCGTACAACGTGTTAAAAGCAAGAAATGCCTACGCATGAACCCTCAATCCAAAAAGGATTGATTGAAAATGGATTATAAAATCCTTAGCAAATGATGGGGAATTTACTGTCAATTACTTGATTTATTTGCTAACAATTTAGTGCGTAAATATTTTCTGTGTCAAACATACACTTTTATTCCATTTCAGTTTTCTTAACAATCTAGTTGGTTCTGAACCTGAAATTAGATTTTTGAGAAATTTCAGCCTGAAATTACAGCCCGTATAACTTTTTGAGTGTTTGTATTTTAAATTCATACGCATTAGGAATTTCAACGTAGAATAATAATTATTCG
The DNA here is from genome assembly GCA_963989215.1 of Hedychridium roseum. Taxonomy (NCBI): domain Eukaryota; kingdom Metazoa; phylum Arthropoda; class Insecta; order Hymenoptera; family Chrysididae; genus Hedychridium; species Hedychridium roseum. The sequence continues at coordinate 6,505,725 of OZ022313.1, read as the reverse complement.
TTACACCAGTGACCCTGCTAGAAATTAGATCAATGTAGGGGACAGGAGAACACAGGACTCGTGGTAAATTCGCTGAGCATAAACTATAGACACAGATGTTCGTGTATGCTGTTGTAATTTGATCTCCTTAGCTTACAAGCGTATCCACAACGACCTCATCTACATATGGCAAATGCCTATATGTGCACGTGAACTTCGGTTAATATCAGAATTAGCATTAGAAAATAGGGCAAAGAATTCTTAGAAAACTTGCACCGGACATGTTCAGGATTGTTCGATTTCTTTATTTATTATCTAATTGCATTAATTATTGTACTTTAGCTTTCTGATACAGCTCTAAATAGAGAAATGAATATGAAATACGAATTGATTTCAGCGAAACTAGCCTTTCACGGGCGCTATTAATTTCACTCCTTCATAAAGTCCCGTGACTAATTCCCAAATCAACGTATATATATATATATATATATGTATATATCATAGTATACATATCCGGAAAATAGCCCGTATTGAACAGTTCTATCTATACTGAAAGCGTATTGCGATATTAGCAGATGTTTACTGACAACTGATAACTGATAAACGACAAATTCATAAACTTGGATCAAATGATATACAATCTTTTTTACTTTCACGCAAAATACACAAATTTGTAATTATCCATTAACGTACGCATGTAACGAAGCAAACAAATAATGCAGCGCGTAATGCCGCCGTATGTGAAAACGACTGGTTGATTGTTATGTTTCCCTTGTTCACGAATGAAGGGACAAATATAACACGTTGCATTGATGCTCATCGACAGAGCACGGGAAAACTACAATCAGTGTCCGTTTCATGATCGGGCGCGTGCTTGCACTGAATCCCTAGAATCAATGTCTACTGGTTTCAATGTATCGTTCTTAATAATGTTTTTTTATCGCGAATAAAACAACAACTCTAAAAAAAGTATTTATTAAACCCTGAAAGTACCTACTTACTTTTTTATTATATTCATATTAGATACATAAATTTCACCGTCTAAAGTGCATACTTCTTTTTATCCAAATGATTTAATCGTCCAGTTTTCACGTAACAAATTCCAATGTATTACACGGTGGACTTTCTCGATTATTTAAAAAAAAATTATACTGCGCTAATCCTTAGTGTGCCCTTAAATAACGATGACCTGTCACACGTCTGTCCACGAAACGAACATCGAATGACTGACAGCGCTGTCATCCTGCCGAAAGTGGCGAACGGCGTTGTTCGTATGGGGTGTGCAGGCATACGAGAACCCCATGCCTACTCGACAATGGGACAGAACTTTTCAGGCCCGAATAGAAACAATGCCAAGAGCCAAGGGAGAATGGAGAAAGCCATGGAGGGGTGGGGAAAAGAGGACTGAGGCGCAGAAGTACAGCGACAGCCGGTTTAATTAAACGCATCGTCAGCTCTGTATGGCAACACTATGGTGTGCGTCCCAGAGTGTACCGCATGGTGCATATACGTTCGACCATACAGGTGGGATGGGTACGATATATATATGCGCGCACGGACTTTTATGTCCGACACATGTATGCACGCGAAAGAAAATTGAAAGGGGTGAGGCATCACGGAGATAAGTAAAAAATGGATTAGAAAACCACGTCCACCCGCTACGAAATCGCTGCAGGAAGTTTGCACGAAATATTGCTCCTATATAATTGAACAACAAAAGCGGACTAGAGGTTTACTTAACAATGTGCGATGATATTTCGATGACTGCGCAAATATTGTATGTTATTACCATAATATTAAAGTTGAAGGTTTATCCATGTGTATTCAAGCAGAAAGTGTCAAGAAGGATTAATTACAATTTATTCGACATATTTCGACAGCTTTCGGAGCCGGAAAGCGATATTTATTTAACATACATTTTTTAACACATACCCGTATGCGTTATACCTATAAATTGATGTTTCATCGCCTACATATTGTTCTCTTTTTGCCTGTGGATTTTATTCTGATTAACATTTATAATGGATAGGAAAATAATATTATTCCCAAACGATGGAATAGAAATAATAATTCGTATAATTTCAATAGCAAGAAACTATCAACGCCTACTGCAAAAGATCCTAATAGACTAAATTTTCCTAAATTTTCATTCGTGCTCTGAGAAAAGTAGAAGCACTGCGTCTGGCAAACACGTAATAAAATCAGGTACTCGAGTGACAATAGCACAGGTAATACGTGCGACGTACGTGATGTAAAGACGACTCATGCATGAGCACGTACGTCTTAGAAATACCGAGAGTACTGTCGTGTGCATGAAAGATATGGCGAATCTACAAAGATAAGAGATGCAAAGCCCTCGGAAGTCTAGAGCACTTCTATAAAACATGCGGAATAATTTCAACTAGAACGTTGACACCGGTTCGTGTCTAAACGCATTTCAAAGCCGTAAGTTTATTAAATCCGTTATTTAACATTTATTTGCCCCACTCGAGTTTAAAAACCTTTGTCAAACTTTTCTCTCTTAACGGCTGTTTTTTGCGCAATCGCTAATCAAGGTAATTTGAATGAATTAATCACTCTAAAAGGAAAATTCAATGGCTTGTGTGATTGCCAATTTCCGCATGATTCTTTCCCAGGGGTTAAAACACTATCAACAGTAAAGGTTTTTTTACCGCCAGCAGCACGCCGACAACGTTTATAATCGCGAGCTCTGAGCAACCGAAACGTTTTTCAACGTAATAGCATAATGGCACAAAATGGACTTTTTGTTACCGCGAAACACAAGATCGTTTTGTTAAAGCTAATGAAAGAAGAAATTAATTTTCACGGTTCTATGTATTGCATGGAGAAAGAACTGAAATCTATTGAACGCAACTGATAAAGGAATTATAAATGTGCGTATGTACCTCCTTATTTCGTATTTTTCTCTTTTTAATTGTGCACTGAAGTAATGTCCATAAAAATGTTTTTCAAGTAAACCTGTTTCCTCTTTTGTGAATAAATAGAAAAATACCATGACTACATTGTTCGGAAACCGGTAGAAAGCTGTTTTTTTCAAAATATTCCCCCGTCTTGAGTACAATACAAATACTATCATTCGCGACAAGGCAAACATACTTTTTATGTTTCTAGAGGAGACACCCTTATTAATAAAAGATAAGAGTCCGCTTTCGTACGGACGTAAAAACGGATACGACGGCAGAACTGTGGGTAACAGAAAGAGTAGAGAAAAGCGCGCATCAGCAGACATGGCCAGACACATTTTATGCACATCCGCCGACCGATGGTAAACACCGGTCCGGTATGCATACTTGGCCAGCTCTTTACGTGGTGGGAAAAGATAATAAAAAAACGCGGAAAAAGCAGTGTAACGAGGTAAAGAGCAGAGTGAGGGGGGAAGTCGGAAGCTGTCAAAAAGCGTATAAAAGGAAAGATCAACGCGTCGACTGAGGAAAGGCAAAAAGAGAAGAGGAGCGACGTACCGCGAGGTACCTTCCTCTTTTTTCCAACGTCTTTATACGGATACACTCAGCGAACGAGGGCATATGTACACCTACGTACCCACACATACGTTTGCATTGACGTATATGTACATTGTATTTGTTTATTTCGCTGCCGCTTGCAAAGACCTACCAGCGCTTTTTTCTCACAAAAACGCGATGGAACTTGGGAAAATTTATTCGTCTGCACAGCCCCTTAAATCACGTCCCTCCCCCCATCCTCGCCGGCAGTAGTGTAGAGCGTTGCATTGCTAGCTGCATCCACGTGCAGGTCCAACGTCCTAGCCCCTCCCCTTTCCCCGTTCAGCTCTTTTATGCCCTCTCATCTACGGAGCTATACCACCAGATTGGTTCCATTCCTTTTTAATTCTCTCATTTCTTCCGCGTAGTGTCCTACGCTTCCCTGCCCTGTCTTCGATCTGTTCATTTCAACTAAAACGGCAGGGAGTTCAATTTTACAGTCTGCGACGTATCTCTTTATGCAAGGAGCAGTTTTACGTAGAGTATCGCGAGGAATATATCAAAACTGCTCTCGTACAATTTCCTGAGCTTGGTAGATCAATCTAAGGAGCATTCCTCTCTCTGGTACAAGCATTTTTCATTGGAATATTAATCATTTGTTATAGTGATTCTACTTTGAGTAATGTCAATTGATAAATAATTATATTGATAACTAATTATATTGACTTCGAAAACAACTCATTGCAAAGTTTTGTCTTCGTTTCGATATATAGCACATGTTTGCGATGGTTGCAACGCGGTTTTGGAAATATTCCACATACGGATTTCTTGTGGACACAACAATTTTGTAAATTTTGCTCAACTCCCTCGGAGAAGCACATTTGGCAGAATATTCACCCTTCGCACAATTTTCCTCCTACGTCGCTGTCTTTTCGTCCCTTACTTCGCCCTTTCGTCCCTCGATCCACGCTTATCTCACTCTTCCACGATCTTTCCTGACTTCCCGCTCGTCTCCTGGCGTTTCTCCTCTCTTCTTCCACCGTGAATAGCAGTGCATATTTTATTTTCAAAGCTGGTCGCATTGACAATTTCAGGGGCGTTATGTAAATGCACCGTCACGTACACGTTCCACGACAGTCCCGACGAATCAGCTGCACAGAAAGAAAGGCCAAACGAGCACGTTTATGGGGGGAGGGGGGATGACAGTCGCAGGAAGGGAACCGAGCAAGAGAAGCGTGAAAGTTTTGTCAGGGAGAAACGAATCGTAGGACCGTAGGAGCTTGCCTTGCCTCGTCAGGTTCTGGCAGACCGGTAATTCAGACAGTCCTTCATCGCACGCACACTGAGGGTCGTTGAAAGAATGTGCGACGCTTTAAGCGCGACTCTTACTGTTTCTCGCCGCGAACAGAATGCAAAGAAAGCACGAAAAATAAGGGCCCCATGAAATATGCAGTCGATTCGACGTATGCGGCCAAGATTTTACGAAAATAGAATCACATGAATATGTAATGTACCGAAAAATACCATGCGTGAGGCACGACGGTAACGAAACGGACAGAAAATACAAATTACGGTCTCAAGCTGTGCAAATAAATGCCATTTGTACAACGTAAATAAAAGTCAACAAAACAGGAAAGATCGTCGAAAATTTTTTACGTTGACAAATGGAAAATTTTATGAAATTCTGCGCCGTATTCTCGAAAATGTTAAATATGCCGGCCCACGCTATGAACAACGTAAAACTATGAGAACGTGCGACGGTACCGTAAATCGGCGACGTTTCGCGCCGTCGTAAACGAAACTCCGTAGAACAGCGCCAACAAATGGTTGCGCGCCAAACCTCGGCGTCTTCCTTTTTATTGTCGCCGCTTGAAGAAAAAGAACGACAGCTTCTTACGCGCCACAACTTTTCCTGCCCGGGGCGAAAGCTACGCTCAAAGCCGAACATTTTGAACGTGTATCACTGAGAGTAAATTTACAAGCACGCACAGTACTCGAGGGGGTAAACACTGCCTTTGCTCGACTGGCATTTGTTTCTTCTTGTCTCAACAAACGGAATTTAACATTAAATGAAACTAACGATAGTTTTAATCCTGTTTATGTTTCTGCAAATATTGCAAAATGGTAATGTAGTACTTTGAGAAGTTCAAGAACACCGTCATGCACCTCTTTAATTCGGTACAATGATTTGTCAAAAATAGTGATTTCAGTAGAATAATGCTGAATGGCGGATGGTAAAAAAATGCTGCATAAGGAATGTTAGAAAACAAGAGGAATAAAGATAGGAAATTAAAAAAGGGGAGATACGTGTATCCGTAACGAAGGCATGTGCCAACGGAATCTCGATGCTAAAATTCCATTAAAGCTCGTGGCACTATCCCACGCCCGGAACAATATATTTCTTTCGACGTGCCATCGACTATATATATGTATACGTATTCCCCGGATAGAAACGCCATCGGAACTATATATCCGCGTTGACACACACCGGGGACACAGAGGCAACCTCTGGTCGGAGTTTCCACGCTGCGTACAGCGACGTCCTCCCTCTTGCGCAGGAAAAATATCAGGCCCTTTGTTTTTACCGAGGTGAGAGTACGCAACCTAGCACTCGACGGCACAGCCCTGTTGAGATACGTCCTTCCACGGCGACCCCCTTCCAATCCCCAACTTGTAGCGTACAAGCGCATACGGGGAGAAAACTGTATTTCCCCTCTCACTTCCTGTCCCTCTCTGCGTGACATAAGCACCGTACGCGCGGAAAGCCGTATGTAGTCGTTTCAGTTTGTCCCAAGATAACAAAACAAATGTACCTACGTAAAAAGAACGACTGTATTCCATGCCATTCCTGTTCCGCTGTAACAAAAAGAACGTATCGTTCCTTACCTTCCCGTTTCACGTGCTGCACGAGTTTCCTGTGGGACGGATCCTACGTAACACGCGTACGATCAATTTCACGGTATCCTCGAGCTTTCCTGCCGTTCAATATTTCCTGACAAAGTCCTCGAAGACTTCTGGCCGGCCGTCTCCTTCGTCGCGGGCGATTTAACTTTAATGACACGTACCGCAGTTTTCGCGGCGTAGAAAATGTCCCGAACAAAGGGGTTGAGGATTTTTTCCTCTCCCCTTTGTTTCCGCTGCCGCGCCATTACATTTGCAGTTAAATTCGCGCGCGTATATATGTACCCACACATTATGCCCTTTCCTCGAGCTCCGGTAATAGAAGGCGAGTGTGGAAGTTCGGAACAATGTTCCGAGGGAGACAGACTCGAGAATCAAGGGCGGATCGGGACCCAAAGGCCCGCGGCTCGGCTTTCTCGGGGTTCCCAGAGCACCGCTGCCGTTCTGCATACCGATATTACCGGTTCGGAGATAATACCGCGCCAGATGGCAACGTTCGTGTTATTAGCGCACAGTTTGTCCCCGTTGGTCGGAGATACCGTCGATTCTTGAAAATCCACGGTGGATTAATGCCGCCGCTTACGTAATAAGAACGATCGGGATGAAATTGTGGCAAAGTTAGCCAGCCTTGCAAACACGGTTTACCATTTTTTTCCTTTATTGTCAGGAAGTTTCTTTAGATGCATCTAATATAAGAAGTAAATAGAATGAAGTAAACTTTCGATTCATGTAATCAAAGTTGATTTCCTATTTCCGTGAGTCTAGGATATTGTAAATTAAAACTTATATACTTAGTATAAAGATCAATGCTACTTGCCTATCCTCGACTTACAACTTTTAATTAAAGAGTAAAGATACTTGAGTGAAGCAGTACGTTCTACAAATCTAATAAGGTTCATAAAATTCTAAAGAAGCTGGATGATTTTCTACATACCTTTCCAGTACAAATTCAAACGGAATAATCTGGATCTCTTTAAACGTCTCCATCTGCAAGCCGGCCTTCCAATTAAACTCATACGCGCTTGAGTGTTCGTTCGCTCAGCATTCGGATTTCCTAGGTTCTGAAGCGCGCGGAATAAAATTAGCAGGGAGTTAGATGGTGCCGATGCGGCGTAATTAAAAAGTTTGATACGGCCCCGCGGCACAACCAACTACGCTGAAACAAGTTTCGTACCCGCCACAGATCCGGTCTTTGCGATCTGCTCAACAGAACGAAAGCTGGGGGGGGGGGGAGCAAGTGCGGGGGGAGGACCGCTTCAGATCGAAAATTAAATAGTTCATGCGCCGAATAGAAGCTGTTTAAATTCACAGCAACAGGCATAAGACTCTGAAATGAAATATCTTTCGCCACGTCTTGTACCAGATGTTTCGCTGCTGCTGTACCAAGTCGTAATAGGCAACTACATACACCTTGTCCATAGACATGCGAGAGTGCCGATTATAAGAGGCAAAGAAGAAGAAAGTAGATACACTTCGGCCCCTATTATCATTGTGATCGAAACGTTGATCGGAACCAGTCCATAGTCAGTTAAGAACTACTTTGGAAATACTTCCGAACCAATTCAGAACCCGTTTTAATCAAAGTATCGATCGTTATGGCTACCCGAAAAGAACGGAGACGATGAATAGTCTTCAGGTCCGTCTTTGTATGTACTTTTTCTGTTTGCTTCTGACAATTGGCAGCCCCGAGGACACAATTGCAAGCCAGGTGGCTCTAATAGTTTAGCACGGCGTCGGTGAAACAGCTGGTGGATATTACATAAACCGTTTACCACACACTAACGGCATAGACAGTGATAACTTATCATTGTTCTCTTCTCTACTTATCACTGATAAGTATCAATCGTTCGAAACTAGAAAATTACGTAAAAAATGGTTTGAAATGCACATAACTGATTTTCTAAATGCTTCCCCTGCAAAAACCTCGTAGCTGAACTTAGTAGCTCACGCGATATTAAAAATTTATCAGCATATCTGATGCTTATATGGAAAATCTGCTGATCCTAAAAGACCATTAAACAAAGCTATTGTATCAAACTTTCTCACTTCACGTCGTACATGGAGCTACCTTCCTGCGTCAAGTTCTCTGTCTTTCTCTGTCCTTCAACCGTCTCATTTGCAGCATAGCGCGCATACAAAAGGCCCTCGCCGCACAATGAAACACAAAAGCGTTAATGAAGTCCTTGTTACATAAACAGGGACGCAAACAATGGCGAACGTTCTTCCTTCAATCGTATCTTCATCGTTCGCACACCGGCTATGCACTTTGTCGAGTGGCAAGCGAGGAAGGGGAGGAAGTATATCAGACAACGACGGTATACATCGACAACGGCGGCAGTTATAGCATCGATAGGAAGTCACGTACGCGGGCCGTGTAAATCATGTCGCTCGCGTGACATGGAACAGCGTGTATAAAGGGCTCAACTCCGCGTTGGGGCGTTATCATTTAACGAGAGACGTTTTAGATTAAAGGCCCTGTGCCAACAAATCAATTCCTTCCAACATTCTTCACAAATTTCAAACCGAAATTGTATTTTAAAGTGAAACAAATTTACACTGGAATCGATGTACTGATATTATTTTAACAAGTCACACTGGACCTCTTGAGGATTCAAGAAAAATTCATTGCCGTAAATTTTTTCAAGACAATGAACGACCTGTATAAACAAACGTGTCCCACAAACATCTCTAAATGAATTTCTAATTGTCTGCAGTACGGTACAAGTGGGTATCGAGGGGCATTTGTTCCGAGTAGGACTTGCATCGAATCTTAAGCGCCTGTTAAACCAGTGGTTATACGGGGGATCTCATTTTATGGGGCGCCGTGATACACGGCGTGCGTCTCGGTACGAGCTGTTTCGGCCGAACGCGGGAGTACGGGTGGCTTAATCTACCGTAGTAGTGTCAGAAGCCGTAGTCATGCTGAAACGATACGCCCCTGGCACACGTGGGACGGGAGGATGCATAACACGCGGTATACGTGGTCGGATCCTCCCGTTACGGCCCCATAAATTTGTTATGCTCGCCGTTAACGTGGATCCGTGAATCAGGAGCGAGAAAACACGGCCCGGGATTTTGCATAATCGGAACAACCGACGAATGAAAAGCATTTAACTGACCAGGACGAATAACTCCGAAATACTTCGTGCAGATCGTCTTCTTGTCAGTGAAAAACGGTGAAAGTAGTGAAATCACACGTGATTCTGCGATTAAAGGCTCATTAGCGTTCGGTACATCTTGTACGGAAATACTGAATTGAATTACACAATTGAAGTACAAGCACAAGTCTGCAACGGATAATTTGCCTGAAATATGCAATGGAGCCCATTCAGCGAGAGCGATCTTTTTACAAGACTCTATCCGGTTTTCACGGAGATGTAATAGAGATAGTTAACCGTGGTTCGACGCTGCTTTCATTCAACAATATTCTTCATTAGGGCTGGCTCCGGGAAAGTGCGGGCACAGGAGCAGAGAGGCGAAAGAAATGGAGCGTAGTCAAATTTCAACTAATTTTTTCGTATTAATTGAATTCTTCGAGAGCGCGCATAAAGGCAAACGCAGCGACAGGAGCGTTCTCTTAATGTCATAGAGTGAGCCAATTAACGACCGGTTCTGGTCTCAGTAGTATTGGATTCCGCGAGAACAATCTCGTTATACGGCGACCGTATACCACTCATATACATATATACGTCTGTATGCATACACACAGACGGGGGCACACTCACACACGAACAACTACGAAGCCACATTTAGGATATAATCTGATATTTGAGATCTTCAAACTTCTCGACGGCTGTATAGACTACATGACTGCCTCTCGCCGATGAGAATGCTCTGATTTACAGAGACCGGGAAATTAACCGCTTTAAAGGGAAGGAGGTGAATGAAAACGCTACGAGCCCCGCAATAACTTGCTGGAGTTTCGATTGTTCCCACTTAACAACAGCTCTGTTATTCCGTCTCCCACTATAAGATAAAATTGATCCTGCTGCTTCGTTACTGCTCGCATTGATGGTTTTGCTAAGAGGTACCTGATTCCTCGATCGTGCGGCTCATTTTTGAAAATCTCATGTACAATTAACTAGTTAAATTTTTAATGGTCATTTGCATCATTCGTTAATGTACACAACATTGTTTGATAAGTTGAATGGCAATCAGCAATACGTACTTAGGCAGGCTGTCTGCCATCGTATACACTGAGTTGTACTACTTGGATGTTTGAAAACTTACAAACACAGTTACATGCGTTAGTCACATATCTGTTTTCTGGCAGTATAAACATATTCGACCTAGAATAACTTTATTCGGACATCCTTATGATTGAAACATCATTATTAAATTCTTACATCCTACTGCTAAACATCATTGCATTTTCCGTAATTCCGACAGAGAATGAGTTTCGTTCGTCCTGTATTGAATACGATCCCGAAAATATCGAATTCCCATAAAATTGTAACCCTCCGTGACTTCTAAGCGGCAATCTCTTAGCTCGATTACGGATCTACTCGAAGTCCTAAATTGAAATCGAGTCGCCGTGAGGACATCTTTTGCCGTCCCGCGGGACGGGATTGAAGTTAGAGGGATGGGAGGAGACCTTCTAATCGAGAAAAGGGGGAAATCATCGAGGAGTACGGAACTTTCCTGGATACCTTTCATATTACCCCTGTAACCCCAATGAAATCCTGCGTCGGTGGTTCCTACGTAGGGAACGAAAGCAATGAGTGGAAGGGGAAGGGAGAAATTCAGAAAAAGAAGACGAGTGAGGAATGGGTGGGGGGACAGAGCAGTCTCCTCGCGATTGATTTCCTGCGTTCTTTTCACAGTCGGTACCTGTGCTTTTTCGACGAGGAAAAAATCCTGTTATCCGTCTATCCGGTTGTCAGCGAGCGATGGCGTCGTTAATCATTCACGGCATCGAGATTCCGCTACTCTCTCGTCGAAAAACCAGGTAATGCGGTTCGCGCTCTACATGAAGCTCTGCTATAAAATACAGCGGACATGAAAAAATATGGAGTTTATTTAAAGTATATCATGCGGATTATAAAATGAACTACGGTGGGTTGCGCTCAATACTTCTCGTTTATTTATGTATTAATTAGTACAGGTACAATTATCATCCGAATTGGGTAAAAACGTCGAGCGTATGCAATATTTCAAACCGTAACAAAAGGACTCCGTCAATACAGGACCGCATAAAAACCGAAACAATTCGCACAGTATGTTAGTACCTACTCTCATGAGTTTATATAAAATTTGTTGGTTTAAAAATTCTCGCGAATTTTAGTGGGAAAAATTCACGCCTGATCCTGAGGAATTCAGACGGAAAAATATTCGCACATCCTGACAATAACGATTGATTCACAGTTAACTTTTACCCTGTCCATTAGGAAAGTGAACTGTCAGATTTTTAATATATTCGGGGATGACTATCTCCTGCCTGAACTTTGTAACTCGTATAAATCATCGTGTTAACGTCGAAGAAAGTTTTCGACATCTCCGGGTCGTCAATCGTCGAGGTCGTTACGAATGAAATTTTGCTTAGCCGACGATCATTAGCCAGTTTATCCCGATGCACAATGGAGTCAATGGCACACAATGAGTCCCAGCAAGTCACCCCCGCCCCGTTAACCCCCAGCACCGACCAGCTTCATGTGCGCTCAGAGGGGAGGGTACAGGTTTACGTATACACCAGGCGTGTGTGTGTGTGTGTTTGCGTCGGTGTAGGCGCGAGCACGAACACGTGTTCTGAATGCGTCGTTTGCCTGGGATAATCGTTCGATCGGAAAACAGACGTTCCGATAATCGACGTTCCGCCACGTACCCAACGTGTTTTCGTTCCTGCTACACGCGTTGCCCGCATCACACGTCGTCCCGTCGACGCATCATTTACATAGTTGACTGACGTTCGCACAATGCAATACAGACTTATTCTTGCATTATGCCCATTATTTATGCAAAATCAGCCCGCGTTTGTGACACTGTAGATGCGGCAACGGGTGAAAAGAATGCGATCAAATTGTGATCGGCCAAACCGATGGTGGAAATAATTACTTTTCGGTCTGGCGGTTATTAAATATTCATGCCATTGTCTTCGGAAAAGTTATTATTTAATAATCAGTCACAGGAACACGGAATATCATCGGTTAATATTGTAATAACACGCGAAGACGAATTGCGTAAATTTTCAAATCGAAGCAAATCAGATCGTTCACTTAAATATGCTGTCACATTTAAAAGTTACCGCTTTGGAATGTACAAGCCGTAGCGATTTGTTGCGTTAAACGTTAAACACATTTATCCTTTTCCCACGAAGGGAATGGAATATAGTAGTTGTCGAACTACCGTAAAAGTCATACAGACATTTGCTCTTCACGTAGCAGCGGGGAGCTTTGACGAACGCAGATATACCGTACGGCCATCAGCGAGGAGACATGGTCGGTGATTTACAGAACATGGTAAACACTGTCTCGTGAATTTACCAACCGTGAAGAACTGAAAAGGATTCAATTAACTTACTCTCGGTACGTTCTTTTTAGCCTGTGAGCTTTGAGCGGATCTCATTCTCGCGCGTCCGTCGCTTCCGAGAGTCAACGGCCGTCTATACACCAGCGGCAATTTTATTTCTCGACAATACAGGGCCGACCGAGCGAGAACTTTGCCGATTACTTCTCCTTTTCACACAGGCCAACTGTACGTGCGCTATCCGAATTTCAGAGATAACTTCGTTATACTCGTATAATTGATTTCTATCAGAAAGCGTGGCCACCAATCGCTGCGGAAACAAGGTAGAAAATTCGCACAGCCGAAGCCAAAAAGGAATCGGGAAAAGTATTGCTAAAAGAAAACATAATGAATAGAAATGCGGTACATAGTGTGTTGTGATATTTGTAATAATTTTTCACAGAACCAAATATACGATCAATCATTTGAAAGTGATAAAAAAAATGATAAAAGAATTGTACATGAATGAAGATAAATGGAAAGTTTCAGATTTAACCTTTCGACCAACAAACCAATTACTTGGCTTTCCGCTTAATCGGCGTATCGACGCCTATTGACCATCGAATATAACGGACACAGGGATCTAAATGTGGATATATCTGATTCCGAATTTACAGGCTGGCAGTACGACGAAGCAATCAGAGGCGACTAGATTATGTGGCATTTATCTCGGCCGAAGTGATTTGGCGGGGATAGAGTACGGGGTGGGACATGAAGGAGGAATGAAGCCTGAAGTTAATCAATGAGGGAATGTGATTGACGAAACAATAAGAGGAAACGGCTGAAAAGGCACCTAGGTAACTGTCCACAAATGAGATTACATAAAAGTTGTGAATCTTTCACATATCCTGTCCATTTCGCAAACACTAATAGTTATTTACGAATTATTCGCGTATATTTACTGTACGTTGGTATTTGTCTAGCATGAAACAAATCGAATGACCAACAAACACACGTATACAAATTAATAATATCCACGTAGCTACGTAGTATTAACCGTAATAAGACTATTGATCGCCCTCGATACCGTGCAATTAACTAAAATTATGACTTCAGATGGAAATCTTTTGTCACGGAAGTCGACCTAATCTCAAAAAGCCGTCTATCGCAATTCTACTCTTTTGTTTCGGACGCTGTCGACGTTGGATGATAGCAGTCGATGATGCTATCGCGCGAATATCGGACGGAATCAAAGGGAAGGAAGGAAGGGTGAGGAACGGAAGACAGAGACGAAATGCAAGAGGTCGAGAAACACGGAGAAGAGAAGGAAAGAATAGAGACAGGGGGAGGGGAGATGTGCTGGCAATAGAAGAGGCCAAATGTTCTCGCTTACAAAGACCCCCGAAGCCAATTAACGAAAAATTAATCACCGTGCATTGTCCAACAGGAAGAGAATTGGAGCACCCGGACTTGGAACGATCTCGAGGGATCAACGCGGCATGACTCCGGGAACGATTATTGGAGATCGATATTTTATGCGACGATCCACAGTAGTGTGACTTCATGGTCAGAAACTTCTACACACTTTAAATATTTAAGTATTCTTCCTCAGTGTTCTGCATTATTTACCATGTACATCTTTATACGCAAAATCATATACTTTAGTTTGGACTGAACTACTTAATAAATTGAAATAGCTTTTAGCAATAAAAGTAATAATAATCGTGATAGTAATAATTATAATAATGGTAGTGATTTTTAAGGGAATTACGTTCTTGAAACGCTCCAACATACCCTGAGGTATTCTCTTTATGCTCCGTACGTTTATTGAAATTCGATTTCATTTAACTTTGTCTTCGGGGACACTTAATAAGGTAATGAACTGTAGACTGTGGAAGCTACTATCTCTGACGTCTAGTCTCACCGACCGTAGAAAACTAGATTCCGAAGAACTTTTCACATGAATAATTCCATCGCGAATTCGAAATTACAAGTTGCATGCTGACTCTTGGGTCCGTAGAGATAACGCATAGGTAGATGTTCGTTGGATAAAATCCCTCAATCGTAACATTCGCTGCTCCCTTCCTACGGTATTTTTTTGCGTTGTTGCCACTAAATTTGTCATTACATACATGCACACAATTTTTACTTTCATTAAAACGCGTTTCTTTTTGCCGCATTACATTATCATCAAATTTTTGAGAAACCGAAAGGTCGAGATGGGAAGAAGACCCTCACGATTGTCCCTACATTATTTTATAATGATTTTTATAATTTAATCACGTAATATACGACTTAAAATTCGTCAGTTTACGCTATCAAAAGAAAAAGAAATCAATAGACGTTATTCTGAAAATGTCATGCCACTATTATTTCTAACAGGTTTAAAGTTCTGAGCCGCAACTTTGCGTACCATTTTTTCTTCTACAAAGATTTTCAGCTTTCTACAGCCATTTGAATATTAAACTGTATTCCTTTGTTTTCATGCGCGGTACACGGATGCATTAGCAGTTAGTTTCCTGCTGAGTACGCCAGGTTGCTGTTTTTACTATCCATAAATTCCGCGAGCCTGGAGCAAGCAATTTAAAGTTCTCCTACTTATACAGAATCAACGTTCTTAATTGCGAATATACATGTGCCGGATTTTCTTATCTCATGCACAATGAACATTATTAACCAAATTTAGGTGTACCGAAAAAAATTCTTTTCATTTGATGTACAACAAATCAATATGCGGTTTAAAAAGTTCAACATATCGTACGTAAAATGTTTAAGAGAATTAATTTAGCCGATAGAGGTTTTCATGAAAATTTCATGAACTGCGGATTATTATAATTTTTTAATCAAGCACTTGCGCAGAGAAGATAAGCTATATTACACGATGCCTGAAAACGTTCAACGCATGAAATTTATCAAATTCACAAGAATAATGCTAAAAAATTGGTCAATGATTTTCAACATAATTGTTTACCGAGTTTGGTGATATTGATACATTGTTTTTTCAATTTGTTTACGACAAACAGGGATACTGCGGAACGAAGCTGCAAATTTTGTAGTTTTACGCGTATATTCGTACGTCGACGGTGCATAATTTAAAATTCCAAGCGACAGTGGGTTATACTTCTTCCTCCGTGTAACCGGAGACGATTTGCATCGAAAACACTGCGTCGAGCACGAACGAGCTGACGGTCCTGCCTCTGCCACATGCAACATTATACCCCCCTGCCCCTCTTGCAATGTGTAAACACATACATAGGAAAATTCTTTTAAATCCTCCAATCCAGCATGATTCAACCGCAGGTGCCGTAAGCAAACGAATTATACAAACTAATACCTATGTAAATGATTAACATCTACACACTTGACGAATTCATTTTCCAAGAGGATGTTCCTGAATCCAAACATATGTTACAAATAATTCTAAGATAGTCTGTACAATCAAGTTTGCGCCAAGTTATCTACTGGATTCTTGTATGAAAACGAAGATATTATTTTCCGTCCAACGATCGAGAGGAATCAGCGCGTTGGATTTTGTAGTAAAATTTTTTACATTCATTTCATTTCCCGGCGAGCCAGCGTCTCCACGAGATCAAAACATCGTATTTTCGTTTCCGATTAGAACAAAATCCGATTTAAGGGCAGGAGGTAGTGGAGCAGACCTCCGCGTAAATTACACTACCGCGGAAAGAGAAGTGCAGAATTCTGTCAAATGCAGGAGCAAGCGCCGGTCTTTATCGCTCTCAATCAACGCTGCACGCGTGTAAAGCCATCACTGTTTTTCCGAATCACCCTTCATTTCCATGCTACCTGGACGACCCGGTTGTACGAGTTCCAAACGAATTCCACGCTGCATCTGCAGAGTCGTATGAATCATGACAAAGTGGAACGGCAAGGCCAGACATGCCGGCGAATAGCAACTTTAAAGCTCCCTGTTACGGGGGTATACAAACTTGTTTCCGCGACTTGATCCACTCAGCGAGCGTAAAGTTTGTTTCCGCACGCATTCGTATCAGTTTGTATGTGTGTGTGTGTGTGTGTGTGTGTGTGTGTGTGTGCGTGTGTCGCAGGCGCGTGCGTGTATTTACATCCGTGCGTACACGTCAGGGGAGGATTGAAATCTTCGTCGCCTCGTATGAGAAATAATTGCTCGACTCCGACTCTAGGGTTGGCGACGAAAGCTTATTTTTCTGAATCATCATAATTCTTAATGATGCTCACTGTGCAGACAGCGTCGCCAAAAATGCCGCTCGTCATAAAACACGTCCAACGTTTACGCCTCGAGTGATGTACAGCTTTTCATGCAGCTGAAAATTCCTTGTTTACGACAAGTCTTGTAAATATTCCTCACAATCAAACTAAATTACCATCCTAAACATTAATATATAGGCATACTTTTCGGGTAACCGCAGAACAAATAATTTATAATACATGGTTAAAGCTTCATAGAAACGTAAATTTTGAAATCAGATACGCATTGGATATTCGAAATTGTTTCGTAATTTTCAAGTAAAACGGATAATTTCTAATACGGTTTTTCATGAAAAGCAATCATTCAAACATACTTACGGCACATTTACTTTCATTTCCCTATGGCATTTCTGGAAAGTAGCAACTTTTTTACTGTCTAAATAAACTCGAGGATACGCAAGAGCACTGAAATTTTTTCAGACATTATTTAAATGGATAAAACTACGTGAATAAAGTTACGTTTTGTAGACTGCTTCTGGCACGTCTACATTTTGGACCAACATCAAAGTACCTGGAAATATTTCGTTTAAAAAGCACTGGTAAAGTAAATTGGATTACCAAAACTTTGTATGAAAACATTCTCGGTAAAGCGAGCTACATTGAAGTACATAAAAGACATCTACGCGATTAATTATTAACTGGAAATGTCAGCGCAGTGTGATAAAGCAAGTCATAATTACGTTTACATCGAAAAAATTACATTTAGAGCGAAAAGAAATACACGCACAGTCCTACCTGTTGTGTAAACGTAATCGAAAGCTCTGTTTCGAGAGCGGCATAGGGCGTTAGCTGGACGAAAAAAGGATAACTGGAAGTTATAACCATCATTCTCAGCAGTTGCAATGCCGTCGGTCCACGTTCCATCGACACTTGATTCGTCGTCGGATCGTTACCGGGCCTGTTTATTTATCGCTTACGAGGGGCGCGAGAAAAAGCGAAGCGCACCATAAAAACGGCGGAATCGTAAAAAAAGGGTATGAGGAAAAAGGCTGCGAAAAAAACAAACACCGAGGAAAAACATTTTACGAGTTATCCATTTGAATTTATCCAGTGTAAGGACATTTATTGCACCAATATCTCCGTACGGTTCCCCGCCGTCACGTGATGCATTTTTCGGAGACACGAACGTATACCCGCGGTAGAACAGTCGTGTCGATTGAATGTTCTCGTAAAACACCATCCCGTTCACGCGAGATTTCTATCTCCTTCCCCACCGACAGTTACACCACAGAAAAACAGAAGAATTGAATTTTTATGTTTACGGATATTTTGAGGCAGTGCACGTTACTAAAAACTCAAACGTATCATGCAGTAAGAAAATACATCTGATCAATTAAAGTCGTTGTGAAATAAAGTTAGATTAACCTTCTGTTGATCCGGATAGAATTAAACTAGATTAATTTTTCATTACCACGTTATCAATACTTTTAATGGGATACTTTCATGAAATGGTTATTTGGGGCATCAACTGCTGCTGACAATAATTAATAAGGCATTAAACGTCCGTGTAAACCCCTGTCGTTTACAGACATATTTGCTAGTTCATTTACTCCATTCGATCAATTACCTTTCTCTACATGTGTAACATAAGCAGACACAGAGAGATAAAGTCACAGACCAAAATCGGGCTTTCAACAAGATAATCAGAAAAGTTTCGACGCTGCCTGTAATTATCGAAAACGCTGACTGTCGGGTATGGATACATCTCGAATTCCCGATTGAACCTACAGACATTCACGTGTGCACTCCAATAACAAACCTAGTCCCTTACTAATCATGGCAGAAACAACGCGTGTAAGCCGACGTGTGTGACCACGTAATCGGTTAAACCGACGGGAACGGTTTAAAACCGTGAGTCAATTAACGTGGAAACCCACAGGTGTGTCAATATTTCCTCACGCGTATAGATCAAATGGCCCATGCGCAAAAATTATTACTGTTGAAGAATTCATTGAACCCACGTATACCGTGTATCATGGATGTTCATTAAAATATTGCGCATCGTATATGTGTGACTGCATTTTCCGCATACAGAAAAATAACGGAATACGAATGACTTCACAGAAAAAACTGACACAATTATCCCGGTATAACACGGTGGCGAGGTTCCTGAAAAAATCCCGTGTGAAAAATAAGTACGAAAAACAGGATCTCATTCCGAAGACTTGCATATGCAAAAATATTATAATACAATAAGATGGTGATTAATACTTCTGTGTAATACTTAGCGAGCGAGTGAAAATATGAGCACAGGTTTAATTGTAAATTTATCTTTTCCAGTTGCCTGCTGTCTTACTAGTTAAGGAAGTAATTATAGCATAAAGTATACTCTTATCGATCTGATGAATCTCATCTGGCAAACTAGCGAGAAACAACGCTCTTAAGTTTCCACGTAATTCCTTTCAAGGGGATACGTTTCGTTGGTTTTGAATTCTTCGGATCTTTGGAATTGCCCAGCGCTTACGGATATATGTAAATGACTACTCTCTTGTTCAACGGCGGGAACCGTTGCCATTTCGTCGCAGAACGACGACGGCGAGGAGAAACACGCTTCACTTAATGGCATCGAAGAAAGCGGTACAATTGAACAAAGGAAAAATACCCATACTTCGTAGTGTTTCAATTCACGACTTTATCGAACTTACCGACTATATTATTATTCCTTTAATTTGTGAAAACGGATGGCAAATCGAAGACAGTTTTCTACATCTGTTGCTAGACTTTGAAATTAAATGCCACGTATTTAATGCGTATTTTTCGAGGATATATTTATCAAACTGCATTCTTATTCCATTTAAGTTCAATATTTTTATTACTCATAGTAAGAAAGGTGTCAACCTCTTGACCTCTTTACCTTTTCCGAAAAAGTGACTGAAAAGCGCAGAAGCCAAAGCAGTGAGGGAATAGTGTGGCAGGTAAAATTTGCTCTTACTTCTGTTTTATTTCTGCTTTTCATTCACGTTTATCGTTCCCTCCGTAAAGCATTCGAAGAAACCGAGCGGAGAAAACGTTACAGCGTATCTGGGGACTTCATTCGAATTTCAAACCTCACGTCCCCGACCCCGAAGTACACGCGTAGATCTGCTTCAGTGTCCTTTGCGGCTACGGCTGAAACGACCAGTGTTTCACGAGCACGCGCGGTCCCCCGCCTAGCCGAAGTTTAATCAAACTTCTAAAAGACTTCCGGCGCCGCGCCGCTCTCGTGGTCCAATACGAGACGCACCCGTTTTCCTCCCCCCCCCCCCTCACATCCGTCCACCCCTTTTCTACCCTTTATGTCCTCCCGCCGCGCCTTCTCACCCTCTCGGGGACATTGCGATTCGCGGATTTCCAGAACGAACTTCCGGTTTCCACTTCGAAATAATCCCGACGACCTCGTGACACCGCGCCCCCCCCATGCCCCTCTTAACACAGCGGACGTATCGTCTTTCGGGAAATTGAATCTCGCTTCGAGAACGCACCCGCGTTATTACTTGGCAACCGTAGTCCTCCCGGCTCCCGGCCCGTTTCTATGAAAAAAAGAGAACCAGAATACCAACCTTATGAAACGAGTAAATGATATAATACTTTTGTGATATTAGCAGGAACGCGAATTCCGCGGATACGGTGGAGACGTTTCTTCGAAGCGTAATGAAAAGTTTAGAAAAATATTGGCAAGCTAAAGTATAAGAAAGATGGTTATTTACTCGAAATAAGTTACATAGAGCTGTACACTGATTAAAGTACATAATATTTGTACGAAATCAAATTAGCGGTAAAATATAATATTACTTTAAAACCGCGTGTTACATTTAATTTCTCAAAAACTCGGCTGATGCTAAGGTTTACAATTGTTTTTAACGGACAGGTAAAAAGGCTAAGCGTTCCTAGAAGTTCTGATTTCAATGGTGAAATAAAATAACGAAGTCCTGTACTGCACAAGAGATGCTGATGGGGGATCCGCTTTCGGAGAATTGAATCCCGTTTTCGAACCCAACGTGAGTCCTTGGAAACGCGGCACGTTCGTCTCGAGTTCACCAGCCTTCTGTGCCCGGTTCAGATTGCCCTAACAAAGCTTCGTGATTTCGCATACGTACATTGAAAATGCAGACGCCCTATTCAAAGAAGATTATTCCTCGCAAACGTTCATTGTCCCTAAGAGAAAAACTAAATATCTCCTTACGACAGAGAGTAACCCTGTTTACCGACAACTACGTATGCTAATGCCTGAAAGGGCAAGAAAGTTAAAGAGTAAGAATGACCAGATAATACTGAATATATTAATGCTTATAACTAAAAATAAAATATTGCGGATATCATAGAAATTTGCGCGAAAAATCGACGGTAATTTAACAAATGTGAGTTTTTGGAATGTAAAGTGTGTACCCTTCTACACCGGCGGACAAAACTACGAATATGCCTCAAAATATGCACCAACACAGAGAAATAACTGTTACACGAAGGGCTACGCTTGACTTCTCACCTGTGCAGAAACATTTAATCGCGATAAATGCATTCCCATGTGTATTTCCCACGTCCATCAAAAGTTTATAATCTCTAATTCGCTTAAACGGGAGAGATGCGTTCACTCAAGTACCTGTATGCTCAGTTAAAGTTGGGATTCGAGAATTTCCCCACTGTCCCCGGTTGTCTTTGTCGCAAATGCTTGAGTTTTAACCCGCATCGTGTTGTAAATTAATGCAAGTTTCGATAAGCACCCCTATACTATCACTGACAGAAATTTATTCTATCAGTAAAGTTTATAAATCAGACATCTTTATTATACTGATTAAATGAAAACTTGCTCAAATGACTCTTGATTAGCTGACGAATTAATGACAAATATTCAATTTTTTATTAACAATATAACGATAACGAATAACGCAAAATTGTTCTAATTATCCACGAGCGAATACTACTCGGTTGAAAGTAAGTGAACATAGCCACTACTTCCGTTTTAGATCGACAATATAACACTGTATAAACTAGGCCAATCGCCATTGTTTTTTAAGAAAACAACGTTGATGGACCACGGGAGTACTCCTTTCGCCTGCACCACTTTTCTGCAGAGAAAAGAAACAGATCTAAGGGCAAAAAAGAATAACAGAGGAGCGGAAATATACGAAAACATTCCAGCAGAAGACTGTGATCCTATGCTTCCTCATCACACCTCAAGTGGGAATGTTTGCCGAGTCAACGTAACGCATTCTCGCGGATTCCGGTTGAGCTTTATTCCCAGGAAACGTCCTGTTCAAGGCTTTAAGTCCTTCAAAATACGCGAAAGGCAGTCCATAGTTTCGGTACATTGGATGCTCGAAGAAAATAGACTTTGCGCTCGAATCAAATTATCAATATACAATTTGATCCAAATATTTTAACATTTATTTGTAAATAACACTAAACGGTTATTAATTCAGATCAATTCCAGCCGCACCACTGGCGAACCAATCCGGCAAAAGAAAAACAAGAATACCAATGGCGATTCGTGAAATTTTTCTGTGCATGTAAATGAGCACATGCCACAGACATATGATAGATAGAGACGATATCGTTGAAAACAGAAAGGAGTTGATGTCGGTCGATGAACCGTGCCACCGCCTCTACGGTGTCAGCGTTATTTAAAATGCAATTTGCATCGGCAGTGCTCAACCGCGGAAATCACAAATGCGCTCTGATTAGAGTGGAGTTCTCTGGACGTTCTCCTCTTCGCGGGTGCAAGAAAGAAGAAGAATCGTGGGAACACGAGATGGAGGAATAAAAAAAAAAGGAGAAAAGGCGAGGGAAAAAGATTTGCCTCGGCTAATTGCATGAGATATGCGACTGTTTCATGCATATTCAAAAGGTCCTCGACGTGGGAATAGCTAGGCGCTTTCCTTGAGGATGTATTTCTATACTTTCCGGCGTGAGGATTGAGGAGTCAGGCCGAATATATCCCTCGATAAATCGAACTCTTCTCTGCGGACAGAAGGCGTCGAAGAAGAACTGAAGGATCCGTCGAATAAACGCAGTGCAATTAACAGAACATGTAAATCCGCTGTCGGTGTTTGATTCAAGTGAATTAAAACAAGCTAAACATTAACTTCATTGTAGTTGCTGCTCTTCGGTGGGCTACTCCTTTTAATGCGGTAAAATAATATTTGATTGAGTAAAAATTGAGTAATATCATATCATCACGAACAATGCCACAAAATAAAACATATCCTCCTTACAGTATGTTTGACTTAATATAGTGTTTGTTTTCGTTTAATGCTTTAAAGTTTTTCCAGCTAACGTAGATTATTAATATATAGCGGCTAAATAACAATAAAAAAATCAATGAGTGGAAATGGAAGAAGCGTTGTACATTAGGATTATTGCTCCGAATTTACAATATTTAAATTACCAGCGTTTGTTACTGTACTAGTGAGATATTGTAATTGATTTATTGTGGAATGTCGGTAATACAACATCAGCTTCATAACTGTTTTTGTGTTTTATTTCAACTTTATTTTCGTGCATCATGTTACACTCTGTTTCCTGAAAAAATGTAATAAAGTTGCTCTGTTTCAATGAACAACAGTCAGTGGCGCGTGAAACCACATTCCTTTTTCGAATTTCCGCCAGTAGAATTTCCATCGAAATGTCCTATTCTCACGTTACGCCGAGCAACATCGTCAAAATACGGCGATGATTGATACTACTGAAACTAGGCTGTCGATACGTTTTTCCAATTGTTTTTTATCAACATAGTTTTATTTCCCTTGAATTTTCATGCTTTCGTCAGCGCGTCTTTCTACACTTCTATAATGTTATGTAACAACAGTACAAAGGATTATCATATTTCTCAAAAACGTTCGCAGAAAGATTTTAAGATAGCCTAAATACCTCAAAACTCATTTGATTTTTATGCAATTAAGTTGCTACACTTTCCCGATTCATCCTTTCTTCAATGATAAATGCTTTCGACCGTGTTAGAAAACCACTTTCATCATTCCACTTTTTGGATGTAAAACAATAAACAATCTTTTTGAGTGCCATATCAAATTGCGTCTTAAAAGCCTGTACAGCAAGGTAAACAATTCTAGAGACTGCGCCCTTGAAACCAATGTAACTCGATCGGGTACACGAAGTCCCTGAACTTAAGAGCAATATCCTTATCAACAGATCCTTAATTTAAAGTCAGTGTATTGTAAATTCATTTTATTTTGTGCAATTAAACAACATTGACAGTAAATGTTCACGTCAATGTTTCGAAGACTTGCAAAATAGAAATAAGATTTCCACAAACGCAGAAATCACGCGCACAGGGTACAATATTAATTTCAATTCTTCGTGATTACTTTAATTTAGCAAAGATTTATTTCAAAGTCATTGCCCGCATACTCAATGCGCACCACATTTTTAGAAACTTGCTTACAACAAGCTTGTTTCATTTCATTTTAATAAATGCACTTTGCTATAAATCATTTGTACTCTATAAAAATATAACGACGCGTATTCGTAATAAGGTTGATTACTTTTTGGAAAACAATGTGTCATTCTTTAAAGAAAACTCACCACTAAGGAACATGGTCTGTAGCAAGAAGGTAAGAAGTTGTCGACTACCCATCTTCATTGTCGTCCTTTTTTCGGTCCTACATCAAACGGGTCATTCACGGAGGCTTTATTAACTTTATCCCTAGTTTCTTATAAGTTTTTCCCGAATGTCTATGCTTTTTAACTATCACATCGAAGTGGCTTATGTCCCCGTAAAGTTGAGGATAGTCAAGACGAATATAATGAAGCGAATGATTTTTCGGAATTTGCGGGTTTCACATGGACATGTAAACTAACGACAACGGACTAGCGATGACAGAATGGTGATCGGAAGATGTAAAGTGAACAAGAGTCAAGTTGCGCGGGCGAAGTCTCGCCTCCGACTGGCGGGCTCTCGCGTTTCCGACCCCTCTGATAAAACCGTCCCGCTCGCTCTATTTCCCTCTCACTTCTGGCCCAGGCCTTCCGCAACACCATCAACCCCGACCCGATACCCCCCTTCAACCCTCAGTGTGTTCCTTCCGCGTCCTAATTTGCGATTTACCACGGTCGCTGGCATGCGCCACCTTGCCCAAAAGACAATGAATTTATTGGCCGGAATTGCCCTAAAGTGCATCCTTCCGGTTTCAAACTTTGAAGCTCGTAAGTATCGTGTACTATCAATCCTCGGCAATTCCGGCTTGCATCTATTATCAGCAGCTCGAGGCTATTTCTTTTTTTTTAAAGATCTCGCAAATCGTGTTCTTCGATTAATATTGAACAGTATTCGAAAAGGAAGAAACTGTTAGACAATTAAATCGGTAATATAGTCTGGATTAAACGTATATAACACGAGTTACCTTTATATTCTACGCACTTTAGCAGGGCATGAATAAAAACGGCGGAATTCAGTGATTCAACGAAAGGGTGAGGTTATTCGGGAACTGTGCAATTAAATTTTCACATGCTTTTTCATTTCTGTGTATCCAATCTGTTAATTTTTTTAATTTTATGATCAGTATAAATTTAAAATACGTCGAACAGATACGGAATTTAATCTGTTATGTACACACTTAAAATATTCTGGCGACATTCTTCACATTGAACTCGATTATATCCGTTTTGTGTATACTTTAAGAAACAACAACTGTGGGAAACAATACTGTTAGCATTCATTCGAATACAGTGTTCACCGCCTTAGATCGTCGTCATGTCTGAAATTTAAAATGAACATTTATAATTAAAGATTCATTTTTCTATGTCAGCGTTACAAAAATTTCTTAGAAGAATGTATCCACCAAGGATTATCTTTATAAGATATAAAAAATTTAATTCAACTTAATTAGGAAGCGTCAATATTAATACTGGTTCTTAATAGTACTAACTTAAGATTATATTTAAAACTCCCGATCCTACTTGACGTTATTTTAGAAGTTTTTTAATACACAACATAGTGATGTAAATTCGTTAAAAAACAAACTAATATTCGTTCTGTATTGGTAATATCAGTCTACATTTACTCTCCTTTTATTGTTCAACGTTTACATGTACATCTTTGCATACGTCGTAAGCGAGCTGAAAATAAATCATTATTAATTTTAGCATTTGTGAGAATTGTACATTTCAACTTACTGTATTAATATTCATATGTAAAGTAAGTGCCTGCCGATTCTAAATACGATTTGAGAATATTTTGAATATCGTATTATACATATGCTATTGGTTGGCCATTGCGCGCGAAAATACCATTGAAACCTCCCCTCCGCTCAGGGAAATTTGAACATAGCCAATGAGAATTCTAATTCTTTCCCGCCATTTACTGGTACTTCATATGCGACAAACTAATCGTGGTTTATACATGAAATAAAAAAAAATAATAATAATGTGCTAGTAAAAATAATTATTCCTGTTTATCTAGTACGACTGCTTACATACGATGGTGTTATATGTCTATAAATCGAATACACAGTGTTAACCCAACTGCAGCCTTCCACCTCCATTGCAAATCTATCACGAATGCTCCTTCGCAAATTGTGCAACAGACGTAAGGTCGAAAGCATTGCAACTTTTGGCGCCAATAATCATAAAGACGCTGTATATTGCTATTTCACAATAAATAGTGAGTGAAGATAGTATGTCTAAATATAACAAACGCGAAACTGTGTATTTGTTTGTTTTGAACAGTCATAAAATGCATTTTATTGAGTGATTTATAAACATAACCTTGAAACTTCCAGTGCCACCCAGGAAAGGAATGAAACGGCCAGCCCAAACTACAGCCAAGGGGCCCAAAGCACCGAAACAAGCCAAAAAAAAGCATGGTATGATAAAATAAAGTTTTCCATTTCTGTTTATAAATACTCTCTATATTACAGTCAATTTATACATACGATTTCGTAATAAGATTTCACTGCTGAACATGACTGATGGTATATCGTTTTTTGGAGGACAAATTTCTAGCTATCTTTCTTCCTAGTAAGAACAACATTTGAAGAAATAAATAAAATTAATGTTAACGTAGTCATTTCCCGATTTGTTGTAAATTATTTGGTATTTTACTAAAACAAATCATTAACAATCAACCTAATTTCAAATATATTAAGTGCACATTTCTCATATATTTAATACAACTTTTGTCAATACAACTTCAATACAATGCTTTACAACTTTTAAACTGACTTCCTACAAAAAACACCTTTTTCTAATTAATGATTAGAGCATACACACAATACAATTATGATATTAATAAAAGATACAATGTATTAAAATCAGATTCCACAAAACTTTTACAGTTATTAGTTACAATGATATTGATGATATTGAATAAAGTTGGAGTGAAATTTTTAGTGAAATATTGTTTTACAGATTTAATAGTGAAACCCGATTTGAGACACTCTTCAACAGGTGGAGTTGTGCTTTCATTTGGACAAGGTGACGTAGGCCAACTTGGTTTAGGAGAAGATGTTATGGAAAAAATGAGACCAGCAGCTATACCTGAATTGCAAGATATAGTAGCTATAGCTGCTGGTGGCATGCATAATGTCTGTTTACGGAAAAATGGAGAGGTTTTAACATTTGGTTGCAACGATGAAGGGGCATTAGGTCGAGACACATCAAAAGAAGGATCAGAAACAGTACCAGGTTCAGTTGAATTGCCTGGGAATGTAATCCAGGTTACAGCTGGAGACTCTCACAGTGCTGCCTTGTTAGAAGATGGTCGAGTCTTTGCATGGGGCTCGTTCAGGGTATGATATCTTTTATGAGTTTATGAATACCTTTTTGCGCTATCAATCTATTCAATAGTCAATTTATACAAAAAGCTATTATCTAAAAAACACTGTAACGTGCTAATATTCCTTGCTCCATTATACTAACTTAATAGTTGTCTACAAAATATTATTAATTGCTATGTATGTTCTTCCATTAGGACTCACATGGAACTATGGGCTTGACGACAAAGGGAAATGAACGATTCCCAATAGAAATACTGCCTAATATTAAAGTAGTTAAAATAGCCTCTGGTGCTGATCATCTAGTTATGCTTAGTGAAAATGGACTCGTGTATACTTGCGGTAGTGGTGAACAGGGTCAATTAGGAAGATTAGGCTCTAGAACTGCTAACAGGAATACTCGACATGGTATGAAACCATTGTTGACGCCAAGTTTAGTTGAATTTAAGGTGACAAAGAAGTTAGAATTTGATGACATATGGGCAGGAACATACTGTACATTTGCAAAAGTGTATGATAAAGAGGATATTTACGTTTTTGGATTAAATAATTATTATCAAATTGGTAAGTAGTTAAATCATGATTGTTACACATTAAGTTGTATAAATGTAATATTATAGAAGTACTTTATTACAGGGTTAAAGGGAGAGGGCACACATTTTCATCCACAAATCTCAAAAACATTTAGTGGAAGAGTATGGAGGCATGTGAGTTCTGGACAACACCATACTCTTGCTTTAGACGAAACGGGTCAAGTTTTCGTTATTGGTAGAAAAGAATATGGCCGTCTTGGTCTCGGTCCTGACTGTGCTGATGCCAAAGAACTCACGCCAGTCCCCACACTGAACTCTTTAAAATGTGTTGACATAGCGGCAGGTAGTGCACAATCTTTTGCCGTCACAGATTCAGGTACGCACTAAATAATATTCGGAATTATATGCTTTAAAGTGAGATCCGTGTAATAGTATACGAATTATTTCGTTTTGTAGGTGATTTATATGCTTGGGGAATGGGTACTAGTGGACAATTAGGTACTGGTGAGGAAGAAGATGTTGAAACGCCTGTCCTCGTAAAAGGAAAGCAACTCGAAGGCAAAACAATAGTAAGAGTTAGTGGTGGTGGTCAGCACACTATAATACTGGCAACAACCCGTCAAATGAAAGATAAAACTGCCGGTTAAAGTTACATATGTTAATGACATCAGGTGCCATATGCATATTATGTGAATAATCAATGAGAGTTGAAAAAAAATTAGATTAATTCAAATGAACCTAGACATTGAATTAATATCATAAAATGTGGATGCGGATTAATATTCTTTAAATTGTGTTCTAGAAATCTAAAACTCACAAGGAACTACATTTATATCTGTATATAAAAGATAAAACTGGCATAAGATGATATTGCGCTTGTAATAATATATTGACTGATTTTTTGATTGCATTATTTTTTCTACTCACCATTATGTATTACAGTGAAATAAACATTTTTCTACTATTAAAATAAAATGTCAATATACAAAAACGTAAATGGAAGTTGAAAAACATTACAACTTCCAATAATGAACATATTATTATGTATCACATATATGAAAATTTGATTACATACCTCCTAACAATAATGGGTCATAGATTATTACAGGTAGCCATTTTTTCAGGCGTAATAGGAAACATTTAATTATACTGAAATTATTGGAATGTAACATCACTTGTGACAGATGCTTCTTAATGTATATAAATATATCAGACTAAGCATTCAAAGTCTAAAGAATGGTTGAAAAATACTAATAATCGTTTATAATTACTGTATGTATTTTATTCCCTTTTGCACATTCTGCTTCATCAATAGGTACTTACACAAATCATAATTACAATCCTCAAACAGTTCATTTTATTTACAACATTGCAAACACTTACAAAAAAAGTTTAGTCTTTAATATTTGTTGATTAGTTACCCAATGTTTGTTTTTTGAACTGTTGACAGATAATGCAATTATTAAAGATTTGTTAGCAACTCACTAACAAGAAAATAAGATGTACAAAGATTTCAAGAATGACAACAAGAGTACCTACATATTCTATTTTAATCTAACTTTTGGGTGCCTCAGCTATTTTACTATTGACTAAGTTTTGTTCCTGCATAGAAAGTTGTGTGAGCTTCTTGCCTATTCGCTCATGAACATCCAAATACTTAGCAATACACCGATCTAAGCATACTGATTCACCTTTGCCTAAATCAGGCTCACTGTATTTGGGTGGTATACATTTCCTGTGACAAGCAGATGTCATACGATTATACATATCAGACATCATCTCGATTTCTAGCTCTTGAACCAGCTTTAGATTTTCTGCATCTAATTGTGGTAATCCCGCCATTGTGGTGATATTTATAACGCCCTTTCTTTATTCGGTTAATTGTATTTGTTCACTTGATATTTCACTGCCAGTATTTTGCAATTGTCGTTTTTCTATCATACGCTCATATCTTTTTTGTTGTATCACACGCCTGGATAGCACAAAAGAGTACAATCCTGCAGAAATGACTACAACCCTGCAAACATTAGACAGATATTAGAATGCACCATTTGCTGCTATACAATGCTTGACATATATATTAAGTAGTATGGAGAGGCAAATGAAATCAATATTGTTTTAGATTGTCAGTTATAGTAACGTTTTTTTAATATCTCCTTTCATAGTCAAGGTATCTCCATCCTTTAGAATGACTTGAAATAATGATAAAATATTTTTGCCCTACCTACCTACCATCCAGTTCCTATTTTTGCCCAATTAGGCCAACTCATTGTGTTTCAACAGAATATAGGAAACAAATATTTTATGTATAATTAACACGTTTTTCAAGTTTTATCTCAATACTCGCAACGACACGCAATATCACTTAGAACCGGTATTGCGCCCTCGTGGTTACATGTATCACTCCGAAAAAGATATAGTATTAAGTGTGATTCTCAATTGAAGACACACTATAGCGTATCACGCAGTGATGTAATTCTGTGTTCAAAAAACAGTTTTGAAATAACAATCAGTTTATAGCTCTATAATAATGTAGTCTATTATAAAATAGAACGTACATATATTTTTCGCTATAAAAATATTAAATATGTATCATGAATTTATACGAAAGATATAATATAAAGAACTGTAGATATAATCTCGTATGTGAACGAACGTAAGTAGGGTTATATAAAACGCGAGCATCTGATTCGTCTACTGAATTCTACGTCGAATCCCGTATGTTCATTTTTGGAACAGATCTCTCTCCACCCTCACCAACCCCGATGCATATTCATACACACACATTTCGCATATCCGTTTCATTTAACGTTTTTGACGTATTGATGCGTTTCAGTTATCAATGTAAGACTATAATGTACACGATGATTAAACTATTAATGCAGACTTTGAACAAGTTCATAAGCACAATCTTCATAATTTTTGTATGTCGAAAAGCTTAAAGTCCACAACAGGCTGTTTTTACCTTGTGAAGAAATTTTCGGCGTAGCAGATAGAGACATAAGAAATAAACATTTTAAATACATAAGGAAGGTTATCAAATGATTGATTGCGGCTACGTGCTTGCAATGCCTTTATTTGGTTACTCCCTTTGCGTACATTCTTCCGCATGGAGAATACACATCCATTAGTTTTTTTTTGTCATTGCATAGATCCACCATTTTCGTGCTTTCATATCTATATAAGATCGTTCATCAATTACACATCACTTTCTTTGTCGCTTTAAAGCTTTTTATTCTCTTCCTTCAGAGACATTCGTCAGATCGAAATTCATTCCTTACATTATTTCCATACCTTCCATGAGGTAGGCACGTTTTCAAGATATATCTTTATACACGTATGCTGAATTATCAGTTTTTTCAGGAAGGGGTGGGGCATGAGAAAAGTACTGGATATTGGGATTATCAAGTATAGACGGGAATGGGAAGTTAATCTTCTAAGGAGTTAAATTATAATTAGGGAATATGGTTACGATAATCGATTAATTACGGAAAACAACAAGAAAATAAAACGGCACTTCGACGTTGAAATTCTCATCCTTTCCCATTTATGCATCACGAAGTATTTTATATTAGTACTCGTTCGTACATACCGATTTTTTTGCTTTTTGATTTTCATTTTTTCATATCTATCTTCCTTTTCTATATAGCAGGTAAACACGCCTCGTTGGGGAAAAGAAAAACAATACCGCTCGCTATTAAATCTACTAAATTAGCGTGCTAATTTATGTTCTCATCAAGAACCCACAAAACAAAACGTGATTAACAAGCTACAAATAAAGACTCGATTCCCCTGAAACTACAGCGTTTTAATATTCTCCCTCGTACTTTTCAACGCGGTATAAGATACACTTTTCTCATTTCATTCCGGGACCTCTATCCGTCAGCGTTAATAATAATAATGATAATAATAATAATAGTAATAATGATGATAATAATAATAATATTTACCTACACGAACGTTTTTATATTCGTATCATTATTTCTTTCACATTTCCTTTGTTGCCTTCAATTTGCTGCTTTACATAAGACGACAGGGGGGGAGTTAAATCGTGCCGTCTTGGATACATGCATAACAAATTCCACATGCCAAGAGGACCCCCTTGTCATGTACTGATGTTCGTCTTTATCTTCGAGAAAAAAAGATACACTTAAACCTTAAGCTTCTGATCATGTGCCATTTCAACGAGCTGTAGGATCTGGCTTCATAGGGTCAACGGACGCAAGGTAGTTAGAGACTGGCATCCAAAAGTGCTACTGTGTCTTCTATTACAGAAAACACACACTATTAATGTCATGTTAATAGACAATACAATCGAAGCATAAAACAGAAAGAACAAAATGAACATATCATTATCTTGGCTTTCAAGTTAAATACTACGACTCATAAAATAAAGTCATTTCCAGCATTAACTTTCATATCTCTATCATATATATTCCACTAATGACAACGATTGACTTTTAAGTATTAAAATATAAATCGTTGTGATTTTTACCTTTTTCTGTCGTTATGTAAAGGACCGGTAGATTGTGCCAAGTTCAGTTGACCCATTATAAAGCATTCTTCCTCGGTGTCCATCGAGTTTCGAGTGATCGTCTCCTCGGCACCAGCCGGTGAGTAATAAAAATTATCTTGCTTGGAGAGAATACGCCGTTTCACCGGGGAACGAGTGGGCTCGGTCTGGATGCATTTGTCGCACTGGCGCACCCGGAATTTGAGCGTCAGACTCGTAGAGGCAGATGGAAGAGGCGAGTCATTCTCACGATATTCCATGTAAGGACTCTCGCCACCAGGAAGATAAAGCAAGTTTCCCGACTCCGACCGTCGATAAGCTACACGTTCCACGGTATTGTTTACGGGGAAAGTCGTGCCATCAGCCCAGTGGCCATCATCTTTTATCGGACGAAAATGCGTGCGTGGAGATGTAAGCAAATCTTCGTCCGGCTCAGGAAGGCTCACCACCTTCAGATTGGAACAAGATTCTCTGCGCGTTCCAATGGGAGTCTTACGGGGTGTCACTGGAAAAAAACAGCTGCCCGTCTGAGGGCTCTTTCTCAACGTAGTCAGGTTGCTGCCGAGCCCTTTCCAGCTCCACGGACCGTCTGTGATTGAGTCAGACCAATTTGTAGTGTAATCTGGAAGATATATCTCAATGTCACATTTGAATTCCTACAGATTGTAACAACTACCTTATCATTAACACTTTTATGTTAATCCTAGATAAAGTTTGCGATTTACCGGATTTATCCTTAACGGCGCATTCGTCTGCATAATCCTCGATGCTAATCAAATCGATGTCCCATGGAATAAGCGGAGAGTCGTGAATTACAGATTCTTGATACGGCGTTCCTGTAGCATAACTACTATCCGAGGTGGACAAAGTGAACGGAGCGTCTGTCGTGTCTGTGGGCCAGAGTGGCCCCGAAGGAATCGATAGCGTGGGAGCTGCCCAAATCGAGGCTGTGTCTTGTGCATTCCCTGGACCTGAATCCCAAAGTGCTTCTAAGCTTTCATCGAACTTTGCTTGTAGCTGTGCCAATTTCAATCGATCTAATTCAAGTTCCCTCTCCTTTTCACGTTCTCGCTCCATTGATTTGGCAAATCCAAAACTTTCCTTCTCCTCTGATCTTCGCGGTTCAATGCTCTAAAACACGACAATACTTTATCTTCGTAACACATTCATGAATACCTAAAAATATTATTTCACGAAAAAAATATTTTAGTTTTCAGCACTTACAACTGACATCTTAGTTTTTTTATTGCGGGATTTGTTATTGTTTTTGCTGTTATTATAATTGATGCCGTTATTCTTATTGTTGTTATTATTGTTGTTGTTATTATTGTTGTTATTGTTTCCCAAGTTCTTATCTTTCCTTTGAGAGAATTTCTTTATTGTAACAGGCTGCAAGGCTGGAAATGCTGCGTAGTATCTGAGCGCTCTATCACGAGGTGTAAGTGCCTCTAAATTCATTTTAGGCTCGCCATCTGGTTTTTTGCACTTGTCTTTTTCATCATCTGATCCTCCTCCTTCCAAATCTTTTAATTTTGTGCACAGCTCATCAACCAATGTCTCAACTCCACATTTCTAGGCATTAAAAGTTACTCTTGTGTAGCAAACTTAGTATACCCTATGAAAAATGCTGTACATCAAATAACTATTGGTTTCGGGATAATTTATATTAGTTTCATAATGGCCCAATTGTATTAGGTAATTCACACTCAACAGACAAAATGCTGATGTTTGCATGCCGCTGTAACTCTTTCTAACGTATGTATTAATAATACATATATGTAAACATAAAGAAAAAGAAACTGAAAGTGTATGTAACGACAGCTACCCTGTCTTTACAAGCTTTTTGCAT
Source organism: Hedychridium roseum (assembly GCA_963989215.1). Classification (NCBI taxonomy): domain Eukaryota; kingdom Metazoa; phylum Arthropoda; class Insecta; order Hymenoptera; family Chrysididae; genus Hedychridium; species Hedychridium roseum. The sequence continues at coordinate 6,471,097 of OZ022313.1, read as the reverse complement.
CTATAAAAGTTCAAATCAGAAAAATTAGCAGCTTGTAGCTTATATGTTATCAGAAGTTCTCAAAAAAACTTGTGAGAATGTTTACACAGCAAGTGCTAGATTTTCAGTAAGATTGGGTATTATTTATGAAAGAACCTACGTTATCAGCAGCACTTGTTAAACATTGAACGACAGCACGCCTCTGCTCCCTGTCTCCTTGCGTTGGCTCCCTTCCCTTGGTACGGGAGCGGAAGCGACGTCCCCCGCTTCTGCCCGTGCCGAAGGCTTCTTCAGGAGGAGTAAGGGCCGAGTCGGGGCGGCGCAACAGGCTCAGCACAAAACGCGAGTACGCAACCGGGTCTATCCCCAATGCGTCCAGGCGCGTCTCGAGCCACTGGCGCAACTCCTCCTCGGCCCTGGTGCCAAACACCCCGCCTCTACCAGGCGACGCCGCTATCCCAACCAGATGCAATGCAGGGTTCCTCATTCCCACTTAGTGAATCTTCTCCAAGACCTGAGGACCCTCATAAATTCTGCTACCTCCGGGGTGATCATCCTCTCTCTCTTGCTATTCAATTTAAATAAACAAGACACTGTTACTGTCAGAGGTAATTGGTTCCTGTATAGCTATTGATTGTTACACCATGAAAGGAAAATAAAATATTCAAACAGTAATATTAAAATGAGTAAAGGATATAAACATAAATAAAGCATGCTCTTACCTATTTACAATAAATTGTTACAATATATTATTGTCCTTTAATGTTTCAATTTAACTGAATCCACCAACCCGTAGCCAGTTTATCTATTGCGGAATCTTTTGACAGCTTTTTGTTTTGTACTTAGAATTTGCTATGTGTATTACATTAATATTGTATCAACCACAATGTCTTTATGGTGACGTAATCTGTAATCTTGTTACTAAGATTAGTAATTAACTGGCTTACACATACGGGTGGTGGATATCTCATCGAGATGAGGCTGGCAGGTCTTAGTGAAGGACAACAATAGTAGTCTCCTTCCCATTTTGACTCTGTAAATAAATGGATCCAATTACTTGTAGATACTTACATATAAGTTGAACAAATGTATTTTAAAAATAAAATGGTAACTGTTAAAAGGTAAAAATAAATCCATTGATACATGTTGAGAAGTTTCTGAAGTAAAGATACAAAAAAGCTTTTCTACCATTATTTAACATATACCTCAGTGTAAAGGACTTTGAACTCATTCTGCTATAGCATTGCTCACATGCATTCAAGATTGCACCATATTTTTCGTGAAATCCAACTATTATTAACATTATATTGTTAAATGTTTAAGAACATTATAAATAATTACGGAAAGTTAATGTTTATTAATATTTATTCCATTCTGTATTGAATAGACACTAATCTCTATTGTCAAGTTTACAAAGTTACAAATTCGACAAAACAAGTTTCACACAATAGCAACAATGGCATAGCCCGTGAAGTGCTTTGCATGTGTATGTATTCTTGGCAAAGACATTGGTCAAGTAATGCAAATAACCTTGCCGATTGCGCTATGCATTTCCCCTGAGTCATAAGTTCACCGATGACTGAATTACGATGCGTCACTCAGACGGAACAAAACAACGACATTTTCGTTGAGTGACGTTAAAAATCGGTAATATCCGAAAAAGTTGCAGGGTCATTTAAAATCGATCATCGATAAAATCGTAATTTCAACGTACCTGCATGCCCGAGAGATGATTTTCACCCCGGCCTCTTCTACACACCCCACTTGGTGAAAAACATGGCGGGCCACTGAGCTAACCTCTCCCCTCTCTTTCTTTGACGTAGTTTCAATGGTTTCAGTACCGACGCTACCGACGAGAAATTACAACGTTATAGAGGGGCAACCTTGTAACATTGCATTGATACGAATTGATCAAGATAATATCACTGTCTATGTAATGTTAGAAAAATATAACGTTACATGATATCTTAAGAGTGCAATAATATTATAATACTTGAAATTTCGAAATTAGCCTATTCATTTGAAAATTATATAATTTACAACTTGCACGAATTTGGCAAGGTCAAATGCCCAATGATCTTTTTTCGAAGTTCAAGATTGATATGAACATATATATAGTAAGGCGGGGGGGGGGGGGGTTTAATCCGTTGTCTGAAAATTAAACACAGCTGTTTTTTCCCTGATTGTAAAATCATAAAAAAAACCTACACGAAATGATATAAAATGTATACTAAATGCACTTGAAGAAATTGTAACGTTCAGATTGCGACAATGATGCGTTCCTTCCGTTGTGTTTAGTGGCCCTAAAAAGGGCCGTTTGTAGGATATTGATATTTTAGACCTTTTTTTCAGTTTTCTTTGGCAACAATACCGCCTGTATATTTGGCAAGACACCTCCTTGAGCAATCGTGACACCAGATAATAATTTATTCAGTTCTTCGTCATTTCGTATGGCTAATTGCAAGTGCCTTGGGATGATTCTAGTTTTTTTGTTATCTCGAGCAGCATTACCGGCTAATTCCAATACTTCAGCCGCCAGGTACTCCATTACAGCTGCCAAATATACTGGTGCACCAGCGCCAACACGCTCAGCGTAGTTTCCTTTACGCAAAAGCCTATGTATACGACCAACGGGAAATTGTAATCCAGCTCGATTGGAGCGAGACTTTGCCTTTCCCTTTACTTTTCCCCCTTTTCCGCGACCAGACATATTTGCTCTTTCAACGTATCTGCAACGTACAGCACACAAAAATTCACAAGTGAATGCAGCGTCTTTTCGTTACGCACCTTCTTTATACTATTTATACAAACGAACAGAATCACGAGCCGACCAGTCAACTTCCAACGTGTTGATATAGCACCCAATCAGCAATCTCCAACGATTCTATTGGTGCGCTGCTGTTCCTTTCCTCTGCCATAAATAGAGTCGCACCACCGTCGTACGGTATAATTCAATTCCGTTGAACCTAACGTAAGGATCTACGTTACCTTCAAGTACGTGAATTTTGCACCATGCCGCCTAAAACTAGTGGTAAAGCCGTAAAAAAAGCCGGAAAGGCTCAGAAAAATATTAGCAAGGCTGACAAGAAGAAGAAGCGTAAGAGGAAGGAAAGTTACGCTATTTACATTTACAAGGTATTGAAACAAGTTCATCCTGATACTGGTATCTCCAGCAAAGCGATGAGTATCATGAACAGCTTTGTAAATGATATCTTCGAACGTATTGCTGCTGAAGCATCTCGTTTAGCGCATTACAACAAACGTTCGACTATCACATCTCGGGAGGTACAAACCGCTGTGAGGTTATTATTGCCCGGTGAACTTGCCAAACACGCAGTAAGTGAAGGTACGAAAGCCGTTACTAAGTACACAAGTTCAAAGTAAATTCTTGGAAGCAGACCATTAAAACGGCCCTTCTCAGGGCCAATAATTATTATGTCGTTGGAAAACTCACGTCACCCACATTGTATTTATTACTAGCTGCGTCTTATTATGATGATTAAGTTTCAGGGTTATAAGCATTAAAGTTTTCAAAGTTTATGTAATCATATTTTTCCAATAACATTTCTAACATTAACATAAAAGTATTTTTTCGAATCCCTCATATAAACTGTCTTCAGAATATTTGTAATTGCGAAGAATCAGGATCGTTCCCTTGGTAAGTGATTTATGGCCCTAAAAAGGGCCGTTTGTTTTTCTCAATCGTAAGCACTTCATTTCGATGGAATTTTTGTTTTTGGTTTCGCTTCTGCTGCTTTCTTTGGCTTCGGTACTTTAGCTTTTATTTTTGGTGACTTACTTTTCTTCTCTTTAGATGCAGATTTTTTAGTAGGGGAAGATTTTGTTTCGGTCTTGGAAGGAGTTTTCTTTTTAACTGCTTTTTTCGGCGAAACACTTGCTTCTTTTGTTGATGATACAGTTACTACTTTTTTCGTTGGAGAAACGGTTTGCCCTCTTTTCTTCGGAGAAACAGTTTGCCCTCTTTTCTTCGGTGAAACGGCTTTTGATTTTTTCTTTGGGGAAACTTCTTTTGTCGGCGAAATTATTTTTGCTTCTTTCTTCTTCTGCCCAGGAGACTTCATGGCCTTCTTTTGAGTAAGCGTATTGGGTTTACCTTGACTCTTTTTCATCGAACTAACGGTTTTTGGCAGTTTAAATGATCCCGATGCACCTTTTCCTGAAGATTGTATAAGGGTGCCAGTAGTGACTGCATTCTTCAGGTACTTCTTTATGAATGGTGTTAATTTCTCTACGTCCACTTCATACATTGTTCCGATATATTTCTTGATAGCTTGAACTGAAGAACCTTTGCGTTCCTTCAATTCCTTAATAGCATTATTGACCATTTCCGCTGTCGATGGATGCGACGGTTTTTGACTCTGACCTTTTGGTTTTGCTTTCGTGATCTCCTTTCCATGAGACTTTGCTGGTGAGCTCTCCGATTTCTCCGAATGATCTTCCACTTCCTCAGAACTTTGTGAGTCATCAGAATCTTCCCTATTCTCCTTGGACTCCATTTTGATAATACGTTTCACACGTTCGCCTTACTTCACAATCCAGGGAAGCGTTTCATGAAGTCATAATCAAATGATACTTGACGGACCATGACGAGAAACCCGAAAATCGCCCGACAACGTATGGCAATTCAGAGGAAGTTAAAGTCCTACTTTATTGTCTTCTTATAAACAGAATATAAACTTCAAAAAGTATGATAGGAAAGAGCCAGTAGGAATGCAATGTGTGCCATGCAATTCATGCATTTCCTTTTATGTTACAGTGAATCATCTTAAATGTCGTGAAGTTTATCAAAACTTTTATTATAAAATCTATTGTATCGAAAGAAGCTTGCAGTACTTAACGGACGGGATAAAAACCTTTGAAAATGATGTTATTCTCAATTGTGTTGTTAAAAAGACTTCATATTCGAGATATGTAGGTCATCAGTACAATGGAAAGGGCATTCAGCTTTTCGTGGGAGAATCCTTTCTCTCAATTCATCATTTAGTCAGAAACTTTCAACTTAGTTGGTACATATATCTATATACATGAATCTTATTATTTATGTAAATTAATATGGTCTTGTAGTGTTTCCCATTTATCGTAAGATATAAACGAGTTCATTTGTTTGCGTGATCATCATGTTATATTGCATGGACAATATTTTTCATTTTATACATATTAATGTATAGATGTCATTACGAAGTACATTGGATAAGCAAATTTGAATTACTTTATGATAGTACTGAAAATTATTCTTTGAATAAAAAAAAGGAATTCAAGTCCTGTGCAATAGAGTCACCATGTTTTCACAATTTTGTGGCCCTAAAAAGGGCCGTTTTTATTTGTTTGCTTAATATACCATTTAACCGCCAAAACCGTACAATGTTCTGCCTTGTCGTTTCAGAGCATAAACGACATCCATAGCCGTAACAGTCTTTCGTTTTGCATGTTCGGTGTAGGTGACGGCATCACGAATGACGTTTTCAAGGAAAACCTTAAGTACACCACGAGTTTCTTCATAAATTAAGCCAGAAATACGCTTTACACCACCTCGACGTGCGAGACGTCGAATGGCTGGCTTGGTGATACCTTGGATATTATCACGCAAAACTTTCCTATGTCGTTTTGCTCCTCCCTTTCCCAATCCTTTGCCTCCTTTTCCGCGACCAGTCATCTTAAGCAAACGATAAGTATCACGTAAATGGTACAAGAATAACAGCAGCAATGTGATAAAACTGACAAATACGCGGTATTTAAGCGTTTCACGTACGCATGCTCACTGTGAGAGCCAATTGGAAACCTAGAATCCCCATGGTCATTTTGTGAACCAATGAATGAAACGGACTACGGTTTCCCCAGCGTATATATAGGAGCGACTTTGAGCTCGAAAAAATATTGTAATCTTGAGTGTTGACGAAGGTGCATCGCATCGCAGAGAAATTTTAACCTACAATGGCTCGTACTAAACAAACTGCTCGTAAATCTACGGGAGGTAAAGCTCCCAGAAAACAACTTGCCACGAAAGCAGCGCGTAAAAGTGCACCAGCAACCGGTGGAGTTAAAAAGCCTCATCGCTATAGGCCTGGTACTGTTGCCCTTCGTGAAATTCGTCGGTATCAGAAAAGTACAGAACTGTTAATTCGTAAATTGCCATTCCAACGGCTCGTTCGTGAAATCGCTCAAGATTTTAAAACAGATTTACGATTCCAAAGTTCGGCAGTTATGGCTTTGCAAGAAGCTAGCGAGGCTTACCTCGTAGGATTATTCGAAGATACCAATCTGTGTGCTATCCACGCAAAAAGAGTTACTATTATGCCAAAAGACATTCAATTAGCACGTCGTATTAGAGGAGAACGAGCCTAAATAACAATTTATCTTTTCCCAATCGGCCCTTTTCAGGGCCAACAAAACTTATCAACTTGGAATGACTTTCTTTCACATTACATAGTCACATGACAAAGTCTTTAGTGATAATTTATAGTTACATATAATTATCAACATATACGTGTAGTAAAGTCAAGTGTCTACATTACATATTAATTTCCTTTTACATATGAAGATATTAATCTTATCATCAGTAACAAGCTGTCACATAAAAGTAATAAAAAGTAAATATCTACTACTGTAAGACCAAAGGCACAATACTTCGTAATTTGTTTTAATATTATTAAGGTGTGATTAAGCAATAAATTGAACGGATATGCAATCTCGCTTGATAAATACATATATGTTATATATTAAAAGTCATTGGTTTAGGCAATCACATAAACTACAAAATATTAATATTATAACCCACGCAATGATGGATTAATTATAAGGACTTTATACTAATTATTTGTTTAGTAGAATGAAAACTGATCTATTTTAATTTTAAAAAGTGTCCTTACAATGCTGTAGTTACCGTACCCGAACGTTAAAGGTGCTAAACATAATTCAGTTTGAATGTAATTTGAAGAAACCGTCAGACGTTCACGTGTCCCATTTACCCATTTAAAATTGAAATGGATATGGTTTATGTAATTCATGCGGTTTAACAAAGATGGTTTTCTGATTTAAATAGGTGAAAGGAAAATGCTGAACGAAAATAATATTACTTTATCGATTAATATTTCCACTATTTAACGAGTTTATATTCAACTTACTGCTGTTTATAGCAACGATATGATACGGTGTATAAAAACGGCACCGTTACGAAACATATTGATCGTACAATTTCAAATTCGTACCGGATTACGGTATTATCGTAAACAAGTGTTTCTGTTCCTTTCATGGCAAATTTCAAGTTACGTATGATTATTAGAATTAAGCAAACTACCTGTTAGTCATTATTTTTAGTCTTGATAGTTTTCGAGAAACTCTGAAAATCGATAGTGACAATTTTCATTTGTCATCTATTATATACAAAATATTTTCGATCAACAATGTATATCAAGTCAAGTATTAACTGATGAATATATGCTGTGTGATTGGCGCAACCCCACTATCGGTTATCTATTAAATAGAAATGTTCGACAGCCAATATCGTCATTTGAAATTGAAGAGCAGTACTGAACGTCTTATTTAAAATTCCGGGTCTCGAGAAGTCAAGTTGTCATCATGCCACCTAAACTGAGTAGTGGAAAAGCTATGAGGAAAATAGGAAAGGCGCCGAAGAATATCAATAAAACAGATAATAAGAAGAAACGCAGAAGGAAGGAGAGTTACGCCTTTTATATTTACAAAGTGTTGAAACAGGTTCATCCTGACACTGGCATTTCCAGCAAGGCCATGAGTATCATGAATAGTTTTGTGAATGACATTTTTGAGCGAATCGCTGCTGAAGCATCACGTTTGGCACATTACAACAAGCGATCTACGATTACTTCTCGAGAGGTGCAAACTGCTGTTAGGCTCTTACTTCCCGGAGAATTGGCTAAGCACGCTGTGAGTGAAGGTACCAAGGCTGTTACAAAATACACCAGTTCGAAATAATTCCTTGGTTTTTACCACTATAGACCGGCCCTTTTCAGGGCCAACAAATCTATTAACTTGTCGGAACAAAAACTCGTCCCACGAAAATTAATCTGAATTATGCATCGTTCATACTATACGAGTCAAGTGGGAAACCAACACTTTACAAGTAATAAGATTTAAAGTGAAATATCCTAAAACGTTAGGTGTTCCAAACTGGTGCTGAACTAATAAGTGTTTTTAGAATAAGTTAATTAATCAGCAAGAAACTAAAGTCATATATACAGTAAACTTTAAGTTCAATGGTAGTTTCAGTAGTTTCAAATCAAGTTTCAATTTAAGTAGTAATCGTTTTCTTCGCTAGGTGGCTGCAGCACTTTGTGTTTCGTATAACAGTATGTACGTTATTCCCTTTCACTTTATGAATGCTGTTGATATTATTTTATGACATCATCAGGTGTGACCAGGTGCGACTCTTCCCACTGTTTTATGTGTGACAATACACGCAGGATTGGTAATGACCCGTAAATCAACTTATACACAGCATTATCTCTATACAGCCAAACAAAGGTCTAACGTACTCTACTGACTTTTCTGAACTAATCAGTTATTTTGTTTTATCCATCTCTGTTAAAAACAACGCCTTTTGTTGGTCCAACGAAATACTTTGTTATACGCATGTCCATTTAAAATAGTGCATTCTATTGGATTTATTGCCCAGGAAAAGGTGTCAGTGCACTCTAGTGCTAATTGTAAGAGGCAAAATGACCCAAATTCTACATTTAAAAAACAGTGTAAAAGCATCATAGAAGACTAGTAGAACAACTTGTGATACTAAACTATTTGTGAAATGGAGTGAAGATGCCTAAGTGTGTTAAATAGGACAAATTTAGAAATAGAAAAACTTTAGAATACTGGTCTACATCTTAAGTGTGTTCAGCGCCGCACCAATCACGTAATCCCATCACCGAGTGTAAGCAATTTCATCTGCCTGTATTTAATTTCGCAAACCATTGCTTTTTCTTGATTCACTGTCATGTTTGGTTAATCATTACACATATTTTTCTACTTCTGCTTACCGTACCACACATTCCATGTATAACATTCGAATTTCCTACTGATTATTGTTACAAACATGAATTTCATATTCTGTTGGGTTTTGTGGCTTACATTTGTTAAATTTAACTTACACATATGACAAATCGACTTCTAAATACTTTACCCTGTACATAAAAAAATGAAAAAGCGAATTACATATTATGATAAATGCATTATAGAGAACGGGAAGACAAATTACAAAACTGATTCTCATACAGTTCAGAAGACGTTCAGCAGCGCACCAATCGCGTAGCTGTTCGGTTGAGCGTGAGGCAGCTGTGCCTGCTCACATAGGATTGGTCAGCCGAGCTGAACTAAAGCATATATGTAAGTAGCTCAGGTTTTTCAGATCATTCGTGCACGGTTCTCCGGCGAGATTATAGCTCTGTTTTAAACGATTTCGAAAAGTTTCTAGAGATGTCTGGACGTGGAAAGGGCGGGAAAGTGAAGGGAAAGTCAAAGTCCCGCTCTAACAGAGCTGGTTTGCAATTTCCGGTTGGACGTATTCATCGATTATTGAGGAAAGGAAATTATGCCGAACGAGTCGGAGCAGGTGCACCCGTTTACCTGGCTGCAGTTATGGAATATTTAGCGGCTGAAGTTCTGGAATTGGCTGGAAATGCCGCTAGAGACAACAAAAAGACCAGAATTATTCCGAGGCATTTACAACTCGCTATCCGTAACGATGAAGAATTAAACAAATTACTTTCTGGTGTAACCATCGCTCAAGGTGGTGTTTTGCCGAACATTCAAGCAGTTCTTCTGCCGAAGAAAACAGAAAAGAAAGCATAATTATTAGTAGCGAGTAACAAATCGGCCCTTTTTAGGGCCAATAATTTATTTTACGAAGAAACACTCGATTTTTATAACACTGCAAATTGATCATAAAATTATGTTCATAGTATTAACAAATGTGATTGCCAAAACTTCATTTAAAGTAGAGGAACTGGTCTGAAATTTCATTAATTATTACTGCACATAAAAACAGTAAAGGTAATGGAGCGTAATTAAATAATGTAAAAGTATGCTTTATCAAGATGCATTTATTAATCGCTGAAGTTGCTCGTAATTAAAACTGGAATCAGCCCTGCTGTTTCCGTTATGGCACCAAACTTAGTATGTACATATATTTATACATATGTATAAATTGCACTACATTAATTAATCGGAATGTTGACAGACTATTACAACAGAAACAATAACCTACTTCAATATTTACTGAAAATCATCACGTCTATAGACATTGATAAAATTAGATGTCTGAGCTACAAAGAAACAGCATATAAAAACAAGCAAACTACTGAAAATTCGTCAGCTAAAATATACGGAGCGTTTAAAGTGATGTCATAGAAATGACACTCGTTTTTGCGTTAACCGATCGTCCGTTAATTACAGTTGAAGTCCGGTAACAGCCTGAATCCACCGTGAATAGGTCGAAACTCGCGTAAACACTGCGGGTTTGCTACTCGGGCACCTTCCGTCACCGTAGCTCACAACGCCTACTTGGAGTTGTCTTCCGTTTTGATTAACGGTCAAAGGACCGCCACTGTCACCCTAAAACAATGAACATCATTCGTTACAATTATCCTATTCAATAGAAAAGAGCATTCAATGTTAAGCGGGGAAATATGGAAACTCCTTAAGCATTCAGGAATTTATGCAGAAAATAAAAATTCTGCTTCTTGCTATTATAAGTCTTTTAGTTACTTGGCAAGTGGTGGTTCCAGCGCCGGGTGCAATGCAGATATTTTCGTTGTTTACTCCCCAGTAACGATTACATTCGGAGTTCGAGATGATCGGAACTGTCGCGTATTTTAGATTCTTCACACCAGAGCCTGTTTGCCTGTCTTTTCCCCATCCGATGATGTATGCCGTTTGGCTGGCAAAACTTTCATCTGCATAGCTTGGCCCGGCAATGCTAATCGGCTGAATCGTGTCTGAAAGAGTACACAAAAATAAAGTGTTTAAATTAAAGGTACGTGTCATGTGCCTAATACTTGGATTCTACAAAGTCCTAAAATTCGTAATAATTTCTATTTTTTATAGTGAGCATATTTAATTAAGTCTATATTCCACCACTACTTATGCATCCTGAAACCTGTACTTTCAGTGTTTATGGACAAAATGAACGTAAGTTTCTTACCACTGAAAGGAATGTCTCTTGGCATATGTAGAAGGGCAATGTCGTTTTTGATCTGTTCATATTCTGGATGTACGGCACCGGTATTTGTCCTCATTGCAACGCCGGAGCCTCTGTAGTCGTCGTATCCAATTCCAGATTTGTTGATGACGCCGAAAACGACTAAGAATCTCCTTGGGCTCGGGTTAACGCAATGGCCGGCGGTTAAGACCCATCGGCTCGAAATAATTGTACCACCGCATTGGGAAATCATGCCGTCGCCCATCAATCGGTGAACCACCGCCATGAACGGAAATTGTCCCTGGTTGGCATAACTTCCACCAGCGATCTTTTCCTCGTCCATATCGTAATCTTATCGTGAAGAAAGTATTATTAGCAAACGTATGAAGAGGGACTTACTCTATTTAAGACATTGTTTTGTGTGAAAAGAAAAGTTAAATGGTTACTCACCGTCCGAAGTGAAGAAGTATCCTAGATCCTTAGTTGCTCTTTGGGAACGATTTTGGAAGTCGGGGAACGTCTCATCTTGCTCGTCAAAACCGAAAGGCTCGAGAGCATCGAAGGATATTGGGGTTCCCCAGGCACATTGGCACAGGGCCGAAATGGCGAGGGCAAGTACAGACGTTCTGATATATTTCGAACACATGATGAACTGATGAAAATGCTTGTCGACGATGAGTATTTATACTCTGGCCGGGTATATCATTAGTACGATAAGTGCATAGACCACTAACGATTTTCTTAGCCAATGCACAGTGACATTGGAAAATTCTTTGGTATGGTATTTTCCCCGGTACAGTCATTAATTCTTCCCTCAGAAGTTGTACTATCACGTTTACCTGTACAAATGATCAAAAGAAGATAGTGGACAAAGTGAGCGTTATTTTCAGATTCACATAAACAACTTTCTAAGAAAAAGAAATTAATATCACTTTGCAAAGTGTAATATCCAATAAGAGAATAAGACTTTCTTAAATAGCAAAATATGTTAGAAATTTGAAACTTTCTTGTGGCGATTCTTGACAGGTCGTCATATTTTTCATATTTATTTTATAATTTCATAAGTTCTGCGAAACATTTTGTCATTACTGATGTAATTCACGTGGACAATTTATATCGATAAGAATGGCCTTAGAAATTGTTAACTCTTGAATTCTAATGCATTCGATAATTATGGTCATTAGTGTCGGCCACAGTTTGGATCAATGCACGAAATAAATGGATTTACTCAGGATATGTAAGTATATGTCTGTATTTATCAAAGTGAACTAAAAGTACTAACAATAACGTCGACAATTTCATGAAATTTTTTAGTGAATTTTGAATTTTTATAAATTTCCCAAACATTTCTTTTCCATTGTTCTATCAACAGTATGGTAAATATTTACATATGTTCGCCGTCAGTTACGTAGCTTTATTTTCATTTAGAAAATTCAGTGCGCAATTTGATATGACAGATACTTTTTAATAAGCAACGTTTCTAGAACTATTCTTGTTATTCTGGTTGGAATGACATTTATGGTAAAGGTTTGAAATTGTATATGTATATAAATCACAGCGCGTGTATTACATTTAGACCGTATTATATTATCACATAATTAGCAGTTATTCAGTTCGAACATTCACAAAAGTTCATAACTACATATTATAGCCATTAAGATACATTTGTCATTAAATATAACAAAATTACGGCTTCGTTCATATGTAGTTCGTGACGTTCTGATTGCAAAATTTGTTACATAGGGAAAATTGTCCTGTTACTTATTATAAGTAATACTCGTTCTTAATGTTAAGTGAACATTAGTAATTTCAATAATGAAGTCCCGTAACTTCTTCAATCCACTGTGCGAAATTCGGTACCCGAGTAAAAACTCCTGGCCTCTGACTAGGGCAGAACGCGTCACCGTAGCTTACAATGCCGACTTGCAAATATTCTCCATCTTCCATTACTGCCAAAGGACCTCCGCTGTCACCCTGAAACAAAATGTTCCAGTCGGTGTAGAAACATGTGCCCGAAGATTTAATAAACTACTTCAATAAGCCGTACTTCAAGGCGACCGATGAATTAATATTAGCACAGAATAAGGTTAACATGATGAAGTAAAATATAGTGTTCGAATTTAGTTGACTTTTTAAATACTGATTACTAACTGAACAATCTCTGGGCATTGATAGACCGTTGTACAGAAATTGTGTGCTAAACATTACTACCTGACAAGCGTCTTCGCCAAGGCCGGGGGCGGTGCAGATGTTTTTATTATTTACGTTCCAAAATCTGCTACATTGCAAATTCGAGATTATTGGAAGAATCGCGTATTTAAGATCTTTCGTACTCTTGCCGTTTTGTGAGTCTTTACCCCAACCGATTACGTAAGCGTTTCGTCTGGCCAAACTTTCTCTGACCCAACTTCTACCAGCGAGACGGATTGGTTGAATGTTATCTGAAAATAAGTGTATTTGTTAATGTATATATTTCTACAGAAACAAAATGAGTTTACACAAAATCCGCCTTTTTGCGCACGCTGCAATAATCGTTAACTATGCTCAACTTATATAACATCCTTTAACGCCTGTTACTCGATTACTCTTGCTTGTCGCTAGCGACCGCAACAGAGATATTAAAACGAAAATTGTCCCATTCTATTTCACTCTAATTGAATTCAGATAACATTTATTCATGCGTGATATTAATGCTTGATGAATAGCAAAGTTCTGTCGAAGTTCACGGAATTTGTTTTCCAATAATATGTATGTATGTTTCAAGATGATCTCGGCTTCTTCGTTAAACAGAAAGGTAAGACAAATTTTAATTCGCAGAAATGTAGGCCATCTTGTAATACGAATGTTTCGTTGTTTTGTAATACGAATGTTGAATGTTGAATGTTGTAATACGAATGAAAGAGATATATTCTATGTAAGTATACGAAGACTAAATACTAAATAATAACCGATGTCCTTGTTTACGTTCTGCAGAAAGAAGTCATTGGAGAAATGACAGGTGAAATTGTTCGAATAGCTGACAAACCGGTATGCTATAAATGAAGAAAATGCTTTCCAATGATACGTAACATTTCATTGTTACGCAGGAACCAGCAGATTGAAACAAGACAAGTATTGATATTGTCCAGGAAGGCGAAAGAGTTTCATAAGATTGCTTTCACAATTACATTCATTTTACGGGCATTCGTGTAAAAATATTTTCGATCGACACTTAATTGAATATTAAGGTACCCTTAGCTTGAAGTTCACACGAAATTGAGTTGTTTCATTTATAACTATGACAATGTAACGAGTTGCTAATGAAATTTACCGTCGAAAGGAATATCTTCCGGCATGTACAATAATCCAATGTCATTGGCACCTGCTCCATACTGGGGATGAACGGCACCCTTGTTTACGTGCATAGCTACACCCGGGCCAACTTTGAAATCGTAAGCAATTCCGGACTTATTGGTTACGCCAAGTACAACAAAAAAGCGCCTCGGCTGTTTCACAATGCAATGACCGGCAGTTAATACCCATCGCTTCGAAAGAATGGTACCGCCGCATTGTGCAACTAAACCACGCTTGATCAGCCGATGAACTACGGCCATGAATGGAAACTGTCCTTCTGTAGCGTAAGTTCCACCGACGATCCTTTCCGGTACAGCCAACGGTTCTTCTGTTACTAAAACGGTATTATTAATGGTATTAATTCAGTCCTAGACTTCCTATTTGCGTTACCGGCACAATATAATAATGTCCTGCAGACGATTTACAAGCTGATCCAAAAGAAAAGAACTTCGGGGCCCATCAGACAGTTATCTTTTCTATCGTATGAACAGCGAAAAATTGATAGAATGGCATACACTTCTGTGGAAGAATTTCTACTGTTGTTTTATTATATGTATATTTATTACATCATGAAAATTTCTTTTTGAGGAAACATTAAAATTTAATTGTACGAGGATAATGAATTTATATAAATATCCGCGAATTTTTTATTGAATCATAAAGAATAGAAAATCTTATTCTGGTAAATGACACTCGTCGTTCGTTATTAATAATAAGTCACTCACTGTCATCCGTATAGAAGAATCCGAGGTTTTTCCTAGTCCTTCCGAAAGGAGCACGATTTGTTTTGTTAAACTTTCTACTGAAAATGAAATTCGATGGGACATCGGAAAATCTTGGAAATCCCAAAACACTTTGGCACAGAGTTACAACAACGAGAGCAAGTAAGTACGCTGGGACAGCTTTGGAAGTCATGGTGAACTGATGCAAATCCTTGCCTTCCTTTCTCATTTATACTCTCGGTGTTTGTATCATTCTTCCGATTTCACGAAATCTCTGAATGATCGACGAGCGCTGAAAAATCGTCAACCGTGCGTTTTCCTTAATTGGTCCTTCGAAGCTTATGCCAGACTTTCTAGATATTAGGTAGGCTTCTTAGGGAAGTTAAATTAATGAACACCGGTAAATACCGGTAAATGTCTTTATGTTATTACTTCTTACTAAATGTACAAAATTCAATGATTACTATTGTACAGAAAATGTCTGTTTAACTATATGTCTTATTTCATGGTGTTAATTGAAAAGGCAAATAGGACGCAGAACTCTGCACATGAACGACGCAATTTAATTGTAATAAAACGTTTTGAAATATATTTATGTTTCACTTATTTACAATATGGAAATTTATATGACCTAAGATACAAACACTTTAGACACAGTCAAGTAGGATAGTTTACGAATTCAGCTATTAACCTCCTGACTGTCATTCATCAAATATACAACCTTCGTACATAATCGCATGTCACGTTCAATTTATTTACACAACTTAACGTAGTCTATTTCCTTCGCATAATCTATGTCTTGCCCTAAATATTTAAGGAACGAACGATATGTTTACAGTTTATTAAACGTAATTTTATAAAGGAAACCAAAAGGTAACTACGGACGAAAAGTTTTCCTAGGGTAGTTCTGTAAGGTGAAGATGCAACACAGTTTATATTCTTCAAAATTACTATTAATACTTTGATTTTCTATTTTTGTACTCCATAGCAAAAACACATGCCAGTGCCTAGTGTTAATCTATGAAGGTCACTGAATTATTTACAATTGCAAAATTTCATCACTTTACTTTCAAAGTGATATTTTAATACCTTGTAAAACTTGATCTTATAATCAGTCCATTGACACAGTCAATCCAACTCGCCTTTGTTTTTACAAAACTACCATAAAAATATTTTTATTCCATGTGACGCATCTTTACGTATAAAACTTAACAATTTCTTATAATATTAATGTATCAGCTTCAACATTATATAATGCTCCTTATAGTCGATGATATTTGTACAATGAACTTTGAGAAATTCATTTCTTTCAATACCTACGTCATTCAATAAATACATTGTGCATAGTCGGACTTATAAAATCTTATCTACGTTAATAATTCTCCCTTCTCGTTCTATAACAACCTGTAATTTATGCTATTCACCGTCCCGTATAGAAATATATCTCATTGTACGGACCGTACAATTTCCTGTTCTGTCCTATTTACATTTTTAGTAAAAAATTTTGTACACGCATACACCCTAATATGGCAGTTTAAAGCTTTCAAAATGCGCACGCGAGGCCATTAAAACTACGCCAAAGTACTATTTTGATTAATAGCTTCGTACAATCGGCATTTACCATACATACCGCGTCAAAATCCATTCACTCTCACAGCATTTGCAAGTAGTTTTTTATACTTAACAATGACATTGCTATCTCCAACGACTGGATTTCGCCGCAGACAATTTAACTGCTCTTATTGGCGTTTAATATAGGTTGATCGGCTATGTTAATAGGTTTGGGAACTTCATAGCCGCTCATTGGGTTTTCTCTTACAATAATTTCTTCGTTATCCGCTAATAACTCTAAATACTTTGGTATTTCACCGGATTGTTGTACGACAGTTGTACTTTGAGAATTCTGAAGGAACGGTTGCATATCCCGACTTCCCTCGGAACTGCTTGACTTCCAAGAATTACCTGACGAAATAAAGATAGATTTTTAATGTTTCATACGTAACGTGGGATAGAAGTATAGATTTGATAGAAATTTTGAAGAGGGGTGGAATATATTAATCACATAATGAATGAAAACTAATGTCCCGCTAATTGACATCAATGAATAAGTCATGTTAAAATAATGAATACATCATTTAAAATGGGTTTGAAAGATGTTTGACAAAACCTACCTGAATTGTTATGATTTTGATTCTCGTCAGCAAAGTAAGCCATGTTAGACACGCCTGCAAGCACGAGCCATGCAATGATCAGTATGTGTTCAAGCGCACAATATTCCGTTAAATTAAAGGACTACGTATCTCTGACGAAGCTGTGCAACAACACTCATTTACAGGGACTTTAATCGTGACATATATAGTTACAATGACGCATGCTTTTGTCGGAATGTGTATGAATATATCGAGAGAACTCGAAGACAAAGATGCTCATAAGAGGCGATTTATAACAATCAGATTCATACCGACTATCGTCATATTCTACATGCAGCAGAATGTTTGTATGCAATGCAAGGAATGAATAAAGGGATGACCTTGAGAGAAAGCTTTTTTTACCTCGTCGAGCCAAGTAATGGCCCGCGTGAACGGGACTCAATATCGCGTCTTCGATGTTGCTTCGGAGAGCTACGATATGTTCGAGGCAAGCTTTAAAGCTCGGCCTGGTGTCGGCTGCGCTCCAACAACGTAGCATCAGCTGATGCAAGACCGGCGGGCAATTGAGCGGTTTTGGCAGTCTCCCACCGGCTCGCACGTGATGAAGGACCTCGAGATTCGTTCTCGCCGGGTACGGTTGTTGTCCCAGGGACGTAATTTCCCACATGAGGACACCGAAAGCCCAAACGTCGCTCTGCGACGTGAATACGCCATCAACCAGCGATTCTGGGGCCATCCAGCGAACTGGGAGTAAGCCTTCACCTTCCTACGACGAAGAGTTTCACTTACGAACAAAGAACTTCATGAGCACACTTGTACAGCGAAATGGTGAGCTTACTTTGCGATAGTAATCGTTTTTATAAATGTCCCTCGCGAGGCCAAAGTCGCCGATTTTCACGACGCGATTCTCCCTGTCCCTGGCGGATACCAAGCAATTCCTGCAGGCGAGATCTCGGTGCACGAAATGAAGTTCTTCGAGGTAACGACATCCTCTGGCAACATCCTCGCACATGGCTAGCAAATCCTGGAGACGCAGAGCGTGAGAGTCCGTGGGTTGTAGGGATCTGCTTGCTCGTAAATAGCTCAGCAAATCGCCAGCTTCCATTAACTCCAGTACAAGTAACGGAGGATCAGTGTCCAAACACACGCCTAGAAGCCGTAATACGTGTTTGTGTCGGAAGTGACTCATGAGACGTGCTTCTTGCAGGAACTCCGTTTTTTCTTGAGCGGAAGCACCCTTCCGCAGAGTCTTTATCGCCACGGGTGTTACTCCAGGACCGTCCAAGTCCTTAGCGTTTCCTTGGAATACCTACGATTGCCATAATTTAATATTTACGTCTTTTCTCAACTTCCTTCGTAAGAGACCTTCATAAACTGACCTCCCCAAACGCGCCGCTGCCCAAAAACTTGGCTAATGTTATTTGCTCCCTCCTGATCTTCGGCAGTGTCGAATCATCCGGATCATTTTGTATGGCGGATGCGTAAAGGGCATTGGACTGAACGAAATTTCCACGTGGTATTTCACGAAGCGTCGCTAACTCTACATCGGACACTATCGGAGGCAAAACGACTTTCTTGTCCTCCTTGCGTTGTCTGTACACTGCTGAAACACAGGAAGAACCTATATTTAACGTAATTTACACCCATCGTACTTCTTTGTTTTCGTACACTTACGACAGAGGAAGTAGCAGAAGCAAACAAGCATGATCGTGATAACGAGCACACTAAAGCCAAGTATCAAATCCAGATGCTGCGGTGCCGCTAATATTCCTCCGGTAGAATCACTGAGATCTACAATGGCGCTGAGTCTACTCCAACCGCCGAATCCGTAGGCATTTCTTGCCCTTACTCGAAACTGATACTTCTGAACCATATCCCCTCTGATTATCCAATAATTCTCCGTCCCGTTGTAATACAAAGTCCATTTGTCAAGTGTATCGTATTTCTGTTCGTCGTTGTCGGTGATTATTCTACCTTCGAGACGGTATAATGTTACTTGCGAGCCGTGTGCTTGTGCAGGTTCCCAATTAATTTGGTGCACAGAACTATGAAGTTTAGTGATACTAGGTACGCCTGGTGCGCTAGGTACATCACCTTCAAAAGGAATAAGACTTTTAGTATCTTAAGTCGCTATCAATCACAACCCTTATTATATCTGCAATCAAATTTATTACTGTCTTACGTACCGAGCGTTTGGAAAGTGAATCTACCATCCAATGGCCATACAAAGTCTTCCGAATAATCTGGATATTTCAGTATCAGGCGGAATTTATACAATGTTCGCGGCTGTAGGCCTGGTATATGGTACATTATTTTATCCTCCAGAATTTTACGTTTCCTGGCAATGAGCCAATTCTCTAAAGCAACGTCCTTGTACTGCAGAATATGACTGATTGTTTGGTTAACAGTGGGCACCCATGATATGTTTATAGAATTTACGCTGGCTGCAGTGAGCGTTAAGTTATTAGGTTCCGGGTACATTTTCACTATTTGCCCGGGGCTTTCGCTGCAGATTTCGTTGAAGTACGCTGGACAAGCTCGAACGAATATCCGATATTCCTGCCCTGCTAAGAGGGGCTGCAATAAGGCAAAGAATCGTCCATTCGCGGTTCGCCGTTCGGTATCTTTAACCAATTGCTCTCCCTTATGTCGCACGCCGTTCACGGGTCTCATGGATTTCCAGTGAACTTCATAACTGACGGTCGGTGCGTTGAGAATTTTCGGAGGCATCCAGTAAACCGCAGCTAAATTTGGAGTAAGTGCTTGAGCAGTGACATTCTCTGGCATCGTCGGAGCAGCGACGCCAGTTCTCAATATTACACCCGATCCAAATTCCAAGCTCAACGATTCCAAGTCTCCGTAATGGTTGCTTAGGGCTAATTTTATTCTGTATTTAGTGAATGGTTTCAGATCTTTAATTTCGTACTCCTTCTCGTAAGTCTGTAATTTTATCCGGTCGTTTACGTCGCATTTGTTTGGATTATTTTCCAAGCACTGAGAGACGTAAATAGTGTAGAGAGTCGTAGGAAGACTGTAGAATTCACATCCGTAGTGAGAAACCGGGTCTGGTAGTTTTACCGTAATACTGTTGGCTGTTTTTCTTACTTCCTCTACGTTGTAAGGTACTTGGTAAGGAATTAGACAATCTAAGACTGGATAAGATTGTAAAGATTTTCCGTGAGCTTTAATACTTCTCACGTTCATTAAATAAAATTTTTTAATGTCGGAATCTTCTGGATCTTCTTTGTTAATGTAATAAATCTGATCTTCGGCGCTATTCGCCCAGTATACATTAATCTTATCGACTGTCAGAGAATCTGGTGGAAGTCCTGTGTGGGGGGCTAAGCTAAGGAGTGATTTGCACTCGCAACCATTAATATCAGCGATATTCAAATGACCTTCCAGAGAAGTCCAGTACATAGCTGGCTTTTCTGGGTTAGTACTGTCGACCGTCATAACAGGAATGACCGGTGGGCTGTATCGACAAGAACAGTCATCGATATGGGTAAAAAATGGACGGACGTTACCGCCGTATAGGTCAGACTGCATTATTATACCCCGATCGCTCGTAGTTATTTCTATCCAAAATAATGACCTGTAACAATACAGTGACACTGTTTAAATGTGAAAACTGTTATCCGCCATGTAGGTGGAACAAAGTGAATATACCCTTTAAGCGGCAATATATCCAAGTTAACGATGCGCTTCCTACTGGTAACGATATTTTCGATTTTAAGAATACCAGCTTCCCATGTAGTCAGATCCAACTTCATAATGTGACTACCGATATCTCGATATCCGGTCGATTCGGCCCAGTACAGATTTCGCGCAACCCAATCAATGCACAAACTCGAGACTGTGTTGTTGAACGTTAATATTTTCGTTGCGTTTGACCCTTCGAGATCTGACGTCACGAGATCCTGCATGTCATTTATCCAGTAGATTTTACGCTCTGCCGCGGAGTAGGTCACTTCAACGGCGATGTGTTTGGTGACCATGTCATTGATCTGTTGGTCCAGGTCGGAAATTTTCACGGCGTCCATCGTGGCGACCAACAACTGCGGAACCGGATTCTCAAACTTCGTGGAGACCTGAATCTCGTCTGTGTAAACACCTGGACCAACTACCGTTCGCGCTCGCACTTGGAAGAAATAAGTTGTATTGGGCAATAGATCGTGCACAGCGTATTCCATTGCTGTTGCTGGTACGTTGTAATCGTCACACACTTGGATCTCCGAATAGTTTTCAACGTACCAGCACTGAACAGTGTACCCTTCAATCAAGCCATTAGCAAACTCGGGTAAATCCCATCTGGAAGAAAAATATTGAGTGTTCTCCAAATGAACGTGGCATACGTCGTTTACGTCAATATTTCATGTAAAAGGTAATGTATGATTAGCTGTTTGTGGAAATATAATATTTACCTAAAAATTGCGAAAATATCTACCGTTTCACTTAGGGGATCTTTATGAAATTCCACGAACGCTCTGGGTTTTGTGGGCTGACTGGGAACGCTCTGCGGTGATCGTAATATTTTTCTCGAGTGATGCGCCGTTTCCCAGTACGTAAATGCCTTCACAGTAACTTCGAGCACGGAATACGGTAGAATATGTTCCGAATTATTATACGGCATAGAAGTTTCCGTCGTGATCTCAGGATTAGAATTGGCATTTATATAATCGGCGAATTTCACTTCGTAAAAGACCGTCCCGTAATTAATATTCTCCACTGGATCCCACGATACATTGAAATTTCGCCAACTTCCTACCACTCTAATGCTATCGAGGTTCACGGCGTGTGGTAAAACCACAACGTTCTCGGACGTTAAGTTTTCCGGATACTGATGAAGGGCGGGGTCCATTACTGCGACCATATGAAGGCCAGATAATGTTATGCCGTTAATTACGGCTGTATTCTGGCCAGATAAATCTCCAATGACAGCATTTCTATCATCTTGCAGCCATAAAAGATGTTCAGAAAAATAACAAAGGGGTCCTTGCATGTTTGGATGTTGCAAAGCAGACACCTAAACATATTTTTCATCATAATATAAACATGTGGCACTAATTCCGTGTGAATCTTGTTATTATAATTCTACTGACCTTCTCAGGTACAATTTTTTGCGTCATTGGTATCTTCTCGGACGTTGGTGCACGGTACACAATAGACCCACTCTCATAGCTCCTGACTATCCAATAGACGTATCTATTTTCAGTATCTAAGGTTAAACCCATGACCTGCTTGCCGTTAAATATTTCATCTGAGTGGTAATATCGTCTGTCTTGGCCATTTAATCGGGCAACTTCAACCGCATGTCCCGTGGACCAGTATAGATAAGCCTCTAACGAATCGATCATTAATTCCTTAACTATAGCTAAAATCGACATAGGTTCTTGCTGGGATCCGTTTAAATTGGCTCTAGTTATCTGAAAAAAATGAATTGATGTTAAACTTTTCCAATAAGGAGAATGGCGCAATCCCAAATTATCTGTGTAATTCTTACAATTTGTTGCTTCGGATTTGCCCAGTACAATTTTTTTGATATCCAATCAACTGCCACGCTGCCCACAGAGTGGATATTCAATTTCGTCTTTTGATGGCTGGTAACGTTGTATCGATAAAGCACCGAATTGTTCCCTACTATGTATAACACGTCTTTGTACCAGCTAACATCGACGATATGATACTCAGTTTCGGATTCCTTGAGACTGGCCTTGTATATTAGAGTGTCAATATTTTCCCCTGTGACATCGCTCCTCAGGAGGCCTTCGTTCGCCGACCACAAAATAGAAGCATGTGATCCATCCCTGGACGCGAAAAATTAACACTGAACCTCGTCGCGGAAGAATTTTTTTTGGTAATAAATAACTTGCGAGGAACGTAATGGCAGACGTACCTTAAGGTGCGTCCTCGAAATTCAGCTGACCACGGTCCCCGACCGGCACTCGTATAGGCAGCAGCTTTTATAAAGTATTCTGATCTCTCGCGCAAATGATGCACCGTGTGAGATGATCCGGCGATGGCCTTTTGATGGAATGTCTCGCCGGTCGATTCGTCCTTAATCTCAAGCTCGTAGGACCAATTTTGCCAGGCTCCTTTGCCCTGTCCACCTAACAGATGGGGCGCTTGCCACGAAACTTTGGCCCTTTCTGCGCCAAGAACTGCTTGTACACCTGTGGGCGGATTCACTGGGACAGGGACTGGTTGACTAGCGTCCATTAGAACGTTAACGCTAACGAACGATCCATCGGATCTAAAAACGAAGTTCAGGTTGACAAAGCTTATCAGGAGTACGTCTTTCTGTGCTTAAATACAGCAGTGCAATTCATGGATCCTCACCTGTCGGGATAGGCATTGTGGAAGTATCTGTTCTGTCCAGAATGGTACCCTTCGGTCAGCACTTCCTCTCCGTTCGTCCAGTAAAACAGACCGTTGGCCATCGCCAGGGAAACTACGTTCTTAAACTTCGGTTGTTGCGTGTTAGCACGCAAATTCAGAACTTCGCGGCCGTCGAGTGACACGGACATCACTGTGTTGTTCGTATGATGGGGTACCAGAAGACGGAAGTTCGTGTGGTCCACTGTGAAAGCCCCGAGATTTGGGTCTTCGAGGATCAAGTACGGCTCAACCTAATGCAAAATAAATAATCCATACCAGTAATCCATGCTCCAAAGAAACGTATGAACCGTAAAATTTTCGTTATTTGTAGCTCTTCACTTTTCATACCTCGTGTTTGACACCGTTGCTTATATCAGCCAAGTCTAATCTGTAGAGCCCACCTCTGGTGACCCAAAAGAGGTACCCATTGTAAGGATCCACCTCTATGTGAGACGGTCGCGTGAAAATCCCGGCCATAGCGACTGTTAAACCTCTTCCATCAAGATTGCACCTAGCTATTTGCCAGACGGTCGTCGCGTGCTTTACTTCTCCCAAGACGTACAAGTGAAGGTTTAACCAATCAACCGAGAGGCTCAAAGGTTTGAAATTTGCTTGGCTAGGGCTGAGTATGACGACGGGCACAGAGGGTTTTACGATCGACGTTTTGTACACGTAACCCATCGAGTCGGAAACAAATAATTGAGCCGTGGCTACGTGAATGGCTACCCCGCGAATTGTGCTAGTCGTTTGATAAACCACGCTCGGATCTTCCAGCATGTCGGCACCTTGTTTCATGACAACGTGTTCCCCGCCGAGAATTAAAACTGGTTGCTGCATATCTCTTGCTGGAAACATTGTGCAAAGATTATGGGTTAAAATATCTTTTTATCTTACGGTACCCTATAAATCTGTTACAATGTGACTGTAAAATTAAGAACCTACCAGCTGGTTCGGGGGTGGTCGATATGTAAATCACAGCAGGAGGACCCTCACCCACGCCGTTCCTCATCGTCACGCTCACGGAATAATTTTTGTTCGGTTGGAGATTTTGAAACATGTAGTGATCCGTGTTCTCGCTTGCTGGTATATCCTGCTCGTGATCGATAAAGTACATTTAGTAATCGATAACGGAAAATCCCTTTCGATCCCCTGTTAAGAAGTAGTATACTCGTGGGAGAAAGAGAACGCCATGCCAGAAACATTTTTCACATAATATCTGGTTCTTGCAAGGGGGAAAACTAGTATTATTAGGGCATTGGGTAGCAGAATTAAAAATGCGTAATTAGCGTAATGTGTTTGTATATATTCTATAAAGCAACAGGCAGTGCAAAATATTTCATTAATGCATCAAACGAATGATAAAAGTATTAATGAAACATTTTTCGTCATCGAACAAACTGTGCATTCTTTACAAGTCTATGTTAGTATGACGAGCTCAAAGTTTTGCGCAAAGCCCCTACACTTACAGAGATTTGCCGACAAGGAGTCTACAAGTTTTTTTCTGTATTTTTCTAACGTTCTCAAGTGGTAAATAAATAGCTTTGCATTGCGTATATTTTATCGAACTCGTATCACGTGCCGACAAATCATCTTCGGGACATGGGAAGGGGGACTAGCTTGCAGAACCAGTTGTATCGTTGACTTCTTACACAACAGTTAGATAGAATAGTAAAGCGAAATAAACTCATATCAAAAAAAAGATAGCTTTGTACATTTGCATAGTATATAGTACAGCAGCTGAGAGAGCACAGGAAATTAGTTACATGTTACACAGAATTGCATAGGCATATACACATTAGACGTGGAAGTATTATTGTATCTGATGAGAGAACGATCTGCAACAACGTCGGTGATTGTACTGAGGTTCTGGCGTGGCGTGTACCTTAAGCTGGGAGTAGTGAGTCCCTTGCAGCCTCAGGACATAGGACAAAAGTGGCCCGTTCGGGAATGGGCCCGGTTCCCAAGACACAGAGACACGGCAGCTGTCTACGGCCGCTGCTCTTACAATTACCGGTGCGGAAGTTGGCAGTCCAGCCGCTAATGTCAGTATCACGACGCTCGGGGCGGAAACTATCGGTTCTGGGTCGTGCTGAGATGATTTCAGAAGCAACGCTACGCGAAACTGCAGCATGGAGAATTACTTAGATTCATCGTACTACGTACTTTCAAGGTCTTCTAATACATTTGCTTAAATGGTTCATCACGCATGAAGATTATTGACGTTTTCGAAAAGATTTAGGAAGTCACGTACCCTGTATTTTGTGTATGGCTGCAAGTTCTCCACTAGTATTTGATCGTCTTCTCCCCATGATTGATTGCGGCAGTATTGCCAAGTTTCAGCCAATTCTTCGTACCTCCACTGGACCAAATACGATATGCCGCCACCTCGCCTTTCTATATCGATGCCTTTCCATTCCAACCTGAGTGATGTCGCGGTCAAAGAATCGGCCACTAAAGCCGGCGCAGGAGGAATGCCGATCTCCGCTTTGAGTAAAAAGAAATATTATTTGACACACGATTTTCATGAACTGTTAGTCTAACTTAATTTAGAGTATAATTATTGGACGGTTTTTATGCTCTGAATACTAATACATCAATATTGAAATATCGACAATATACTATCGTACATTATGGAACAATCTTCGCGCTAATATTGTGCTTAAATGAATGGACAAACTCGCATTTGTTATTTTGATATCTACACTGTCATCAGAAGCTTTTAGATGATAAACAGCACTTGGTTAACGAGTAAAAATTTCACCGATCAAGAGCGCGAGAAGGGTTTACGAGAATATGAGAAAATATTGGAAGTGTTGAAATCGTCCTTCGCGGATGACTGGAAGGTTAAAAAAAGTGATAACGCCAAGCTCGAAGATTTCGATTGCTTTCGCACACTTGGAACCGGTGCCTTCGGACGTGTCATTCTCGTCAAGCATAAACGCTCCTCTGAATATCACGCGATGAAGGTGCTCGAGAAAGAGAGAATCATCAAGCTCAAACAATTGGACCACACGTTAAACGAAAAGAAAATCCTGCAGTGCGTGAAATTCCCATTCCTCGTCTACTTGGAATACTGCTTCAAGGACAACACCTATATCTACTTAGTCTTGCCTTTCGTCGTGGGCGGAGAGATGTTTACTCATCTCCGACGAATGGGAAAATTCGAGGAAAACCTATCGCGGTTTTACGCGGCACAAGTGCTGTTAGCCCTTGAGTACCTGCACTGTTGCAGCCTCATTTACCGGGACTTGAAGCCGGAAAATATTCTCCTTACGAAGAACGGTTACATCAAGCTCACGGACTTCGGTTTCTGCAAGATGATTGACGGTAGGACGTGGACTTTGTGTGGCACACCGGAATATTTAGCACCGGAAGTAATCCTGTCGAAGGGTTACGGCAAAGCGGTAGATTGGTGGAGCTTTGGAATATTGGTCTACGAAATGGCCGCCGGGTACCCACCGTTTTACGCGGACGATCCCATGAAGATCTACGAGAAGATCATATCCGGCAAGTTCAAGGTTCCGCACAACTTCGGCGACGATTTGCGAGACTTGCTAAAGAATTTGTTGCAAGTGGATCTCACCAGGAGGTACGGAAATTTGAAAGGTGGGACGCGGGATATCAAGATCCACCGGTGGTTCGAGAATGTGAATTTTATGGACATTTACAATCAGAAAGTGCAACCCAGTTACATACCTAAGTCCGGAGTTGCCGGTGACACGAGTAATTTTGATCGATACGAAGAAGAACCACTCAAAAAAGAATCTATTGACCGCTATGCCAAAGAATTCGCCGATTTCTAAGGCACTTTTTACCTCTATCTGTTGTTGTAAAATAGTTGTACATGTTTGGCTTCGTGATAACAAAACATCACAGATTTATTGACGTTTTGATAGTTTAGGTCTTTCTACTAATTACTTTAATTACTCGCGTAATTACTCGTGTTAATTTTGTATTTAATTACCTTTGAGCTGTTGAAAATAGCGATTTAAAGCGTCGTGACAACCTAGTACACAATACAGTTCCTTGGGTGGTAGTAATCCTTGCGTCCCATTCTAAAAACGATAAAACCCCTTATTGTCATATTCTTGTAATGCATTCGATTGCGTAGAAAATAGTAAAGTAGATACTAACGCAAACAGCTTTGCAGCTTGTGTCCAATGCCTGTTGCCACGCACCGCAGCCTTTCGTGCACTGAAATAAAGGAAAGAATACAATGTTATTATTAAGTAGTAAACGATTACCGTGTTATCATTACATCATACAATAAAATACCACGTTAATCTTCCAATACTTCATATTCCATTCAGCAAGATCGAAAAGTTATTACGTATTTACGGAGCAAAATTATCTACTGTCATATTTTTTGATCGATTCGATGGCACGTGGCGATGAACCTCTTCATTATTTTCACGTTGACCGAGAGAAGCAGAGGAAATTTCGTTAGACGAAGGACAGATCGTAAAGCTGTGTCGGTGTAATGAGGGAGACGATACCCTCGGTCCATTGTCACGTAATTCTTATATACGAGCATGGCCGCGAGGCGAAACTGTCGTTTTACAAGACGGTCTACGGGCATGTGGCACGTGCCTCAAGTAACGCCTACGTTCATAAAACGCGGCCGGTCGGTCCGTGCCGGGCATGGATTTGCGAACTCAAGTTTAACGCATTAACTTTCTGCACGAGAGGATGTGGGCATTTGTCGGCGACAACAAGCCAAGCGAAGTCGACGAAGAAGCGAACGACGCACGCACAGTCGCCGCGTCAAACGCAATGTCTCGTATTATTTACAAACGGGCTTTTGCGATGTTTACAGGCGCTTGACTTTCAGCTGATCTTCCGCGGAACGTTATCGATCGTTTCGCTTCACGCTGAAAAATTTCTATCAACTTGTGCAACCTTCCTGGCAACTTTCCTGGCGCCTAGTGTTTTTACGTTAACAACAAGAGAACATCGACAATGCGACAAAAATGCGCCCGTACACGCGTCGATACGACGGGGTACACCGTTTACGTGTGAGCAGCTGATTGTAAAAATTAATTTTTTTATTAGTATATTCCGTGTTTCATATTGGACGTTATATCATCAGAATACGACTGAAGGAATTGTAAGTATGAAATGAAAGTAGAGAAGACCAGAAGTGCTGCTCCAAATAAAACATTCTCGAAGGAAATGCATTCGGTTGCATTCGAGACGTAAATATACAAAGGCTATTGACCACACTCAAAAGATTCGAGTGGCAGAATAGTACTCTGCATTTCAAAGGTTTAAGTATTCCAGCAGCGACAGAAGTCGCCTCCTCGGCGCCAGAACCTACTTTACTGTTTCACTGCAATAATTCTGGTAAACAAAATTAGTCCAACACATTTTCTTTAATTTTCTGTAAAATCAGTAGAAAAATAACGTAACGGACAAAAGCAAATCGTCATTGTCTGCTAGCCGGTGCTTGTGAAACGTCTATTTTGAATGCTAGGATCCAGATGCAAGAGAGTCATTTATATCAATTGTCAGGCTCACCAACACTCTATCCGATTCGAGAGGCGCCGCATAAACATAATACCCTCTCCTGACGTGATACAATAATACGCAAATGACCGACATGAAACCTTGCAAAATTACTCTCTCAAACCATTCGAGCTAACGATTATCGGGACGATATTCAAGTACTACGGAATTAACAATTTTTGAAAAAGAGTACCTCGCAGAAGTCATTATAAAAACAATTACAACACGAGGAAAACGTTTTATTACTTAAAAATGCATGTAGAAGGTGAACGATGTTCAACTCTGTAGAACGCTTTATAAAGAATGGTATTTAGCTTGAATGACAAGGAGGGTTTCTTATCGTCGCACATCTCGTGACGCTCTTATTTAAAGGCTGCGCTCTTCGATTCTCATTCTTGCGGGCGTATCTGAAATCTCGAATTTCAAACGTTTATGGACGCACAGCCAGTTGAATAATCGATCGTTCGAGATGATGCCGCGTGTATTATGTGTGCCCGTACGTTTACAATAATACGAGAGCGCGTATGGTGTTGTGGGAGGGTATCACATAGGTCAGAGTGCTTGAAAAGTTGGAGGAAGCAAAGGGATCTCCAGCGCCCGATAAACCATATTTAATATTCATTTTGTCCTCCTGCTAGCCGAGAAACCGGTAAATCATTAGAAATGCGCATGACATCGGGGCGGGAAAGAGATACGAAAAAAATTATAAGTACGATGATTTCACGAGAGAAAATCGACGATCACGATGAATTAAAGATATTTACAAACTTAAGGCCATTGTACCTTCTCCATTCACCGTGTGGACATTTATTTGAAATTTACAACCACCATAAATTTCATTCATGCCAGTACTTCCTGCAAGAGATTCGTCTTATTTATTAAAAGAAACATTACACTTACGAGACACATGACTTATCAAAATTGTTATTTTCTCGTTAGAGACTCGAGTGTCACTAATGTCATTTACAGTTCTCGGAGAGTTATTGGTGCTTAAATGGATATACTCGTATGTTGGAAAAAATATAAAGATCTAAATAGGCGTACCCTATAATGGGGGTTGACAAAACTATCAGACGGTGGAAAATGGTCGAGCGCTGTAGCTCGACGGAGCGACCGCTAATTTCTCACTTCCTCATTAAATCCTCAACACGCATTATGTCCCGGACCAGGCCCTCTCTCCACTCGACTCCCCGTAGATCGTAGATCTTCATCCTACTACCGACGGAGGATCTATCCATTCTCTCCTCGTTTTGTTTTAACCACATTTATCAGACACAGTACTAGGGCAGAGTTTACGGAAGTGACTCGGTAAAGTATATCTTCCGAATGAACTTTATGAGAATGATACTTCAATAAATTTGTCAAGGTCGTAAAGTTGTGAGTCCTTTGGTTACTTTTTATGCCTACTTCTTACGAAGTTTCACAGAATGGAATATTTGTGAATGCGACGATGTCGTTGATATTATTAGTTTTTAGAAAAATTACAGTTTTAATTCGATTTTAATTTTAACATCGAAAATTTCTTATGCATATTGTACTGCTGTTGAAATTGTGTCCCTTTTTTCTCTTTTATTTGTAAACAGTGTATCTGTTCTACGTTTGAACTATCCTTGTCCTAAACGGAGTATAAGCTGCTGTTGAAGAAGCTCTTGCTAGCAGATTTCAAGTAAACTAATTTGTCATGAGGGAAACCCTCGCGGTTGGTGGTCTACATTTTCCACTTTGGTTTCAGTCCTACACACTTAAATGCCCAAATTTCTTAGTTTCTGTCTGGAAGTGCCACGCGACGAATACCAGTTCTGCATTCTCAGTAAATTTTACTACTCGATAATTACCCGACGCTACATATCTCTAAATACCAGACCCGATTAATTCGAATCTTTGAAAGGACAAACATTGTACCTGACGGTTTAAGGAGACATCGTTACGTCATGCGGATATTAATTTCCTGACGTGAAAAAAAATGTGAAAGAGAAAGCTCATACAAAGGAATTCGGAAAGTGTTAGTACGCGGGCATCGAGCTGTGAAATTACCGGAAGGAGCAACAAGTAGGGCCTTTCGTGTTCAGCGGGACCGTCGTTTCGTACCGGATGGTTAATTACTAGGAACTCGGAATACCGGCACGTGAATCATTCGTTTACTCGTGATTTATGAATGGAATTTCATAACGTTTCTTTCGTGTTAATGTCGTGAGGCGGAGGTTAAATGGTACGTTACATTCAGCTAAAAGTGGAGCATCTTGTCTACCGACATCCTCTTAGATTAGGACATAGCTCGACCGTTACTAGCACGCGTTACGAACCATGAAATAACCGGAGGGAGGAAATCGTTTAAAGTGCAATTCGTGTACAAACCGTAGTATTCGGAGCTTTCAACTCCCACATGGACGCCAAGTTTGCAAAAGGTCAACGTTTTCTCGTCACACTACGTTTCCAACTGCATTTTAAGAATACTCGTACTTCGGTAGCTCGAAATGTAAGTAATTGAACGTTTGCGTACAATGCACTGTGATCGATGGGGTAGCTTTATAAACGTGCTCGTAGCACGCGAGGAAGCACGCGTGATTTCCGCGTGCCGGGACGGAAGGGTCAACTTAATGGCCGGATTTTTTTCGGCGCTACGGAAGGCGACACGATAATTAAATACATCGATGTATTATCCATGCCTTTGTCCTTCCAGCCGCATTAATTGCGGGGCTCGTTTCCTACCCTGGAGACACGCGTTGTTAAATATCCTTCCGGCTCGCCGGGGGTCCCTTCTCATTTTCGACCGTTCACTGCGACAAAAGGATCTCCGTTCCTCTTGACGCCGTCTCAACTTTGTCCACCGTCTGCAATCCTCCCGGCGCCATGTATCATTTTACTCTTCACTTATATCAATTACTCTTGGAGTAATCGAGAAGTGTAATAGCTATGTTTACAAAAGTTCGACAGAACTAGTGCAGCTGATGATATTCATGGATAGCGAGCACGTAATTCACCGAGGAAACCGTGCTTCCTACTTTTTCATCTAGGTTTCCACGACCGGGCTAGAACGTACAAACGAGGAGCCGGAAAAAAGGGCGACAGTAGAGAGAGAGAAAGAGAGAGTCGAAAAGAGTAAGAGTGAATCCGGAGTCGCACGGCAATTTGGCGACATCCGCCAGTGGCCGCACTTGTACGCGATCCAATTTAAAGCTACGAAGCCATACGTAACCGACCATTCTTTTATTCGTACGTACGTACTGCTCGTACACGTTCACCCATTCATTGGTTACAGGGTGAGGAGAAAGAGGGAAGGAGAGAATAGGCGAGTAAGGGAGACAGTCAAGGGAGAGACTGGAGTTTGTTTTTATTTGCCGTTTACCGTCTCCGCTGTTGAAATCACTCGACAGGGTACCCCGGGGGCAGCAGCGGAAGTACTTTCATTGTGACCCGAGGGACCGGCGTCCCTTTATTTTCGACTTCGACGTTCACGTTACATTGTTATTAACCTTACTTCCAATCAGCAGAAACTGCTTTACGTGTCTTTATCCTCGATAAAAGTCGTGTCGCAGATAATTTAAGAATTTTCAAAGTGTCGTTCATCATTTATTTGTATGTTTAAAAAAATGTTTGAAGACGACCAATTAATAAAGTTTGCAGAATAAGTAGTTGTACGAATTATTAACATTAGATTAATGAGTACTTTAAAGACGTCCTTACCTGGTCGATCTTGCATCTCACTCCGCATCCCACTTCTGAACTCGAGTCGTCCGTTCGATTCTACAATAAAACGACAAAAATTCCATTAATTTAAACCCACTAAATACAATCTTTAAAAAAAATGTATAATAATGTATCTGGAAAATGTATCATTCGAGTTACCCTGTCCAAGAACGCCATAAATACGTGTAAAAATGCATAATGTTATTTGATTTGCATTTACCAGGTGGTAACTTTGTCTCTCACGAAGAAATACATTCGTTATGGTAATTCTATGTGTGAACGAGAGAATTAATGTAGAAAATTCCCATGCTGGCACATACGATATAGCACGCATGGCTTAACACCCCTAAGGCTATGCAGTAGCAGGTACAGTCGAGAAGTTTTCAACCCCTGACCCTGCTTTACCACCGTCCCGCGTGCTTTGCACTTCGTTCAATCGTTCTTGCTGCAGCTTCTATTTCTCGCCGGACAAGCACCTGTGTTCCGGAAGTGCGTAACGTTGAAGCGCGATCACTGTAACGTCCACATCGAACATTAGGAGACGGCGGCACCTTGAACGAAATTATTCGGCGTTTCATTCGCGACGAGCTAGATACACGTCGGGGGTGTTAATTGAACCGGATGAAACAATTTACTGTCTTTTAAAGCTGGCAAGCGATTCAATTTATTTTGCGTTGCCCCTACGCGTTACGTGTAATCATCCGCGCTCGTTCCGTCCATAGTTCGGTAAGCTTTTTTTTTTATTTTTCTCAAAGAACGGCGCGAAAATAACTCCACAGGGAACTCGCATTATCGTTGAAAAACCATTTAAGATTGATTTATCTGCGAACCTTTTTCATTCGATCAAAAAACAAATCAGAGAGTAAATGGTTAAATCTTTCTAGATAGTTTTATCTTATTGGCATTAATGAGCAAGATACGTTTAATTAGTACACATAGCTAGTGAAAATCTCAGTAAAAAGACAGTAGTGAAGAGATAGGAAGCGTTTAGTAAAGGCATCAGGGAATTTATCTGTCCGAACCAATGGTCAACGTTGATAGTTTGATTGGCAAATAACACAAATTATTGATTGCGAAGGGCTTTAGCCAAGTTTCGGGATATGTATGGACGTATATGCTTTCGAATACTATCTAATCTGTGTTATCAGAAATGGCCGAACCAACTGTGTCGTGATGGGATTGGAATGGACATTTTGGCATGAAATTAATCGTTATAAATTCACACGCCTCGCTCGGCGTATTTATGCTTTTAATAAAAGCCTGCGATAGTACGATCGTAACAATATGTTAAACTGCGATTCCGTGAATTTAATGTGATACCATTGTTGTCATTTTCGACAGCTCGCGGCAAGTCATTGGTCGTTATTCCGCCCAGCTGCCGATTAATGCGAATATCGACGGGAATTCATTGATCGACAAAACGACGAGCTTTCGCGCAAACATCATGGTATGTGTTTTTCTCGCTGCCAAAGCAAGAGCACCGCATCTACTGAGAATGCTTATTGTCAGATAACGGGGAACGAAGAAATGCTACTGTGTTTTCACGACTATCGCCTTCTAGTATGTGTATATATCAATTTTACGATGATTTTTTCGTTATTTTACTCGTTTTTTCCGCAGAAACATCTTGCGGACCGTTCCACGTCTTACGAGCGGGATGCTCGTTTAACTTTGCACCCGATTAATCAACACGCGTGAGCCGCTGCTACACCGTGTACAATAAACATCGTCGTTAATGCAGCGAACGGATCATTGTCCGTGTAAACTCAGGGGTTTTCTCATTGCAAACGTGTACTCATCAGAAGATTATATTCATTCGCCTCGAAGACTTTTGAAACAAGTTCGACCAAAGTTTTGTACCGAACGAATCGCGTCATGTAAGTATTGTCCGTTTAATCAGTAGGCATTGTTTGATAAAGTTGCAGGTCAAAAGGAAGTGGATGTTAAGAAGTTTGAAGTGCAATTATAAAAGCTACCTCGAATGATCGATTTAACGCATCATCATCGGCCGGTTACCAGAATCAGACCTTTCCGTTGCTTCCGTTCTCAGTGAAAAAAAAACCGGACGGTTCTAACGACGAAAACGAACAAAAAATGGGACGAGGAATCACCTGCTAAAGAGTTTCTTTATCTGATCGACGGTAATTGGTTGAGTGTGTACCTGTCGGTCGTCCTTCCGCACATCCGACTCGACCAACGTCTTCGTCACGCTCGACAACCCTCGGCAACTGTTACGTCTTGCCCGCAGCTCAACGTAATCTCGAGGTTCGTAAATAATTATACCAGCTCTTCCCTCGAATTCAGTCACATCGGGACTCAAAGTCCAGCACGTGGACTGTCATTTCAAAGGATTCCTTTTTTCCCAAGGTTTCGCCCTACCATTTGTACTCGATGCGATGATAATTATGACGGATTGAAGGTTCCCAATAGGTACAAATATTAATAATCTACAGCGTGACTATGTGACGTCATTGTAATTTTCGTTTTAACGCGAATTACTTGAACGACGTGGCGTTGGTTTTGGGTTTTCACTGGTTTCAGTGGTTTCATTAGCGAGAGAAAACGAGGAACTTGATATCGTGGAATCCTGACGCGAAAGGACTGCTAACTTGTTCGAAAACTGGCTGCACCGTGATGCTTCAAGTTTAAGGGCAAAGGGTGTCAGGTTTTTTCGCCTGGGTTTTGCGGGAACATGGTCGCACGGTGTTGGATGTACACCGGACAGTGTTCGCTCGGTTGGAACGTCCACGTATAAAGTTCGGCACGGTAAATGCCGCTCCGGCCGTTCGTTTTC
This sequence comes from Hedychridium roseum, assembly GCA_963989215.1. Classification (NCBI taxonomy): domain Eukaryota; kingdom Metazoa; phylum Arthropoda; class Insecta; order Hymenoptera; family Chrysididae; genus Hedychridium; species Hedychridium roseum. Next base: position 6,435,361 of record OZ022313.1, on the reverse strand, counting down.
GTCATTCCGAAATGCGTCCGAACGATACTTCGCCGTGCGGGACGTTTGAATGCACGTGGAGGTTGCATGCGCTTAGCAGTAACGCCAATTATTCTCGTGTTACGCGATGAATTAGAAAGATCCACATCAGAACGGCTTGCGAAACTCTGGCGCTTATTAATGTCCCGCATAGGTGATTTTTTTCCGCGAACAGTTTGACGCGATGAAAACGTTACCGCGAACGAACCTCTTGGTCCTCCAGTTATTATTAGATCATTTATCAGACCCCTACCCTTCGTTCCGAAGTGCCTGCATCACTGGGCGAAATTATTGACCGATTAATCGTCGATAGTCCTCGGTTTTACAAAAGACATTTCATTTGTATGAAACTGTGACGCAAACATTCGAAAGTGAGACAATTGGAGAAAATATTAGAATGTTCAAGACCTTTTGATCCACTCGAACTTGTTAAATTTAATTAAGATACGAAATTAGCTAGTGACAGTAGTTAATTTTAAGGCAGGAAAGAAACTAAATAGAATCCATCAGCTGTCGCTCGTTTCGGTCCAGGAATTATACATGAATGCAGCGTGTATGTATGTCAATGTACGTGCACGCCTTTTAATTGATCTGACGTCATACAGAGAGCCCCGAACCTCGGTTCCCAGGATTTGTTTGTGTTTAAAAATTGGGCAGGCAGCTTAGCACTTAAGGCAAATAAGTTCTTGCGAAACGATTGTAACTCTTGTCCGTAACGGTTTTTAACGAGACCATTCTTTCGTACTAATGACATACATTTCTAACTGAAAAAGAATTCCCACGAGAAAGTTTCTAAATAATTGGACATGGTATAATAAAAAAACTAATATCAGACGATATTTATATGCAAGTCGTCACATTTGAAAAATTGACAATCATCTTAATTTAATTCTCAGCTGTGTCAAATCTCTCAAGTATTCCTGTCGCTGAGCTGAATAAGATGTCATCAGATAGATGACACAAATGTGTAATTGATCACCAGTATATTTTTCAGGGGACTGTGTCCACCTTCGTCACAGTCACTCGGAAAGCAAACGTATACGAATTTAATGATCCTTTCTGGATGTGGGCTCACCCTTATGAGTGGTCAGCCAGACGCATTAATACAAGTGTACGGGTACGATTTCCCTTTAATAGGGGAGTTGAACCCTCTTTCTGGGAACTGCATGCTTTACATCTTCCAATTTTGCTATGCTATGATCTCTGTTATATCTTTTTCATCCTTCAATCTCATTTTTAAAACTTTTTCCAAGATTTAAGTATGGGCCGTGTTAAGAAAAAATACTTATCGAAAACATTGTATTACAGTATCATTGTATGTTTACTTTTCTTTTAGCTAATTATAGTGACGTTAATAACAACTGAGATTCCTGTATTGACTAATTAATTAGGACGGTCAAACGTCGTTTCAGCATATCTCGTGTATCGCAAATTTTTATTACCGTGTATTTAATCTGACACTCTCGGTAGAAATACGTCAGGCTGGCACGTTCCATGAAATTCATTCACGAAAGATAATCCGCAAGCTAGTTCTGACGTGGCCGCAATCTTAATGATGAGTTACGAATACGAGATCATTCACAGGCCGTCGCAATAAATAGAGCGTCCGATCGTGCGAGACTTGAAAAGCGATTTCGAGCGAAATTCACACGATCATCGATGGAGTCCGAGGTGAACCCCTAGGAAGTCACGAGGTACATTGTAGGTGAGAGGATGTGGCCGACAGGAAGTTCATTGTGTACGGCTACTCATATAACGTTGCAAACGACGGACGATCCTGCAGATTCTACGTAGTTTTAGACCCGTCCATCGAGGACAAGCATAATTCTGAAATTCGCTCGACAACCGGGCGCCTATAAAAAGATTCATGGTCTACTAACAAGATTAGATTATACTCATAGAACTGGTTTGCAGAAATCGGCAACATTTTCCCATAATCATGTAAATTACTGCCCCAGCTTATTTCGTTCTTCCACCTTTACAGAATGTTTATCACGGAAAATTTACACATATTTCCGAAGAGATTTTTCATTTTCTTGCGCCAACTGTTTTTCCTCAACATACGGTCAACAGACGAGAAGTGGTTAGCAAATTGTTATTTCCACATGTCAAATTATTTCAAACAATCGAGACGTCATTAAGTTTCAGCTGATATTGAAGAGCGAGATTGGAGGAAAGAAGTCGCCGGACCGGGCATCGATGGAGTTTAGAAAATTCACCGTCGTGGTTATGCAAGCCCACGAGGTCATCCTAAGCGTCACCCTGAGATACGATAACGAGCTTATTACTATTTGTGTTTAGTAAATCCCACAGGCGCCCCTTCTGCACTATGTGCCGTTGTAAACACAAATTTTCATCGAACCGTTCGCCAACGTTGTCGTTTTTCCGCTAATATCTCATAAAAATACAAAAGGTCAATGTTGGTATACAAAATCATGTTTACAGCTTTTTATATTCAATTTGGAAGTCCCTGTGTGAGATGCATTAACAACTCGAGTGATTTTTATTTAATTGTAAGTTAAGAATAAATGATCACTATTTAGACACAGGACGATGAATTCCAGAGCAACTTTATTATATTATCCATCGAAAATAGTTGTTGTGAACTGAAAACTATCGATCAATAGAGAACATGTTATCTCGATAAGGCTTGGTTTTTTCCCCCTTTCGTAAGCGTTAAGTGACTTATACCCTCGATAAGGAATCACAGTTTTCGGGATTCCTATTTTCATATATCCAACTGGAGGGATAATTGAAAGCATGCTTTTCAACGGTTGAAGAACCTGGGTTCCCTTCGAGGTCGATGACACCCTACTCGACCATACACTTTTAATTGAATCGATTTTGGTAGAGAAATCTATCATTTCGTGAATCGCAAGTATTCCTAGATACTGTCAGTCCTTGCGGTTAATAAGACTGCCATTGTTGGCTGTTTGCTCTGCAGATTACGTAAAACTTCCGTACCCTGAGAAATTCTAAAATGTGCATACAAGATCATTTTTTATTCAAACGTTATTAGTCATTTCACATTCCACGAAACTATTTAAAATTCATTAATTTGAAACGACCAGTATATTTCGCGTGGATTGATCGATCAAGAAGAAACTGCGGATCCAGCGTGCTGTCAAAGATTGGTAAAAACGGAGTTGATACCAATTATCAATCAAGCTCGACCGTCTGAGGAACCATCGTCGGTGGTTTCTTCTCGGTTGCGCCGAGTGTTAATTCGTCTGAACACTCCGTTCACTTTGTTTTCTACATCGTAACGTACGCACTTCCCAGATGGTTGATTTTATCGAAAAAAGGGATTAACTCTTGACTGTATCCGTTACGCGCCGACTTCCATCCTCGAGACTGTGCTTATGTACTGCGATGATGCGCCGTCGTGTAGTTAAGTTAATTAATGAATGGTACAGTCGGGATGAAGAGTAGACTTCAATTGATACGTCCTTCGCTCGCAGTCGTTTTTGTGCCGTACTCGATTCACCAAAAGAGCACATTTCGCTTATGAAAATCAACGGGCGAACAGTTTTTCTAGTTCTACTAAATTAACGAGAAAATGACAAGTTATAATTAACGTACATTCATGTACGCTTTGTGGTTTGTGTTTTCAATTTGCGCGACTAATAAGAAAGTTATTGCGGCAATGACCGCGCTTTATAAATTCCTGGTTGAAACAACGAAAGTCTTGAGATAACTTTCCTTGGTGCAAAAACTCATTATTCAAACCATTTGTTATCGACGCTGAAAAAGATAATAAAAATACTTTTACAGCTATTTTTGTCTTATGGTTAGTCAGATGTAAATTTCGCCTAATCAAGTGCTGCATTTTTTATGGCTGTTGATGAGATCCGTACTTATGATCTTCGTATCTTAGAGTTCAACTATTCGGGTGACAATGATAAGAGAAATTAACATTCTGCTCGAAAGTACGAAGCACCACGTGTCCCTGCGCAAGGTTTCATAATCTGCTGTAATTTTATATTATCGTGTCGGCGAGTACATTACCGTTGATTGCCGTTCAACATCGTACGTTTAGCGCATATAAATAAACCGTCACCTCGATTTCTTAAACAGACGTTTATTAGCGAGCTGACTTTTATTTCTTTTCCATCACGGCGCATATGTACATAACTGTATGAGTTCCGATTACGGGAAAAACATCTTCAACACAATTATACCCATCCCTGTATGTGTTGAACATGCACGAAAACTAAGTGTATCTTGCACACTAAGGGGTCCAAAAGCATTCTGATAATGGGGTACGAATAACCCACATGATATAATAAGGACGTATATTGCATTAATTAAAAGCCGTAATCCGAGCAAACCGATAACACCGCTGAGTTTGTACAAGCAACGGTATAGTTTAATTAAAAACAGATGTTCATCGATCTCAGATGTGTATTGGTGAAATTTTTGGGAACGCTCGTCAAAACAAAACTCATGAATGTTGTTTTCTTTCATTACAGTTACCTGATTTAAGTCGAGATCTGGACATTTGGAGGCGCATTCTTCTTGAAGGCTGGCCGGAGCGTGTCGTTCTTCGAGATCTTCCGGCAGGAGCGCAATCGCGCTTCCCGCCAACAGTAACACCTTCAGTAGACCGCATAATCCCTTTCCTAACATAATACCTAGACCCGTTCCGGAAGGACCCCTCGATCACCCTCTTCGCAATCGACTTCAACGTTTTCAGCTGCCGATCGTCGTCATCGCCTCGTCGATCCTCAGCGACTCAACAGGTTACCCAGCCCATCAGACCGGACATCTCAACAACCGTACACATCGATTCTTAAATCGCACCTGAACAAGGCGCGCCGATTCTAATTCATAGGCATCGGTTCAATTTATATACGTTTTGTGAAAGAATATTTCGGGGAAGTTGATGTCACTCCTGATGAATTTTTCGAAGGAAAGATTTCATTTTAGAAAGAAACAATGCACTGGTTGGGATAGCTGTCCGAAACACAGATTGATTTTCTTCTACCTGTTATCGTCCACTATGTCACTCTTTGCAGTTATGTCCCGCTGTCCTGATTAACATAAAATCAGGGAATCACAACGTAAATGATCGATTTCACTTTTACATTCGTCGAACACGTTTTCAGTTTTATTCCAATGGCACCACAGAGTCAGTGAACATCTGCATTGATTAAAGTTAAAGATTATAAACCGCGTAAATGTGTAGGATTGTTCGTGACACTGCAGACGATTTTTATAGTTTCTTATGTCACTAAATGTCGTAAAAAGATTATACGAGATCGGCGCTGCAGTTTAAGATAAAAACAATTGAACATTGGCCGAAAATAAGGAGCACGGCAGATTTTGCCGGTTCTGACGTATCGTGCGACGAAGCTCGTGATGCTACCCGACGTGATGGGTGTTAATGCCTGGCGAGCATAAGAGCAACTGACTCCGAATGGCCACTAGACGTTCAACCGTCCGCCCCCACCAGGGCAACCCTTATCTGTTGCACTCCCCTTGAACAATTCCCTCCAGTGGTTCGAGGAGTGTAGGTACTTTGTGTGCTGTCCTCAGTCGCACAGACACAGACATCCACACACGTGTCGCCGGCGTACAGAAGAGAAGTGATCCGAACCTTCGTTCATGCAGGCCCAACTGTGACCAGTGGTCAATTAACAGATTGACCTGTCCTTACTATACTCGTAAACTTTCATTCATACATTCGCACGTGCGGTTTCAACGGCCGTTCACGTCTTCCTTAGAATCTTTTTCCATTAGCGAAGAATGGAATACAGGTATGCGCACGACAAGGAAAAACTAAAAAGTGCATGCGATTTGTTTAATTAGCTCACAAAGTGCAATGTTAATCGAAAAATTTCGTTTTCACTAAAACTACACGTGCTCAGATTGTTGCAATGATTGTAACGGCAATTGTAATTCATCATAAAATTAAGGCACACAGTAATTTATCAGTAGATATTTCAAACTCCCTTCCAGTAACGATAATTTAGGTTTTCTGTAGGACTCAAAGTAAGGACGGTTCTAGATGCGACGTTTCTGCGTACAATTATCATAATACAAGGTCACCTTTATAAAAATTGTGAACAACTGAACGGTGAAAATGAATTAACAGCTTTTAAATGGAAGAAGTGGTAGCACTGACGTAAAATTCCTTCATCGTTTATTAGAAGTTGTTACCGCAAGAATACAGTAGCGCTCATAGACTGGCCAAGATGATGACTCATTTCAGCAGATTAAATCTGCACACCATGAGGAGTTCATAGCTGCTGTTTATCCTATCATTGTTAGTCACGAAGCAGCGCGTTTTACTTTTTCTTTACACCGGAGGATCCCTTTTTCAAAAAAATTGTCTTTCTTCTTTTCAGATGAAAACCTCATCGTTATTAAGTTTTGCAAATCCTTCCCGATATACGCTATAATCAACTAGTCTGAAAGTGAATTTCAATATCGTAGAATTTTATCAAACTCTTTTTTCAAAGATTCACTCTGTGTAAAATAGATAATTCTTGAAAAACGGGTTGATGAACGTTCGTCACTAATCTCAGGTATTTTTGACCCAGACGCTTTATGTCATAGTGGCACTAATCTTAAAACGCTTAGATCTTGCTCGTCTGTCTTTCCTTCATTCCCTTTCCTTACGAGTGACAGAAGCTGCTTGAATTCTTTCCCCGGGTACGTCACATATCTGACACTTGCTGAACTGGTGTGATTATTCAGTGGCAACTTGTGAACAAAGGGTAGGGTTTTAAAGATAGCAGATGTTCCGTGAATTCCACGTCACGACAGAATTGTCAGAAATCTAGTATCTAATTTTTCCTTCGATATCGACATTGTAAATAATAAAAAGCGTACAATCATAACGTACATGGTCGCGATCTGTGTATTTGGTATTATTGCGAAATGGAAAATGTCCAACTGGGTAAACTCATTAAAGGACGTAATAAGGTGATCCATTGGCGAATCTAGATCGTCACGTTATGGAGCGATATGTCGATCCGTGGCACGTTTAGTTTCAGCCCAACGGCGGTTACAGGTTACCTAGGGCTTCCTGCGGAAATGGCCAATATACTCCTCCGACCTCCAACTCACTCAGTCACTCGCTCAGTCGGATCACTCCTGTTTGGTATACCCATACTTCGTACCCATATGATCGCCCTGCAGCACGACACGTACTCGTTACGGGTCATCATCGTGATCTATGCGCTTACAACAAACGTTATATCCTTAATCTCTCGTAGACAGTTAATCCTACGCACCCGTGTTCGTTGCCGAAAACTCGTAAATTTGGAAATTTAGACTTTCGGATTCACGCCAGATTCTTTTTAAAAAAGTAATAACGTATGCTTCGTACTATCGAGCAATTATAGCTTTCATGTCAAGGGTCCGTACCGTGAAAACGTGCTTTATTTATATCTTTTTTGCTTTTTGTGTCAGTGTCAGTACAAATCTATGCAAGGTTGTCGATATTAGTATACGCAGTGACGCCAAGTTGTTTGATATTCTAATTGCAAGGTAGTTCGAGGTTGGCCTAACGTGAAGAAGTGTGTCGTCGACGGCACATTTGTTTTGCATACAACATAATTGTAGAATAAAAGGAAGAGTTTCGTCGGAGATGTCTAGACGGATAGTCTGGGTGCGCCCTGCTTAGCTCGATTCAACGGGAGGTGAGCTCTATTAGGCCAATAAAGTATATCAAAGAGGAGGAATGCGCCCAGACGTAAGTGTAGTGTCCTTCTGTCCAACTGCGGACCGGTGCTAATATAATACGGGGTGCGGGTGGATGGTCACTATTGTAATTAAATAAGTACTTCTTCTTAGAAATCCATAGGATGACTTGCAAGTAGCTATTAACGTTTGCTAAAGTCAGTGCTCATGATGAAAACAAAAAAGTTCTTCTAACTTCTTCTAAATATTCCTCGAAAGTAAACAAAATTTAATACAATAATGTTTGTGTGTAGATTTTAAATGCATGCTTTATTATAGTTTAACGAATTTGTATTGAATAATATTAAGTTCCATAATTTGTTTAGCAATGTCCTCATCATGCAGGTAAAACATAAACTTCACAAGCTCATGTGTTTTCTGATGTATGCACGTGACGCCGCTGAATCACGGCAACGTTTTACAATTGTGAGATTAATTTTGATTCTGTAATTAATGACGTTGTTGATCCGCGTTTTCCTTTACACTTCACACGCTGCAATCACTTTCCTAATGCGCAACAACGCAAGGAGCGCAGTTCTGTACGCGTTAAAATAACAATTACCGCTAATTGATAAAACGTGTAAATGACTTCGAACAAAGTTCATCTTGGAACATAGTGTACTTTTCAATCATACTTGATAATTATTATCATTATCGGAAATTAATTATGACCTGTCACTCGCGGGTGAAAGTCGCACCTACAGCGTAAATTTAGGAACGTTTAGACACGGAAACGCTATACTCTTTTATTGTATACATAATTACAAAATGAACACATGCAATCTTCTATTAGACATGTATTTTGTATTCTCTTTCTTTGTTTATTAGTATTGCCAATAAGTAATTTTTAGTACTTCTAAATATGGCCCTGGTTTTTAATAAGGTGAATGCCATCTTCGGTTACTTTTATATAATAGTCTAATGGACTTTTATCTAATGCCTACAATATAAATTGTGTCTAATTCTTGCGTGTAATATTAATGTATTGTAATAGCAGAAGTTAATCTGTAACATTGTGATTGTAAGACGTGAAGAAAATTATTTTAATTTGTTATCATTTGATGTAAGTTCAATTCCGCGATTCCATGTAACGGCATTCACAGGAATTGAAGGCCAGCGATACAGATGGCAGTAAAAGAAGTATTGACGGACGCATAAGATAATTACGAAATTGCTAACATAATGTCAAACCACAGACCAGGTATAGGGATAGACCACTCATGCAACGTATTTTCGTGTCACCTCATTGTGGGGCTCTAGAGCCCCATTACCATTTTCGTGTCACACCCAACGTTATCGTCCGGGCACAGTACATGTGAACGCTACGTATGGCAGGAATTAAAACTAAATTTTAAAGTTTTTTACAGCCGCGTATAATGTAAACACGCGCTTAATAGCATTAGCTTTCAATTGTTTTTCTTTCTCCACGGGAGTCCACTTTCGGTTTAGTAGATGTACAATTGGCCAAACGCGATATTACGCTGCGTTCATACCGAGACGGCGGTTAATGTGACGGAGCCTTTATTTGGATTCGCTCGGAAGAGGAGACGGCCAAGTTCGAGTTGCCGATTCTTTCAAATTTTTTGTAACATCTAGTACTCTCCTCATACAATACATTTACAAAGCCGTTCGACTCAACTTTAATTGCATCTTTCCACTGCTATACATCTCCTGCGCTCCAACCAGTACGAGCACCCTTGTAATTTCCCAATATGGAGGTCCCAATATTTTTCGGGCATTTTTCGGGCATTTTTCGGGCATTTTTCGGGCATTTTTTGAAAAACATTGATAAACGTGTGAACGACTTTCAACTCTATCCAACTCTATCTCTGATGTTATCAACCATTTACAAATGCTCAATCCTAGTTCCGTAGATGGTGCTCGAAATAGTGAAAAATATTTAGGAAAATAATAATTTTCTTTGGCTTTAAGATTTTTTTATCTACGTACCATCTTACCTATGTTCAATAGGAACGTAAGTCAGAAAAATAACTTATGAATACCTCTTTAGGATTGGTCTAGTTATATATTTCAACCAATTAAAATGTGGCATAAGCAGAAGTGAAAGTCACGGACTTGACAAACTTATTTTTAGAATCTCAATACATGCGGTCACGGTTTGAATATTTTAGCTATCACAAATATTATCGAAAAGCACGAGTTTTGTAATTATTTCATTAATTACACAACCGATAAGGAACTAGAATATCAAAATAAAAGCACAGTTGTCGTCGCCTTCAACAGATTTCATTCAATCCAGTTTCCATTGCAAGAGAAATTAAAACCATTTGCGACATACAAAGTCGCCAAATACCCGTAACATAGCTGTGCATAGCTGTAATCATCCAACATGGAGGTAGAAAATAAAGTGGACGTCGAGCTTGATAAAGAGAAAAAGTCGTATGTCGGAATTCCAGAGGCTGATTTCGTAGTAAGTATACTTGTGCGAAAATCTGATGGTGTCTTACTTGTATACTATATTACAATTACAATAAATTCGTGTAGTATTAGATTTTTGTAGGTAGATTGCATTACCCCGTACAATTTAAAATTAATTTTAAACGAAAATTTTGTGTTACAATAGTACATTGATTTTTATTAACATTATTTCGTGTAAGAAAAGGGGGACTTACTCCGTATCTTAAAAACATAATAGACTTATAAAGTACGACTACTTAGACAGTGATCCAACCTTATATGGTCATAGAAACAGAAGCATGACAAAGACAGATTTCTTATACCTTTTTTAAAATAAATTTAGGACGATGTGGATGCTTTTATGGCAAAACCAGAAAATGACTCTGTGGACAAAGTACTCAAGAGGCTGGATGAAAGTTACAGCAAATATAAATTCATGGAATACAACCTCGTCAATAAGAGAAGACGGTTGAAAGCACAGATACCAGATCTAGAGAGATCATTAGAGATGATTGAAAAATTACAACTGGAAAAAAATAATAGCCATGATCTAGAAACACGGTTTCTACTGTCTGAGCAAGTTTTTGCTAAAGCTATTATTCCACCTACCGATAAAGTATGTTTGTGGCTTGGTGCAAATGTTATGTTGGAATATACTCTTGATGATGCACAAGAAATGCTCAGCAAGAATATTGAGGCAGCCAAGAGGAATTTAGGATATGTAGAACATGATTTAGACTTTATCAGGGATCAGTTCACAACAACTGAAGTAAATATGGCACGTGTCTATAACTGGGATGTAAAGCGCAGAAAAGCAACAAAGGCTTCATGAGATCTTTACTTTATTAACATTATCATACATAAGAGTTGCCTAATGTATTCCAGGTAATCTATTTATACATGTATACTTATGTGAAACTTGAGAAAATTACAGGAGTGATAGATATTTATTAATGCTCTTGTTTTAGGTTTCTAAGATCACCAGCAAATGGTTTTGTGACTAAATTTGTATTGTTGTAAGTCTGTGGACTGAAAGACGTTTAGTCATAAGACAGATACTCTGATATTTATGTATGTTATCATAAATACATCTTCATTCTAATTTAATATCTTGCTATTTTGCATAGTTATCCTAAGATCTTGCATTTATTGTGGCAATCAATGACACATAAGAATATCATACACTACATTAAACTTGTCTAATTCCATAGACAGGAACAAATGGCTATGTATGAAGAAGAAAACATTGCAAAATATACAAACGTATGAAACTTAGATATTTTATTTTAATCGTGAGATCCATGGTCTTCATATCCTGCTTTCTCTTATCATTACCAGTTACAATACTATAAGATATATGGATGACATCTAATTTAGTTAGGTCATAATATAGTATGAATCAGACAACAAAAGGAATGTATGAATAGAATTTTGACTGAGCCTGACATTCTAACCTAAATGACATGAATTATATCTTTTTTTAAGGCACACAGTCGATCGCTATTCCCTTTGGCAGTCAGAATCCAGTATGGACTAGCACATAGTAACAGTCTAATAATAAAATATACCAAGATTATGCAGTTGATTCATCAGGCTCATATTTTACCAATTTTGATTTCAATTCTGTAATTTTTGCTTTAGCATCATCTAGTTCCTTTTTCAAGGCCTCAATCTCCTTAGTAGCATCAGTGACACCCCCAAGATTCTTGCGAATGTATCTTTAAAGTTAATTAAGGACATATCCTAACATAGAGTTTCCTGATCATTCAAATTAGTCAACACAATTATTTTGATTTATACTTATGTGAAAGGATACTCAAGTGCATCCTCTGGCTTTTCAGTTTCTTCATACAATGATACAAGTACTTTTGTAAATGCATCCATCACTCCTGCCCTCTCAAGGTACTTCCGGAATTCCTCTTTCTTACAATCAATTGGCTGTTGGGAAAACAAAAGTAAATTCAGATTAAATAGGTATTAAAGTATAATTATACGATTTCCGTAAATTATGACAGACTAAATGTCTCTTAATGACTGGTTTTAAGAAGTAGAAGCAAATATAGTGAACATTGTAGTAATTAAAACATAATTTTTTACACTCAGAAACCTCCATAGATACGTTTAACATTACCGGTATTACATAGTCAATATAACCTTTAGGATAACAATTTTCGGTTATTGTGATTAATTTTGTTCCTTGTTATACCTTATAGTTTGACATTTTCGCTTCTTGCACGTGATTTTGAACACAACTTTTAGTACACCTTATTGCAGAAATGAAAGGTTTAGTTTATAATCAAACGAATAACTGTTTTACGTTTACCACGTGTTAAAACAGATGACGGCGTAAAAGCACTAAAATTGTAAATTTCTAAACGTATCTACGGTTTACGTTTTCAAAACAAACGTTTTTGAATAACCGCGTTTGTTTTAATTTTATTGCACTATTGTGAGATATAGAAATTGTCAGTTTTTGATATATACCGCCATTATTAATAATGTTTAAGATCTGCGTTAAGGAACACAGCGGTCTGAATATGGTTTTCTTAAATGAGTTTCGTCAGCAAGTCTTCCTTATCCGTGAAAGAGTGCTTCTACAATGATTCGTCCTGATCTGAGCAAAGTGTCGTCTCTTGGCTTTGATCCCGTACATACTGATGTATTGTGTACAATTCGACAGAATTTGCCAATTAGAATAGATAGACACACGTATTTTAACATACGATCAGTGGGGAACCAAAAAAAGGTGTATTTACAAACATCAACGACAGCAGGTCATTCTAATGATATAGAACTTTCTTCCTGTTCCTATGTTAATAAATACAACAAAAGGAAGACCAAATGTGCATGTACATTGTAACATTCTGCGATAGAAAAATTTCACAAAGAGAAGACAGTTACGAAAGCCAATAATAATACGTAATACACGAAGTTACAGAAATTAATTGTACACGGGGTATAACAACGGAAAACAAGTATGGCTACCGCGATCTAGTAGTCGCCACCAAAGTTTCGGTTTTTGTATAAACCAGTTTTCATTGAAAGTGAATCGCCACAGAAATCTGTCACCAGTGTATATTATTTTAATGTGAAAGAATGTTGTCTAGTAAAGGGAAATTATTGTCCAAGATTTTGTTGACATGTTCTATAGGAGGTTGTTCGATTGTGGGTGACAAAGGCCTGAAGTACGGCAACACTGCTGCTTTGCGCGCGTTATTTGATAATATGACACACGCGACTGTCGGTGGTCTTACGTGGACGTTAATTTTAGTTTTATCTAAAAAACCTTTAATTCCAAATTTACCGAGCATCCTTTTGTCATTTTTCTTATCGTCCTTTATAGACGTAGATCATTTTATAGCCGCGCGTAGTTGGAATTTGAGCGTAAGTACAAGTATTTTATAACATCCAAATAGATTAAAAGAATGGTTATTAACACTATAACAATTCAGCCACAAACTTATTAATAATTATAAATTCGTGAATTTTATTTGTTATTTGTGAACTATAATATTGTTGTAGGATGCCACCAAATTGCAAAAAAGACCATTTTTGCACTGCACGACAATACCTATTGTCATTTGGATTATTTTAGTGACATTATCAAAAATGTATAATAACGCAAGACTCAATCATTATTCTTGGATTATCTGCGCGAGTTTTATAAGTCATCATATACGCGACGCAACGAGAAGAGGTCTGTGGTTTTGTCCTTTCGGGTCAACATCGCCTATCCCTTACTATTTATATTTAAGTTTAGATATGGGACTTCCTTATGTATTATATTGGCTAATGACCTTACCCGTATTTGCAATTAAAGTCGCTGATGACGTTAGAATAATTGATGTCCTGTAATGTAAATATGTTTATATAATATATTTTTCGCATATACTACGATGTATTTTTATAGTCTTTAGACCCTTTATTCCGCTTTATTTACTTAATAACGTTAATCAGTACTACCATTATTGTACAATACTACGATCTGTTATTACTAATATTTGATACTACTGTAAAATAGTCTGTTATTCATAATAAACGCATATTGCAATAAATATAAAAAACTTATAATCATTCGTAGCTGTGTACCAAAAAGAATATCAATATTCAGGGCCAAAGTAAATAACAAAGTAGGTCAATAATAACTACTTTTCCTGGTATTCTAATGTTCACTTGTACGAAGCAAGTAATCATTGTACAGGAAGAGCGTTAGTTAATTTCTTAAGTGACTTAAGCATGAGTATGGCGCTTACAAAGAATAAAGCAACACTTGCGAAGATACTGAATAATTTTGCAGTCGTAATGTTTAAACAGCAGTTCCGCCCTATGGCCAGCTGTCCCGCATTGACTTTTACAGTCGCATGATTCTAGTCATCTGCGTCTCGTCTACATACCGTAGTGTGCGTATCAGTGAACATTACGTCGCCACTTAATTTTTAATGTCTGATTTTAATGGGATCCCCTCATGCAAACCTACTATGGCGATTAAGCGACCGAGCAGATGGATTAATGAATCGTGTTGATCTTTTGTCTGGCAACGTGACAAAAGTTTCTTCATACTATCCAGACTTTCCAAGAAATTCTCAAGTTCCTTTCAGAGTGAAGCACAGAATAAGCGTTATCTGTAATAGAATGCAATAAGCAAGTTGCATTCTTTGCGGCTACAATTCCGTGAACGATGCAGTTCGTAGGTGAACACGAAGGACGGATGTACCCTTGAGGGAAGACTTGTCGCTCACACGTGCGTACCTCCCGGGGTCTGGAGGGGTTTATCAGCATTCAGCATTGCTTAGCTGGCAACGTTATACACTTTACTTCGTACTCGCCGGTCTAACTTAGTGCTCGTTTACGTATCCATCCGTTCTACACCTGCGGAAAACAAATCAAGCTGCTTCGAAAATATATTCACAAGGGTCGATCGAGAAATTCCATTTTCCTTCGTACTGTACAAACCATTTTTTGTACCATTGTATCCTACAAGTAATTTCGCAAATTCCTAAGACCCCAGCTTCCTTTCCTAGATTGGGTTTGCGTCCCACGGTCTTACTTCATTTATTGCTCCGTACTCCATTGATAAAAAAATCCAACATTTCTGACGACATCGTAGCCTTTTGGCGAGTGACAAAGTTTTGTTTACCGCGTGTGAAACAGTAAACGAACGACAAGTGCTTTTTGTTTTGTTTACTTGTTATACACCTGGCGCATTTTCTTGCACCGTGCCTACATATGTTAAACAACATGACACTGTGTATATGAGAAATTGACAACAACTAAGTGTTAAATTCAGAGAAGTTGCAGTAAGATCTACAATGCCGCTGGATTGTCTCGTCGCCAGATATGATGTTCACGACGATAACACATTGATACCGATATCGTAATCGAGTACATCGGCCCTCTCGCAAGCGGTACCTCATTTAAGACAGTCCAGATTTACTCGCTCGTGTATTTACTATGGTAAGTACATATTACTATCTGTATATGACCTGTTGTATTTGGATATCTCATAAGATCTCGAGGCCGGACGGTTTTCGACCTCAAATCGGTGCAGTAAATATAGAGAGACACGCTTTTCTACAAAGATCTGATCATCTTTGAAGACCATATAATAAGGATGCCATCTTTTCTTACATTATGACAATATCAGTGAAAATTGCTCGTTGTGTAGTTTCACACAATCTTGTCGTAATATAATATCTTTATTAAAGAGCAGATTATGAGATTGTTATTTTATTCCTTAAAGCCAATTTTATTGAACTAAAGATAATATACACCCGTATACTTTTGTCCGAACTTCTCACTTCCTATACTCATGCAAAAAGATTGTAACGTCCAATTTATTAAATGTCGTTACATTTTTCACTCTGTTCACTCACCATTTCCGAATAACTGCGATACTTACGTTCGATCTGTTCAAGGCCGTACGTTCCTCGAGGCGTCATTCATGTTTACTTTCATTGCTGATTATTAGTCATAGAAATGTCATGTTGATCAATGATTATTGTCATTACGTGTTCTACTGTAAGCGACAAAATCCGGCTGGCGGTACATGTTTCCCTTTTTCTTTATAAATGTAGGTTCGCGTTCGCTCGCTCGTATCGAAATTATGGATGCAACTATGTGAGGCGAAGGTCGGGTGATGAAAGAGGAGTCTCATTGTCGGATAATGCGCGCGGAGATGTGCAACGCGAAGGTGCGTGGTTGATCATGACTCGATGCGCGCGTGTAACTATGCACCTTTTCCTTTCGTCTTCCAACGATCGTGCATCGAACTCCGTTCTTTTCGCGTTTCTACCGCCTCCGCGTTCCGCCGGCTCTTGTCCGCAGCAAAGCCTCAACGTCGTGTTGTCATCCACGTTTAAACGAGCGTTGCGAAACGATCGAGGAAGTGCAATGCAGCCGTGCGTGGCAAAGATCCTTTCCACATTCTTGCATTCCCATTTCGTCAGTCCAATGCTTAACGACAAGCACACTTGTAATTCGTCGTGCGCGCACTGCTAATCGGTTTCCCGTAGATCCGCATTCCTCGTAGTTTCGAATACAGATACGAGGGAAAATAAATGATGTTTTTCGTGTGACTGAAGAAACTCGCTAATCGACAAATTTCCCTTTTCCAGCTGACGATCGACGAATTAACGCTATATTTCTTCATAGCGTGCGGCATTGCCTGCGGCCTTATCTTGCTGATAATAATTTGGCTAACGTGCATCCACGTTAAGTTAAGAAAGTTGAAACTGGATAAGTAAGTATCTTTCCCACTTCCCGTATAATGCCTGTCGTGTGTTTGTTATACTTGTTGCGTCGCATAAAAAAATCCATGTCTATGTTTACGGAACAATCAAGGGGAGGAGATAAGAGGATGATGTGTCCATAATTGTCGTTTGTATAAGCATTCTCACAATGCTGTTGTTCTTCGCGTTTGTGTACGTCCATTTTGTTCTTATCGTCAAGTAACGTGTTCCTAAATTTTCGTTATAAATTATATGTATGTCGTTTAATCGAATTATCAGTGACATAATCGACGGACTTACGCATGGGCGGGGTAATACCACATGTGACCTACGGCGCGGTACCTACACTTGGGAATGGAACAAAAGTAAAAAGATGTAAGAATTCCACTGAAATGATCTCTTAATTCCTAATAATTATTTCATTCTTCGACGTCGCGAGTTAAGCAGTGTACGGTTAATGTATTTTCTCGGGAATCGTGAGTCAGAGATGCCGACGAACCTGGTTTACCTCGGTTCACGAATCGGTCGGAATCGTTGATATCGTATCTTTATTGCGCGCGTCACGATTGTTTAGCTTATCTTGTCAAAGAATGCGAGTTAGGCGCGATATTGCGCAAAATCGGCTGATTAATTAAAATGACATTTCACTCGCTAAAAAACGGCGTACTTAAGGCTCGATTCAATTTCAGATCGAACCAGCTGAGCAGGCAAACGAATATGATGGCTGATTTTTGTTACACCAATCCGACGATTGTAAAAGGCGAGGAATTAGATCGACGTGGATTTTCCATGTACAGCGGATCAAGCAACTTTGCCGAAGACTTTGTAACGAAAACCAAGGATCAATATGGAACCTACAGCGAGGCTCGGTCGAAATTTTGATAAAGGTCTGTGTTTCCTTTAGGATAAAAGGATTCCACATGTCGAAATCGGTCAAGTACCGTTCCTACTATTAAATTGTACACGTAAAAACGAAAAAAAGGCGGTACATTCCTAATACATTATGGTCATAATTGTTGCCTATTCTTATGATATAATGCATCATTATAAAATTCTGTGTCACATTCGTCAAAAATATTCATAAAAAACATTTTACTTCGTCAAAAAATGCATGATAAAAATGTTTAACAATTACTCGGTTTCCAACCGTTAGCAATTCTATCAAAGAAGTTCGGTAAAAAATTCTTCAGTATGACGTCAGATGTCGCCATATTCATCTTCGCTTGAGCTTTAAAATCTGGTACATCATCCGTGGTTACATTTACAGTTATAATTAATTGTTAAAGTTCATATAAATTATTTTCATTTATTAACTAAACCTTTTCCTACACTTTTCCTTGACAAAAGGAAAACAAATGATTGTTATCTTTTGTAACGCAGTACATTTCAGCTAGTCCAATTATTGTTACCGTCATTATCATTAATGTTACTTATATGTAATTTCAGTATTGTCCATTTATACAAATCTAACTACATAAGATAAACGCAATTTTATTTATAATACGACTTAATTATTCATAACGTGGTATCAATAAGTAAGATTAACTGAGGTATTTACTAATATTCCTATCCCAATATATCAACATGCTGCCGAATTGCCATTGAATGTACTATTTATCATTGTACCAAAGACATAATAATTAATACGGAAAAAGCATTTACTATTGTACCGTTTCCTAACATTGTAAATATACTCATACGCATATGTATTTTTCTATATTTTGTACGCGTCACTCCTTTGGCAACCCTTGCATCGTATTCGTTTCTCATTATCCAGCCGCGTTTAAACACGATCCCTCGGAAATCGTGTGTGTGTCCTACCAATTAGTAGGAGGACGAGCTTAACTTCAAGTACGAGGCATCGTCACGTCGGGGGCCGAGAATAAACATTTGGTTGTCATTGCGGGAATGGCAAGACCGATGAGCGTGTCTGGGGGATATTGCTCTTTTATTCTAAGGGCTAGCTAAAGCAGAATGCTCAATGAAATCGGTTTGTCAACGATGGCGGTTGAACCGTTAGCCTTAGAATCCTCACGCATTGGCAATGTTTTGATCGTTTAACCGCGTATGATAATTGTACCTGTATGCGTGTGTGTGTGTGCTCGTTTACATTATTTTCAACATAAGTGAAAACCTACGATTCAAAATTCGACCGTGCATGAGGGCTCTTAAATGTGAGCAATCGTTTAAGTTTTAGGTGTAACGGAATTATCACAAAAGACGGATAGATGAGAAATTGGAACCGGAGGAGACGTAAAGGGAAGTGCTACTCTACTGTCTACATGTACATTTCTCGACCAAGCACATGAGACATGCCTACGTAAGGATCTGGAATTGAGTGGAAGAGAGAACAGAAAATGCACTCGGAATGCGTGTATGTAGGTACGCGTTAGCATACGCAGGTACCGTGCAGCCGCCTTGGGCGGACAACTGTATCAGCCCGGTTTCCACTGCATTTACGTAAACCCGTGGGACGCGTAGCGGTGGAAGTGTTCATGCGGGGATATTTTACATTAGCCGTGGAGGAAGCACCGGCATCTCCCGGTGCACGACGTCGTTGGTGGCTCGACGCCGAGAGAACCGTCGGAGATGGGGGAGGCAGGGCATCGGACGCAGGGTGTAGGCAACAGCACCGGGGATAGGCCGTAATTGGTATAAAATCATCGAGCAAACACATCGGACAAGACAGCCCGAGGGCTGTGGGCGGCGTTACGTGCCGTTGTCCTGGTTACCGGGGGTGACTCTCCTCGAGCACCCCCTTTGCCTTGATTGCGCAGGGTAACACCCCCTCCCTCCAGGGCCGCACACACGCGTACCCGCCGGAGAAACCGACTACATGTACTGGCGCCGGCTACCTTATCTTCGGTATACATGCCAGATTTACTACACGGCAGTACGGCCCCCTTTTCCACATAGCTGCCGCGCAATCGCGCGCGTTATCCGGTCGCACAGGTGTGCGTGCGTCGCGATGCCTGTATTTGCCAGCATCGACCATATCCGCAGGAATCTGTAGTCTCTGAGGCACTTGCGTCTTTGCACCTGTGCGACGGCTTTACTTTTTAGGCTCATCTTATACGCTAAGCTCATAGTCTGGCCTTTATCTTTGCTTCGTGGCTTTGTAGGCAAATTTTATAAGTCTCCGATAATTCGTGATTATCAGTTTCCTTCGAACGATGTACACGTGAGCTTCCAATTTTTTAAGAACACCTCTCTTGCGTCGCCCCATGTATAAAATGTGTCATGTATGATTATGTTTAATTTAGTATGTTTTAATAGTAACACAGTTCATGGGTGTCACGAGAGCATCGGTTTGTATCTCGCATTATCGATTTTTTACAATAATTGCCAACAAATCTTGATAAGCATTTCGATCGTAATAAATAAATACCGTGTGGGTTGATACATATTTTTGCAGTGCACGCAACCTGTCGAGTGTTTAGTTTAGGCGCAACCCCCGAAAAATCCTCATTTATGTTCCTAATCGCCTCAGTGCGAGCTGCTCGGGACCCTTATGAAATTGGACTGCGTTACATATGTTATTCTTTCGGCAGCCATATGCACCCTACGGCATTGCATTAAATCCTCCACGTGAATCGCGGTAAATTATAGAAGTGCACCGTTACTGCGTGGCCAAGATTAAGCCGCATTATCACCGCACGTGTCAGTAAGCGCAGATAATCCGCAAAAGCCCGTATCTTTGAACAAATACATCCGCATTCGTATGACTAATTATTAAAAATTCTGGGCTATAGGCGATACCAATTTTGTTGATTTTTTCTCTTTTTTGTTTATTTTACAATTTCTTTTATGTTAAGGATAGCAGCTTCAGAAGAGATTTTTAAGGGGCTGGATACGATCTCATTATTTTCTTGGCCATTCTCCTGCACGATATTCCCTGGTCCCATGGTATAGTAAGTGCTCACCTCGGAGACGGATAAAACTTCAAACCTTTCAGGTTTCATATTTTTACGAGCGGCCAGCGCGAAAAGAAACAAAACTCCTTGGCGTGTCATGGCAATTATCTACAGTCTACACTGTACCACCTGACATATTCGCCAACTTACTATACATGTGAACGATATATCTACCTCCAGAAATCGTCTCTTAATTTTTCTGGTTTCAATGTCTATAATTGGAACTGCACAAGCCATACGTTTTAACAGGTTCATTAGTATTGCAAACAAATTTATGGGATTTCTACAATTATGAGTATGCCTTTTTACTTAAATTATTATTTCAAAGGTTTTCGTTATCTTGCTTTCCCCGTTTCTTTTGACAATTTCAATTTTCTCGCTGTTTCGAAAAACTGTCGTTGGTCCAATCAACGGATGACCATACGTCACGTGGAGGTCGTGCTCGGCCGCAACCGGGGTGCTTCCTGTAACGAGTGATCGCACGATTTCACAGAATCCTGGCTGCGTCCCATTCACTAGCAGCGAAGAATTTAACGAGAGCCACGCGGCCCACTCCCCCCGGCGCGAGATCGTCGTCACACGGCCGATAATAGTGACGTCTATGAATCTCAACCCCTACCCGCGCCGCTCTTGTTCCTTGCACAAATCGCTCAGTGTCGGTCCAGAGTCAATGATGTCTCATTAAATACTTTTTACTAAATGTTTCACATTGCGCGATAAATTAAAATATGTCTCATGACGTTGTGTTACATCCTTTCAATGTCCTAAACGTCATAAATTCCGTAAATAGTCCTGTAAATAAATTGCAAAGTTAACAATTGAAATTTGTATCTGGGGAGTCATTTGATAATAGATGCCCACGTCTCGTCACGAACAATACCTTCTGGTGAGAGTGAGAATTTTGTAGGCAAGTAAAACGGGGATACCGAGAATCAGCAGGCTTTCGATCGTCAGTTTAGCAGAAAGAAGAACGTGCGTTCGTTTATTCGTACGTAGAGAATCAATGACTCGTTTAATGAAACCTGTCTTGTCGGGTATGTTGCCTTAATGACGGGTTGAAAGGGAGAGTTCAGTAAGAACGAAAGGAAGGGACGGGGGTGTGAGAGAGAAATTCGCAAGCGATCACAAAGAGGCACGTGCCTCTTACGTTGGACCCCATGCCGGCGAGCACACGTCCTGCCGAAAGCTATAACGGGAAACCGTACGCGGAACAATTAATTTATTGTTCGTTTCGGACGAGCGACAATCACGCGGGACCCCGGGAAAAACAGGATCGTTGCTTTCGTCCCACCGCGGGCGGTTAACGCGAACGTCGCTCCGATGGGCGGCGATACTCCATGCTTCTTTGACGCAGCGGTATATCTGCGGTAAATTTCGTATTATCCGATCGTGAGACTCTGTCGAGCGTACCATGCAAATTCACACTAAGAACTTTCCTGTCCGGAACGAACTGCCAAACATTTTTCGTGAATTCGGAAATTTATTTCGGAAATGCGTCCAAGTTCGTCTAATCGATTGTTCCGTCCTCGGTTAAGATGCTTTCGATTGTACTAACCGCATTTTGTACCTGCTGTGCCAAAGGTGCTAGTATAACGGAGATAACTGCGCGACCCGGAAAATACCGACCATCCACGAAGGGGATGGCAGGTATTCACCTGGGAACTGATCATTCGCCATGAGACATATGTTTCTCGTAAATCGGTAGGCATTGCACTTTGCCGTAGCTGTTCCGCCCTGCCAGGGTATTCCCACCTATAAATAACAGCGTTATGACAATTTTATTTGACAAGGAATGCGAATTTCATCGAGCAATTCAGTGAATGGTCTACAATTGATGCTGTCTTCTATGCAATAAACTTTTGTTTGCTTGTGTCACTAAATTTATTTATCTCGTAAAATTTATAATGTCTTGCATGAAAAACGAAAAAAGTTCACATAATATAGTCTTTGAACGTAGTTATCTTTATTCCCCTAAATGGACATATACGTGACTTTTTCGTTTCCTAATAAATTATATTGCATATTACTTGGCCCTACTCCATGTAAACGTAGGTGCACTTTATCTGTTTTAAATGTAATGTATGAAAAACACAAAAGGTATGCAAGGAACGATAAGAAGGTATTCAGAGGAAAATAAGGTATATTTTCTTGTATACACAGGTATACGGTGTACACTATGCTTTTACAATATTTACACGATTCAGAACGAAGTTCTATAACTCACTCCGTTCATTAATGCTAATGACTACTCCGGTACTTTACAATAATATAAATAATCGAATAGCATATAATAAGAAGGGTATTTATACACATAAACGCAGTCGTTTTTACTTGACGTGCAGTAACTGCGACCTATACTTACATAATAAAATAATTCGACAAATGATTAAGCATACTGGGTGTAAGGTATGCTATGTACACGATACAGCTTTGAATACACTCAATCATACTGGGTGTTCGTTAAATAAACACGAAAATAAAAATATAATAATGTTAATCTTCAATAGAGGAGCTTCTCTTTGGTCGGTCGACACAAGCACCGGTCAGTCTTCGGGTCTATGTAAGAAATACAATATTTACAGTTCCTTAATATTTACGCCTATGAAAACCGATTAATTTACAATCCTTACGCGTTTATTTACATAGTTTTTTTATTACGTTTGTGGTAGGTTGAGACTTAAAAGTTAACGCGATATTTACATAAATAAACATCGGTAGTAGGACTTCTCTCTTGGTAATTTATGTTTGATCTTCTTGATATCGCCGAACACTGTGACTTCATTTTTTATTTATTTGAATTTGTTTAAAACTCACGACCAGCATGAGTTTTACAATCTCTTTTGGAGTTGTAGATTCGCATGATGTTATAGTACCGAAATTACGAAGAACACATTATATTTTGATATTTCCATTCGGTTGTGAACATTATGAGAAAACTCAATTTGCTACATCGCAGAGAAATTGTTAGACAATTGAATTTGAATGGTCAAATCTTTAACTGTGATTTTCAATAATTATCTCCACGGTTACCTAATGTTTTCGCAAGATATGTATGTAGGTAACTATACGCCGTGAAAATCAAAGAAAGTTCCTACATGACTATATTTACCTGTCAATGATGACAGGAGTATAGTCATAATAATTTATATTTCCGATAACATTCAAACAATAAAAATATTTTCGACATACTCGATCGCAATACGAAAGCCAGCATTTTATCTTTATCAATTTTTCAGCAATAAAATACAGCGATAAATAAATTAATTGATATGTGAGTAAGGTGTACGTAATAAATATTCTTCGATGATTCCTTCTTTACGTTTTTCCCTTACTTACAATTCCCCAATATAATAACTAAGAATGTTCAACGCGTAAATATGTTCTTTGAGATCAGCAATATTACGTACTAAGCACCACTAATATCCCATGGAGTAGTATTAAATCCCATTAAAAAGTTCAAAACCTGAATAGTGCAATTGAAAAATGGCGGTGAATTTCAATTATTCGAACTTTGTGGATCTATTGAAATGTTACTATGAGCTACAGAAACTTCTGTGCGAAATACGTATTGCCAACAGAATTAGTATACAAGATAAAGTACCTATCATCGCTGGCTTGGTAGACGTAACAAAATTTACAACCAAAACTGTATTACTGTATTTAACGAACAGAGTAAGTAGTGAAAAAGGAGATGAACCAAACACGGATGGGCGAATACTAATTTAACACAATACGAATATTCTTTCAACAATTACTCATCTCCGAGAACGCCTGCTTGGCTTTAATTTGATTTTCCAATGTAGGGTAATGCTAAGGAGATATCAAAGAATGATAATGCGGATGATTATGCCCGTCGCTGTCGATTGCTCATTGCGAGCGGCGTTCGTCAGCCTTCCGCTGAACAAATGTCCTTTTTCATGTTCGAGATACTGACCTTTCGCTGAGGACGTCGGCTGTCCTTCGAGGCGTTTGACGCATCGACGAGGACCTCGCTGCCGGAGGACTTCCGGTCGCGTCGAGAATCGGGGCGCTACGCAACTGACACCTCGAGTCCGTGTCAGTGAACGAACTGGTGATGCGCCTCGTACTGATGCTGATGGTGCACCAACGGCGGTGTCCCATTAGCCACTGGCACGGACTGATGTTGCCCATGAGCATGCAAATCCTGCACGGAACTCGGGCTGTACTGTTGCGAGTCGACGATAACGCTGGTGTAGCCGGTCTGAGCCTCCACGTGTTCCACGCGATGATGGTGGAGGTGTTTACTGGTGGCTTCACTTACGCTGTGACTGGCCGGGTGATGGGGGTAGGCAGCTTCATGGTGCTGAAGATTCGGTGCGACCACTGTCACGGGTGAGCCGTAATTGTCGTTATTGTTGAACACGCAGTTCGGGTACATGATGACACCTTCGTTGTGGCTCGACGTCGAGTCCGGCATGTGATGGTGGTGTTGCGGGTGATGATGGGTCGGGTGGTAAGCGGGGGGAAGGGAATGAAGGCTCAAGGGGCTTGGCAAATGGTTATCCATGGCGTCCGTGCTGCCGCAAGAACTCGATGACGCCGAATAAGGCCTCTTTTGTTGGATTCCCTGAGGACTGTCCTGCGGTTGCAGACTCGTCATGGAATACCGGAGCGAGTGTTGCTGTTGCTGCCTTTCGGCTTGCCCGCTCTGCGCGTGCATACTCGGCAACGTGTTTCCGTGCATCAAATGTGCACTCTGCTGCTGCGAATCCTGCAATCTTTTTCTCTTCGAGTCGTTATTCTGCGAATCGTGTTGCTCCATATTCGATAGAGGCTGGGTATGTTGCAGCATTTGCACGTGTTGCTGAGACTCGTGCTGCTGTTGCTGCTGCTCGAGAGGTCTTTTCCTCTTTCGCTGGTTACCCTGAGAACCGTGTTGCTCCATGCTCTCCAAAGACCGGGTCACCTGTATGGCGTGTTGCAAAAGCTGAGCATGTGGAGGATGTTCCTGTTGTTCCGGCTGCCTCTTCGGCTGACCGTTCTGAGATTCGAATTGATGCAAACTGGGTACAGAGTTTGCGTGCAACAAATGTGCCTGTTGGGGCTCTGTTTGCTGCTGGTCTTGCGGGGATTTCCGTTTGGGTTGCCCATTTGCTGTCTCGTGTTGGTCTATGTTTGATATCGAACTTCCGTGCTGTAATAGCTGCGCGTGTTCTTGTGGCGATTGTTTCCTCCCTGCCCTGACCGATTCGTACTGGTGCAACGGCAAAGGGGTCGCGTGTATCAGATGACTTGGTTGCGGAGGTTCTTGTTGTTGCGATTGACCTTTCGATTGACTCCCCTGGGAGCCATGTTGCTGTAGGCTCGGCATCGCCCCGGTATGTTGCAATAGCTGTGGATGTTGCTGTTGCTGGTCCGGTTGATGTACCATCGAATCCTGCATGGATTCTGTAATTGAAATAGCATTGTATCATTCGCTGCCCCATTAAGTTTACCTCAAGTTAAAAGACACTGCATAACAAACGATTCAGGAACCAAGTAATTTATTGAGAAATAGCGCAATAAATTTACCTCCGTACGGGTAGTACATTTCAGGCCCATAATAAGCTCCTTCCTCGTTTGTCGTTCCATTGACGGGTTGATTCGCGTAGAAAGGTGAGATGTACTGGCCGTGACCCATATGATTTTGATTTACGTGATTATGGTTCATATGACCCTGTGTCACGTGGTTGTGGTTCATGTGAGCCTGATTCATGTGATTCTGATTCATGTTCGACAGGCTGTCGAGTTCAGTGAGGTTCTCCAGACTTGAGTAACCGGAGTCTGGCTGTTCCTCATCTTCCGGACTCGATGCCACCGGTCGCTGGTCACAGCTCAACACGAGTTCCTTTTCCTCTAGTTCCGTTAATACATAATTCACGGAAACGATGCAATGGGGTCGCGAACTCCGGGAGTTGTGCACGATCGTGACGTACGACTGCATCCAGACCCAACCGCCAGTCTTCGTCATGAACCTGTAGTATCTCGTTGTCACCTGTCCTTTACAAAGCACTGCAAGACAAAGGGGACATATAACCATTAAACGACGTTATAAAGACCGTCTCCTTAGATTTTCTAAGCTCGATAACGTGGGAGGAAACCTGCTAAGGAGGATTTCTTTGAAATAGATGGAGAGGGTAGTACAAAATTAACTCGATGATCATGATGAAGTGGCAATAACGGCCTTAACGGAGATTTCGTCTATCCGCAGGTGCGGACATTAGTAACATTATGTCAGAGCTCCCTGGGAGTAGAACCCGTGAAACTGCGAGTCTGTTCAAACAGCGATAGCAGTAACAGCCTCCTACTCTTGTGCCCCTTGCTTCCTTGCTGGTACGCACGCTCGTCCACGCTTACGTATAGTGAAACGCGATCACACGTTCACACACCAGCACCCTCAGTTATAGCGAGCACCCTTATACATATCCCACACGTTCCACATGCCCTCACAGATTTCGGCATACTCTCGCACGCTCCCTCATATTCTATTTTCTTTCTCTGTCTCTCCGCCCTTGCGTCATATTTCTACTCGTCTGCTTTCCTACGTATATTCGTATGTACGTGTGTTTCAGTTTCCAGACGCTTAGTTCTACGCGTGTACTCGTATATACCTTCCATACCTTCCTCCATCGTTTTCACCTACGTGCTCCAACATTTGCGGATATAGACAGTCCCTTTCCATACTTCTACTCCATGTGTCGCAACTGTATTGTTCAATCAATAATACCCGCCCTGTCGCTACATATCTATCGGTACTTATGCCCCTGTAGGCATGAAAGAGATCGCAGATCTATGTATGGAGCAACATGCAAAGTCTCGAAAAAGGAGAGACGATAAATACTCGAGGATAAAGAAAGTAAGTATAAGATAAAGAGGATAAAGATAAAGAAAGTATCGTCACAGTCTGACCTCAAAGAAAAAGAGGCGCACGAGGCAAAGGAAGGATCGAAGAATATTTCACGACTGAACGACGTCGCCTGGTTAAGAAACGTCAGCTTCCTTTCGTATATTCAGACAAATCCATCGAAAATACGACGTTGATAACATCGAAAACCCGGTAGAAGTATGTCGACTTTTTCAAACACTTTCGTTGAAATCAGTTTCACAAGATTTCATTAATGTTTTATTGATCCGCTCAGTCGAATGTCGTGGTTTTTGATAATTACGAGAAAAATATGCGAACATTGATTATCCGTGTAAAGCAGCGAATCAAGCGTCGGGGGGATAAACGAGCTTTTAGTTCTAATCTGGGTTACGGGTCAGCGGCGATAAGGGAGGCATAAGTGGAGAGTGTCGCGGTGCAAGTAACGTATTGTTGTTCGTTGTTGACCTCTCACCTTACATTGTAAATCGCACGGTGCTGCAGACGAGGCCTTCTTACCCGCGCACTTACTAATAAGCGCAAAACGGTGCGTGCTGATATGAAAAGCCCGTGTAACGATCGTTCTCACACTAAATCTTATCCTAACAGCGGAAAACAGTAACGGGCCGTATCTACTCAACACAGAAAAATCTGGTACTTACGTATTTGATGTGCTTCGCGGAGCTGCAGCGCGTCGCAGCCGTGAACGTAATGGTAGAGGGTTTTCTCGATGAGATCTGGTGGGTCGTAACCAGTTAATTGCGTCACTCTGAAACAAATTGCCGAATTCCGGTATTATTACGTTTCCCATAAGATTAAATCAAGCTTGTTTATTTACAATTACTTGTGTTAGTGTAATAATATAATGTTTCTGAAGTATTATTGAAACGACGAGAAGGAAATTATTATAGCTCTCTGTGTTTGATTTGGAAGGGAGGAAAATTTGTTTTCAACGAAATTTACGAATCTCTCGATTCTTGAGCGTTTACATTGCTCACTGGAAAATCAATTTCGATATACGTATACGTCTAAAATTTCATCGAGCTCTTCTGTATATTTGTATTCCGTCATATGTCCTGTTTCCCAGTATATCGGTGCAGCGGGTCTACTCGTGGTGGATATTTATTTGCCCCCAATAGAAAAAAGGGAAAAAATGAAAAGAGAGAGAGAGGCCGTTCATGGCGCTGGAGTAACATGAAACTGATTTTAACGGCTCGTAGTGGGTCCCGGCCGCCACCTACACCACCCTCTCCCTTCCCCCGTGGTAATTCCATCGAAATATTAATGGTGCAACTCGACACCGTGCTGTAATTACATTGGAAATAAATAATGTAGTATACACTCGCTATGTCCGTACGAATGTGGCTGACTTTTTTCCTCTAACTCGATTGACCAAGACAATCGAAAAACTAAATCTTGTGAGATTCGACACTGGTACGATTGTATTAGCAGAATTAGTACGAACTTTAGTGGGTGTAAAATGTGTCTTTTTTCCTACCTTTGATCGAGAAATATAAGCTTGAAATCGAGCGAGGCCCGAAACATGAACATATTCTGGTGCAGTTTGATTTCCGTGACAGAGCTCGGCGGTAACGAATGTCCGACAGCCAGCAAACCGACTCTTCGAATCCATCCGTCCTCATACTCCGATCCGGAAGGTCCCTCGATGATGCACTTGAGGTATCCGGAACAATGGATGACCTAGAAAGAAAACAATGAATGCCAATATGAGTAAAGTGTCTTTCAAGGCAAGTAGAAATGATGTATCACTTATTACGTTCACCGAATGGTTTTCGGGAGATCTGCAATACGGAAACTCTTGAAAAAGTATCGGCACTTCCTGCGGGATGCACGAGTAAGACATTATTCATATAGTATTGTAGGAGTGTATAAGGGCGGCAGCATGTGCTTGAGAACTTGCTGATGGGTCGTGAAGGCGCTCGAGGTGCAGAATTTCGAATAACTTATGCGTATGCGCGGCGGAAATTACCAATTCCGGCTTAATTGAATGGCCTAACTAGGAATTATCCAGTCAAAGATACGGCTCTACCGAGGCGCGTCTACCCTCGGGAAGTAGGGAAAGGGTGCTGGCAGCGTCGCACACGCACGATTATCCGCAATATTATGCGGGCACAGCGTCCTGTAAGTGCGGTACTTGAGTGACTCGCGTACGCCGGTGCGACTCGAGTGCGTGTTTTCGCGTGGAACATCAACGCACGGCGCTGCACGCCGCTAAATTAACAATTCCTGCTTAATTGAATAGCTGATGAAACGAAAAAGGCCGGAGTTACTCTCGCGGGCACCGTAGCGCGTCTCGAGTGGCCCGCGAATTTGTGAAGCAAATAGGCTCCTTGTCACGCGGGAGGTGCATCCATTACATATGCAATTCCGTTGCATCGCGACAACCTGTCGGGGAAACTACAGCGTCGGAGCGGGAATCGATCTCAAGTCGTCGGAATCGGCTATTCCCTCGGACCTGTCCCAAGGTCCGTTTCTCAGTACTATACGTTTGCGAGGGAAGAGGGGGGACAACAGATTTGTAGGGTAAGGCGCTACGATGAACCTGCTGATCTTGGTCAACGTCGGTCTTTGAGTTCGGTGAAGCGGGTATCGGTTTCCCGGTTCTTCTTTCTCCGCGGGGCCCGCACGGGCGGGCCTTTTCTCGGGGAATTGACTTTGCCCCGGGAGCCGCCGTCAAGAATCGGCGATTTTGCGCTTCGCAGACGCGAATAGGGCGACGGGCTCGCGCCACGCACAAAGAGAAGCCAACTACGGGGCCGGCTTTGTACGTCCTAAGTGCCATACAAAAAGCTACCCCTCGGGCCCCTTCTCGGCGCTGGCCTAACAGTTCGCAGGGGTTGCATTCATGACTTCGTTCAACGCCCATTCGACTCTTCTGTGTGAGATTTTCCTCGAGGGCTACGGTCATCGTCGCGCGCCCGCGGCTTGAGCGACCTATTTGCTAAACATTTGCCTCCTCGAGGGCTGTCTTCGCCGGCGAGCAAGTGCAACCTGCCGGAAGGTTCCGTTTTCGACCTGCGTGCCTACCTTTCGTCGTTCTACCAATCATTCAGAAAGATCTTCATTCTTACATCGCTCGAGCCACGGTCAATCCCTACCGCTAGGTATTTGTTTACTGTCAATATCAAACCGATTCGTGATATGTGTATTTAACATCTACCTTCTTGCCGAACATTAATATCGTCATAATTAAGAGATTCGTGTAGACAAATTTTTGTGACAAATGGTTCTGAATAATTTCCATGTCCGATAATTTGATCTCCAGAGCACCCTTTCTGGCGCCATTTAGGGTGATTACGATCGTTCACTCCCGAACATATGTTGAAAGTTAGCTAAATCCGTAAGGTTATTCAGGGCGTCGGAACTTTTCCCGATTCCGGTGAATTGCTAGAACCGATTGTATTGACGGCTGCTTACCGAGATTATTGTTTGCGGGGGGAATCGAAATCAATTTCGTAGGATTGTCCAGCGAGTAGCCTTTTTCATTTGATAAATCCGATTCAGAATTACGACAATTTGCTTAGTACTGAAGTATCATTCAATATTTACTGACGCATTAATCAACACCGGCAATATTTGGCGTAAAGGTGGGCAAATTTTGCTAAATGTTGTAAAACGGAAAATAAAAGATAACATAAACGAAGAGGATTGAAGTAATACGTAAGCCGGAAGGTTGTTGGGTGCCGAGAACTGTGAAAGGGGAAGTACACGTAACATATTCATAACTATAATGTTTTTATGGCCACGGTAGGGATTGAAGGCGGGGAACGAAATTCGACTAGCAAGCCATCTACCTGGTGGCCGTTTTCTTTTCGACTCGCGCGTGACCAGGACAATACAGTCCCTACTTAGCTAACAATCCTTTATCTTTTATTTAGCATTCGAATTTTTATTCGTTTTACGATTTCCTGTTTGGACCAGCGCTACGGAATTATGTTAATCATCCGATCGGTTCGTCCTCCATTTCGCACTTCGCCGCAAGCTTTACCGGCCAACTTTCTTCCACTTTTGCCTCGGATAATGCGCGCTTTATGAAAGCCAATAAACCCATAATCGGTTTCCCTTGTCGCTTCCGCATTTCTCGAAGGCTCCCCAGTACCTTTCGGCAAACAAATCATCTCCGCTACGTTTATAGCCTTTGCCATATCGCCGCGGCGACGTTTTTAATTACGTACAGATAAAAACGTCACGTGACAATTCAGAAGTCGGGCGGATTTGTCGGTGTGTTTGATGATTTTAACCGAAAAACTTGGAACTTTCTTACCTTGAATCCATTAGTAACGAGGCCAGCATTCCGTTTGGCTAGAATGCACTTCATCCGCAGTAGAAAAACACGTTCCAGCTCGATTTCGCCCCTTGGATTCGGAGGGGGTAAAGAATAACGCGTCATCTCCGGGGAAACGTTCAACACCGAGACCATCTCGTCATGATCTCGTGGCAGGATGTATTCGAAAATACTGTTCCCAGTTAATTCCACCTGTGCAACGGAATTTACTTAAAACAGCACATTCTTGGCGTCCGCGGAATGTCGCATTTCACAAAACATCAAATTTTGAAACACGAAAAAAATTCAGGTAAGTCTTTGTCTTCAAAATCAGTGACACAGTGAAATGAAAGCTCTGTAAAGGTACCAACCTGTGAAAGTCCAAGATGTACACTGGCGGTCTCGCTTATGTACATAATTTTGCCGTCAGGTGCAACGACGAATATGAAACCATCCAGAGTCTACAACAAGAATTAATTAAAACATCACTTATGCATTCGACCCGCCTTTTGTTTGATGTCCTAGCAAAGTTCTTCTCAGCAGTTCGAAATACGTATTTCTTTTACGTAGAAAATCTGCCGGAAGCATCGATAAAGCTCGACGTTGTGAGAAATGGATGCTTTCGCACAAAGGATAAATGTACTCACTTGCAGGAGATGAGAACCCAGCTCCTTCATGGCGATTTCCAAGGGATTGCTTGGCGGTGGAGCGGCGCCCCATTCGTCTCCGAGACCTGGAAATCGATTTAAGCCGCTATGTTTGTCACCAGGTCCCGACTCATTTCAGACAAATAATACATTCGCCGTACACGAAAGCTACGGAAAATATCCGAGCGGTAATTATACACCGGGGAAACTGTTATCGTGGTGGAAACACAAGAGAAATCGTCGCGCGATCCTTCGAAGCAAACTTAATTAAACTTTGGCTTTGTCGAACTCAGCAAATACAAACGAAGTTCTGCGAGGTAGAAAATCTAACATTCATCGCAAAAGTTATAACACCCTGTCTCGCCGCAGGTTTCATTAATGGGGCCAATTAACCATTGCGGAAAAAGTGTCCTTTTTCCGAGACACACTTTGCGCGGCGGGTCTTTGACGCGATAATCCGATATACATGTTACTATTGAGCCTCATACGGG
This sequence comes from Hedychridium roseum, assembly GCA_963989215.1. Classification (NCBI taxonomy): domain Eukaryota; kingdom Metazoa; phylum Arthropoda; class Insecta; order Hymenoptera; family Chrysididae; genus Hedychridium; species Hedychridium roseum. The sequence continues at coordinate 6,402,309 of OZ022313.1, read as the reverse complement.
AACTGTGTAATTACATCTACGACCCGTAGTATTCCGTGTCCGCGCATTAATTACAGAATGCGCGTATGCGGTTGTTCGCGTCGACGGGTTCCCTGCTCGCGAACAAGCATACACGGGAAGTGGCTTGATTACCAGCCAGCCGATATCAGGAACTCTTCTATGTTTTTTATCCTCTTGAAAACTCCTGTTTACATCGCCGAGAAGTCTACAAAGTATTCTACTATTTTTGCGCAAAGGAAATCGATTTCAATCTCGAAGAAACATTGACATCGTTGGAACACCTGATACAGTTAGCGATAAAGCTGAATATGAAAAGTTTTTTTTGTAATGGAGCATTAAAATCGGGTTCTGTCGGATCATTCAAACTGACGTAGGATCTTTTGATGTTCTTGTCACCTTTGGATCCCTGTTTATCGATCAGTGGGCAGTGGGCACGTCTCAGGCTTTACAATGATCTCGTTCGGACACGTTTTTGTATATCGATCCCTTCTTTGATTTTATTTTCTGACACTTCCTTGCACTTCGATCGAAAAACTGTCACTCTAGCGGAGCAGGTAGTATCAGAAATTTCGAAATTCCTCGAAAGCGTTTGACATTTATATTATTCTTTTCCGACTCAGCAGCATGTTACAGGAAATAAAAACACTTCTTCTAAGAAAACAATGTTTTATGTTACAGTAAAAAGACCAGAAATTATGATTATAGATGACATAATATAAGAAACTCGCATCGGAAATTTTAATGGACATGATAGTTTAAAAACGAAAAATGTGGTTTGAACAATGCTCGTAGAGAAAACTGTGGCAATTATCGAATATAATAGCGTCGAGGATCGTCTCTTAGAAAAATTTCACGCTCGTTGGTCGTGTCACCCGACGATGTTCCGCATGAAGGGAACGCCCAGAAGTGGCAAGGGCGTCGTACACTTCTCCTTCTTTCTCGCTCTCTCCCTCCCTCTCTCTGTCCCTCTCTTTCCTTTTTGAGAATAAAGACGCGGCGTATTCTAGAGGGATGCAGCCACTTGAAATTCAATTCGCCGATGTCGCGGTAGGGTAGAGAAAGAGAGGCGAAGGAAGGAAGGTAGGCTGAGCTATTGTAGCGCTATAACAACCCCCATGCTTTGCTTACAAAGCACCAGGGACTAACAATGCATTAAGTGCGCAATCACATCCATCTCATCCGATACTATTTGCCCTTTGCGCGTGAGTGTCCGGTACCTGAATTAACAAAGAATATGGTTTCATCCGTTTACCGCGAAACGAGGGGAGCGAGAAAGAGGCCGATAGCGAGAGGGAGGCAAGAAAAAAAAAAAAGCAGAAGCCGTGGATCATTGACTACTGAACCTAGATGAGCGACGAAGTTTCTACGTCCGGAATGTGATAAAAACCGATAGTGCTTTTGAACGAGTTCCAATACATGGTCAATCGTTTTTTTCAAACAAATAAGTGGATATCTTCCTAAAACGAGTTATTTTTTAGACGTTCGAATTGTTTTTAATAACGAGTCTTCTTTGTTTAATTTTTATACATCAAGAACTGGCGGTGGGAAAGACTTTTTCTTACCGTAGGGGAAGACTTCTCTCATTCTGAGGTAACTAGTGGTGAGCCTGATGACGCTCGCCTTGTCTAATTGTGAAGTGATGGCCGACGGAAGTGGAAGAAGCTTCGCAAGCTCAAAGAACTCCTGGTTCTCCTTGACGCGACGTGAACGCGCAGCATTTTTGCTTTTCTCCTTCATCATGCCTTCCTGAGGACCGATCGACCCGAGGCTGCCAATGCTAATCGAATTGTTGTTGTGGTGATGATGCTCCGGCGAAAGCTGGTGATGCTGGTGGTGGTTGTGATGGTGATTATGAGAGCTTAAGTCCAAAGTGTCCGACGGCGGACTGCTACCTAGAAATCAATTTTAAAGGAACTCAATCAAACAATTATTTAATATTCATGATAGTTTCCCGTATGAGGATAATAAGCAATGTGTAATCAAAATAATAAAAAGAAATGTGTTCATAATACAATATTTCCTTTTCTGATTTCGCCCATTCTACACAGCAGAAAAGTCTTCTTTATTTACTAGAGTTCTTCTTGCTAAACTCTGGGAAATATTGAAACATGCAGCGGAATAAAGGTTAAATTTCTTAATGGACGTCTCGATTTTTTAGTTTTACTTTCACCGACATTTCTTGGTAATAGTTTCTTTTAGGTTGCATTGCATTCAAGTAGAGTTGCGATAACGTTATACGCGGTACTTCGAGCTCTCTAATTACTCGTAAAAATGTATTCTATTGTCGTTGAGGCGCACAGCCACGTATTCGTCTTAATGATATTCAAGTTCTTTGTAAGTTACACCTTTTCAGGATAGTAAAATTGCTGGACACGGGTCGATTATCTTCGTACCTGAACGTTGCGCGGACGTTTTGCATTGTTTTCCAAGTTGCGACGTCATAATTGGAAAAAGTTCAAAGGTGTTGAAACTCGCATGAACGGCCGTAAGTCAACGGGACAAAAGGCACTAATCGCTTACGTACGGTGTACCTCTTCGTCGGCTATGACGTAAATCGAGCGTACGGACGATCTTTGTGTACGTAAAATCAATGCAACAATAACTACGAATCACAGTTGTCAGACGACGTAAAATGGCTGTGCTATCAGCGAGGAGGTGGAATTAGCTTTACTCCATCTTGCCTTGCATTGCTTATGATTTCACGATATTACATTTTTCGGGGAAAATTTCCAACCAACACGATTCCTATTCTATTCAGACATAAAAGCTTCAAATTAACGGAAAACATACTGCGTAATTTTGGGTCATTTTATTTGTCTTACGGTGTGAAAATAGAAGGATTCAGTCGCGAGTTCATTCACGGTGTATTATCCGAATAAAATTTCGCTAATGTGACAATGGTGGCGAAGCCGATACGGTATGGTACGCAACGGAGCCGGTAACGACGTTGAAACTCCTCGTTAAGAGAACCGAAAACCAAAGGGAGCAAACCATCATTAAAGCGACAGCGAGAGAGCAACCTAACGACGTAGCTACCTATCTACCGAGACTTCTCACGGATGGAAATTCGCTTGAATAATGCATTTTTCCCTGCCCCGCCTTTCCGTCCAGACGATTGTCACGAGGAGTGACGGTATGGCGGAAACGTCCTACCGCGAGCTTCGCTTCAGTCGTTACTGAAAAAACGTCGAGGAGACTCGTTTCACTGGCATCCAAAAGAAAATTATTATCATTCCAGGCGCCTCAATCGTCACGAGTTCTCTACGTTTACATATGTCAAAAAGAAACACGTGACATAGTTTAACATTGGAATATCGCTCGAACCGTCTTATACAACACGTTTTATAATTGTCGGGATTCGTTTGCCCGATGAATTCTACATTACACGTATTATGTTTCCTTCTATTCTTTTGTAGAATTTGTTCCTTTCATGCGTGAGTTGTGACTCGCGGAGGAAAAGCAACAGTCGCGTTGCGCATGTTCTCTCGCGAAAGGCGGACGGAGTCGAGTAAGAAGAGATGAAGAAGAAGAAGAAGAAGAAGAAGTAGGAAAATGAGGAAGGTCGTAGAACGCGGCAAGTGTTGCGGAGTGCATTGTCGCGGTACCGGGAAGCCAGAGGACGGGGTTAATGTACATAACGACCACACTATATTCCTGCGTGTTCTTAGAACCCGCGCGCAGAATCGACCGTGTTCGCGCTGCACTACCAAGAAAACTGCCACCTTTTTCTATTGGGTACAACCGATATCCTCGACGGAGCCGTGGAAACACGTTGACGAACCGAGAATAAAGCATTTTCCCATTGGTCGTTCCGCTGCTGGGTTTTGCGTTTCACGGCGAACGGTAATTCGGAAAATCGCCCGGTCTTCCATCGCCCGAACACTATCGTCGGTATATAAACTCAGTCGGAATAATCGCAAAACTAGAAATAACTGTGTTTGCCAGTGTTCGCCGAAAGGCAATAATTCATACCCGTCAGAAGATTCGTATAACAAAATCTCATATCGTTTGCCAAAACTGCGGGCGCGAGGACTCACGGGACTGAGTTTCGAGAAACATTCCTGCGCGCGAGAATAACTCATTTCTAATGTTCCAACCGTTGTTGCTCGTATTCCACATTTTAGTTCGTAGCAGTATGGCTTTTTAATTGTTATGACCATCAGCTTTGTTACCTATTTTTCTCTTATTTTATTTATAATTCTTAAATCCATTTGCATTATATCCCTGATTATTAAATATTAATCACCGAGTATTGTAAATGTAACTTGATACAAATATGCCCTCAGGTCCTAAGCTTGACGTTTCAGAAATGTCTCCTATGTTAAATAAAATTTCTTGTAAATACGCAACGCGTATTATCGATGAAAGTACCTTTGAGTACGGTTTGCTCGCACCTCCACGTGCCCATGTAAGTTTCGTTTTTGAGGACCATTTCGTCGGTGACATCGTGAGTGTGGCTTTCTACCATTGGCGGCATTTTTCTTCATAGAATGGATCAGTATTATACCGTCGGCGTAGATCCACACGTTTCTTAAAATCGCGTTCCTCACACTTCGACACCGTTGAATGATCCTCTCACATTTCACCTTGCCAGTTGCAACCGATAACAAAACTTTCCTCCCACGTTGGGAAGGTCCAGTGGTCTTCTTTTGACTGATCCTGTACACACGTTACTCTTCGCTTCAACGATCGAGATGAAGGCAATCGAATATTTCTTCTCCCGACTGTTGTGACTGTTCTGTCGATTTACCGATATGAATAGTTCACAACTTCGCAAAAACTGGTTTGAAAACGTCGAAGGTGTTTAAACTAAATCACTGTTCATCCTTTGAACACAGGCATCATGTGGTTTTCGATTAAATTTTCTTAAGTTTTAAAGTGTATGTCGCATCAAGCGCACTGTCCACTTGTTAACCGACGTTTAGATTTTCTTACTACAGACAGAACTTCTGTCTGCTTTTTGATACACGTGACTGTACAGTTAATCTGTTTTACATACATCCGTTTCACTAAACCCTCGAAATCTTTCTGGACCACTTCATTTTACTGCTGAGTTCGCGAGCACGGTCGTCGTGTTGGTCCTATCTTTGGCACGTCACTTTCGACAACTGCTCTGAGCTTCGAGTTGTCCGCTTTCGACAACCTCGTGTCGAGCTTTTCGTCTGTCCTCGTTCTACTGCAGACTCTGTCGCTCTTTGCACCCCACCTCCTCGATCCTAGAGGGGTAGGTGAGCCGCCACGGTACCACCCTTATTTTAAGCTCCACCCTTAACGAACAGGGTCAACCGTAGGGAGTCCTGCCCTTCTCTTCCTTTCGTTTCCTCGCTTACTATATCCGGTATTCTGCTTTCGTTCTTAAGAAAAACGAGCTGTAAGAAGTACAGAAGCGCCTTGCAGTGTAAAATATATTACAGCCAGAGAAATTTCAACCCCCACAGAATCACTGACAACGCGCCTGAAAACCTAAAAAATTGTCCTTTTAATTTCAACTAGCACACAAGTCTAAGGAATATGGTTCAAAAAGCACAAAATGTTCTCATTTATCGTGTACTAGTTATTTAAACGCCTTAATTGCCCTTAGTTTGCTTCCTTTGGTTCGCCGCGTTCTTGGATTGTTTGGTAAGCGTGCAGGAAGTAAAGACAAATGTAAGAGAATCGCAAACAGGTAGTCCCGGAAGTAAGGGTGGGAAGGAGAGTAGAGAACGGAATGGTCAAGGCAGAGGCGTAAAGGGAAAGCTCTGTAGTGGAAAGAGACAGAGTTTGGTGGGAAAGCCCAAGTGATTTGGGCGACCATCGGTCGGCCGTTCGTATGCGGGACCTGCGGGTGGCGAAATCAAAGGTAAAGGTGGATTACTGGTGGCGGTACTGTTTACCTTGACGAGGGCACCACCAGACGTTTCAGCCTGGGACTTTGCCGCCCTATTTATCTCTTTCTCATTTTCTCCCTCTTTCATTCAACAGAACACCGGGACGTTGCCCAGGTCATGAAGTTCCTGGACCCTCAAAGTTTCCGGATTCTTATTCTCAAAATTGCCGAACAGGTAATTACACGTTGGTTCCCACGGTTCGGCTGCTTTTTCTTCGATTTCCGCAGTCAGTGAAACATCTTATCACCGCCAGAGAACAAATGTAGCCATACATAAGACGACCAATTCCTTGCATTTAAGGGAATCTCGATTAACAATACTCCTTAAATTCGAACTTTCGAAGTGTTATTTGTAGAGGAAAAAAGTAATCTGACGAACAAAATGTTTTACGGAATGTTAATAAGGGTCGTCGAGCAACCTGTAGACACGATCACCTGTGTCAACGCATCTGGGAAGAACACGACTACTTTGGCAGGTCGGCGAAATTTTCCGACACACTCCAGGACTCCGTGGACGAGTGGAGGTGGTGAAATCTTTCCCACGCGTTTTCGGGCGCGTACCTAACGCGCTGACAAGGCAGCGAAGCTCGGACCTGACTTTTACGACGGGACCATATAGCACACCTTGCCAAATGCACCTTCCTGCACTAGCAAAGTACATACCCTATGGGATCGCAACATGTGTTGCCAACATGCTCCTCGAATAACCTGCCGTTTTCACGGTTACATTCCGGTCCATCCGTACCGGACGGTGCTCCACGGCTTTTACTCGAAACACGTGTTTTCCTTACTTCCTTTTTCCTTTCCCTTCTCTTTCTCTCCCCAACCGCCCGTCTATACGTGTATCCTTCTGTTCTTCTTCTCTCTCGCGGTCGACCTCGCTTTCTGTTGCCTTTTTTTATTTCGAAACTTTCCAATTATTCCCATTCTCACACATTACTTTTTAGTATTCCCTCGGTATGTCGTGACGATTACTTTGCACTCTCCGCCAGGGTTCAACGAGTACGGCGGTTAAGGAGTTTTTCAGATTTATCCCGGCAGTGAGGCATACATAGACTTTTCTTCATCCTTATTGTCTTTTGGGCTGTTTCTCGGTAGGACTGGAAGCGCGCCACTAAACACCTCCTCGGCAGCTCGACCAGCGACAGGTAGAAAGATCTAATACGAAACATGTGTTGCACTCGTCGTGCTGGAACCCGCACCTTTCTTGACGCTTAAGCTCGATGTAACGGTCCCGCAGGTTTTCTTTCTGACCCACGTGCGTCGGTGTACGCTGCACCTTGTTTAACTTGTTCGGCACTGTCCAGATGTTTGTGCGAAGGTGCATCCCGGGAAAAGGCGGGGTACCGAGATAAGTTTGCCCAGGAGTGAAGACACATCCAGAGCTTATAAAAACCGGATGACCTTGGTCAGCTTTTCAGACGTTCACTCCCAGAGGAGGAGATCCCATCAACATCGCGCACAATTCATCTTCTTCTCAGCAACTAAGGGTTATAACTTCTTGTGCTACGTTTCGAATCAATCGCATTAACTGTATCCTGCTTTGCGCTGTTACGAAGTTATCTCACGCGAACGACGAGTTATGAAGTTATATAGAAGTTTTTATTTAATTTCTATAATAGCTTTCATGTGATATCCATGACAGGACATGGCGGAACGATGGCCCGAACACTCTTTGGCCATTACAGGACAATTACGCGGCCGATAATCGATATTCCAAACACAGTGAACGTGTCGACCCACGACGGACAATCCAATTTGTAATCAACTGGTATTTCTGTCGAGTCTTCAATTAACGGATCTTTCTTCTAATTTCGTGAATTACACACGACACGGGCGGGAAGATTCTAGATATTATTGGTCATCCACAAACTTTTAAAAGCGGCACATGTTCTTCGTAAAAATTCGTTTTGAGCAGTGTAAAACAGTGGAATGCATTTGACGATGTGTTGCCTTATTTTCCCTACAATTTCTAGAGAAAAGTCTAATGTGATTCTGGCATGAGTTTCAGAATGGACAAAAGAGTCGCCGGCCGAATTAGTAATGATTTACGACAATGAAAGTCTCTGGAGCATGAAAAAAGTGTAAAAGGGCTGAGTGTTAAGGCGGCTTTTCGGGAAGGAATTATCGGATCGTGACGGTTGAATGGACGTGTTCGTGACGCCACCGGCAGAAATAATACGTTTTGTGTAGCGGGGGGTTGGCGGCGTGGAGTAAATCAGTGCGTGCGTGTCTGGAGGATCGCCAAGGCCGATAGTAGGTCAGGCATATTACCACGGAACTGCGGAAGTCCGTGTAAACGCGTAGGCGTGTATGGACAGTGGGAATGCCGGAGGTTTTTCACGTTCGTGACCGTCTCAATGCACTTTCGAGGGGCGCGAGCCTGCAACTCCAGCACGGCTTAACTCCCGTCTCACGTACATTTTCGGCCTCGACGTTACCGCTCGAACCAGGACAAACCCCGTCGTCGGAGCGCCGTTCTCCACACCCCCGCCACGGATCTACGGCAGATCCAACCCCACCGGCTGCCTCTCGGACCGAAAGACAAGGGAGGGGGGCTGGTACGGCCGATTCATCATCCCCCTTAGTCCCCTGAGGATCCATTCACCGATCTCACGACACGACCGTCCGCGTGTGCTCACGCATTTTAACGCGCTCCACATCGTTGCTGTAGGTCGTCGACGCAGTTACTCTTTATTTCGCTTTGACCAAGAATGGCCATTAAACAAGCCGATTCTCCGCGCTGTAGTCTCTTTCACACGTCAAAAAGTTCAACAATAATCTCCCTGTAACTTTTTTCTGAGATGTCATTTTTCACATTTATTAAATGTGAATTAAATAAACCATATGAAAAAGAATGATAACATTACGTTATTTTTACTGTAAGCTATTTTCGTCTCGATGGTATACATACGTTCAAATGGCATTTGGTGGAAGGTTAATTTTTTATTTTCTTTAATCGCTTTTTTGCTAATCCGAATCCGCAGATTCGCCACGCAGTGACGTAATATTACTACGGAGCAAAGGCCTAAAATTATTAGCATACTGCGTGCCCAGGCATAGAGGGCGAAGTTTATGTCGAGCCCAGAATGCTGGTAGACACATGAACCCATCGTACTAAAAGAACAAACAATCGAATTGCTTCTAGCTGCCCTTTTTCATTTCTGTCTCTCGTCCCTCTCTCTTTCTCACCTTCGCTACCCTCCCCTACGGTATTCTGTCTTTGTTTCTCTCAGTGTCTCGGGCTTTGAGAGATTTCGTATCGACCCTCGCATTGGGACCGATTGCAGGAATCCAGTGAATCCAATTTCGTGTTTACTACTCGACGATATGAACTCGTGTCATCCTTAAGGGCTGCTTCAACATTATCGGAAAACTCGCGAATTACGATCGATGATGGAAACAATATGAAACTTTACTGCAATGTGTATCATTATTCTGCAGTTAATATTCAAATATATTAACGTATTCTTTATACTACAGGCCAAAAAGTATTTCAGTTGACTGATTGTAAAATTAGTCATTGATATAGAGGCCAACATCTAGTCTTTTAATAGGCGTTTATAGCTGTCGTTGTAGAGTTTATCGATACTTACGAAGGATATATTCTGTATTCGCGCAGGCTTTTAATTTCCGTAATACATTTAATACCAGTGTTTGTGACTGTTGGCTTATATTCTGCTTTATTGTGTACGTACATGCCGTTATTTACTTACAGAAATACAATTGAAGGTAAGACCGGATCTATCCTCACACCCTGTGATTATTACTTCTATTCATACTTACATTAACAAATCTATATGACTTGGGAGTATTCTGCAAATTTTTCAACAGAAATGAAATTTTACTACGTTTGCATTTACAAGTTGTGTAAAAACAGGTCGTTGAAATTGCATGTTTAGAGTATACGGCAGGAAAAGACATTTAAATATAAAGATATGACACTCATGTCGACACGGCACATATCGGCACATATACGCGTACATATCCAGGTACAAATATTATCTCTGCCATTCTTTGTGTTTGTTGGAAAACTACCGCGCATACACACTAGTAATCTTGCATTTACCGAGGCAAAAAATACAACTCTTATGTGCACGTGGATACTTTAGTAGGCAATACATTCCTTTCGCTTACAACGCAAAATATGCTGGATTTCATAGCTAAGCACATTCTTCATATTGAAGTAAACAACTTGCGAGTGATACTATCAATCCTAGCTTATCAGCGTTTTGTTGTCGTAAAAGGCGATTGGCTGGGAATAAGCCCGAGATATTCATTGATTCGAGAAACTTCGATTTGCTGAGGCACGATTAGTTTTTGGTTCACGAATTTCGGCTATTTGCTAATTCGCCCGTAATAACATCAATAGCTGGAATGACGGCGAGGTTTAAATCGTACTCCCTCGGGAATTGTGCTGACCGCACACTGGCGATCGGTGCAATCTGGCCGTGCAGATACGACCGGCTGAATTACAGTCACAGCTCCGATATACGTAGACGTTACAACCGGCCATTGCGTTGCGAGTCGTCCCCGAGGGGCCACGGGGTTCTTTGCGTACTCCTCTTACTCACAATGTTGCTCCGTGAACTCAACAAACAACACAGTCGTCGACTCCCGCGTTCACGCGGCACCCGCAGTAACCCCGTAATTCTACGCGGCATAAGAGAGAAAGAGAGAGAGGGCAAACATCAGCACCTCGGATTTCCTTCGCGTCTTCCACCCAACGTTTCGGTATTTGCACGTCGACACGATCGCTGATCTCATTGTGTTTGCAAGACGAAGCCTAACATGGCTGCCGCAACTTGAGGTCGGTCACCATTTCAAAACATCACTAGGAACGTGGCTTTCTAGCTACTTTTTTTAAATACAAATAAACGCGACATTATGTCTGACATACATTTACGACAACATACCCCACCGGCAATGGTTGTCTTTTGTTATCTACATATGGGTGATAAAGGTTTATTTGTTACACCGCCGTGTCAATGAAAGTCTTATTCTACTGAATCCTGAATATCGCATTGTGCGGAAGAACTAGTACTTTGACTTCCTTTGATTAATGCCATTCGAGAAGCGAACCCGTGGGGTGGGCGCGAACGAGAAAAATCCGAGTGTCGAGCTGATGGGTATTGCCCCGGGCGTTGTTTATTGATTATGAATTCGAGCCTGTGTTTAGACGCCAGTATCGCGACGCTGTAACTTGAGAAGCGGGGCGACGGGCCCCGCCAGGAGGCAACAACCGAACCAAATCTTAAATGCCTGGCCCGGTGGAAGCAGCTTGCGCAACTTAAACAGACGCATTCGATAGAAATTCATGAGCATAAAGCTGCGAAAAGTATTTTTTTAAAGCAATGAAAGTCACGAGTACCTTTCATTTTATAGACTACACTTTCTGTCTTTCACTCTCGCGTTGGAGTGACAAAACTTATTTGCGCAGAAAGTTATTTTTTATTAAGCTTAACGAAGCTTAATCTTCATTTAGTCTGTGTGATCAGCACCCCATCAGTCGTAGCAATTAGTAAAGTAAACGTCTTTGCTGCGCACTATTAACAGAAACTGTGATAACTCGGACTATCAAAGCTGGAATTAGCTGTCCAACAGATTGGCGTTTCACTGAGGGGAAGCAATTAAAGAAACAGTATACTGGTTGGACGAACAGCACTCTGTCCGTCCTGAGTGGCGCGGGGCTTAACGACCCTCCAAATTTGTCGAGAAACTGTCATACGGGGGAAAACGTCCCCCCCACGTAAGAACCTACCTATCCGTACACATAAATCAAAGAGAACGCGACTGTGATAGAAATGAACACTGTATGCGTTTACGAGGCAGGAGGGGGAGGGTGGGGAAAGAAATATTTGGAAATAAAAAAGAGAAATCTATCGACAAAAACGACAAGGGATGTACGAGCGGGGAAATAGGTGGAGAAACGAGAGGGAAAATACGTGAAAAGAGCCATGAGAATGTGGGGAGGGGGGAAGAGAGAGAGAGAGAGAAAAAGTGTTTATTCCAGGGACATGTGTCCCATTTGGACAAAAAGAAAGATAGTTACATAAAATAGGAATACGTGAGTTTCGTACGATAAAAATACATACTGTTACATGAAATAGAAAATAGAAATAGTAATTGGAATAGAAATTAGAATAGAAAGTTCCTCCATGGAAGGATCGGGTCCTTCCGAGAGAGAGAGAGAGAGAGTGAGAGAGAGAGAGAGAGAGAGAGAGAGAGAGAGGGGGGGGGAAATGGACGTGAGTAGAGGGACGTCGAAGGTCGGATCTCACGAAAGCCACCCCTCTCATTCGCGTTGTTAGTTCGTGCCTCGGTAAAGTGGAGAAGAGAGGCCGACAAACTGCGCGACGCGGAGCATCATCCCCCGGAACGGTCTCGAATGAAGAGAGAGAAGCCTGCCCTTTCATCCCCGAACAGCCCGCCCTTAAACAGCCCTAAACTAAGTCACTTCGGTCCTGACGTTAAGTGTGACTGATCGTCCGGGCGTGCTTCTAAAATGGCCACCCAACGTACGGTCCTACGTTCCGTCCCCCCAGGTCGACAATTCAGGTGTCCGCTGAGCAAATGAATCCAAGAGTGGAAAGATCCTTTGCCGTCGTCCTCTTTTATTTGTCCGACCAGTTCTCTGACAATGATAACCAGGTTTCATGGCTTACTAATGTTTCGCGTATGCAAATACATTTCGTTCCGATAGTTTTGCGTCATCGTGAAAATATGTCGGGGATGAATTATTCAGCTGATACTTTGTTGAGGAAAATCTTAATCCACATTGAACTTTAGAGCTTCGGAGTATCGGCATAAACCTTGAACGGCGAAAGATTGCGCTACAGTGGGAGATTTATCATACAAATGTTTTCAATAAATCTCGCCGACAGATCGACAGGTTAGTCCCTGTGCCCCGCCATCGTGCCAGTCTTCAGCCGATAACATTATTGACAGATGGACCATGAAATTCCGGGCGATTTCTTCGCTTGGTCCCGATACTCGACTTATCCGCTACTAATTTGTATGTAATATCCCGAGCGCGATGATTCGTGTGCCGGCGTCGTTTCACCGTGGATATCGTTATCGCGCCCGCCGGCAGATAAATCCGTGCAAAAATGGATAATTGGCGTCGGCCTGTTTTGGCACTTGGGCACGTACTCGGGTTTGCATGATGTCACGCGGTCGTCCTCCGCAAAGTATAATACGCTGCATATGCGACGGTTTACATGGACACGGCCACCCCTCCCGCCCCTTCGAACCACCATTCCTCCAATACCTTCCCCGCTCCCGGCCGAATCTGCATAAAAGTAAAAACAAATACCCATACGTTCGTTACATTTTTTCCTTAAAATTCCACACCGATTGTTCCGATGTACCGGCGTAATAAGAAATGACGTCACGCTATGCAGCCAACATAATTTCGCAGATGTCGGATGTAAAGGCCGACGTTCCAGCGATTAATTTCCTGTTTTCAAAGAGACAACGTACGAAATCGGAAACAGAATTAGCCGTCGAAGACCGTCCCGCGAAAGCGTACGCGTATTTTCGAGGTATCGAAGGGAACGTTATTAGCCCGTAATTTAAGGCACGTCGATCTGGCGATTAGGCCCGAGACTAACGCGCCATTATTTTACAGCTTGGCTTTCGGCCAGCTGACCCGGGTTTGCCTGGTCATTCGTTGACGTCACGGACTTTAACTCTTCATTTTTATTTTCTTCACCATTCCTTTTTCCGCGGGGTACTATACTCTCTCGTTTCTTTTTTCCTGCGCCTGAGAAAGACCGTGAACGCCCAACCCCGCGCGGGGTCGTGTCCTTTCGGAGTTTGGAACATTTCGCGATATACGTCGGCTTTTGTTCATTCGCATGGGATGAACGCATTGCTGCTGCTGTATGTTATTACTAGATGTCAATAGGGCACATACCGACTGTCTTTACTCAGTCGCCGCCTGGGCAAAGTCTGCTGAGTGCTCTTGTAAACATAAATTTACGCCCATGAATTACATCACGAATGAAAAGTTTTCGTATTAACGATTCGTAAGTCGCTCGCTTTGTTATCGTCAAAATGTTCTCTCAAAAAGTAGCTATTCTCTCTTCGCGTCCTGTGATTTTCTGTTTTAACACTACAGAAGGGTAAGATTGATAAATCATTGATAAAATGAGGATCGTAAGAGCGGGTTCAACGCGACAATTACAGACGATCAAGTTGGAAGTATGTATCACAGCACGACAAATCAGCGTAGTGTTAATGACATTTTCCTCAGCAGTAACCTCGCTGAATTATTGCCACCTGGACGCGCTCTGCGATCATGGCAGTGCGCGTACGTATGCCGTGGAGGATCGTAAAAGTTGGTAAAAGTAAGGGGAGTAAATACTTCACGCATTCCCGATGCGTCTCACAGTCTTTACCGCTTATTATCACCTCCACGCTTCTGCCCTCTCACCCTAAGGGATACATCAGCCGGTTGAAGGAGAGGGGGCGCGAGAAAACCGGGGGTGTCGGGGCAATAATTGCCGCCTACACTCACTCGATTCTGCGAAACTAATTTCCGCGGGGTGTTAATAAATTCGCGTTAATAAGTGTTTACACGAACCTTTAGTCCCCGTCAATCGAGTGGATTCAAGGAGAACGTTCTGAGATCTGTTCGGCCCCTTTCCCTCTTTCCTCCGCATCAAGTTTTTACGACTCATTCTGATAGGCATAAGAGTATACGGAGAAGTGAAATACAGGGATGATGGTTCGGACTAAGAGCGTATGGGAGGATGACGCGTGTAATAGGAAATGTAAGAGGGAAACAGTTGAAAATACTGTTGGAACGTCGGCTCGCGGCAAAATAATGCGAAATAGAATTTATCGGCATAGGCAAGGGAGCGTCGGTGAGTTTTTGAAGTCGACTGGACTTCGCTGCTTTCGCCATTCGACTCGCCGGTAAGCTACGACTCGTCTCGCGAGCGCTCACAAGAGAATCCCAAGAGAAAAGAAAGCAGCGAGAATCGGGCCTTACGTAGGTAGGTGGAAGAAAGATTGCTCTCCCTCTTCATTCCACTTCCCTCTGTTTCTCTTCTTTCTCTCTTTCCCTCTCTCTCCTCTCCTTCTCGCGTCTTTCTACCTTCCTCCGGCTCTCCCCGCCACTCTCTTACCGATTACCACCACTTTACTCGGAAAGAGTAAGGTCTTCCTGCGTGTTCCGACATGGACTGCACGGAACTTATGGACCGTGAGGAAATCGTTTAAATGCAGCAAATTGGACGCGTGGGAATGCCATCCAGTTGGAATCATTAATTGGACCGTCGCGGAAACACCAACCTCATTGAGTTTCGCCGAATATTATCCCCCGGAGTTTGATCAAAAACTTCCAATCAGGGGCAACGTCTCATTTACCATGTGGAAAAATCTTTGTGAACTTACGGAATGTTTGTAACGGCCGGGTCATTACCATAAACGAAAATTTATGTAATCGCAGCCGTATTCATAAACAACATTACTTTTTTCCGACTTCCTGGTCGATCTTCGCGGCTGCAAAACGACGAACCTGATGAAGAAAATGATGCATGCGCACGTGGCTAACCTTGGACGTCGATCCGGCAACAAGGATGTCTGTTATGCTGACGATGCATCTCCCGCCGAGTGTAATCAGACTTGCACAGCGCGACAAGAAGAAGCCATGGCAACGAGCTACGTAAAAGTATTCCACCGCAAAACCTCTTTGGCCAGCTCTTTGACCAGCGCAGTCCAGTATTTACTACAGATCCACGTAAAGTGATATTTCTCACTCAATGCATAAAAAATTTTAGTGAATATCACGAATACGCCGAAGGATAACGAAAACGTGATGTATTCCAATTATCACTATCGAAAAATACCTAATCGATAAACAAAATTCGGACTTTGTCGATTGCAGCAGCCCTGTTAAATATTTTGCTCGCCAGCATGAACCAAAAGGAATCATTTTTGCCCATAATAATGTTAATGGCCTTTTCTTCCAATGGTTTAACGATGAAAAGTATTTATATAATTCGTGCGTACATGCGCTTTTCTCTGGTGTTGTGTTTACGGAAACGATTAAATGTTTTTTACATATCATATCGTAGCACATCAGAGAAGGGGAAATACGCGAAATGCTTAATAAAGCACTCGAAGAAACACACCCATATTTGCTTACCGTGCTAGACACCAATTTAAAACAATTAAAATTATGCGGTCGTTAAACTCAGGATAAACTGATGACCGAAGACAACAATATCATTAAGTATACGTGAGGAAATCCTGTAAGCAAGCGGTAGAAACAATAATTAATACCCCCAAGCTGTGCTGCAGGATGTAATTCCCGAAGAAACATTTTTGTGAAAGCACCTGAACTCCCTGCAAGCGTACTTCCTAGGTTTTAATAGTGTCCACAGAACATTCGAAGGATTTGGAAAAATCGAGTTGCTGAAAGATTGATCAATTAATGAGTAGGGCGAACCGACGAGGAAATGCCGCAGGGGAAAAGCTTTATCGCCGAAATACGTAGCGTAATTCGAAGTTGTCATTGTATCGAGCCATGGAGAATTTGGAGGGGCGAATACTGCGACGAAAAGCACACAAAGGCCCTGACGAAGTTTTCGAATCTCGCGTGTCGAAGGTGGCATAAGCCGACGACGACGGGGTTGCCGGCCGTGACGACCCACGACGTACGCTCTGCTCTTTTTATTGTTACCGCGTTCCCGCCAGGTCCGCCGGCCTCGTGGGTACCTTTATTTAACGATTTCTCTCACTCATTCCGCAAAGCTGAGCCGCCGACACACGGCCCGGGCCACGGCAATTTAACAGGATTATCGAACGCCAGTGGTCTTCGATTGAAAAATCGCACGGGAATTGTCGGTAAATGATAGGCGATTGTGCGCGATCTATCAATTCCCTGAGCTCTATTAATTAAAACGTTATTGCATAAAACCGGGGGAAAAATCGGAGTAAAAGGGAGAGAGTTATAATAAATGAAAAAATGTGCGTGGAAAATCAAATGAAAAATCGGATGAATGAACATGTGTTCGAATAAATTGTTTGTAAACGTTTGGGCACAAGTATTTCATGTTGCGAGTAAAATGCTGAAAAAAACGTTTAACATTAGTTTAAGGAACTGTTAGTCACCGTGATAGCTATTCACGAGCGCAATACCAAGTAACTTCTGCGCTGATCCATCATTCTTGGGAATGGAAGACATCTGCATGAACAACATCATCGCGCCGCAAGAAAGAGTAATCGTATACAACTTCGGAATAGAATTCGGCGAATCAAATGAGAGGTATATTCTTTTCGAAACCCCCGACAATTCAATTCGATAGAGTGACCAATAGCACTAACCGATATTTGTGACATTTGAGTTACTTTTATAGAAGTGCCAACGCATCGATGATAAATATAGCACTTAACTTTTTCTGAAAATGTTACGAAAAGGGACAGGTATACAGGTATACGTTGTGTACCGCCACGAAGAAAGTAGTATAATTACAGAAAATTCGACTCACGTTTCATGATCACTTGTTGGAGAAATATCAAGCAGTCCGGTGAGCACGATAAGACACAGTCGAGTTAAAACACTGATAGACACTAAGTAGCGCGAGTCCTTGTATGAATCCGACGGCTCAAACGCATCTCTGAATCGTCCTAAACCGGGTCAGAGGACAGGCGTGGAGGGTCCTAAAGGTCGTCGTAAGTAAAACTAAAGTTCGTTTCTGGTTTCACGACATCTCTGTATTACACGTCCCCCACCCCAACGCTGACTTCTTTTCAGCGCAGTGGGACTTCACACGTATGAAATGCAGCAGCACGAATATCGGCATGTGACTTTAACTGTGGTGGTGGTGGTGGAGGTGGGTTCCTTCGGAACAAGAGTGGCCTAACAAAGTCAATATAACCGATAAAATACCGTCGTTAAATTTTAATTGCTTCGTTGAATAAAAACATTTGACGATTTGCAGCACTGAAAAGTTATTTCGCTGCACTTTTCAGGCAATATTATTACGCCATTTAGTTGAAATTTTCGAAAAATGGTTGTTCAAATCTTTTAACAGGAATTTCTTTTGAACAATGAAAGAGTCATGTGTCGCAACTTTCGGGTGATTTGAAGATGCAGTATTCTGAGGTTATTGGCATTAATAATAGTGCACTGTCCTTAGTAAACAGAACTGTCTTGCGGGCTTTTTAAGTAGACGTCTGAAGTCATTACATACGTGACTGACACGCGAGCTTATAACGTTACGGTAGGGTTTCGCATGACGGTGTCACCAGTTATATTAATAAAATAGAAGATACGCAGCCACGCAACTACCGAGCAAAGATCATTACTTTTCCACTTACCCCAGGCCAAGATATTCACGGCGAAATGATGATACATCGAAGAACTAGGAAGCATCATCTTTCACAAAATGTTATCAGCAAACACACTCATTCTTGTGAAAATTAGTCGATAATTAAAGCTTCGAGACGCTCACTTGTGAAAGTATCCAGTCTGTTCGTGTTGGGGTACAATCGCCTCATAAATCTCAATCAAATGCCACGAGTCGGAGGTGACCATAGGAAGTATCGAATTTCGTGTTTCTACACATGTCCGACCGCTTAAGACGTCTTCACCTACGCTTGTCGGTCAGCCAAGCGTGTCACAGCTGTACTCTGCGGTGCCTCTGATTCTGACCACCACCGGACATCCACAGAAATCGGAGAGATACTTTAGGCATTGAGTTATGATCTGTTTATTCTGTACTTTTCTCTCGCGTTCTTTGAGCCATTATTACTTTCTTCTAGCCGAAATAAGCAACAAAGAATCCGAAGATGAAGCGACACTACCATTTCATTTGTAAATCACTAGTTCAGTAATACAGACAATTACAAAGATATTGTGAATCGATCAAAGTCGTTTTAGTAGAATAACTTGGCAAAGAATTCTCAACACGTCTGCCTCTTGTGAGTTTAATAGCGACGAATGCCAGAGCTCTCCACGTTAATTCCTTCACAGAAGGGTTCAGGCTCGTCTCTTTTTACCCTATAAAACGCGGCAATCGTATTCCGTTAAGAGCATGGGTTATCCTAGGGAAAGGGCTTCGAACAGAACGTAGCTTTGTGCGTTCGGTCGCCACTCGATACCGTCGCAGAGTCTATAAACGTATTCGATATAAACACAATATGCCCGAAACTTGACGTAAACTCTTTTCAAGGCGAGGAAAGACGAAAAGCCGAAGGAAATCCGTGTGTTTGTTGTCCCCGTTTAACAAGCCAACATTTAATTTGAATCAATCACACATACGATTTACATTCGAGGCTGCTGTTAACAATATTTATAGACAGTATTGAGCAATAAGAGTAACACCGTAAGCAAGAAATATTTGTCACAGTATAAATTAGATAAACAGTATGATTTCATAGTAAATATTCTGTGACTTCTTCTGGACGACTGCTCCGCAATGAAGATCATTAAAGATGTACGTCCTTGAAGGAGAATAAAATACTAAAGTTGTCAACGGTACAGTTAACGATATAGATCAGAGAATCATCAATGGGGCACAAGCCTGCAGTGGGCAGCAATCAGTTATCGGGACGTTAACGTCCATTATCAGTGATATGTAACACATTGTTCTTGCGGGTACGCGTGCGTGTAATCGACGATAATAAAATGTCGATTATACAACGCCGGTATACTAATGTCGGTTAAGCTTCATTAACAGACTACCCCACTGATCGAACTGCGGCCGTGCTCACATTACACTACGCGAATTTTCATACGGTGAAAAAGTGCAGGTATTTCGAGAGTTCGGTCAGGCAAGTTCTCTCTGAATTACCTAAGAGCTGTTTACGCACGTGCCAGGATGTTGTAAGGCATATGCACTCGTGCAGCTCATTCAATTATTGCCATCGCCATTACAAACTCACTATTATTAGCTACCCGCGCTGCCATTCATGAATTACTATTATTATTGTTGATACACGTTGGTTCGACTGAGCCTTATGGGGTTCTATTGACTCCGAAGTGCCTTTGACCTCGAATCAATTTCTAAGTACAAATCAATGGAAACTTAGGTATGTCGAAATTTGCTTTAACATAGTACCTGTTCTCTTCGTGAAATTATTTTTGTAATGAAAAATAGAGATCTCTAAAATGAGTTAGAAAAAAGTATCGGTGATTGTCGCGATGATGTACATCTTTAGCATTTTAGGAATATAGGAAATAGGAATAAAGCAATGAGGTAGATATTGCAGACGACTATGTTTCTTTCCGAACAGAACGGTTACTAACTACATATACGAGGGAAGGAGGATCGAAGGGCAGGGAAAGGTAGCGACCTCGTAATTCTCGAAGGCAAAATCGGAGCCTGAGAAAGCACGGCGGCCAACGGGCTCGAAATTTACGCGCACACGCGACAGCTGGGCCGGGGCATAAGTCTTCGATGGTCCATCCGTGTCTCCGGGGCTTGTCGGAAAGGGTGGGTCCGGTCAGGAGGACTCGGGAAAAGGATCACGTACGCGAGTCGGAGTTTTCCCTACAAACGACTTCAGGAAACGGAACGGTCTGCCCCTTCGCGGCTGCCACGGCACGTTACGACAGCCGCCATCGACGATCCTGTTTACTTTACCCCGTCTCGAACTCGGGGCTCTCGGAAAGCAACGCCGCATCTCGCGCCGTCACGCGTCTACGCGCGTGTATAATTCTCGAAATAGTACCGATCCGTTTCACGTGTGCCAGAGAGTGAAGGAGTGAGAACGCGTGGCCGATATTACGTTCAGCGGATAAACCACGGTTTTCAACCCTTTCTCGCGCGACGGCTCGCAGCCAACGCTGCGACATTTTTAGAGCCAACGTGAGAAACGAGCGTCGATGCTTCCTACCCAGTTTTCCAGCCGATACTCTCGACTTAAACGAAAATTCCAGCGCGATAATGGGCAGGCATATATTTCTCAGTATACTAATTTTACTCTAAAATAAGGAACCGTGTTTACTCCTAAAAATTTATAGATATGACGTTACATAAAAGATGTACAAGCTTTTTACGTAGTAGGCTGATCGATTAAATATGAGATCGTGTTATGTATGAAGGGTTTCAGAAGGGTAGGGTGGAAGGTCTGGCGAAGATACTATTTTTTGAGCTAACGATTATGCGGGTACAGTAATATTATCTCACAGGAATCGTTTGACAAGAGTAGGAGAACCGTTTGTCAGCACCCTAAAGTGTAGCTCGTATTACCCTTTATTAGCTTGTTTTCAAGGTTTTCGAACTATATTTCTTCACACACAACCGAGCTTTGCAAATGTTAGATGAATGCCAGGTAAAGCGAGGTGTTACTGACTATAAAGGATACAATAAATCCTTATTCAAATGCCATTAAAATTTAGAATGAAATAATCGAAATGAATTGTAGGATTCGCGTCTGCCATCACATTTACCCTTTTTTTCTCACGCCTTGACACCTGCATATGCAGTAAGGCAGAGAAGATTATCGCTTAAGAACAATCAATGGCCGAACGTTCAATCCTTGATTGATCCGAGATATTGACAGATGATATGCAAGGTAGTTCGATAGATGCGGGTTAACGTAAGACTTACGAGGTAAATTCCATCTTACAGAGAATCAAATACCTACTTGTGATACGAATATCTTATCACTGTAACTTGTTCGGTGCATCTTTTTAGTAAACGAACGATAAGATCTAATTCTTTTAGCCATACTTTAAAGACCATTATCTCTCCACTAGTATTTCATGGTGTTTATTGTAGAAAATTGAATATCGTCTTTGATTTGTGTATAATATCAGGAAGCGGGTATCGATCGCATTGTTTTACGAACCTTGCATAAGAGCCGCCCTCTCATTGGCGTCCCACAGGGAGGGGGGATGGAACCAATTAGCCTCCCTCGTATACGAAAGTGATTTCGGCACCGGCAGTGCGACGCGCGCCCTTATCAGGCCGTCGGTGCTTGACATAGTTCAGCCACCGACGCGTCGAATCCGCCGTCAATTATTGCCCTCGCTCTCGACTCCGCAAACTCTTTGAAATCCATTTTTCCGGTCAAACGATTCTCAGTATCCAAGCTCCAATGAAATCACTAATGGTCACTAACTTTCATAACAGTTTACAGCAATACCGCATTTGAGTGTTCCGGCTAGAGTTTTACCGAATCAATTCTTACTCGTCTATGAGTTATTTCCTCTTCGTAGTTTGCCACAGTCACGGAACGCTTAGAGAGTCTTTCGTAGATTATTTCGCACAACTGGAATTTGTTAAAATGGAACGCCTTTTGTCGCGCACTGAGTTCAATTTTTGCTGATGTCTAATATAGGAGTTTTTTAATTCGTAAAGTTCGATACGCAGATGTAGTAGTAAGACATACGGGACACGTTACTACACAGCACTTTCATCATGAGTTATTCAGTTTGTGAAAATATTACTAATATAAATGGCCACGTAATCATATAAGTCATTAATACATTTTGCTGATCACTGCACGAAGTACATTTCCATTGCTAAATGATAAGGATTGAAAAAAAATGACAGAACAGAAGACTAATTCAAAGCAACAAAGCACCAACCCTTATTTCATGTTCGAGGTGCAATAGTCAATGACCGAATACAATAACAACGATTAAATACCGTGAAAAAATACAATGATTTTACACACTGTGTCGAATAGTGCGCGCGAAAAATGCACGCACAGCCAGGTGAGTTTTTGAAAGGTGGCGTAATGTCCTTGATGGAGAGTAAAAATCCGCTTCTCGCGAATTTCAATGCATCGGGGACCACGTCACAATTGCACGTGCGTTACTGTTAAAACAGTGCCGTACGCATTTAGGTACAACTGGATGCACGGTGAACGCCGGACTCCCCGCCAAGCGTGGACCAACGTCCTGCCAACCTGCCACCCTTCATGCCATCTTTCTCGCTCGCGCCATTTCATGTCCCCTTCCCTCCCATGGGTTATCTTTCTCCGTTCAGTCTCTGTTGCGCGCCTTCTCTCCGAAGGGAGCGAGGTGGAAGCCTGGAAAAGCCATGCATAAGTCTGTTAGCCGGCTCAACGCAGACACATACAATTGCAAAGTCGCCTACGTTCTCTACACGAAAGCCTATGCGACGCTCAGATAACGCCTCTCGCTCTCATTGGTCAACCGTACCGCTTCGACCGCCACGCCTCGTGGAGGGGCTTCGTATTATCCCCACCATGCCAACTACGCATACATATCCCTATCCTCCCGCCCTCCGGCCGAAACTCCATCGATCTATCTCATTCATGCCCCTGTCTCTTCTATCGCTATTCTTTTTTTACCAAATTCTTCTATTGGCGCCCTTACCTATCCTTGTCACCTTATCTCTCCACACTTCCGTTCTTGGCTGCTTACCACCTAGCTCATCGGGGGTAAAAATGTCTACCTTTACATATGGATGTGCCTGTAGATACGTATTTCCAATGAATTTTAGTAAATGTTCGATTGAATATCCTTTTTGGGCCAACTTATCTTTAGCATAATGAAACCATGTCTCATGATACTTTACGCTTTCTTGGGAACCGTGCTTTTGTGTTGTGACTGATATGGCTCTCTAATGATCCGCACAAAACTGCGTGAGAATGGCAGGTACAAACGTTTTATAGCATGAAAATCACTTCCAGATGTCAGTTACTTAGTGATGCGGTGTGCTCAGTCAGTGCACCAGGTTCCCACGCCTAAATTATTATGCTACTACACGAAAATTTTCGGTGGTGCAGGGACAAGAAATTGTTCGCTATTCCCAAATGTTTGCTTTCTTTCTGGTATTGTGTTATAATAGATGTTGTGTACGGGAACTTGCTTGGGATTAGTACATGTGCGATAATGTGAGTACATTGATGGTAAAACATAGATTTGATTGAAGTTAGTATTTTTGGAAAAATAAAGTCCTTAACAATACGACGAAAATATAGCATTCTTTACGGTACTAATGTTAAGGGTGAAACACAGTATAAAAATACTGATTTTTCGCCATTATTGCTCTGTTTTAAATTTTATCCTTGCCAAATGATTATCAATGTTATTGTATTACATATTATTTTGTCAAAAAATAAATTTGGGGAAAATTCTTTTTCAATGCAAAATCAGGATTATTCAAGTGCTGCCATCGTTTAACAGACTCATGAATCGTACAACTTGTTTTCTCATATTCCTATCGGTAAAGAAGGCAAGTGGGTAGATATGTCGGCAATAACGGTATCTGCTTGTATAAACTTACTACTCATTTGTTACCATCGGTCTCTTACCTTTTATTTAGAAGATTACATTTCTATCGACCCTGATCACCCTGGAATTATGGCACAACGTGATGATGTACGCTTCTGTGCTTCTGTGATTGAAAACAATTGTGTGATGTTCTGTTTCTTTTGGTGACAAATAAGTGTACAATATTGGCAATTTAACCGTAAATCACATCTTGAAAAGTAGAAACATTTGGTAAATAATTACGTGCTAGTAGTGTATGTATGTAAATAGAACATATTTATGATCATAATCTACTAGATCCAAACATAACCTAATGAGAAGGACGCATAGACCAAACTGTAATAAACAATAGGATTTCATTTGTGTATTTCATCCAGAATTGATGAATATGGCTGATAAACAAAAGGTATTAATCTGCGGAGATGTAGAAGGACATTTTAAACAGTTATTCTCTAGAGTAGAGAATATCAATAAGAAAAGTGGACCTTTTGATTTTTTACTTTGTGTTGGAAACTTTTATGGAAAAGATAATGTGGAGCTTGAGCCTTATAAAAATAATATGAAAAATATTCCAGTACCAACATATATTATTGGTCCAAATAGTGAAGCAGATATCAAACATTATTCTGAAGCAGATGGATATGAAATCTGCCAGAATCTTACTTATCTTGGTAAGCGTGGACTGTATACAGCCAGCTCAGGACTAAAAATTGCTTATATTAGTGGGGTTGAAAAAGATTCTGCAAACAAAGGAATTTGTATTGAAGAAAATGATGTTATATCTGTTAGGAATGCTTGTTTAAAAGGTCAGCCAAGTTTCCGTGGAATAGATATTCTTCTGAGTTCTCAATGGCCAGAAGCCATTACAAATCTTGATTCTAATAAGCCAACTATAAAGTATCAAGGGTCTAAGTTACTTGCATGGTTAGTTACTCAAATAAAACCAAGATATCATGTAGCAGGGTTAGAAGGAATTTATTATGAACGAGTCCCTTATAGGTAAGATAAGCCATCATTGTTTAAAATGAAAGAAATACTTTTCTAATGTAATTTTTATATACTGTTGATATTCTTACAGAAATCAAAGCCAGAATGATGATAATATTGAAATTGCAACAAGATTCATAGCACTTGCTCCATTAGCAAATACTCAAAAACTGAAATGGTTGTATGCTTTAAATTTAACACCCGTTGACAGAACACGATTGTCTGATTTGATTATGAAAACTACTGATGAAACATCCAGTCCTTACCCTAAGTCAATGTTATCCAGTCAGCCATCATCACATGGCCCACAAATGAAACAAACTCAATTCTTTTACGATATGGAATCTAAGGATGATAAAAAACGTACAAAACAATCAGATGATAGTCGTAAGAGAACGAGACCAGATTTTGACCGTTCAAAATGTTGGTTCTGTTTGTCGAGCCCTGAAGTATCCAAACATCTGGTGATAGCAGTCGGAACGGAAATTTACATTGCGTTGGCCAAAGGTGGCTTGGTTGACGAACATCTACTAATCCTTCCAGTAACACACCACCAGAGTTTATCCATTTTGCCAAAGGAGGTGAAAAGAGAAATGGAACTTTACAAAGAAGCAATTGCAAAATATTATGGAAGTATGGACAAAGTCCCAGTTTTCTTTGAAAGGAATTATAAAACCTCCCATTGTCAGTTACAAGCTGTGCCTGTTCACAAAAATCAAGCACCTGCACTAAAAGAAATGTTTGAGGTATTGAGGTTGAATATATTTTAATGTAAGTCATGTTTTATGGAAAACTGTATCCTTTATTTGGTACTTTTTTACAGGAGGTGGCATCATGCAACAACTTTACTTTAGATGAACTTCCAGTACACGCAGACTTACAGCAGATTGCGCATCCAGGGGTTCCATATTTCTATGCGGAGTTACCGAGTGGGGAGAAATTATATCACAGAATCAAAAAAGATTTCCCCTTACAATTTGGCAGGGAAGTCTTAGCCAGTGATAGAATATTAGATCTCTCTGACAGATCGGATTGGAAAGATTGTCAAATGGACAAAGATGAAGAGGCTGAGTTAGCAAACAGAATAAGGAAAGAATTTCAACCTTATGATGTGGATGATTAACCGTTATTTTGGTTAACGAGTAAGACATATTTACCGTGACAAACGTACTTTGATTTAGGAATTGTACAAAGTATCAAATATTTTGTAAATAGTGTGCTTACTTTATAATTATGATTATGATGTCATTATGTTTAGTGATTTATAACTTGTAGATTCCAATTTTATTTGTATTTACAGTTAATTGTGTTATGTCAATTATGAAATTTGTATCAAATGATCATTATCTATGTACACTGTATATACAATCCATTGATAACAAAATTACTTTTCATAATAAAAGAGAAATGTTTTCACTAAAGCAAGAACTGATTCTTTGGTTACATTTTGTATTATTGTAACCTAAGCTCTATCATTCTACTGATTTATTTTCCTGTTTCAGTGAGTTGATATTTCAGTTCATGTTCATCAGGTTTTAGGCAATCTTTTAATCCACACTGCTTCATTCTCAATGCAATGTCAAATAGATAATCATAGCATTCAGTCCTACAAAAAGGAATTGGAATAAATGCAAAGTTAAAAAAACAAATTCAAAATTGTTTCTTTTTGTATAAACTTACATAGTTTTAGCTTGTTGCCATGAATCCCCCCAAACATAAATGCCATGTCGTCGGACTAGAACAGCACAAGTCTCAGGATATTCCATAATGGCTTTATCTAGATCATCTCTTAAATCTTCTTCAAAAGGTGTATTTTCAATAATAGGAACTACTAATTCTTCATCATATCGGTACATTCTTCCAAGCTTTTGATTTTTGATTCCTACAAGTCCAAACATTACTTATTACAATAAATACATACTTCTTGCAATTTTTTCTATTAGAAACCTAAATAGATACCTTTTATCATCTCCAGATGTGTAACTTTGAATTCCTTCCCGGGCCACAGCATTGTAACCATCACAGCAAATTTGGAATGTGTATGAATTACAGCACCTGCATTTCTTTTAGTATATGCGCACATAAATAATGGTGTACATTGTGATTTTTTTAATTTCTTTTCTGCAGGTGGCAGTTCCAGATCTTTTCCCTCTATGTTTTGCACAAACAAATCATCTGGCTTTATACGTTCCTTTTGTACTCCTGATGGAGCTATGTAAATCTTTCCCCTACAGATAAAAACTTTTAAATGCAGTTTCTGTGGCCAGTTTTTATATTTAAAGGTAAATAACACTTACTCATGTTTAATAGAAATACCTCCACCTGTACCAGAAACCCAATCTAAAGTATAAAATTGGTGACATAGCTCTGGAATAAGGTTTCGTGGATGTTCCTGGAAAATTATAACGTGATAGACTTTTTCTGGTAGTTAGATACATAGCAAAATTAAGAGTCCTTAAATTTGTAATACCTTATCATATTTATCGTCGTAGGAAGCCATTTTAGTAGTAATAAATTGAGACACTCAGAACACTTTGTGTTATCTAGAGTTCGTAGAGTTCGTGGCTCTTATCAATTCTGTATTCTGATGAAAGACGTAAAATCTGGTCCCTTCATTTCCCCGCCGCCGGCTAATGGTAATATCATTTGGCATGTAGCTTATAATCATGGCAGAAATATAATCACGTGGTATATAGTTTGACAGCTACATTTGAAGGTAATCTCCCTTAATACTTTTTCATACTGAATTGGGATAAGTCTGTGGTTCTGATTTGTTCAATTTCCAACAGAGTTTAAAGCATAAGCGATTGTAATTGGCTGAAAATACCGCCATAATAACGGTTCTGATTCGGGGATGGACTGTTTTCAGTGACGCACAAGCGCGGACAAATAGGTTATTGAACGTAGTAAACGGAGGAGTAGTAATGTTCGTTATTTTGTCATATACAAAATAACAACAAATAAAGACATCAATTACTGTTAACGTTTCATAAACGTTTACAAATATGAGTAGTATTTATATACAAGAGCCACCCACCTCGGGTAAAGTGCTTTTGAAAACTACAGTCGGTGATATAGACTTAGAGTTGTGGACAAAGGAAGCTCCAAAAGCCTGTAGAAATTTTATTCAGTTATGTTTGGAGGGCTATTATGACAACACAATATTTCACAGAATTGTTAAAGGATTTATAGCACAAGGTGGAGACCCTACTGGTACAGGCGAAGGAGGAGAGAGTATCTATGGACAACCTTTTAAAGATGAGTTCCACACAAGATTACGGTTTTGTCGCAGAGGCTTACTTGCGATGGCAAATGCTGGCAAAGATGACAATGGATCCCAATTTTTCTTTACACTTGCTGCTACTCCTGAATTACAAAACAAACATACTATATTTGGCAAGGTTACAGGAGAAACAATATACAATATGCTGAAGCTAGAAGAAGGACTTGTTAATGAACATGACAGACCACTTTATCCACCAAAAATTCTGAAAACAGAGGTTTTAAATAATCCATTTTCTGATATTGTTCCAAGAACAGCACCTAAGAAAACTGAAGAAACAAAGCAGGATAAGAAAGAAAAGAAAAGTGGCGTCAAGAATTTCAAATTACTTTCCTTTGGAGAAGAAGCGGAAGAAGATGAGGAAGAATCTGTTGTGCTGAATAAGCAATTCAGTGGTAAAGGAAAATCAGCTCATGATAATTTGAGTGATCCAAAATTGAGCTCACAACCTGCTATTGAGCCAAGTGGGCCACCAAGCAAAAAAATTAAGGAAGATCGAAGTAGTGATTGGGAAAGTGGCGATGAAACAAGATCACCAGCAGAACTGGCTGCTTTGGCAAAAGAAAAAGAAGAGATGAAAGAAAGAATCAAGAGCAAACTGAAGGATTCTAATAAAGTGCCTAATAAAAAGAAAACAGATTTGAAGGAAAGTGATGCTGTAGAAAATGAGGATTCGGATGGTGAGACATATTATTTGGGTAAGGAAAGAGATGAAGAAAGAAGAAAGAAGACTGAAGAAATTCGAAAAGAAATCCGTGACTTGAAACGTGGAGTTAGAAATGAGAAGCAAGCAAAGGAAGCAGAGAGTAAACAGAAACTTGACAAAGAAAGAGATAAGAAAGAGAGTACAAAAGTATTGCAGGAATATTTAGAAACTCAGGAGAAGTATAAAGAAGCCAAGTCAAAATTACCCAAAAAAGGCGCACCTCGCGAGGATTTCACGCTGCAAATGTTAAAAAAATTTAGAAGTAAACTCCAACGTGTAAAGGAAACTGTAGATCCAACTGACACTATGAAAGGAAAAACCGATGACAATGATGATGACAACCCTGCCGATGAGTCCTGGATGGGGCATGCTCTAAAATGTCAAGATGAAATACCAATATTGGCGAAGGACGCGAGTTCGAAAGATGACGACTGGTTTGAAATTTATGATCCACGAAATCCCTTGAACAAAAGGCGAAGGGGGGAGAAAACCGAAAAATCAAAAAGCGGCAGAAGTCATAAGCACAGCAATCGTAGATAGCATGCATATTTCATGTACATAAATGATCGAATAAACATATTTTATTTACATTTTTGACGAGAAACAATTATTTGTTTCCTATTTCATATGGCAGTATAATTGTAATTGTGTATTTTAATAGATCATACGCATGTCATCTTTAAGTCTTGTTGAATTAGGCGGGTTATTCAACCACGCGTATCGTGCGTAATGTAAGTTTTTATTGGTCAATGGTAATCAGTAGTACTATAAAAAATTCTGAGTAAATTGAATGAAGATTGTTGAATTAGAAAGTAAATAGACGATATAACACTTGTTCAGTACTTTTCCTTAGGATTTAGATCAATTTAGACCTAATTAGTAGACCTAACCAAAACATGTAACAGTAGTGGATACTCATCCGTTGCATTCAAGAAGTTCTTAAAACAAGTTTTTATGAATTTGTAGCTAAGATAAGGAAATGTCTTTCTGTACTGGAGGTTATACGACAAAAACTCAAATAATAATCTGATGATAATACTCAGTTTTGTAAATAATGATATTTCTTGAACATGCAGTTAATTAAATAACAGAAAGATGTATTGACTGCCATCTAAGTGCCAAACAAACGGAATAAGATATGGCTGCATGGATCACTGTCACACCCAAGTAAATGTCAAAAATAAAATAATCCATTTTATGTATTCTTCATGCAACAGGATATATTATAACATAATATACTTTTGAGGCTGGAGCAGGGATTGAAGATTATAAATCAAGTAGATACTGGAAAGTTTCGACTTCTTATTAGTCGCATCTGCCAGAGCTTGCAAATTGGTATTAATAAAAGAATATTCAGTGATGATGAAGAGGAAAAACTTATGGCATCACTCGACTTAAGTAAAGATGATTTAAGCCTGCTCTTAAACACAATAACTCTGATTTATTCTGAAGCTGCCAATAATACTATAAAGCCATCTGCCATGGAAAGTTTTATGAAAGAATCTTTTAGCATAGGGGAAGATAAAATATTGATTTTTTCAAATGCTTGGTTAACATTTGGCAAAGGCATAATTGATAATCTACGAGATACTTCTATTTTTCCCACACAGGTTTGTCTTACACTGTTCAGTATTATGTATTTGTATAATTCTAAAAGTGACTTTGACTTTATAAAGGTTTGATCTGCAGGTGAAGGACATCCATTGGAAGCTGAATATACAAGCTTCATCATCTGCAATTTCAAAAGATGCTCGACCAACAGCACTACTCCAAATGGGTCTTGAAGGGGAAATAAATACAAAATTAACCATTGAATTTGATAAAAGTAACCTTGTTGAGCTGTACAACAATTTAGAGAAGATTCAAATTCAGCTTGATGCTCTGAAGTAATTAATTCATTGTGATACCTGTGTTTATTTACTATAAAGGCAAATATATATAATGTTTTTTCATACCATATGTATAATTTATTTATAAACATGGATACACTCATATGTATAAGAAAATAATAATAACACGTACATATGTCTATTTACGATAATTTGAAATCAACTACTTCATTTTTTACTACCATATCACTTATATTCGAATATTTTCGTAAACTTTCGACGTAGTACTATTTAACTTTCGCACTCGTTCGTACAAGTGAGGACTCCTGTTAGGTAACACAGTGTTTATGTTAGGTACACCCTGCCTATTACATTGTTCCGAGAATTGAAAATCTATTTTGCTTGGATTCTCAGAATGTCGACGTCTGATGTATTGTAACGTATCTTGTTTCCTTTCGCTCGGTGGTACAGTTTCTAAAATCTGTGGGCTTTTTCGATGGAATAGACGACCCCTGTAGACTACAAGGACGACCATAATGATCATCATAAAAAGTATCACTGCTGTGAAAGCACCGACTATCCAGCCTAATCTTTCATCTGTAAAGAAAATTTGTGTTAAAACTTTCATCTGCGAGTTGTTTCTCTCATCTTTTAATTCAGAATAATTAAGTTAAAAATTTCCGCAAATAGGAGCAATTTTTTCTCTTATTTGCAGATTGCAGTAGATACGAACCAGTTAAATTGTTGAGTAAAACGAGATTTGCACTTCCTAATTCTACATCGGCATTCTCGTTAGCTAATGTAAACTTGCACGTCCATTGTCCTAAGTCTGATTCATCCGGTTTAAATTCTAAGGTGCATATTCCAGAAGAATAGTTCATTTGCACGTTGTGTCTAACAATAAGTGGAAAAATAAATGATATTGGATTTACTATGAGTAAATAGTAAATAGAAATATGAGCTATAATGAAAACTAAAGTGCTTATCGGAATATTAATAGTTAATTATGAAAAATATACCTGCTTTTCTTCTCGCTATTGCTGGAGTTCTGATGTATGTAGATATTGGGTGCGTGTAACCAATGGCACTGGGCCTCTGAGGACACTGTACCTACTCTACAGGCAAGTTTGACCATTTGATGGGGCGCGGCCCAAATCGCCACTGTCACGGGCTCTAAAAATTGTCAACCTCCTCAATTTTGTGACACAAAGATTTTTGTGTTCTAGCCCAGTCACCAAAAGCTGATGATTTCTTCTTTGGACGGGACTTCCAATGGCCAGGCACCAGTATCGAGTTCTTTCTTATTCCGCGTAATGCAGAAAATTGTCAGATCGCAAAATGAAATTCTGGCGTGTCTGTGAAAACTTTACATTGCTGGCGAATGGCGAACAGGCGTGTTTCAAAAATTGCGTGCTTCATTGAAACATGTACTCATAACTGTGTAAATTTCACACTTAACTATTCTACTAGATGCATACGAAAAGAATGCAATCATATCGCTTAAAACTGTTTATTATATTGAACAATTGATTGCGTTATGTGAAGTGCTGTCCATTGTAAAAGCGTGTCTTATAAAATCGTGTGCTATAACACATCATCTTTTCTTACAAAATTAAACTAAATATTTCATTTAGTTTTACATTTTACCAGCAGCGGAACATGCATGCGTGTTGTATGATATGACATTTTAAATCTACAATATAAGCGAATACGTGTTTGTGCTCAAATGTAAATGAAAATGTATTATCGTTTTCTTTAATTTTTTGAAACGATTTTTTTATGGCATCTGAGACTGATGTTCAGTACCGTAAATATATACACTTATCTCATTCAATCAGGCATTTCTTATTCTTGAGAAAACCGGAAATTTCTTTATAAACATTTAAGAATATATTAGGACTTAAGAAAATATATCTTTGTTCTTTTTTACGCTATGATTATGTATAAGTACTGGCTACATGTACATATTTGTGAAAAAAACCAGCATGATTAATGCGGAGCAGAATAAAAACGAATTTTGTCAATGACTTGATTTTTATTACGACTTTAGTAATACATATCGCATAAGAATTTCTATAGAAGCCCTAAATAGAAATATATAAAAAATAAATATTCTAATTGTCTTAAAGATAATATTACGTATTAATCTTATATGCGACACTTCCTGTTCTACAGATGTGTTTGAAAATGCAGGAAGATTTCCTACAGATTTCTAAGAAAATGATCTAAATTCGCCTTACTCGGTTCGTCAAAATTCTTTGAGTCGTTCAACATCGACAGACAAGAAACGTACGAATTCACAACAAGACCATGCATTCTCTTTGTAAATCTTACGAGTTATCTATTATTAATTATAAAAATTAAAAAATGCGTTTACAGATTGTTCTAAGTTCGTGAATAGCGAAACTACTGAGCAAGCCAACTGTAGGCGTCTTTCTAATCATTTAAAATATTTTATTTATACGATAATAAATAATCTGAAATAACGGCATGAAAATGTAACAACACATACACGCAATGAAATTAATTGTGACACGCACTTATATTGCTAAGTGTTATCGAGCGTTAGGCTCGACATTTTGAGCATATAAATAAGGGAGGGGTAAACGATACTGCGTGATAAGAAGGTGCTTTGATGATTCCGATGACATTCTTAAGCGTGCAAAAGTGCGAAAATATTTACAATAGCGTACATTGACGCATGTTGGACACTCTCTTTAACGCTCAGCGTACTTGGAATTCACAAAGGAAAATCACGCTACTCGTACTGTGTGACAATCGAAGTAACAATACCCGCATGTTTTGCAATCAATGCTAATAATCGTTAGTTTACACATACCAACGCTAAGTGATAGCTGAATAGACATTACAACATTAAGCATTTACACCCTCCTTCACTGCTTCGGCAGAACTTGCACAAGTTAATGTCAGCTTCATCGAGATAATGGCGTGTTTACACTTGATTAATATGAGTCTGACGTGCATTGCATCAGCGGAACCGTGATTTGAATCCAAACACTTTGAAACGAACTCTTTAGAGTCGTATTACTGTAATTGACTATGTATAATTAGTGATTACAAGAGAGAAGATCTGGACAATCGGGCAGATTTGCTTAACAAATTACGAACGTGTACATCTGATGCATATGCATTTTATGTGTATTTAATCAATAATGTAATTATCTGAACCGCATAATTGGAAATGGGCTGATTAATGACGTGAGCAGCGTAATAACTGACAATGTACAATTAGTGATTACAAGAGAGAAATTCTGGACTATCGTACAGATGTACTTAATAAATTACGCGCGTTTACATTCAATTGATTTACGTCTTATGCGGATTTATTTAACAACGACGTTGTCTAAGCCCCATGACTTCGAATAGACTAATTAATGGATCAGTGAAATGACTTTGATGGCAACAGAGAGAAACTCCTTTCAGTGACTGCTGTGATTGGGACAATTACTTTTATTGCTTTAATGTAGAAATCCGAGTACCCATATCATGTATTACAAATTCGATTTGATGCTGAGTTTCATCAATTACTAATTGTCAGAACAGTACGAAAGATTGTTCTGCCAGGAATATCTCATGATATCATTTCGAACGAGCTCGACCGTTCCCTTGGCGTGTGCGTGGCATGCAGGAAGTAGATGAAGAAAATAAATTTCCCGGCGTTCGCGCGGCACAATGAACCGATAAATCTCGGTGCGTTTATCGAGGGATATCACGTACGCGAGGAAGAAAAGAAAAATAACGGGCGCGACGGACGAATGATATATTGGGATGATCTAATGCTAGTAAATGCAAATACGCCGCTCGTGCCGCGGTAACGCAATTAAAGAAGAATGCGCGATAAGAATTAGATAGGATGGTCAAGTAGGAAGCCTTCGTTTCACGTACACAATATAGATCCTTGACGCGCGTAAATCCTACTTGAGCGGGCGTCACCGCCGTTTTCAATGAAGGTATTATATGCAGAGATAAATTACAGATTAACTTACACAAACATTCTGTTAAATACGTTTGGGCAAGTAACTGGGATTAAACTCCTTACCGGACTGGCCAATTAAATGCAGATTGAAGCGATTAACCATTTACTTGAACATATTTAACAGCATATTTATTTGTTTTGTCGATTATTTTTCTTGATGTAACAGAAATGAACATTAGAAAAAATCGAAGTCAGCCTCGAATTTCAACTTATTACATACTGTCTTTGAGAAAGAATCAACGTGATTGCTAGTATAGCATACGGTTGTCCTCTTCTTAGTAATGTATTATTCGATAATATACAGAATGTTTTATAAAAGACTGAGGAAAATGATGGACATATTTTTCGATAAAGAATGGTAAGGAGAACAAACAAACATATTAGAAGAAAATGTATGTTGCGAATGAATGAAAAGTACGATCGACGGTGATATATTTTAAGCAAAAATATAGATGATCCTATTAAAATGAAGTTTGTGTATCTTTGAATAACTTTCCGCTTTTCTGAAGAGGATTCTTATCATTTGTTTACACCTAATTTACATATGAATTTTTAAGAATTTCATTTACATAAATGCTGTGCTTACACCCCACCACCATGGTAGAGCTTTTTGAGGAACATTCAGTGGCGAGACACGAATTTTTATGATATTTTTTCCGGTCTTTTCCCACCAACGTATCCTGTATTAACTATCTTCAGTCTGACCAATCAAACGTCTCTCGTGAGAAAAGCTCACATAAATTACAGGAGCACTAAAAGTTGCGGTAAGTTCATTTTCACAGTCCACACCAATTTTGTCCCTGTTACTTCCCAATTACAGGATGCGTGGTGGTAAACCTGAAACTAGAGCTGGATACTTATTTACACTATTTTTCTGGAAGAAGAAAGAACAATGAGCAAAGCTCATTTAACGCGAAAAGCAAATATCATTTCCTTTGCGGAATTAGAATGACACTTTCGTGTGCACGGATCGCAGGGATTCTCCTGTTTAGGAAAAGGGAGCTTTTCTGGATCTTTATTCGTGGACTGTAAACTGAGTACCCAACTCTGCGCGTGATGTGCTCCCGGATTTGGCCGCGGTGCTGACCTTGAGGCAAGCGCTCGAGAGCGAAGCTCGTCTCAGGATTCGATGATACCTGGCTCGAGGAGGCTCAATTTCGCCGGCGGAGCGTCGGTGTAGTTTTGCCGTCCGCGAATTCGCGCTCCGCAGGTCCACAGGCCTTCTTGCTCGGCCAACGCGTGGCTCAGTCTGACGCTGCAATCCCGGGCTTCGCTTCCGGCCGCCGGAAACTGCTTCACCACTACAGTCGTGTTCGAATTCACCGGTGTGAGGGACCAGCGACACTGTTCCACCGCCGAGGAAGTCACGCATCGCAGCAGAACCGTACCGCCGGAAGATATCTGGATGTCTTGCGACAGCTCCGAGAATTTCACGTCGTCTTCGAGAGGAAATGTGACAATCATTACTTCCATTCGTCTCCGGACATTAATTTTACAGATAGCGTGAAAAAATGCCATGCGACGTAACGAAAAGGTGATCTTCAATTACTCGATTTTTCGTAGACAAGTAAAATTGGATTTCGAAAAAGAATAGTCCGAATGACTGGAAGATTAAGGATAATATTTTCAGGCTGATGAAGTAGGTACCTTGATCAAAAACTGTGAGTTTAATGAATGGTGAGGTGAGCATCGTGTTGAGGGACATTATTGACACCTGGCAACTCCATTGGCCTTGCTGTTCGGTGTTGACGTGTGGCAGGGTCAGGGAGCAGTCCCTGCCGAGGTCACCGTTGCTCGGGAACTCCCGCACGACGATTTCCGGTTCGCTACTGGCAAGGCCCTTCCACATCCATGTGCATTTCTCCACGCGGCTCGTCGTCACGCATTTCAGCGTTGTTTCCGTGCCGACTGGCACTGCTGTCTCCGTCGGCATTTCGGCAAAGTTCACTTTCGCTGAAACGCATATCCGGTGAGGGACCGATATTCGCTGTGTCCGACGTGGCGTCAGCCAGAAAATCTTCAGTACGTTCACGTGGTGACGAGTTGCACAAACGTGAAAGATAAACCGTGCGTAATCGTCTTTAGTAACTCTGAGATAGTGAAATGCGTGTTTCGTATTACGTGGTTGTCAGTCAGTGGTCTGTTTTTGCGTCATTATTAAACAATACAACGAAAGAATCAATGGAATTTTCGACCCTTACGCATGACGTACCGCCTTGACGTCAGATACCAACGTCAATGATACTTTATTTTTATTATCTGCATCGAAAGTAAATGATATTGATGAATATTATTTTATTTACCGGAAGGTAATAGGCTCACTGTGGCAGCTGGGGCTTCGTGAAGAGTTCCTTCGGGCGTGAGTCGAACTCCGCAAGTCCACAGTCCCTCCTCTTCGTAGAGAATGTTCTTGAACCGCACGGAGCAATCGTGATCCGAATCTCTGTTAGGTTTGAACTTTTTCACGAGGAGAGGTTCCTTGCTGGAATTTGTAGCTCGCCAGGACCATTCGCACTGGACAACTGGCTTGTTCACCAAACACCTTAGCAGCACTGATTCCCCGGATGCAACTTGCACTCCACGAGATAACTGAACGAATTCCACTGAAGAAACAATAATGAGATGAGAAACGTATAAAACTTGTTCCTAAAATTGTATTCTTGATTAACCAATGCTAGTGTTAAGCGAAGTTGCATTTGTAAACGGAGAAAATTCATCGAACTGTCTTAATTGCATTCGTACCGTCAGATATAAGAAATCGGATCGGAGGAGATTGGACGAACGAAGAATTTGGGTCAATGCGAGCCCCGCAAGTCCAGAAACCTTCTTGTTCCGGCAATATGTTCTTGAACTTGATACTACAATCCGTGCTGTCGTTGCCGAAAGACGGGAATCTCTTGACTTCGAGATTCCAGGGCTGAGACTGGTTTAATTGTCGCCAGGACCATTGACATTCCCGAACTGGCGATTTTGTCTGGCACATTATTTGGGCGGAAGATCCCGCTGGTACCTCGATTGCCTCCTCATGTTTTGCAAACGTAATGAGAAGACCTGCAATGTACCATTTTTTCCGTATAGTTTCGCAGCTTTCAATTGCTCATCGATACAATTTATTACACAGGCAATATTCAGAGGAAAATGTACTTTATTCAATGAAATTTTATTTTGATTTAGGAAGAACACGACACGAAGTGATGTTTCACGGAAACATTAATGCTTTACACAATGCGGCTTACGTAAGGGACATGAGTCGTATTTTTGCAACAACGATAATAATATTTTGTGGCTAAGCGTCTGCAGGTGGTATCTCCATCTAATGGCGCCAGTACTTTACGTCGCTGTTTTCACATGACGCTGTATCAGCAATGAAAGTATTATCACAATAAAATTGTGACGCGGAATGTGAATTATAGTTATATTAGACGAGGAAGTTGCGCTTTTCGACGCTCTTATGAGTTCATAGAAAAGACTACCGATAGTATCACCATCATGAATGGAACCATCAGTCTTTTCAATGCGCACAAAGCTGAAAAATAAGCATACACAATGTTATACGCGCAGAAATGTTGCAACTTGGGGAAATTATTTCTTCGGGACTTCAGACATTTTTTAAGCACTTTTATCTGATGTTTTTTCTTTCCCAGTATTTACTTATAATGAGCCATATTGTTTCGAGAAATCTCTCATCGTCCAATGTTTTTTTGATAAGGATTATTATTAATAATACCGATGCCTAACTGCTGAGTAAACTGAGTAGATAGACGATGCATGTATTCCGTTTTAATGTTACGAGGTCGACCAAATCCAGTTGAATAAATCTACATCCGTAACCGCGATATGCGCTCTGCAGAAGCTCTGTTTTCTCGCCGATATTACGAGGTCGTCCGGAAACAACTGTGTAAATATCACGTCAACGGTTTTCACACTTCATGAGCGCTGGCGGTGCATGTATGCCGCT
The DNA here is from genome assembly GCA_963989215.1 of Hedychridium roseum. NCBI lineage: Eukaryota > Metazoa > Arthropoda > Insecta > Hymenoptera > Chrysididae > Hedychridium > Hedychridium roseum. The sequence goes on along the minus strand of OZ022313.1, from coordinate 6,363,475 downwards.
CGTCCGAATAATGCCAGGCGCCATGAATATCTCCTTAACGAGGTCGATGGTCTTGTGCGACAAAAATAATTAGCCGAACACGATGACCAAGTTCAAATAATAAAGCAAAGACATGCAACTTGTATCTTTTGTACGGGATGTGCTTACAGAAATACTCCAAACGAACATTTCATTGGAAATCAACTTTCTGATTAGATTGTATTATTTACACTTTCTTGGAATTTTCTTCGCGACGAGTTTATCATTACTGGGAATTGCGTGTCCCCATTTTATTACATTGTTTTCCTGCATCTTTCGATGCGTCGATAACTTCCTTGCATTCCAGAGTGAGAGTCCATCTTTAAAATGCTTCCTGGCCGGGCAAAGCAATGGAAATTGTACCTTGATCATCGTTGACAATGCTGAGCTTGGCCGGTCCCGTGCTGGTGAAAGGATCGTTCGTCGAGCTCCTCGCGGCGCACGTCCAGTATCCGGTCTGCTCGTGCTTTGTGCTCGAGAATCGGACGGAGCAGTCGTTGCTGTTGTTTCCGAAGGCAGGGAACTTTCGCACCGGCAGCGGGTTCGTCGTCGGTGACGTCGAAGATGATGACCCTGCTGTCGAACTCGCTGGAAATCACAATACACAGCATTTCATATCGTAACATTCTTAGAGAGCGCAAGAAATTCATTTCCACTTTACAGGCAAAAAATTTCTTTATTGAATTATTCTGCTCGCGTCTGAATTTTCTTTTGAATCAAGTCCACAATAGACAGTTTTATCATGACATAGGTCTGTGATGTTGAAGAACGAAAGGGAATTATATAGACTTACGCGTCGACGAGACCGGATTTTCGCTGTCATCCGGAAGTGGCAAGTTGATGGGTGGAAGAGGTTGCCAGGACCATTGGCACTCGACTACTGGATTCTGAGTTCTGCAGGCCAACAGGACGGACGCCCCAAGTTCCGTTTCCGTGTGTACCGGCACGTCGACGAACGTCACCAATGCTACCGGCACCTTTGTGCCGGGCAAAATGTCGTCCATCGAATGCCCGTCCACGACGGGGCTGATGGACGTTGTCGTAAAGTTTTCTGCATTCGTGTCGACCGTAACACCGTCGGACTCTTCTGCCACGGGCACTCCTGTGACGGGCAATAATTCAACGAACAGATGCAAATGTCATAGACGTTCCCTTAAGAGCGAACTATATTGTACCAGTTTCATTCAAACGATACGCTAAGAACATACGACGAAGGAACTGAGAATGAAAAATTTCAGGACTTATCCATTCAAACAAACTCAATTTATTGAACAGAAATGTTTATTTTACTTTCGCCTATGAAATGTATTTTATGAAAGTCATGAATGTTAGCCGCGAAGCAGGTGATGAAGATGTTAAAAATAATTCATGTTAAAAATAATTGAACATCGTGGAATTATCTGTTCCTGATTTCCACTTTCTTGCTACACTATTTTTTCGTTGTGGAGCGTGGAAATAGGTCGGAAATCTGGTAATAGCGGCGAATCGCGCTTTAATGACACCGGGCTCTCGATGAAACTCCGACGAGCGGATATGTAGGACACATCGGACAGGAAGCTACGGCGGTCACGTAGACAATCGTCTTGCGTTGCGCGTCTGTCACCGTGTGCAGATAGTGACCAGGGTCGGATTCTTAGGTATAGTATTATAGCGTTGAAAAAATCATTGACCAGAAAAATCAACCGAATCATTCACAACCACGTGCAAATAATGAATACGTCTAAACTAATATCAATAACATTCTTTGGACATCTCGAATGTTCCTACCGTGTGATTGAGTAAGCTTTAAAAATATTGGTTGCATTTCAGTATATTCTATTACGCTTAGATTATATCACAATCTGTTCGTTGATGTTCAAGTTTTTCTCTAGGCCTTGTGGGAATATTATTTGTAATTCATTTGTTCGTAGGAATGTAATCTGTAAAAGGTATAGCGCCCGTGGTTGTTACAATCACGATGTTTTCCACAAGGCAGTTGGCGGGCGCCTATGTCGCGCGTACATGCCCCAAGTTGGTCCTTGGTATTGTCTAGTAATGTTCGTCGTCAGCTCCGTACACCGACGACGTCCTCAAGACGAGCGCCGTGGTCGCTGACACTGGAAGGTCGTTTCCACTTTACATTGACATCGTCGTCAGCGGACGGTTTTATGATCCGTTGTTACGTGCCGGTCGGCCCGATCAATCGAATTCGTTGATCATGGGTCAACGCAAAGATTTACAGATACTTCGCAATGAGTACTACGAACTAGGCAACGTTTGCTGAGGTATACGATTCTCAAATATTGTACTTTGCATTAAACGATATATCGAGTTCTCGTTAAAACTCACAAGGAAGCGAATAGTTTTCAGAAAGCATTACTCATTCTGTGGAATGACGAGTAACTCTTTGATTTATTCCTTTCTGTGGGCGGCGCTGTAAATTCCATGGAAGGTCGCTGCTACTTTACATTGGTAAATGCAGTAGTAAATTGTTTTACTTCATATGTACGTCCTGATCACCTTAATAGACTTAATAAGTCGTTACGCTGCAGTTAGCTTGGGAATCTTTTTACTTGTCCTGCAAGGCTGTTTTAGGGACCCATCAAATTCCTAAGGTTTCGATAAATCCTAAACACGGTTTCTTTATTTCTTTAAATGTCTGTTTAAAACACTAAAGTACATTATACTGTAGTGACTATGAAAAACAGCTGAAAGTATGTGAGATCAGTTTGAAGAGTCCCTAGAGATATATTATAAACGGTTTCCTCGAAATCAACGGTTGCTCGTAATCACATGTTGTTGTTCCTAAGAAATCGCTTTCGCCATTATTAATTCTGTGGAATTAACAGGTGTGAAAGAAAATTTCATCAGACTTAATCAATCGCACGGATGTCCTCGGTTGACTTATCAATAGATGAATGTCCGTTCCTGAAATCGATTTGTTTCCCTGGAACATCTCATTACGCGCATTACCTCACAACCGATAATTTTTCTCCGAACTGACCGCAGGATAAATCCCGAGTGGAAGAACGTGAAAACGGGCAAAAAAGCGGAGCGCAAAGAAAGAGAAGACGAAGAGGAAGTAACTCGAGCGAATCTCAGTCACGTTCCAAGAACCAAGGTCCTCTCTCGTTTTGCCTACTTTCTTTGCCCGTCGCGAATATCTCTTTTCACGTATAAAGTCGAATAACAGTAAGGAAACTAAGTCGTCGGGAAGTGACGGTACTACGTCACACGGGACTCTTCCGATATTTTCGTACACAATCCTTATCTGACCCGAGACTGTCTGAATTAACAAAGTGGATGCGCCGAAAACGTTATCATCATTGTCGTCACGTTACCATATTTTCCAATGCTACCGACGACACGTAGATGTTTCAGGGGTAAACGAGGCGACAAGCGATAATAATGACGAAAGATTCCGTTCTTTATTCCGAGCCGTTGACTGTGCGATGTTGTTTTCTCGGAATATCCATCGACGGGTATTGGTGACATTTCGTTTCACCGGGAAAACCGTCGCGACGATGGCTGAAATAACGCGAGGGAATATAACGTAACCAGGATGTTCCGTCGGCTCCGGTTCTTACTGTCTCACACTTTCTTCGGCGGCGCGTGACGTTCGTGTGGATCCCGGTGAAACTGGTACGAGTTTAACGAACGAGCGGTGGGGCCGCGGGTGGTCGGCTTAATTAAAAGTTTGGTATTTAAAGCATGCGACCGGTCGGTCGACGCATCCCGGACGTATTTGCCCGTGGGGGGAACGGCGTGACTAATTCCACGACAATGGAATCCCGGCCGGGGTCCATCGGGCACCGCGGGCCCAAAGGGGGACGGATTCTTCGAACATTCCGCCGAAAGCCACCTGAGGAACAGCTTGAAAAAGTCTCCCCCTCGTATCGCACGATCCCGCGGAACGAGGTAGACGGCCACGCGGGAAAGACGTTCAACGACGGGCAAAAAATCAAACCACGAGGAAGAGCCGGCATCATAGGCCTAGTGACGAAAGGGAGACGCGAGACGTGACGTCATGTAGTTTCGTACTTCGTTAAAAATATGCAATTTCATCGTTAGTCGGCCCGCCTGTTTCAGAGGTCACTGACTCGCCTCGATGAAAGGCACAGCCGTCATGCTGCAATGTCGTTACAGTTATGTATATGTCGCTCGTTTCACAGGTGAATAAATTTCACCGGTTTATCACTGGTAAAAGTGATATCATCCCTGCGCCGTCCATCAGCGGCCCGAGCGCACGTAATCTTTTATTTAAAGCGGTTATTCACTTTCGACAATTAAACGATCCTCGCTGTGCATAAAATATCATCATGGTCAACATCGAGTCGCATTGGTAGTTCGTGACTCACGATTTGCGCTTATGCGTTACGGAAAGGATACGACCGCATGCAGATTGTAATATCGAACTATCGTACTTTCAAACAGTAACTCTTGTAATAAATGATAAAGTTCCAATAATCACCAAATTCGAAGTTATTAATATCCTTCAGTGTTCCCGCGAACGATTAATTATTCATCTCAAGAGGCATGATCATGTTAAGACATAAAACAAGTTCATAAACTTCCATTTTTGTCCAGTTTTTTCATCCTAAGGGCTTGATCAATTTAACCATAAAAATTATTAATTTTTATAGCCCTATATGAACGACCGCGAAAATAATTCAATGCGTTCAACAAAAGAATCCATATCTGTTACTTCCGAAATTATCGATAGGCCGCATTTTGAAAATTTGTCCGTGCTCACGTACGCTTTCACACGTTGAAAGCACGTCCCTCGCCGGCAGTAACTCACACATTCGGGCCATGTATATCTTTATGTTCACCACTTCTGCGGATTCGAGACGTGCCTGCTTTTACAACACAATTATACGTTTTACAAACTTTCGTTTCCTTCATAAAGAAAAAATATGTTGTATTTATAGATATAATATGTTTACGATTCATAACCACGCTATTGAATTCTAGTTTGGTATTAAAGTTAATGGAAATACGTGTACACGACTTTAAGCCGTAAATTTAAATATTTTTTAAGATTGCATCTTGTTCGTTTGTACATATGCTTGTACATGTTTGTTTGTACGGATTTTTTTTTTCATTCTCTGCATGTTTCTCTTTCCTTCTGAACGAATAAAGTAATTCGAAGAACCACCGGTGTCTCCGGTGTTCTTGGATGAATATGAAGACCTTCCAAAACGGTGCGAGTGTATGGAACATGTATGAAAACCACGTGAAATTCCACAAATATTTGGCTAGTGAGACAAGCAGAAAAAAAACCCATACGATAGTTTCGGAGCAGTAGTATTGATGGGCGTTTTTAGTTAATATATTCATGCTAAATTGATAGTAAAAACGTATGTTACACGTGAAATCCAGCGGCCGTACTAGGGACTGGTCATCGGTATCCTTTCCTTCTCGTAGACAGAAAACTCAATTCCGGAAGTTCCGTCCGAGCATTAAAGTCTCGTGTTTCCGCTCTCCACTTAACGACATCGACGGTGGTGTCGATGAATATTAATTGCGTTTGTAGCCTTCCACTATTGTTTCAGGACTCTTTACACGTCTTTAAAAATGCACTGATAACGAATATATTGACATTAAATATTTGGCTTACGCAATTTATTTTAATTAAAAAGCATAATATTTCGCTTTCTTCGATTATTCATTTATGACTCGTCATCTTTCCTGCCCCAGGAAAATATTATGAAATACAGCCTTGGCGCGCTTTGTTATTGCGTCTAATTAATTCGATAAGTTGTATCGGTGAACGAAAATCCAAAGTTACGTTCCGAAGGTGATAATACCGAAGGCAAACGGCAGTACAACGCGTTACAAAGTATATATTCACGACAAGTACTCTTTTTTCAGTGCGGGATGCCTGTAAATGGCGACAGGTCGTTTTTTTCCCATCTAGCCGACAACGCGACACCTTGAAACCTGAAAAATCAGTAAACGTCGGCCTGTGAACGTAGCAATCGAGAATCTTTTACCGTGTCAAGGATACGCAAGAGTGTGGATCCTTCGTTAACAGGGCTGGCCGATGCCGGTCGTGCGTTTGTTCTTACGTTAAATCTCCCGAGGTGCATCGCGTCAGAACGTTTTTGAGGATCACATTGCGAAATACGTGACTTTCTACCCCTCAATGTGCCGCGGTATGAATGCGACGTACACCAATTGTATTTTCGAGGCAGCACTAAAGCCCCACGTCGAGAAGAAATAAAGGCGGTAAATAAGAATCTTTGAGCAACGATTGCATTCCGGATTATTACAGATAAATATTTCGATACTTGAATACTCGACGAAAGATTTTCTTCCCGCGGGCAATGTTAGACAATGAAAATTTGAAATACGTAACATAATTACTTGACGTCGTGGGACCTTCCAGGATTTTAGGAGTACCACTATAACGAAATCCCTGCGGAATTCTCGCGGGTTTCTGATGCAGTTATAATAAAGGATCGTTCGGCAGATATCCCGTGGGCACAGGTTTCTACCCTTCCTCACGTGCTTGCATTCCAGCGCGATGTTTCACTAAATGCATGCATTGCATCGGGTTTAACCACCCTCCGCAGAAGAGAACCAGTTCTTTCGGCGGCAGAGGGAGAAGGAGCGGAAGATGGAGAGAGAGAGAAAGAGAGCAGCGTTCCTGCCGTATCGTGCCGAACATGCTTTTCGAGAAGGCACGATAAAAGGATGAACAAAAATTGGCATCCGAGTTGAAATCTCGGACGATCATTCTAATCGAAAATTGCCGGCGCTGTCGACGAACCGTCGCCGCTTTCGTCCATAATCTGCACTCAATGTTCATGTCTGACATTTTCAAAGGCGTGGTACTAAATATTCTATTTAAATCGCTACGAAAATCACCAGGATGATGACTACACAAATTAGGGCGATCCATCCTGTTGAAGTTTACTACTTTGCCAAACGATAAATTTCGATTTGTTTCATGCAAATGTACCAGAACATGAAGCTAAACTAACGTCTCTGTCGTGCTGAATTTATTATTTATTTCATACGAACGAAGAATTTTTCATATCGCGTTATTTTTCTTCGGCGCGGCGGTTCTTCGTTGCATTAGCAAGGAAGACTTACAAATTCCGCGTATTTTCACGTGTCGGATGGCTCACGCGTTCGCCGAGAATGCACGAGCAGCGCGATCGATAATAATTCCCGGGATCGTTGGTTTCGCAACGACCATAATTCGTCCGCGGTGCATGGTCCAAGACCATGAAGCAGCACGAATTGTTTATTGCTGCGATTAGCATCTCCTTTACGCGAAAGTACGTGAATTTCGCTATTGCGATACGCGCAGACGAGCAGTCGGTAATCGTACGCAGAATACCCGTTTCGCCGATGAACCAGGATATTCCGCGCGTGGCTGGCCCCATTTTTCTCCGGTCGTTTTAATCGTGCCGTTTCATTTTTTATTCGCTCACATTCCTTTCTAATTACCTGGCATCCGCGCAGGCGCCGTCTATTTGTGAGCATCATTGTTCACATTTCTGTTTTCTTCCTCGCAACTGTATTTCCTCTTATTACGAGAAGACGCATCGCCAGAAATTATTCTACAGTTCGTACTGTTTCGCGGTAACAGCAGTTTAAGCAGTTACAAATTTCACGCGCGAAGAAACTCATTTCCATTACAAACGATCGAGGTTGATGCAATAAAGGTGATCGCTGACAAGTCTTTCGCGAATAAATAAAGCTTTCAGACGCACAATGTTTTGCTACACTCGCTCGGGGTCTCCTTGTTTCCTTTGTAAACCATTATTCTAATCTTCAACGCATGTTTTTTCCAAACAGTCGTCTAATCATCATTAGTCAAGCTGTGCTGACTGCTTCGATTGATTGATCACCGCGTCTCACACGCATTTAAGCTAACTATTCGATGACAACTTTATGACCGCTAATCAGTTATGTTACTCTGGCAGTTTTTAACAATACCGCGAGATCAATTATCCAAGCGTCACATAGAACCATTTCTACCGGCGAGTCGACGATACGTTGTCTCGTTTCACTCCGATTCCGTAGCGCACGAGAGATCGACATGATTTCGCCTTGTTCTCCGTTGAAAATGAAGCGAAAATCGTCACGGTTTTATTCATATGAACAGAACTATTCGCGAAACGAAAGTGAATCCTTTCACCCGTCCTTATCACCAAATCGATTAATAAATTGCTGTCGTGTTCGATAAAGCCAACCATTTCTGCCGTTGGTCGATTCGATAAGTTTGACCCCTGCCTATTCACTATGAACTATACCTGCGCTAGTATTCCATTATCGGTTAGTGTGTTACGCTTAAACTTTTATGCTTTATAGCTATTGCTACACTTTGCCATATAAGTAAAACGAATAATTTTAGTATATAGCAAGAATTTGGGGGAGTTTCGCAGAAGACTTCATTCAATATGCGATTGACTACATTGCAGGAGATCTGATAAACGAATTTTGCGGAAGGACAATCGAGGAATAGCGCGAAGATGTTTTTGGATAGACAACCGGTACAAGGGCCGAATTTTGCGATTGGTATAAAAACAGCGCACCTTTCGGAGGTGATCATTCGGCATGCGAGTTGTTCAGCTATTACGTGGCCCTTGTCGAGGTTGAGGCCTTCGAAGTCGTAAAAATGGCAGCTCGTGGAATATTAATTCAAGCGTAATACACGCTCGTTTGGCATTATTGACTTCGTTAACCATACTCTCCTTGTAATAGTCAACAATTGAATACTCAAGCAGCGGCATTCCGAGCGCAGTAATTTCGTAAATACTACATCGTTTGATCGTTCTGAGGAACCATGTGTTCCCTATCTGTGAATTCCTACAGAGAACGCATTACTTTTAATCCACTGGTAAGTACACGCTGTGGATTATCAAAGATATTTTAAGGCTATGCACATGCTGTTGCAAAACACGGAAGGTACCGAACGATCGGATAGGAAGAATCACAATATGTCTTTCATTACGCAATTAAATGAGATGCTCAAGATTTCACGATAATGGATAATTACGTAAATAACTTTTGTTGACATGTTCTACCGGCATCGTAGACGACTGTCATTATAACGTAGGAAGGATTATCGATAATTTACTTTGCAAGCAGTATGCCTGTGCATCTGATGGATAGGTTCGCCGGAAAATTGCACATCGACATCTCCGTCCATTTGTTTTTTCTTTCTGTACATGCTGGGTACTTATGCGCCACTGTTTCCAACGAAAAACCATTTAATAGTTAATTACAAACCAGCATGGCAGTCCGAAACGATCATCGTAATGATCAATAATTGCCAGACAATTTCAAAGATTTAACGAGCTCTATCAAAGATCCTCGAACCATAAATTTAATGATAAGGGATACGAAGACGATAAACTGTTATTAATTCAATGTCGATTCAATTGACCATTCTGACTAACTCACTAATTGCCGAAGACGAAGTGGCGCTTGAAGGAGGAAGGTAGACAGGCGAGAGGGGACTCGAAGGGGATGCATTATTCTTTCTACTCACCGTAACAGGAAGCGCCGAGTAACCAGAGTAGAAGAGGCCAGGTGACCATTTTGGAGAACGCTCCGAGTGTCAGCCGAACAGGTACGACATTTATCACTGACCGCTCGTAGATGAGACGCGAGGCCGACGTTTGTTTGACACGGAGGGACGTGGTATCTCGGCGCGCACGTGTACTGCCGTCGAGACGCTGGGTCGCGTGCGATATGTACCCGAGCAACGATGACGCATGTAATGTCCCCTCCTTCGTCTGAGGTCTCCCGTACAAGAGCCTTGCGAAGCTACCTCGGGACCGGTAGCTCTCTTCCCGGATATGTCCTCCACCCTCTCTGCTCGTTTCTCTGATTTCTTCCGTTCGACCGGGAACTTCCCCTCTCACGACAACAACCTTCCTCGCACGGTTCTGCTGCTGTCTTCGGTGTTTCTTTCAAATTTTCACGTTGTAGCTCTTGCGTAGGGGCGTTAGTTTCGAACGTCGTTTGATCCTGAGCAGAGGTTTTAATAATGGTTATTATTGCCAATATGTTTATGTAGGAGTATGTTTTAGCGGTTTTGCTTAGGGAAGTTCCGATTAAAGGAATTATTGTACGGCGAAAACGATATGGAATAATCAATAAATGGACAGTAAATTGAAGGAGTGATCGCGAAGATAAAACCTTCGTAAGTGAGATTACGGAATGGAAATGGTAGTTTTCTGTCTTTAAATTCCTATTGAAAGGTAATTAAGCGGGATACATTAAAAAGTCATTACCGACGGGGATATTTGGGTTATTGTTGCATACGCGAATGTCGATACTAATTACATTTCGAATAAATCGTGCTTGCTCGAGCGTAAAGTAATGCTGCATGGTGAATGCAGCCAATGGGCCTGCGCTATTATCATATAATGGTGCATTCGTGCTCGTAAATATACGATTGTCTAAAAGTAAATCACCGGGCCGGGAGTTTAAACGTGCACGCGCGGTTCCCTTGAACTTTGCATGCCTCGTGAATGAACGATAGTCGCCGAGGCATCGGCAGTCAGTCGTTATGCACAACGATTCGTCTAATTTTTATCAAGAATTTTGGTCTGCGGAAAAACTGTCGACAGGATATAGTTTTTAATCTATCGACAGTTCATAATTGCTCTTCATCCGGCGGTAATCATAAACCTCAAACGCAATATCATTTCAACTTGCAGTTGTTATAAGCGTGCGTTGAGAAGTTGAAAATTAAAAAGTAAACGTTCGAACTTTCGTTAGTCAATGTATTAGAAAAGTTGGTTAACTCGATTAATTCGTTGGCTGTAAGAATGATGATCAGAAATATGGTTGTTGAGAGGGACTCGTTTTAGATTTGGAAATTAGCCTTTGCTCCGATAATTGTAACGAATAATATATTTAAGATTACTTACAAGTGCGCTGCTGTCACTGTTAGGAATACTTTTGCCCACTGTCCACACTATAATATTGCTATCTAAAGAATACCAGAGCCGGTTAGAAACACCGATATGCACGTTCAATTTTAGATACGGCGTTTCACTTCAGGGCAATTCAAGGATGAGAGTACAATATTGCCACAATATATCCTATACTCGTAGGAATTCTATCACTGCGTTGATAACTACTGTACTTCGAGAACGATTCACTATTACTAGTTTCGTCATGTGCACGGCAGCAAAACTTCTGACGAAATTGTCGAGGCGCTCGCGTGCAGCGGGCCGATTCGATTTCCTCGTTTCGGCGGATTTGTCGAATTTCCTCGTACGTCGTGGCGACTTGCACCAATTGCACAGATGCGCTTGTATTCGTCGTTCTCCCGTTCTTTACACCGTGGGAAATTTGTAATTGCCGACCAGTTAGGTGTCCGTGCACTTTGAACTCCTCGAGTGGGATGTGAATGGTCCGTGATCTTGGCGGTTGTTCCTCGGGGATTCCCACGGGCCTTTAGGAGGTTCGATAGGTGCGCGCGAGTCTCCGTCGATGGTGCGCCGTGCTGGATTGCAACTGCAGACGGTAGGACGGTTGATGGTCGATCCGACCGTCGGGCCACCGCCACCGCCGCCAGCCGGTCCGTTCTTGCGACTCCCGCGGCTTCGGAAGGGACGGGCAAGTGGGGGTCCGACGTTTCCAGGGCACCGATCAGGGGCCTTGTCGAACGGCGCTGGGCCCTGCCTGGTCCTCAACCTGGACTCCACCTCCCGTACGACGGTTCACGATCCTTCTTGCGTCCTACCACCGGCATGCGACCCTTTCCGCTCCCTGTCATTCCACGAATAGGAGGAATTCCTTTTAGGATACGTCTTCCCTACAGGTATACCGATAATCCTTACCGTTGCGCTTTACCCTTTGTCCGACCAACCACTTTTCTGCGTAAAAAAGCCCTTTTTCGGAACATTCAACCAACATCCCTTTACCCAAAAATGCCCTGAGATGAGCATGTCATAGTTTTTGTAAAACTCAAAGAATGACCTCTTGATCGGACGCAGTAATTGCATTGCTTCCTGACTTAACTGTGAGCTTTAACAGTTCGCGAATAATTGAATATCGCTTTGTAATCTCCACAGTGTGAAATAAATCATAACTGTGTTTTGAATCCACTGATTATTCTTGTTGAGAAAACATTTGAGACTGTGGGTTTTAACTTACACAAGCAAGGTGCTATCGTGTTCCAGCTCCCCACGTGGCCACATTCCTACGCCTTCATTATTGCAAAGGCAAAAAAAGAAGAAATTGTAATACATTCGAGATGTTATTATCATGACACATTCTCTCAGGTTTCTGATCTTAAGGATTTTTGAAATTATCTTTATTCCTCTTACAATTTTCGGTGAGATGTCGTGTCTGGGCGTTACGAACGTTTCGTTAATAACTCGAGTCTAGCAGGAAAGTGGTACATCGTGGTACCGGCGACCATAAAGGGTTAGCTTGCATAATTACACGCAGAATAACTCGGCGATCGATATTCTGGTCTGCCTTATCGCCGTCATTGGACACACTGTGTTACTGTTGACGATCTTAAGCCACGTGAGCAATCGCATCACGAAGAAATCAATAGAACCTCATATGACTTTTCCCTGCTGTATAATCTTGCTGTGATATCAAGAACAGGTACACCTGTAAACTTCAATTATGATGACAATATAAAGTCATCACATGACATCGTCAGTTGCTTAGATTTATAAAAGATTGCTATTTGGTACAGACGGAGGAGTTAATGTTTGGGAAATATTTTTTGTTCTCTTCGAGTATTGTACCATCGTCCATTAAAAGGCTTCCTTTTTTCGATGCAATTATTGCACCATATCTATTCGCACTGCGCTTGGCACTGTGCGCATCACCGGAAGCGATCTGCCCTCCGCAGTCTTTCTCACATTAACATAATCTTTCGCGGCCGTATGACTCATGTGCACACGGTGACTAATTCCGTTATTTCCATTGAGTAATTCCGACACGGCGTTCGGTCGAGAGACGGAGGTATGCTGGCGCTGTAGCGACGAGAACTATTGGCTCCGTAGCAGAATGAAGTAAACGGAGCTGGGGGTTATTAAAACAGCATCGAGCCGGCGTATAATGACAGCAAATCGATCGTACACAGTTTGTAGAACATCGGCGAACCTACGGCGAAAGGCGTCAAGCTGGGAACGAGAAATAACTGCCTGTGAAGTAGAGAAGAAACAGAGAAATGTTGTAAAAACAGCAACGAGGAAAGTAATGCAGTGCACGGCTAATAAATAACGCGGTTCATTGCGGTCAGGTTTCAGTGGATTTTGAAGACGTAATTCGTTTTACGAAAGTAACAGTCGTAACGCATCGACGGAAATAGAGATTCTACAAAAACGGTTACGGAGGATGCGGCATAAAGGAGAACATTATTACAGTAGTGACGCAGGTGGTTTGTCAAAGGATTTAACGTTTTGTCCGTATCTTCGCTTTCGGAGAGATCATTTTTCTTCGGATAGCGAACGAGAGAGGACTACTTGCACGAGAGTAATCATAGTGTCTTACGCTCGATGACCTTGAAGGTATCCGTACCGCCCAGCGGCCTTGAACTTGCACGCTGAAGAATCTCGGGTGAACTTGGCAAAAGATCAAGTCGGTCTGCACGTCTTGAAGCTGCTAACACAGACTATGGAGCTTCTTTGAGATCTCATCGTCTCCAATAATCATGAGAATGTTTCAAAGTTAATATTAAAACATTTCATTCACAATTTAGTTTCAGGCTTCCAGTTCCTGTTGAAATATCTTTCAATCACAAAATTGTGAGCAATTAAGTTATTATTATAATATGATTCCAATAGAAATCAATGAGAAGTCATTAAGATTTTCACTTGCCTTCATGAAATTTGTAAAACTCATCGACCTTTATGTTAACTGTGCCACCTTTAAACTTTGTAAGTAACTTGTAGTAGTAAACATGTGGCACATGCTAGTTCCATGCGGTGCATCTTAATTCGTGTGAGATAATTTCATTATGTAAGGCAAAGTGCTGGTTAAACATACACGTAATTCAGTCGAAACTAATTGTCTATTTTTTCGTGCATGTGGATAAGCATATTCCTTACGTACGACAGAGAAGACTTTCCTTACGTACGACAGTTTTGCTATCGATCAAACAGTCCGCTCATTAGTCGTTGCTACATATAAATGAGAGATTTAAATTCACTTCCCGTCATGCAAATAACGAAAGTACTGTATAAGGAAGTTAACCCCAGTGCGGACAAAATTGTATGTTTTAATATTCAATGTTTGTCCTCAACCGATAATGTTTTACATAAGTTGTGTTAGACGTGAGTTTCTGGCGTTGCACGTAATTGTTCGATCGCGTGTATTACAACTTGTTAACGTAGCCTATTTTGCAGTACCTTCGCTAACGAACGAATGTCCCGATCCATTGCGGCGATAAGAGTAGCAAGAGTAACGCGTCGGTGTTTTCCAATGCTGAAATAATTACTGCACCTGAAAGCGATCTGGTATCAGTATTGTGCGAGTCTGTTGTGACAGTTCAACGAGTGATCATCGGTCGTTAATTGACATCCTGTTTTGAGAAATAACGACGGTCATATAGGCAGGATGTGAAAATACCGAAAATGAACGATACTCGGGAATTCAGGAAATTGTAATGAATACGTATTAAACAAACGATGTGTGGCAACTTTTTGCTGCTAAAGAATTCAGGGAAAAATCGGCCGATCCGTGGAAAGCATGACATTAATGACGTTTCCACAATTGTCCTGCGGGTCCGGTAATTGTACCCATCAGTATCCTATGAGAAACCCTCCGGAAGTTAGGTGTCAATACTTTCACGAATGTGTGAATATAAAAAATGTGAAACTAAGAAATTATTGTCGGATGACTAGAAGCGACTGTACTTGAGTGCAGTGGTCGTTTGCTAATTATTTGCCTTCGTAGCTGGCGCCAGCCGATCGTTCGGGTCGTAGACAAGATTTTTAATTACGTTTCGAATTGTCGATCGATGCTGTTAATCAAACATCATTAAACGATCCCACTGCGAATTAGCGACATTATCTGTTCTTCATGGAAGCTTCTGAATGTATTTGTTGTACAGACATTACAATTACATGTGGGAAAAATGAAAATTGTAGTAAAAGAAGTAGAAGAAAAGTTGTATTTATTATGATTAACGGGACTGTCCGCTGGAAATAGTTTCTTGATTTTTAGTTAACAAGCGTAATTGCCACATCGATCGACTCCAATGGCGAAGGTAAGGGTCACGACAAGGTTGTAGCAAACAGGAAAGCGACTTTCAAGAAAACATGCCGCAATATACTGGAGAAGAGGCATCGGTTATTGGAAAACAGCGAGAACGGCAGAGACAACGTCTTACCGACATATCTGCCAATTATGTGAAAATGAAAGGTGGTATTAAGGATGGCTTTAATTGAACCTTGAATGGACAGCATTAGAGTGATTTTCTCGCAAGAGCGCTTTGCCGCATATGGGGATATTACGTAACAGACCGCCCGGAAATACACGATTGACGGTTAATTGTTTGCATTGTTGCTCAGCACCGTCGACATAACGGGTAGCGTAGAATTGCGGAAAAACCAAACAACGTCTCAAGTCACCTATAAAGCTAACTCTATTTCGGATCTATCGAGTTTCTACTAACCATCCTGCATTCTTTTTGTTTCATGTTTCTTCCATTCATATAACCCTCTATTCTTCTGATTCTAAGAAAAGTTCTTCTAACGAGATTGTATTGTACTTCTACGTAACTGCTAATATAATACTGTTTTCCTATTTTCCTTTTCTTCCTCGTAAGAGTTACATGCAAATTGGACGATTACAATGCGAACATCAACACATTAGAATGTTCCCCAGGGTTACTCAGGGAGATGAGATCCGTATCCTTGATAATAATGAAAATATGACACTTGCAATTGCACCTCGGAATTTTATAGCATTATAATCGCAAGGTCCTCGTGACTCATGAGGAATAGGTTTCGCACGGTTAATGTCACTTTCGATATTGTGCTATTTCCGTCTGATTTATTATCAGCTAATGGAGCGGAAATGTAAACGGGTTTAGATATATTGCTATCGTTAAAAGAGGTAATCGTTCTATTAAAAGTAAAGCGGAAAAAGTGCGCTATTCTTTTAAACCACGTGCTTTGAATCGATCACAGCGCTCTGCTGACAGTCTTATGTCGTTTACCAAAAGACAGCAGCACTCGTCGTGTTTGTTATCGCACGAGGTTGCTTACAACGTCATATCGACGAACAGTAACTTGCGGTCTCCGGGAAATACATTGATTTTTTTCCTCGGCTTAAAGGGTTTCTTATTTCTATAAACATCTCAAGGAGAAAATGAGTAAAAGCCATAAGTGCGAGGATCAAACGAGTCTCCCCCGTGAATTTCTACACGCGTGTCAAAGTGGTGATCTGCTGAGAGTGGAAACTCTGACGACGAAACACGACATCCGGGATTGGACAAATTTTCGGCATGACGTTTCCGGCGACACTGCTCTGCACGTTGCCGCGCGGGAAGGCCATTTGCCGGTCGTTCGATTTCTCTGCGAAAACTGGGACCAGCCAAAATTCAAAGCTGATGTTGCGAATAAAGATATGAAGAGGCCTTTGCACGAAGCGGCACAGTTTGCGCATAATGAAGTCGTTGAATATTTGATCGCGCAAGGTGCTTCTGCATCTCAGTTTATAATTAATCTTAATTAAAACAGGATAACTATTTAACGATCATAATGCACCGTTATATTAGTTTTTCTCTTTTTCTTATGGCAGATATAACATTCGTTTTCCCTTTTAAGGAGTTTCTGTGGATTCATTAAAACGTGGTGACTGGACTCCTTTGATGCTTGCTTGCACGAAAACTGGTTCTGCCGCCTGCAAGTGCATTGCTGCATTACTGAAAGCTAAAGCGAACCCAACGATTCGTAATAAAGACGGCTGGACTCCATTCCTTATTGTCTGCCGTACAGGCGATAAAATCGCTTTTGAAATACTGTCCGAATGGTCGCCGCAATGCATCGCTGGTAAAAGTAATAATGGACGCACGGCTATGCACATTGCCGGTAATTCTAGTACTTTACCTTAAGAACACTAATTTCCAATCGTAATAAACATGCCCTAAATACGTTAAATTTTTCTGTGCAGCGTTCCATGGCAATCATGATGTAATCAATTTACTTGCTGGACTAAACTCGAGTCTTCTGAACGCGAAGGATTCTTCAGGATCTACTCCCCTTCACGAGGCCGTGAAAGGCGGGAACTTCAAAACTGTAAAACAGTTAGTAGTTTTAGGCGCTGATGTGAAAGCCGTCGATAATGTAAATCAAACTATTTTACACATTGGTGCGTTAACCGGGAAGGTTGAAACGATCGAGTATATTTTGCAAAACAAATTAATTGACATCGACGCTGAAGCCATGTTTGGCGTAACACCCTTAATTGCAGCCCAGAGGAGCAAACAAGAAGATGCAATTCAAATCTTAACAAAATACGTCGCTGAGAATGATTTAAAATAATTAAGACTTTTAATAAACGTCTCATTTTATAAATACGACGATACCGTTTTTTTTAGCATTTTATTTCATCCCTTAGGAAGGTAATATTAAAGATACGCATTGCGAGGTTTATTCAGAGATTGGTACACATTTATTTATTCTTTTTCTGTATCAGACAGTCTTAAAGAAGCATACAAAAATCAAGAAACGAGGCTCTTATCAGATCGGGAGATACCTAGGGTTTTATTACATTTTACTTGACGTTTTGCGCCGTGTACGCGAGAGTGCTTGAACTTGGCGTTTACGCACGTTCGCCATGAGTCCGGTTCTTTCGTTACTTTCAGTTAAATACGTACTTACAAGAAACATAAAAAATAAGATCACAGAGTTGTACGAATTCCTATGTATTCGCGTCGACTCTAATGCGTAATTTAACTGCTCTTCCTTCTACACTGCCGCTTGCTCCTGTCTCACTGTCACTCTCTTTCTCTCCCTCTTGCTCTCTTTCTCTCTTTGGATAAAACGGGTTTAGAAAAATCCGATCTTCAGAAAATATCTCGCCGACATCCGGATGACTTGCTGCGAATTCCCTTGCCCTTCTCTCCGACATCGCCGGTCCGTTGCTTTTACAAAATAAATCTTACGGCTAAGCATCTGTGGAGGGACACGCGCGTATGTGTGTATGTGTGTGTGTGTGCGTTCCCCGCGTTACCGAAGATTCGCTTTGCGGAGTCGATTTTGACAGGTGCACGTAGAGGGATGAAAGTAAAGAGCGTTTATCGCGTACGAAGGAACGTTTCTCGACTGGACTGTAAGAATGAGGTTCGGATGATCACGGGAATATGGGCAACGGCGGTTCCGTGCCCTCTCTCGCCGGGTGAAAGAAGGGACAGGATATTACATTATAAAACGCCTAAGGATAAAACATGCACTGTATATCTGTCCATCTGATTAATGCTGCGCCTGACGCGTGATTCTTTTTTTTTTAAGGTATTAGCGACCTACGCACGGACGAGTGTGCTCAAGTCCATTTAATCATTCGTCGAACCTACTTTAGTTGGAGTCGTTATAAATATTCCAATGATTACTTGGGCTGCTTTTTAATATTTTACTTCCTCGCTACACTTTTTTTTATTTACACATTAACTATTACGCTTGGGACTTAAGTTAACGCCTCGCGTCTCTCGCTTCGCTCACAATAATAGTTTATAATGTTCACTACTTACTAGTAACTTGCTTACCTAGTGTACGTGTGTGTATGTGTTTCCTTTTTCCCTCACATTCGTCGGATACGGTATCTGTATCTCCCCCGATTTCATTTACATTACAAGATTCAACATGTACAAAGCCCTATTTACATTATGTACAACCACCTCGAATTAACGATTCGATCGATTTAATTAGTGAATGCCTTCAGAGTTTTCGTCTTACTGTGGGAATACGATAATCCTCGCAAATCTTTTTTCTTACATTTTCCGCTAGATATTCGGAAAGGAAAAACGCTCGCAATTGTTTCTACTTAGTGATTATCGAGTACGATGCCACGGAACGGATGGAATGTTAACGCGTCCACGATTATCTGGCAATGCACGTGTGTACCGGGCCCATACCAGGATAATTCATCGTATAGCGAGTGCGCGGGTCGCAGGTTTTCGCGATAATTTCATCCGGCAGAATGGTAGTAAAAAATATTTCTACGTCGAAGAGTTTTATCTGGCTTCGATGCGAGGTCAATCGAATGACGATTCCATGACATTTCCTTTCGCTCGAACGGTCGCTACAAACCGTATTTACATCTTCCTCGAAATTTTCCTTGCGAATTTCAATGACTCGAAATTAATTGATTTGACCAATATCCCATGCGCGTTTATCGTATATAAATATCCAATTATAGAATTATGTGACTTTCGTGATTCAACATTGTCATGTACGGTATGTGGCGGCGGAAAGTGAATGATGTTGAGTAAAAGTAGGTTCAAAAGAAATTTTACTCCCTCGATTTCTCAAGAGAAGCTTATGCCATTATCGCAAAAAGTTGTGCTCGGAAGAGAATGAAAAGGAAACATTAATGATAACGAATATTCCGATATAATTAATTGTAAATAGTTTACATGTGTCAACTCGTAATGGTGTTTCATACGAACAGGATTCGTGATTCGACCGATCGAAGCAAATAAATAAGGAAACTGTATATCGCCGCCATGTCGAGGGAAATATCGTACTCGATATTCGTCCTCCAAAACGACAATATTTCAGCCGAACAGCGAAAAATCTCGGGCGTTCGACGATCGTCGTTCGGCGATAACTAATGTACATAAAGGAAAGAAGATTTACTGCCGAAAGGAAATAAATAGCGCGCGGGTTTGCTTAATTACGGATTAGATTACGCGATTACGACACATATGTATATAGTTCCTTTGTTAAAAATAGTAAAAAACAGTGACTAAGTTTCGCTTTTTCCTTGTCGCATGGAAAATGGCTTATCACTAACATTATATATAATGTGTATACATATATATCTCCTTCTTGCGATTCATTTAATCGTTATTATAGTTACTGTATACATACATATACATATATATATTTATTTATTTATAAAAATAACATTCTGGGACTAAAACGTAACGTTTCGAAAGCAATGTACAATGAAGGAATCAACGGCGAGCCGATGAGGCCACTGCTCGTCCGTGCACTTGGATTTCTTTTTATTTCCGAACAAGAAAATCTAATTTCCGTCTATCAGAAGCCATAACGCGATCGTTCCCACCACTCTGGTGGTGTTATTACTTTTCTAGAGACCCTCGTGCAAAAGGATTGCGCGCCCGATGGGCATCTGAAATTTTTCGCGTCAGGACGTCCGAGTTTTCGATGACTTTCCTTAAAAATGTCGAGTGAAAAGGTCAACGATCGTGCAGGATAAATATTGATGAAAATGAAAAGACACGCTGGCAAATGGGCTTACGCGAAGAGCTACGTGATTTTCCGGAGGATTTTGCAAAGTCAAGCGGTAACATCGAAACAATGGAAATGGTCGTTCTTTGAAAGAAATCGAAGGCACGTGAAGCCCTTCGTCGGTTCGCCGTCGATTCCCTTCGACGGGGACCGAGAGAGATATATATATATAAACGTGTATGCCGAGGCTCGTCCGTTCTTCGCCCGGGAAATCTCATCTCGGCGCGTTCGCTCGGCAGCGATATGTCTTCTAAGGTTTCTATTTTACAATGCGCCCCATTGCCCGTTCCCGTTTCCAGTTTTTTAAGCTACGGCCGTCAACGAACGGCGCCGAGCGAGATGCCCGCATTTCGTGCCGGAAATTCCGGGCTCCATCGAGCTGACGAGACTCGCGCGAAAATTTCTTTTCAAGCGAGGATCACGTCACAGCAGTGACCGGCCAATGGATTGCTCGGTGCACAGGAATGAAGGACGACGGTTGTGCAGATTCTTATTTTAATCGACGCTCGCGTGACAATTTCCAAGATGTCCATTTTCAAACGATGCATCGCCACAAAGTCGCTATTAATGCTATTACTGTATCGTAGAATCGCTTTTAACGACGTATAAAAGGTAATATAAAAAACTAAGGCAGCACGGGAAAGTGGTACGAAAATAAGTACTTCGCATTATGATAAACGTTGTATTGTAGAAGAATTGTCACACAAAATTAGGAACGGTGGACGGGCATTCAGCGATTCCTTATGAGTTTCAAACTATCTGGATATGGGTGGCTGCCCAGAAATTGTCACGCGGACTTCGCGGCGACGACGACTCGTCTTTTTTTTTCATCGTACCGCTGCAGAATTCATTCGACGCGGTCCGTTCTCTGACGTACGTCCGATCCAAAACACGCGCATGGATTTACAGTGCGTCGTTGGTTGACTTCAAACAGAGGTCCGCGTATAGAGTGATTGAGGATTCGGCTCGTAATACTCGTGTAACGGATATACACATTTACAAGGTTTTTTCGCGCGGTTGGTCACACCTGTTGCCAACGCCGTCAAAGGAGACGGAACCTCGCCGATTTTTATTTCTCGCACAAGATCCTCCACTACCTCACACATTTCGTCGTTTGCTCGCTTCGTCTTTTTCCTAGATGCGCTATTTTCCGCTCGTCTCTCGTTGTACCCTATAGAAAACAACGCTCTCTCGTGGTATCGTTAAACCTAGATATGCGGCGGCTACGTGCATCTGCGCCGACTTGAGTTTGAGCTAAGTGCACGCTCCTTTGTCGTCCTACGTCGGTCGAAATGATCGCAGGAGATTTATCGTCGCGTCTCGTTGCTAGAAGCCACGGAATTCGGCTTCTCTGCGGGACGTCAGTCGTCCGGCGATTCGTTTTCAGCCGTCGGCGCTTTATCCTGACGCCCTCTTCATGGAACGGAAATACGAGAAGAAAAGTTCATCCCCGCGGCGTGATCTTCGCCGTCACCGGCTATCATGGGCATTGAGTGCTCGTCGTCCGCGAGAGTCGTCGACAAATCACGCGGATTTTGGTCATGCGGCCTGAGGAACCGAGAACAACGATCGCGACGCAGGCGAAAAGAGACGCAGGCGAGTTCCACAATAGAAGATCCTCATATAACGGATTACCAAAGGAGCGTGATTGTCGCGCGTTCTCCGCACTTCTGTGAAATCGCACGTCCCGTATATTCGTCCCTCGGCAGTTTCGGCGTCTTCCCCGGCAAGTTCCAGCGCCAAGGTAAGTCCGTGCTTACGGAATTGCTGTGCTAGGAAGCCCGCGTCTGTCTGTACACATTTTGCCGGTGTCGCGGGTCCCCTTAGACGACGGCCCCACTGTCGCGGCGGCAGGGCCGAAAGATTCGTGGCCAGTCGGCCATGGACAAGCCCTAACACTCGCTGTAGGAGGGCGGTGGCATGCCTCGGCCGGTGTACATGTCCGTCTGTGGTTGGAGATGGCAGACGACTGTGTGTCCGTCGAGAACTGCGACGGTCCTCGTGTGATCCTGTTGAGGGGGGAGTCGATGATTGCTCGGTAGTCGGGCCAATTCACCGATCTCGTAGCGGGCTTGTTGCCGTCGCACTTTCTCCCAGCAGGCGTTCAGAGTCCTCTCGAGGGCCGGGCTATATTCCATTGTGTACTCCGAGGAGTCGTAGTGAAGGTTCGCCCCGCCGTTGCCCGTCCTGTCGTTCATGTTTTGCCCGTAATGGACGAGATTGCGGTCCGTCGCGGGGGAATATGGTATGAGGGGTCGATGGTCCCCGTAACTCCTCGACGATTGCCGACTCATGTCGCTCTGCCGCCTGCCGTCCTCGTCGGACATGTCCGACACTTGTATCTCCCCGGCACCGTTTCCGGCACGTTCGATCTCCTCGTAGACAGGGTCGTCCTCCGCTGTCCGCCCTCGTGGAAGGTGCACGTGCAGACCGTGATGTCCATGATGCTGATGATGACCGGACCCGCTGCCACGACTGTCCACGATCTCCGTGTAGGTGTGGTTGTAAGGCATCGCCGCCCGTCTACCGACCCCCCCGGTCGTGCGACTTCCGATGTCGTTTCCGTCCATCAGCCGGCCTCGGTCTCGTCCTCGACCGGAATGGCCAAGGGTCAATGTGTTGTGCGTGCGCGGGGAGTCTTCCTGTTCCGATCCGCCGTGCCCAGAGTCACGGGAGTACGATTTAAAAGAAATGTTCTGCAGAAAAATCAGACGGTAAAACATTAGAGGAGCGAAAATCTTCGCGAAGCTGAATTTGACTAATTTCGGGTAATAGATTACTCCCCACCGTGTACGACTAATTCTTGTTGTACAGGGTAAGAGTATCGTCCGCTGTCTTCCCCGAAATTAAGTCAGGTACAATATTTAAGGAAAACTCTGTACATATTCTAAGTTCAGTCACAACACAATTCTATCAAAATTCCTGCCCACTTCTCCGTGAAATGTTTGTGCTCTTGAAATTAAGTATAGGAAGGTTCGTGCATAAGTGGTGAAAAGATTGCAGAGTTGTATAAAAAGTAAGCCAGGCTAATGGATAAACCGCTAGAGCGCAATTTCAGCTATGAACTTGCAGAAGGGGAATTCGAGTTCGCTGTTTGCGTCTCGTGGAAGGTCGTTTCGTGCAGGTCATAAGGACAGAAAGTGTGTGGGGGAAAAGGCTGGTAGAGCGGGTAAGGCCTGTGAGTTGAGCAGTTGAGCTGGATATTTTCCATCCGTGATGTTTGTGAAGTGCCGAGAAAGGTAAAAAGGCAAGCAGAGCAAACAGGCAAGCACACGTAAACCCAGCGGCGCAGTTAGTTACCTTCCACATGAGGTTTTTGTTAAGGTGGCCCCAAGTGGCGGTGGCAGATTTGGGGATATTGGGAGCTGAGGGGAAGAATGCATGACGGGCGTACGGCAGGGTGGCCACGATGTGAGCCTCTGCGGCAGAGGAATCACCTGGCACAGCTACTGCCGGCTGCCTATCGACTATCGCCCAGCTTCGACCGGACGCCAAGTACTGTAAAACCAACAATTCCGCCGTTCCCTCTTAACCTTTCGTACGGTGAGGCACGTTTCTGCTACGTTCTCTCTCGACAGCACAGCGGACCACGTACGAACCGACAAAGCAGCTAACGTAATCACCAATATCTTGGATTCACACAATTTCTCTGAACCGGAGTTCCGGCGAGAGTTCGTGAAAATTATCTTGAAAATAATCCCGGCATCTTCGCGCCATTCAAAAGATTCATCGTCAGACTTTCGAGAGAGTAAATGAGGAGTCCGCCTCGAAGCGATTGAATGAGGATCCCCCAGGATTGATGAACACTCGGTAAATCAAGAGTTGCCCGGATCTCGTGTGACACCCTTTTAAGTTCGCGCCGTTCCTGAATTCCTGTACGACCGGGAGACACGACTGGACAGCGGTTTTAGAGCGTGCGATAGGCCAGAATCGGCTCGTATCTCTACCGCCGAGACTTGGGCCGACGGCGATGCTCGCCGGAAGCCCAGCGGATTTAACTCGCGTGTGCCACCGGCCGAATCTACGACGTAACGCCCTGAGATACGCGACGTCGGCACGCACGGTTCGGACATTACGATCCATCGCGAACAACTACTCCCTCATTTGCACACGATTTATCGAGTACCAAGTTTAGGAAAATTCATGAAACTGACGAAAGACTTCGGAAATCTCTGAAAAATCCTAGAAGGTGTTATGTTTCGTTTAATCCGAATTTAATATAAATGATGTAAGTTATTCGCGACTGTTCGATATGATGTTCTTGTGTGATTTTTTTTTTTAATTGGGACGACTTTTTTCATGTCTTGTTAAGATACTGATGTATCATTTCGTCGAATCAGTATGGCATAACGTACCCTCGTTAGTCGCCTTCGATGAACCGTTTCGATACGTAAGTACGTGTTTTTCCCGCTTATTTTATGTATACCGGAATCCATGTTTAACGCGAGTGTGAGTTTATGTGTCTGTTGCTGACTATGACGCGCTTGCAGCACCTGTTCTTGCGGTTCTATAGAGGCTGGTCACGCGAACGGGCGCACGATTTCCGGTCTGCACGGGGTCACTAGATCGGAATTTCGATTTTCTCGCGGTTACTCAACTGCCCTGGCGAGAAATGATGACTTCTGAAAGCTCTCAATTTGCGCAGGTGAACAAAGAATGACACAGATTGAAAACTATTTATAAGAACCGATCGCGGAATAGTAGTTAGAATTTTATACACGATTATACTGCGTCGAGGATATAAGTGTCAATAAAATAGAATGCATCGTGATGATTAATTAATTATTTGGGATTTTCCGAATTTGTGCCTTTTGAATTTCACGAATAAAGGGCAACGAGATCTTCTGACTGGATGCGATGCACAGAGGGAACGATAAATGCAACTATTTCGAACGAGTGATGAATCATAAAAGAAACCTTTGCCTTTGCTTTCTATCCTCCGCCGTATCGAGGCTGGGACTGTGATATGCGCTGCTCGAAGTTATTAAACAGCAATTATTTGCGCAAATCAAACGGGGACAACGTCAAAGGCATTTCTAAAATTCATATGTTCATAATAGAGAATTCTCTACTACATTATGTTACACCAATCTACCTCGAGCCGCGCAATTAGTTAACTTCACCATATTTGAATATTTTGTAATTTTCAATAATTCATCCCGAAAGCACCGTAAAATGTATTATCTCATGTTTTCTGAGCCAAGGATTAAATCTATTGAAAATTCAAAACTCTCCAAATTGGGCACAATTGCGTTTGGTATTCATTAGTAGTACGGATGTAGCAATAAGAGAGAAAGAAAGAGAGAGCAAGGTTCATCGGTGGATGAATGTATGTGATGCGAAGGATGCGATGGATTGCTATATGAGTCGATAATTTTCGCACGTGCGTATTTTTTCCTGATAAGCAGCTCGTAAGTGAACGTACGTGGGTGAGAGCGTTCGCGTGTGTATGTGTCACGAGTGCACATATGAGCCAGACCGACATTGACGGAAAACACAGACAACGTATCGTTTAATACCGTGTCAAGCCAATCGTTGTCAAGTAGTCGGTATGGTTCGCGTTTTAATAAGCTAAATAGGGAGTCGACTGAGCACGAATGAAAAGTTATATAATTGTCAGAGTTGCTGTGAACCTTTGATTACACTGGAAACAAAAAATACAAGATTACTTTCCGTTCGTGCTCTGTCTATCATTCGTTTAATTGAAATAAAGATCGACGGTACATTACGAATCTTTCCAAACGTATATGCTACTGTGTTTTTTTTCTAGTAGATGTCTGTTTCTCAGTCAAAGGATTATTCGATCAGTCAGTTCTTCTGTCTACGACAGAGAAGAGCGGACGTAGTAAAAGCTACGGTTACTGACAAAACGCGTCAACGTTCGCGCTCTGTCGGGGCGACTTAGAGGTACGGAATAAAGGAGAAAGGAGCAAAGTACCCGACTACCGCGTACACCAAACCCCGAGCCAAATGAGAAAAGCACGAGAAATCACCACTGTTAGTAGGAAGTCTTTTTTTACATTTCGCCCGAGCATTTTAACTGTACAAAATTGTTGACTCGCTTTCTGCTCGTTATCGCTATTCCACGAGGACAAAATATTTCATTCTAAGAAACACTCTCCTTGAAACGAGTAATTAATCCTTTACGCTCCGTTATTATTGTGTTAGCCTGTTTCTCTCGACCTTCTAGAATTTCTAATTCATAATCGACATGGCAAAGTTTGTACAAAAACGTTTTGATCTTCGTTTTAAGACAGTAGATCTATTCGGCGTTTAATTGCTTAGTACTGCCGCCAACGATATTGCGTTGACCACATCCAAAGCATAATATATCCTGCAACAAATGTGCGATCAGTATTAAAAAAAGCTACTAACCGATAACGAGATTGAATGCATTCGAACGATCATACAGAAGACAAAGAGGATCGAGGAGAGACAGTTGGAGCGATTGAAAAAAATCCAGTTACCGTGCATTGCTGGTCGGTTAGAGCTTTTCGTCGAGAGAAACAGCGCTTGAAGAGAAATACCGTGTATGTACAAGTCGTGCATGGAAAGTTGGATTTCTCATACGCGTCGATATGGTCGAGTTTTACGAGATAGATACAAGAAGAGAGCGAGAGCAAGAGAGCGAGAGTGAGCGAGCGAGCGAGCGACAGCATTGATTAATCCATTAATTATCGTTATTATTATTATGGATATTATTATTATTATTATTAAAATACTTTGATCAGCGTTGCCAAATTAAGATACCTTCAAAATTTACAACGACCCTGTCCGCTCAGAATGTTCTATGCTACTGACAGGGGGGCTGAATCGTTGTAAACTAAAAAAACATCTTAACCTGCAGTGATGAAAAATGCAGTTAAATGAAAGAAACGCGCTATCACGGCGGCCGTGGGAATGAATGTCTTTTGTTTTGCCAGACATTAATGTCTGCCATAAATATTCCCTAAGTAGGTACATCGGAAAGCGAGCTCTTTGAAACGGGGTTAATCGTTTCGATGAAACTCTGGCCCTTGGATCGATATAATATTCATTCGGCGGCCGGTGATCGCGAGTTTGCGCTATTCAAGCACATTTTCTTTGCCTGCAGCGGCAGCTCCGATTCGGGTTACTGGATGATCAAAGAAGCGAAAGAGAAAGCGAGACTTCGTACCGGCGGTGGTACCGAGGGTGATTTCCCTCACGGCCGTTAACCGTTTAGCTTCGAAAAAAGGGGGCTAAGGTGGGGTTGGGGGTGGGGGGTGCTCTCGTCGTCGTCGGTTTGGTGTATAAGCGGCGATCATGGATACCTTGCTGGGCGGGATGCCTATTGTGGTTGCTGGGTGCCATGGCGTGCATCCGGCGCGCCCCGACCGGCGACCTCAGGGACAAATTGTTGAGGTTCACGTTTATCGAAAGATTCGTATTGTTACAGGCCGCGGTGAGGTTGCTGTGATTGTTGGGCGGCGCGACGGCGTTGGTACCCACATTGGAGGCCGCGTGCGGCGGCGACAATCCGCTGCTGTCGGTTGTCGGAGCTGACGGGTTGGAGGAAGTGTTGTGCGACGTGTAATCCTTGCCGACGTTTCCACCGCCGGCTCCGCCCGCCGTACCGCTGGTTCCTGTCGATCCGCTCGAACCGCCGGTCACCGTCTTCGAGCACCTCAGGCACTTCGGTAGCCACGAGTGCCGGCGAATGAACTTACGGTACTCCTTGCGCACCTGTAACCGCGAAACAAAACCCAATCCCGCCCGGGGAACGAAACGTTTAACGGTGCATTAAACAAATCAAAGGTCGCGTGCTAGGACTACGACATTTGCCCGCTTGTTCGTTGAAATTAAAGTCAAATGTTCGGTAAGCAGTTACCGTGAAGAAGCGTGTTCGCACTACGATTTCCCTGTACGGTGCTGAACGGAAAAGATCTGTGTCGCTGTCTATTTAAATTAAATGGCTGCCATAAAACATAATTAGCAATGCGCTTGTCTGTACATAAGTATATCTTACGAAAAAAAACAAGTACTGCAAATGAATAATTCGTTAGGAAAATTCAAAATCAATCGATAAAGATTCATTTAAGCATCAAACTGTCTACTGTGAAAATAACAAACTAAGCTGTTGGCTCGTGCTAAAGACGAGGAATAAGAACACTACAGTAGATATCAGGAATTGCGAATCGGTGATTCATGGTGAATAAATGTTGGTATTCGAATTGCCACAGCACTTTATTAAACATCTCATTCGTCGTTGCCATTTCGTAATATACGTATATAGGCTTGATAGCATGACCTTGGTTTAACACGATTTTTTCCGTACAGTAGCCGTTGCTAACAATATTATCCTCTTAATCCATACTGTTAATATCAATAAATTACTAATAATGTGAAAAAAAACTTAGAACCGCTTACATGAAATGCAGATTTTCACCTTTATTACTCACAAAAAATGATCATAACTTTATTTTATATGCCCAGATCACATAATTGCATGTTTATACCTAATTAAATATTCTACACTAGGACCTCCCGTCTTAGGATTGATCAAGATCTTTTTTTGCTATTTCTCTTGATCTTTCGAAAAAGCGTATAAAAGGAGTTAACAAAAAGAAATGAGTGTCGATATGTTTATTGCGTTGTTTCAACGATTTCAATGCGCATAGTAAGACGTTTAACGCACGGTGTTCTTAAAGTAGGGTGGACTTTTGAGCCCCGACGTATTCCCTTACCTTTTCGTTCTGAACGCAATGGAACACGAAGATGAACAGGCCCTGTAGACTGTTCAGTACGGTGAAGATGTATGCCATCACGACGGACTCTTGATTTAAGTAGAGCAGCCCGAACGTCCAGGTAAGACCGAGGAGGAACACAAGGACGATAGCGCCGCGCAGCCAGGCCCTGATGAGAAGATACAGTATAATAAATTACATTAGAGGCCCGAGAGCTACGATCGCACTGTTACGACTCCCGATAGTGGTGCTTAAAGGGGAACGACGTGGCACGACCGCGAGTCCAGTTCCAACAGATAAATATACGTTTCCTTCGTTACACCCAACGTAACTTAGGTATTTCTTCAGCAAAAACGGTATAGCAATAAACGTATCAGTGAGAAAAATGTTCTGGAATTTCTCGGATGGTCTGAAACTTGATCAATGTGTGATATTCTTCGAGAGATTTCATCGTTCGGTAATGTACATTTCTGGTGTAATGCTATACTTCTTTGTTTTCCTGGCTAATAATCATATCGGAAATGCTGAAATATAACGTCGTATCCCTTAAAATACCACTAAACGATTGAATAAGAAAACTTGTTGGATTATTTGGTGATTATAAATGTACTAACTACACATGTAGCGAGGTGTTACTGCGTTATTTCTACTTCTACGTCTATCTACTTCGAAATCAGGCGTAATACCGGAAAATAAAAAGAACTTGGCAGGCAACGAATTTACTTGCACGCTCAGTGGAAAAATGTGTACGCATACGGACGATGTTTAATATTATTCATTCTTGTTTACAATGAAATTGGCACGTAGCATTTTTCCACTGAATCGCGGGGTGATGTTTATAGCTACTGTTATGATGTGTCATGTGATGAATCAATTTTACTTCTACGAAATGAATTTTTGTTAGACAGCTCGATCGAATGATAAGTCAATCGAAGTTATGAACCAAAGAATGATTAGTAATAAATGATGAGCGATGTAAAATGTGAGTAATAATAAAACTGGTAAATATCTTACAAGTGCGCTTGCAATTTGTTGGGAAGAGCATTCTCTTCCTTTCCACTACCAACCAACCACGCCATGCAGAAGAATGTAGAACAGTGTAGACAGAAGTGGGTAGAAGATTTAATACAAAAAAATGAAACAAGACAGCAGTTAGGTGATTGTTCCGGCACCATTAATTAACTCATTTAAATAGTATATTTATTTATCAAATTTTGCAATGCTCGATTCGTATTATTATTTGTCCTTCTCTATAGGTAATCATTTTTACATCTATTGTTATCTATTCCTGTGAACATTCTCTGCTGTTATCAGTGAATATTTATATTTTCCATGAACTGAGAGGAAACCTTAAATACATTATCAAAGGCAAAAGAATCGAAACGTTTCACCCGAGTGTAACTGTCTTCGGTGCAATCTTTTAACGAAATTTGTTGCTTACATCGTTTCTAATAATTCGAATCGAGTTTGCAGAATCTACCATCACCAAAGATAAAAAAGTTTCCTCTCTTGTATACCTCGTAATCCAAAAGAATTTCGGTCTAATACGCAAAGCGTTACTCAAGCGCGAGGATCTGATCGTTTAAACATACAAAATCAACGTTATGCAATGACAAAGTCTCGCCGTACGTCCTCTCGGAAGGATGGATGGAATAACTCTTGTATGAAAATGTCGATTCACATACGGGCAATCGTTCGTGTGACAAATACCAGATGTATACGTTAAACTGAAGAATCACAGCAATACAGTGGTGTGTCAAACGAAATGTACGGTCATTCCAACATAGGACTCAAAATGAAAAATAGAAGGATCAACATAAATGAAAATGCAGCACGGCCGCAAATTTAATGCGTGATACAACATAATACTCCGCGGGACGATCTTTTCAAAGCGAGTAAAGCCTGCGAACGTGGACCGTGAAGCGCCAAACAAACACTTTCCAGTCTACTGTCCGACGAGAAAATCACACCTCGTACGTGATATAACGCATAATCTCGATTAATTATACAGTATATATATGATCATATATATATGTACACAAGTCGGTTATACGATTCGATATGTGACAGAGACGGATAACTACGAACGCTTACCTTGCACTGGCCAAGCGCGAATGTTCCTTACTCTTCATCGCAACGGTCGTGTTAGCATGTCGACACATCATGTAAATTGCCATTGAAAGGAAAACCAAGTTCGCCTGCAAGGAATCACAGTAATTAGTGATTTAATCGTATTAAAAATTATCCAAATTTAAAGCAGTTCCATATTCAGAAGGTATTTAAAAAGAATTGCAAAAATTGATGATAGAAGGTCAATTGTGCGATGATTACCAAGATAACGAGTATCACAGGTCCAACGAAGCTAAAGATGAAGTAATTGTCCGCACGCAACCAGCAATATCGATCGGTTCCATAACTGAACGGATCGATTATGCAGGAGATGATAACGACGAGTAACGGTGCGCCATATGCAACGAGGTAGTACCATCGTAATCGAGATTTCTCCGCCTCGAATACCTCAATTAACATTACGTATAATTGAAATCCTGAAAACCGAGGAAATTATGAATCGTGTGTTTGAAAATAAAATGGGACGTAGATAACAGTATTGAAGTCTCCCATGTATTGATGTTACTGGGCATTTATATGGTAAAATGTTTAAAATGAATGTTTCAATCAGAGATGAATAGATTACACTTACCTTCGAGGAACATCCAAGCGAAAGCGCAGAGAAAGAAAAAGTGCAGCAAGCCAGCGACGATACCGCAGATTACTCTCTGGTTAGTTTGACCGATGCCACAGACGAACAAGACCTCGGCAATAAGTAGGCAAACGCAGAGATTCTTGTGAATCGTTGTTCTGTCCGACTGAAAACCGATGTAAATTCCATTAGAGGCAATTTTCCTAAATTTATCACGTATTTTCCAGTGCATTAGGCTCTTCGAAACGATTTCAATGAATGACACGATCGAGTATGACGGAATCATGAAACTGTTTTCGTACCTTTAATCCACGGAATAACTGGAAGGTCAGGATGGCGAGGACAAGGCAAACCACAGAGACGATGCATCCAATGTACGTGATGATCTGGAGAGCGACTTGATGGGCGATGTCCAATCTGACCGCGTGAACGTCCATCAGAACGGCGAAGTTAGTGAGATGGTCGCATTCGCAAATCGTGTGAGTCTCGTTAGTCCCGCGTATGTGACAACCTTCCTCGGACCACGCACTGAAAGCCAAGAATTCACACATATAGATGACAAATTGCACATAGACCGTTTTACGTAACGTCTTTAAGACGTTGCTCGATCAGAGCGATTAAAAATTGTAGCGTAATTGGAAGAAATAAGTTGCTAGGGCTGTTAATGTCACCTCAGGATGTAATCCCAGAAAACACAGGTAGGATTAGTGACGTTTTCGACGGTGAGATGCTTAAAGTACACCCTGACGGGTTCCGACAGTTGTATGTGTCTTCGTTTCCCGAGGGAGGCAGAGATGACTTTGCTGTTGAGAAGCTTCGTGGTGTTCTTCTTGGGCGGTACTCGCGAATCGTCGTTCATGACGACGGACGGAACTTCCGCTTGGGGCTGGAGGATTTCCTCGAGCCGGTCGAAGGCCATGAAAACCAAACGAACCATACCCCCGCCGCTGTTGTCCAAGAGAGCACCTTTCGTCAACTCTATTCGGTCGTTCGAGGCCGTCCATCTCTGTTGCGTGCCTTCCGCAGGGAACACTTCGATTTCGTTGCCGATGTTGCGAGCGTCGAGAACTCGGACTTCCATCACTGCAAAACAGAAGCATAGAGCTTTACAATGATAACAATACGAAATGGTAGATGGGAAGTGAATAAAGAAGATATAATCATGCCAAAGCTGTCTCATTTGTCCGCTTAATGAAACGAATTATGCCACTTACGTATGTTCCTGTCCTCGTGAGTGATGGTTTTCTCGTACGTGAGAGTGTCGGCGAGGAGGAAGGCGTTCTCCTCTAGGCCGAGGAGTAGCGACGTGGCCACCCTCATCTGTTCCATATGGCTGAGGTCCTTCCATGAGGCCATCTGGGCTTTGTCCAGGAGATTGCTGCCGGTCCTCACGGCGCCCTGGAGGAGCTCGTTCACGCTGACCTCCCTCTGCTTGGAATCCTGATACGTCCTGATATCCTGCGCCATCTTCTCGGCCATATTCTTAATGATCTTCGTCGTGATCATCATGTCGCCGCCGTAGAGCTCCCGGCTGTTGTTCGTCACCTGATAGAGTTCCCGGCTGATGCTGAGGATCACGTCGCCGTTGGTCACGCGATTCTCCAGGGATGTCAGCCAGACCGAGCGACACTCGCTCAGGTCTGGACTGTCGCCGTACCAGCTGGCGCCGTCGCCTCTGGCCAAACAACGCCACCGTGCCAGGCCATTTGCGCCGCCAGGACAGCTCTGCACGGCCACGTCCCCTGCTCGCGTCGTGTTCCAGGAGAGGTTCCTCGCCACCGTTGGCGGGCAAGTCTGACGACCGTAGTCGTACCACTGTTGCCCGTTCGAGCTCGATTCCGGATACAGCGTGCTAGGCACTGTAAATCATCATGCACGTCACTTACTGCGCATTGACAGAATTTATTTGTACTACCCTAAACCAGCTCCAGGACTAATGAGAGATTTTCCTCAAAACATAAGACAGGATAAACTCTCCTTCGATAAACTTTCATGACACTGTTTTAAGTGCCAACTCTGAGACGCTGTAGTCCACATTTTTATGGGTTTGATAAGTAGGCGAAATCCGGTCGTTAAGGACGGGGAGACCGAATTAAAGGTTTCTAAATCGGGTGATTACTCTTGGTTAAGCCGAAGAGCATAACGTGGTTCTGTCGGTTGAGCCTGGTCTAACATCGTCCGTGGGGACGGTGCTTAAACGAGGTAGCTGGTTTCGAGAGCCGTGGATTTTGGAGAAGCGGTTCTCTGGAGTATCTTAACGTCTCTGCGCGCGAGGAATTATGGCGCAGCTCGATACTGGCCGGTCTTTAATATAAATATGCGTTGCCGTGTTCCCGGAGCAGAATTTGGAACTACGCGCTACGTCGTAAACCTCCAGTGGAGAGTATCGACTTTGGTGGGCATGGGATTTGCTGCAAAATGTCGCGTAATACCCGTAAACGTATGGAAACAGATGAATGGTGAATATTTCAGCGGATATAAAAGACACATCGTCTATTATTTCGTAGGGCATTGAATAGGGCTGGTTATTGAACGGTTCGCGAAATAAAGAGAATTTTCTGTTGGATTTGCCGAAGATCTCGATAGGTTTTTCCTTTCCCTAAAGTATTTTCTGCTTTGATTTTAGAGGAGTTCTTACCAGTGGTTCGTCTGCTCGTTCTCCAGGGTGCAAAGGTCGACGTCGTCGGAGCGTGCGTGGTTTCAGGAATGACCGACTGCACCGGTCCATTGTCCGGTGAACCATTCGCTGGGAATAATTCGTCGACAATTTCGTCGACATCCATGTCGATCGGTGATCTGCTCGAAGTCGCACTGTCAAATAATAATGCTCCATTTACACGCGTTCTCCAAGGTGAATCACGTCGGAGGTCGAAAATCAATTATTCAAAGGAAAAGATACGATCAATCTTTCTGTCCGGTAGAAACATTAGGTATATGGTCTATCAACCTTTAATGACGTAGGCTTTATTCGTACGTGCGCTGAATAATTTATTTTACGGACCACGCGGAAGGAATCAACGTGATTCCACTGAACCGTCGTTATTGAAAAATCGATAGAATTGTGTACCGCGCGTTTGCAATGTTAAAAATTGAAGAGTCGATTTAAAAATTGTTGAAAACGCCAACTGACCTTGACGGCGTGGTTATTGGCAGCGCTGGTGTGGACGGCTTTGGCGGTAATGGAGGCAGCTCGGGCGGTGACGTCGTAATCCTCGGGGGAGGCCTCACAGTCGGCTTAGCCGTGCTCCAAACATTTGGCTGGGAAGTTATGAACCACGACGGTGGAGTCGGCCGTGTCGTTGTCGTAGTGGTTGCTGCTGTGAACGTTTTGCGAGCACGTTTTAACGAAGGTGTCAGAAAGCGCGCGCTAAGACGGACGGAAAAGGGAAGAACGGCCGGCACAAAAGATCGTCGAGAATAATCCAGAGGGGGGAAAAAGCCAACGGGGACGAAAGAAAGAAACCGGTGGCCACGGAAACAAGAAAAGAGAGCAAAAATAAGAACAGCAAGGAAGCAGGACAGCGGGACGGACCGAAAAAGCTGGATCTAACAGTTGATTATTTTTATCTGATATTTACAGTAATGATAATCCGCAAAATATTGTTCCTCCGGAACTTCACTGTGCCGTCTTTGCTATGCGTAATAAAATGTATAAATGGTTACGTCGCAAAGTAAAAAAATCATTTTTAACGAATGCTAGTTCCAGCTGAGTAAATAAAGGGTAATAGTCAGGAAGGGGGACTGAAAGACGACGTGAAAAAAAAGAGACCTAGACAGATTTTCGGAGCCGTGGAGATACGGCGAAGAAGACGGGAAAGAAAAATCAGAAGAAGCTTTGCGCGAAAACGAACCCGCCGGGGAAACTCGTCTGCCCGGCTTATCGGATACGGAGGGCTGGGTATAATTAAGAAGGAAAGTGATTTGGGCAGGGCGACCGTGAGAAAGACGAG
Source organism: Hedychridium roseum (assembly GCA_963989215.1). Classification (NCBI taxonomy): domain Eukaryota; kingdom Metazoa; phylum Arthropoda; class Insecta; order Hymenoptera; family Chrysididae; genus Hedychridium; species Hedychridium roseum. The sequence continues at coordinate 6,327,699 of OZ022313.1, read as the reverse complement.
TCTCGACGGACGGATATTTTAAAGCCTCATCGAGGGGATGAGACGCCCTCGTCTTACGACGATTTTCCATCGAAAAACGACTCTCCTGTAATGGCGAAGCGTTATCCAGACAGCCTTCCACTCTTTCTGCGCTGATAAACGACTATATTACGTCGAACGCCACTCAAATCTCAGCGTCATCATTTATTTTGATTTTCCTTCGACATTCACGAATGGATTCTCCTTCTTTTTTTGTAATCCTCCAAAGCGTCAATCATACGTTTTTATCGTTATTAAAAGCGCACCTTTTTACATCTGTTCCTTTTCTGAATCTTTTATTGTCCGCTTTGGAATGCAAAAAAGTTGGGGGATTTATTATCGTCTTTTTTCTTTAATCCGATCGCCGTTGTTAACGAAGCGAATTTTTACTGTATGATCAAGTTTGTTCCGGAGATTCTTCGGTAATGGAGATAAAGGAAAGAAAAGAGGAAGAGAATAATGGCGACGATTTTGGACGCAAACGGCGAGGATCAAATTTCTTTATGCAAAGTACGGCGTAACCGCCGCGGGTAGACACCGGCAACGATGCTACCAGAAACAACCAGCCGTGCTCATTGCATTCGCCTTCCTTCTCTTTCTTCTTTCCTCTCCTTACCCTTCGTAATACCGGGGCAAACCGTTTTATCAAACGCATACTGCGCTAGGCGATGTGCTTTCCCCCGTCTTTTTTACAAAGTGAACTTTAAAATCGTTTCAAATATTTTTTCGACATGCAGAGGTAGTAATCGAACGATCTGTGCAGCGATTGATAAAAATGAAATGGGACGTAAATGAATATGAGTAAAACGTAAGTAAATATAAGGACGATTCAACAAAGAGAGGAGAAAACAATTTCTTATTAATTGGAGATATTTTTGTTCTCGAACGGACTGTGACGTTGGTTTCGGGATCACGAAAAAACGGGAAGGAAATGCGGATGGTGAAATGAAGGTAGAGGAGGAGGAGAAGGGAGGAAGAGAGGAAAGAGAACAAGGAGAGACGAGATTAGGCTCTCAGTGGCTCATATCGCGGCTATCTCCGGCCGTAGGAGAAAACGATCTTTAACCCAAGATGGCGACGGCAGTTAATCCGAGAACGGGATGGTCTGCGTATTTCGCGGTACTATCTCTATAGGGGTCATCTTTATTGGCCGCGGAGGGGGGGTCGGCGATAAGGTGAAATACCGGACGTCGCCGATGTCCGTTACGATAATCGCCAAGTACAAAACATCCGAGACAAACAGACGCATCCGCGAAATTGACGGCGGAAACCAGAGACGGCAACAGTTCCCTCGCCCTCGAGATACGTATTAAGATCAATAAAAAAAACCCGATCCCCCGCTGAATTTATACATATGAATGCATAAGCCCGCCGAAAATTTATGGCAAAAATGAGCAGTTTCGATACACGATAGGAATCAACTGGAGTTTAACGACGAATCAGGTACCGATTGTACACGGCTTGTCGAGGAGAATAATGTCCTCAGCTTCGGCAATGATTTCGAAAGGAGTGTCAGTTGAGGTAGACTTGCTTCGCCTCAAATGCCCTACGAAATTTCCTTGTGAGAAAACAATTGGCAGCGTGAATGACGTGGTATGTGCACCTCTGAGCGATGCATTTCCTCGGCGACGCTTAATCAATCAAATCGTCCGTCCGTTTCATCGACGTATATCTTTGCCGGTGGCGATTAAACCGCGGCATCAGTCGTTCTAATGATCAGCGGACTTTCGCAAGGTTGACCTCTGTCTGCCCGTTCCCAACCGATCGTGCTATTGAAGTCCCATCGCGATAGGGACTACACGTCAGAGGGTGAGATAGAGCACGAGAGGCTCGATGGGGGAAAAATCGTTCTAGCCGATACACGGGGACGGTCGCGCGCGGCCGTGTACGCCGTACGGCGTTACTGATCTGGAGAATCGATTTCTCGATCGCGATGATCTCGGAGTCTTCGTGAAATCCGTCTTCCCCCGTTCCGCGAACCATTATCTTCGTACGATTTCTCCCTCGCTCCGGCCCGTTCTCCGCCGTTTCTCTCTTTCCTCATTCTTAAACGCGCGGCGCGAGGCGGCCGCAGATCGTTATCGTCGCCGCAGCCTTACGTGAGAGCACTGCGAATGTTCCTCTACGTTCGTACGGAGGGAAAAGGTCTGTTTCCCCTCACGAGCCGCAGAGAGAGATAGCCGCATGTCCGCGCGAGGACTAACAAAACTCTAATCGGGAACTTTCCTCCGGAGCGAAATTACAGAAGGAAACAAGGGACTCGAGGTAATCGGGGGACAGGCGCGTCGCATACAATCTTTAAATTTCAATAAACACGGATTGTTTTAATCCTTGTCTGTGTTATCTAAGTCGGAGAGAAGAGTGGATCGCTGCGGACTCGTCGTTATGGAAAATAAACGGTACGACGATTAAGAATTCATCTTGGGGCAAATGAATATGCCATGGGAAAAGGAGAGACTGTTTACTACTTACCAGACATGCAGCGATAATGCGCCTCCAGATACTTGTGTGTATTCGGACATGGATCGCCGAACTGCAACGGCGACGCGACAATACTGCAATTCTGCTGCTGATTGCACCTGAACGGGTATTATCGGGGAGATATGTGTTTAATAGGGTAAATCTCGGCACACCTTACCACGTGTGCGACCGCCATGGATTCTCCGTCGTCTTTTGTGTCCACCTTTGCCGATATACGATAGAAAGAGAGCGCAAGGAAGAATAAAGGGGGAAGTGGGAAGTGAAAAATGCAGCGAGAGACTTTTCCGTCGAATTTTCCATTATGCAATTTGGAAATCAACCGACTCGGAAGATTCACGGTCAAAATCCAAGTAAATGTCATTTTTTAACACGCTTTATGGTTGGAAAAAATCGTTCGTTTTAGAAGATAATGTCCGTGAATCTTTCGGTGATGGTTTGCTTGAAGATGTGGTAAATTAAGACCAACCTAGACAATAATACTGGGCCTCGATGTATTTCCCGGTCCCGGGACATGGGTCCTCCTGGAAAATATCGCTGCGCACCTCCACGGTGCAGGATTTGCGATGATTGCACCTGCAATCGTCACGTAAGTACGACAATGTTACCCTTGGGAATAGTTTTTCCGAGTAAAACAGCTGGATTAGCCGGTTCTCGCGTGAAACACTTGCTCGATCACTTCGACCAACTTGTTGTCGCGATATCAAACGGAAGACTGAGAATCAAATGACTACCCCTACGAAATTTTTCAATCCCTCAGACATGAAATCAATTTCATTGCGGAATTTGTAATGTTCTCCAAATTTTCATCGGTAGATGCTTGAAAGCGAGGATCTCTTGAGATAGCGGATAAAGAGCCATGGTCCGATTCAGGATAATCTACTTATTCCTAGTTTCGGCTTGTTAGTTCCCAAATTACGCGGCTCGTTAAATACTTCCAGGGGATGGCAACGCTGGGTTTTACGAGGAGTTGACGGTGAGCCACGATACGTGCGGTGGGAGTTGGATGACAACAATAGACGTCTGCATATTCCCGTGATACGTGTGTTAGCAGCGTCAAGAGGACAATAGGTTAGTAGTAACAGTGTTTGCAACAGTTTCAGACAAAAGCGCAGTAGGCGTTCGAGGTAAGACAGACGAGTATTTAGCCCCAGGTCCCAACAGACGACTCTCTATGCAATCGTGCGCCTGTGCGTTGCGTTTAAGCACCCAGTTTTGATCAGCTTAGATGTTGGGTGCAATTGTATACATATATACACGGTTATCTAACCCATGCACAAGAAACTTATCCCTTTGTCTAACGAGCAATATGGTATTTTTGCGTTAAAATGTCGAATCCTATCGATAAACTTTTTGCAAGAACCAGCGTACCCCTTCAATTTCAGTCAGTCTTGTTCTGACTGACGTCTCAATGGTCTTTGATATTTCGATGAAACTTTGCGCTTTTTAAAAATGTGTTAATAATAACCGTAATGCCACGCAGGTTGTCATTGTTATTAATAGAAGGCTTGGACTGAAAGATGGCGTTTAGCTTCATAGAAAATTTCACAATCCACTTTCATCGAGTTCCCTAAGAGCACTTTAAGGTACTTTTCTTCGTTAGCAAGTTTTCGATCGATCGGCGAACATTTGCGGAGGGTATTTCAGCTCTCGGCGAATTATTGTTTGTTTTCCGCAGTATAGAATACTAGGCGACAAGCCGAACAGAGTTGGCAATCTCTTGGATTCTTTTACGGATCCCGCTCGTTTCCCGACATTTGACTTTCTTTAACGCGACTTTTCTTCCCTCGGTTGATGGCATTGTACGGCCCGGAGACTTGTCTTTTAATTAGTTTGTGACAAAGTTCGCTCCCTCGTTGAACGATAATCTTTTCGGACGAGGCTAAGTAGAAACCGATACCCGCTTTGAAGACCTGAAAAGTCCTTTTGACAGTAATAATACTTATCGGATGCTTCTAACGAGTAGAATTCCGTTGAAAACTCGCGTAAAGGCGCTTACGCAGTCTTAAAAACGGTAAAAACTGTATTTCGTGGGGGTGCCGGGTAATGCTGTTCTTTGAATTCCCAAGGCAGATTTTCCCGGGCTAACGTAATCGCGAGTTTCGTTGACGTTGGCCGTGCGGCAATGGCGGCGAGGAATTCCGCGCTAACTGAAACCTCAAAGCCCCTTAATACGTGCAACAGTTCCATTACGTCCGGGTGGGGCGCAGTAAAACGCGTTTTCGAGTCGGGCTGAGCCCTTAAGCTTCGACTTTTCGCGTCTAACGCGCTGAAATGGTCCCTTACGTCCGTCGTCGGGCCCGTTCCCCGCAACCTCGATCGGAGCTCAGCCATTAAAGTGAGAGTACACAGACCATTGTCGCACGCACATCCGTAGCTGCAGGTGCAAAGCCCACACACGCCCCGTTATCGCCATTGCTGTTTGCTTTCTCTCTTTCTCCGGCTTCGTCCCTCTTCCTTCCGTCATTTTGGAGGATTAAGCGGGCTCGTCGGCAACCGCGCTGGTTTTGCACGTGAAATTTCACGGCTCGAGTGCATTGCCGCGTCGAACTTCCCGACGCCGGGGAAACGGAGAGAGTGGAGAGAGCACTTTTTTTTCACGCCCTTCGGCCACCTTCCGACATAATGGACACGAATGAAAAAAATGCGCTTGCCGGGCGGGATTTCCGGAATGAAAAATTTCCTTTGCTTCTCGTTGTCCGGAGTTTACCGGGAAATCAAATAACGCTTTTGCTCCTTTAAAAGACGATCAACGGCGGAGATGACATTAGCGCTCAAGTTAATAGATTTTTCGGATTATTGAAATGCCGTTCAGGAATTCCTATATTTGTCAGTTTTTGCATCCAATCAAAATACCGTGTGTTAGACGAGCATGATCATTTGTTTTTCATCAATTCCATTGAGGCGGATGGGAAAATTGATCGAGAAGATAGGAAAATTCTTTGAAAATATGTCCGATAAAAAGAGACTCAGAAGCGTCGTTAGGAAGCGTAAGAATCAGTGAAGTCTGTCAATGAGCAGGTGATGCATACACTTCCGGGTAAATTATTACACCGTGGTGTGATGGGAGATCGAGAAAGTCGAAATTCTCATCGCTCTGCATTCGTCGCTGTCAACGTGTCAGCCGCGAAATGCATTATCCAGACGGATATATTTCTATCGGTGCACTCAGGGTAATTGGCTCGGGCGGATTGTCTTCTCACCAGAAAGTGACGGGACGTAGCGCTGTCTTATCTGCGATTAAATATTCCTCGTTTCGTCCTAAAAATGAAGCTGGATGTATCTATAGACGACGGCGTTAGACGTGCAAAACCGGGAACTGAACGGTATAGGATCGCCGACGAGAATTAAAGTGACATGCTGCTAACCGTCCTAACCTAATACCTAACACAGCGCAAATATACGAGGACCGTATTGGCTTCCCTATTTGGCCATTAACATCAAAATAGAATTCATTTAGTGGCCTAAGGCGGACCTTCATCAGACGTTCCTGCCTCCCGTTTCCTTTCGCTATTCCACGAGTCTGTAATACCGGTTTACCGATTGCAAAATTATCCGATCGCGCTTTGCTTTTTAAACGTCCAAGCCTTTGGCAAATATTTTTGTCGGGCTTTTTTCCGCGTTCGCGCAGTAATCCGTGCGCGTATCAATCAGACGTCGTTGTACTTTTATTATTTTTCCGTCGGGTCTGCACGCGGAACTCCGGCGGAATATAACGAGGGTAAACGTAATATCCCAGACGAAGGGGAGAGTAAACTACGGTCGAACACGAAAAATCGCCATTTCGCGGATGTTGGGACGCTCGTCGTTATTAAGGGCTTTCTCTCTCTTTCTTGCAGCAAAAGAGCGCGCGTACAGGTACAGCGTAGTGCCGATGGTAACTCAGCTCGTACGGCTACCATATTGATCGATTCCGGAGTGATTCAGGGCTTTTTTACCATCGCGTGGGTCAGACGAGTTTCAATCGCGTTTCCATGGCGCGCAACGTATAGGTACAACGCCGGTCTACGTACGATCTAATGAAAAAAATGTTAATTTTTCCCCAAGTTCGTTTTAACGTACCCACACGCATGTACCGCGTAACCCCATTGAACTCTGTACTCTTGCACTACGACGTGTCATAATCTCTCGTTAACGGAAAAATGTCATTATTTCGTGTACTTAGGTGGACTACAGCGAAATCCGAGGATGTAGAGACTGGAAAAAATGCGTCGCGATTTCCTCGAATTCATTTCTCCGCATTTTTCCCTTTGTTGCCGAGATGGGGCTCTGGCCGCTGGAAAAACTCGTTTAATCGTCGTTGCTCGCTGCTTTTACGGTCACCACGCGGCCGCTGGATTGTTATGCACCTCTTTCGAGCACGTTCTACGACGTGTCCGCGTGCGTAAATGTTTGCCGAGGCTGCGCGCTCATTCTACGCCGATCTTCCTCCCCGAAGGTTCGCAAAAACATGACGCGATAATGATTCGAACAAATTCGTTACTTGCGTCAGTGTTCTCAAGCTTTTACCGCGTAAACGATGCCAGGAAGATGAGAATTCACGTTGACGCAATTATCATTCGACATTTTCTCGACCGCTTGATCTTATTTATGACATTCTTTACCAACGATACAACCAAAGTCGATGCAACAGTTTTTCCATCAGTTACTCATAACTCGAAAGACAATTAGTACTCTGCGCAGAAGGAAATAATTATTTGAAATGATGAAGAGCTTCATACTTTTCAGGTAAATGATTGATAACATGTCGAAGGTATAGAAAGTTAACAATTTTAAATGATGAAAAGTGTGTTCATAAACTGTCTTACGAAATGATGGATATTGTTAAACAGCGTTCTTCAAAAACTATTAATTTCTAGTTTTCCAAGTATCGTTAGGTTTCCATTTCTATCTGGCAAATTGAGCTCAATTGTTCCTTGAAGTTAGGAATAGAATAACTTCGTGCGAACGCATATTGGCAGGTGAATTACAGTTGTGCGAGTGAGTTAAGACCTGAGATACGTAACATGTATATAGGGTAGAAAACACCACCAGAAGCAAGAGACCCGTAATCATATACAAGTGTGCAGAATAAATATTTTTCTTTGTGTTTGTCTATATTTTACGAGAAAAGAAATCTTCGCTATTTGTATAGAACGTACAAGTTTATTTTCAATCTACCTTTACATCTTTCTGATAATTTACTGTTCTATCGTAATTTACAGGCCATGAAGATGGGTTTCTGTTTTGATTGTGGCGTGCACCGAACAAAGGGGTAGATTGAGTGCGATAGACAGAAAGCTAAAACACGGCATGGAAGAACGAAGTAAATTCGCGGAGAGTTTCCTCTTTTAGCAGAGTGACGAGGGAGTCGAGTGACTTTTTAATCGTCCATGGAATTTCTTTGTGAAAGCGAAACCTCGGCGTTAGGTGCCGGAGATATGAACCGGGAGTAACTCGGTACAGGGTCATCATGAAACTTGATGACAAGCGAACTAAAGAAGATTCCGAGGAGTTGAGACGAAAGGGTCAAGATAACTTTTTATAATGCCATCTGCGAATAAACCGAGCAAAATTAATGACTGAAATCATCGGCAGCGATAACATCAGTAGGTTACACTGGTAAAAAAAAATCGGTAATTGGACTTCTATAATTTCCGGACTATCGTTTCATGGTTACCCAGTTTAATATATAACTCACTCATTTCCAGGCTGGAAAGCCGAAATTAATAAATTATTACTATATAACTTGAATATTGTTGTATAATTTGCCTAAAATCCGATCTAAAAATGTCGAAAAATAGCATATAGATCGTCTGTTTCATCACCAGAATTTTGTTGGAAAAAGACAGAACACAAGGACATGGACAAAATACAAGCCTTAACGATTAAAGCGATGGAAAAGCCTCTCGGAAAGATTTTGACGTGATTCCGCGAGCGAAATGCTTCAAGTGCATTCTGAATTTTTTCTCATGTGATTCCCCGTGGCTGGATACAGGTGTAACGTTTTGCAAGGCATTCTTGCACGGCGGGGATACGAAAACACAGGGTCCCCAGAAAAAAGGTAGAGACACAGGCGGATCTTCTCGTGTTCCAGTCGACGTGAAGAGAAAGAAGAAGGATCCATGGCGGCACACGTGGACATTTCTTTATGTCTTTATAAAGCTTATACAATGTGTACCTGTAATAGTACATGTGCGTGGAGAGACCTTAAAGCACTAGAGGTCGAAACAAGTTTTCCCCTCAAAAGGAAAACCTAACAAAATAGTTGCCACCGTTTCATCGTATCCCATTGCCAAGAAACAGCATTACGCTTCTACAAAAGTGATGTTGAACGGTTTCAACGGTATTTCTCGGGCAACGCAATGAAAGCAAATTGATGTAAAGTTGAATTCGTGCTTTAAAGTCCCCTCTGGTCGCGCACGCATCGAGTACAGTGACGATCGTGAAATGAGTGCAACGGCACAAATGAAAGTGGCTCGCGTAGACAAGTACGTTGGAAAAAAAACATGGCCGATGAGGAGCGAACGAAACGGGTGGCATTGTAACGAATCCGTCGACTGGCCAACGGGAAACGTTACAATGGCCGACGGTTCGTCGACGAACAGCCACGATCGTACCTGTACACCCAATGTGACATATGCTTTTTCCCGTTTATTCTGTCTCGTTTTTGCTGTCGCTTTCTTCTCTTTTTTCCACCGTATAAAGATTACATCGTGAAGCATGCAAAGTGGACGTCTGGGTGGTAGCAAGGTGGAGCAAGGGTATCAACGGAAGATATATGCATACATGGATGACACGACGCCTCGAGATGCACTTGCCACGACTGGGCGGTGCAGTCGTCGAGTGTCCCCGCTGTTTTTCAAACACACATACACCCTCACGTGTATTTCCTCTTTCAATGGATTTTTGTCTCTGTTTCTCCTGGATGAAGGTCCCCCTTCTTCCTTTTTCCTCAAACTTCATATTTATAATACCCTACATCGGCTAAAATTTACGTTACAACTGTCCCTGGAAACTATTCGCTCGTTTCTTTTCATTAAAATTAGCATATCCTGCAATCACGGTTCTAAGCCAAAGTATATCATTAGGAGCATCATTTTTTAGCACGACGAGTGTATATCTAAACGTCGTTCGTTGTATTGTGTGTGAATATTGGTCACGGCTAACACGATTTATTGTAATTGCTCTTTTATCCTCATTTTTACAATCATCAAATATCTATGCATCGGCCCAATGTTTTTATACAGTTACAGTATACGATAACAATTGTACCGGTAATTGTTTGCTCGTTATCATTATCGTCGTGCCTGCTTTATGACAATCATAAACTGCTTGCAAGGAGAATGTCCCTGTCGCGTGTACACGTTGTTTGCCGAATAACATAGGTATTTAAGTGGCCATCTGTGCCTTTCTACCGTGTACCCGCTGGCGACGAGAAATATTCCACCGATTCCTTGGCGTATATACACTCTTGATTGGAATACTTTTAAGTACCTAACCGAGAGCACCCGTTCCCCATGGCGCTGAGCCGCTCTCTTTCCCCAAGTCCTTTCCTCTTTATCCGCCGGCGGATTAAGCGAGCTTTGTCGGGAGAGAACTTGCCGTCCTGTACTTACGCGCTCCTGCAGTCCTATATTTTATCTACGTGTGTATGTACGTAAGCGCGGAGATAGAACAGACGGAGGGTACGCCGAGGAGGAGGGAAAGAAGATGGGAAGAAGAGCGCCCGGGCGCGAGATATATTGTCGAAACTCGCGGAAAGATACATTAAAGAGCGGGGCTAAGTAGTGGTGAATGAAATAGGAGCCACTGCGGAATTGGCTGGGTCGGGGAGCACGCGGGGGTGAGGCTGTTAACGAATGGGGAGATTGGAGAATTGAATGCAAAAAAAGAGCCGGAGGAAAGAACTGCCGGATAGTTTCCTCGAGACTGACGGTCAATTTACGGAAGTTGACCGGCCCAACAGTCACTCTACACAATCGAATAAATCTCTCGAACGATTCAATTCTGTACGTTTGTTCGTTTCTGCCAGAGCAGGACCGTCGTTAAAAGTGAACAATAAAAGCTCGTTCAATGGATTTAACTTCCCATCTTTCCCACATAAAGAGCCTTCATACCCGCGCGACCTAATCATGCTATTGCCTCTTGCTCCCTATTTTGCGAATCGATAGGGAAACCTATTGTGGGCACTGCAGAGTTTCAAGTTTAGTCGCTAAGCGCTAAAGTCTTTGCACAAGTTCTCGGCTGAAGATTACTGACTTTATTATGAGTCGCGCAAGAACAACAGTATTTAGGGAAGGGCCTCTTCGATATCCATAAGGATCCCGGAAAGATTATGCGGTTTTTTTAACATTAACAAAAACCAGCAACACTCTACACTGTTCATCGAAACGATAGACAATACTTATTCATTAGGTGGGAGAACTTCATTCGAGTGGTACGCCCGATATTTCGTTAGACACAAAGAGAGCGGATGTAAATAGTGAGCCTCAGGTACGCGAGATTGATATCCGGCGAATAAAAGAAAATATGAAGGAAAGACGAGCAAATTGAGGTAAAGAATGAAAGAGAGTACAACGAAACCCAAACAATCATTCCCTTCTTTGTATCTCATTTACGATAACACTGTAAGGTACGGTTTATTCTTCCTATTCACGTATTCTATTTCCCGATTTTGGTATTTATATTTCATACATGAAGGGATATACGTTGAGGCGAAAGACTGTTTGAATTAAGTAAACTGCGTTTAAATGAAAATGTATTAACGTACAAACTGTCGATTCTTGTAAACGTGATATTATAGAAACATAAAATTTGAAGCATTGTACGTTATACATATTAGGTTGAAAATCGTTGCACAATAATGAAAGTGTAGAGGGGCTCTGTATAAGAACTATGATAGAAGATCGGCGGAGAATTGTACGAATATACGAAAAATTAAGAGAAGAAACTCGAGGTTGGGCCAGCACGCCCGGTTTTATTTCTTTTGCATGATATATACCATCTAGTAATTGTTTTCCCGCGGATCGTAGCTAGCAACACGAAAAAGAGAACGAGTCGTGTTAATTGCGATGCAAAATTGCGTTCTTCTTACGCTCGCCGCGTTAATTGCCTCCCTCGACCGGTCGGATCGTGATGAAGAACTGTGAAATTGTTCGACTCTGGCCCCCTGTCTCCCTTCTTCGCGTAATTGCATTAACTGTGATAACATACCGTCCGCTTTTCAAAATAATTATTTCTTCGTGAATCATCAATAAGTTCCTACCCGACAGTTGCCCCTCGGAAAATGGAAGACGCGGTATTTTTCGCTGCGCAAAAACTATTAGCTATGAACAACGTAGCTTTTACAATTTGCCAATTTCTCTTCCTATACTCGAATATAAATAACATCGAAAGAGCGAGTGCAAGTGTTATTACTTATATTAGTGCTAAATAAAGTTTGCTAGTGTTTTACCATGTTCCCGATAGAATTTCAGACGGTAATGACATTAGTACTTCGTTCCCTTTGGTATTTTGTCAGAATGAATTTTTTATACCGGCTAACGACGTTCTCAAATTATACCTGGTGATAACCGTGACCTGAAATCTTTCTTTATGTATTACTCCGGATGAAGAAAGTCAAACTGCGTTCTCGTTATAGCTATATACGCCTGTGTGTGACAAAGCGAGTGTCCGATTATTGGAGTGACACGTAACCCATATTATATGGGCTTTGTAACACCTTCCTTTGAGCTTTCTCTTTTTCTTTTGACCTGCAAGGTATCGCGATAACAATAGTACGTCATTGTTCAGAGGTATCAATGTAGCAAGTAGAATCTTCCGGCCAACATTTCGTCTGTATTTGTTCGATCGCGTACGCACTGACGGGGCGCTGTCATTAATTCCGTTAAATCGACCGCAATTATCGCATACGCACTGCCGGCATCCAGTTTCATTAATCGTTCCACCAAAGTCCCGGGTTTTCACTTAAATTGTAATCTCGAAACGCGCGGCCCTGCCTCGCTCAAGCCCCGATCTTTCCCCCCTCTCTCTCTATAGCCCGCTGATAATGTGCCTTTCTGTCCCTCTGTATTGCCGCTTTGTGCAAGAGGCGCGGTGCAGACGGTTAATCTGCAATTGGTTACGGATTCGGTACGATTTAACGGAATTCCCAATGATTTCGCCCGGTCGGCCGGCCGACCTCAATGGACCTCCAGCGAAAACTCCCACGCGTATGTCCTACAGCCATTTGCATCGACTCTGCAGTCCGCTAATATGTCTGATTTTTATGTAGGCGGTTCCTGATAAAATATTTCTAAAATGCCGAACAGCATCTACGAAACTTCCCACTTTTAATATTATTCCGGTATAACCGCAAATTGCTTTTGAAGATATTAGGTATAGACTGAGTATTACAAAAGCCTGCTAAGCGAAGAAATAAGTATCTACTGGATATTAACAATTTCAACGTTATACGTCGACTCTTATTTTCTTAGCTCAATATCGTTAGTCATACAGTTTCCCAGGGGTTATTTTATTAAAGAAGAAGGAGGAAGTTTGTCAGGAGAAACTCTGCTGTTTACTAAGCATTAATTATTTCATATTTCTTGCTGGTTTCTACGTTTGCATTTATCCATTGATTATGCTTGCTCCGTTCTGAGATTACTCAAAGTCGACAAATTACATGTCTGCGCCCTTTGGCACTGCTGAAATTGTTTATGTATTAGAGCAAAAACGCAGTAAATTAAAGACAGAATATATTATTAGTAGTGTACATATCTTGTGAACAGATAATTCCCATGCACGAAATATCCCACCACCTTGCACAGGTAAGTACATAAGAAGCAAGTATGTACAAGCATTTGACTTTCCAACTGCACTTAAAGGGGGAAACTTTCTGTTAAACGTTAGTTTATTAAATCACCATTCGGGGTAATTATGTAAATATTAAAGGTAGGAGGAAGGGATAGACTTTAAATATAACAAACCAATTACCACTCGACGGCTTCTACCGCGAAAGAAAATGGATCACGCGAAAATCATATTTAATTCCGCGAAAATCGTTAATAAACTTGCAATCGTCCGCGAACCGATTTTTCACGTTACCGTTGGGCGTTGATTCTCAAAATGATTTCCCACGAGAACTCAAAAATCCAAAACGAGAATACTGCTATACAATTTCATCGAGAGTAAAAGTTTGATTCGTGATCAGGTAATACAGCTTTAGAAAGAAAAGAATGACAATGGAATTGTGAGTTAATTATTTTTCAACATAAATCAAAGTTCAGATCTGCAAAAATGTGGGTATGTATAAAGAAATTTATAAACATGTACGTTTAATGATATAATATTTCTCTCATGCTCAGATGACACTTACAAACTTTGTCACTTTAAAGCTAATCTTTAAGTTATTTCTCGCGTCTTTTCCCGTAGCTGAACTGCAGCTTAAACTTTAAATGCATTTTTCTGAAAATGTGCTCCTGCCGCGATTTTCTCACGATACATGCGCTTCTTAACTTTATGCATATTTTATCTTTCGTCGAATTAGATTTCTATATTCAATGCATACGAATAGAAGATTAAAAAATTGTCTCTCCTACGGGAGATCTTATTTTATACCACGAATCAAACTTTTGTCAATCTCAATGTGTTCAACCTTCCTATAACGCGAAGTATTCTAAAAAGTCAGAAAAAACTTAATTAAATCAAGTGTGATTAGGAAATGGAATGTGTCAAATGTGAACGGTCTTGTGAGAACAGCTGCATATTAAGAATTACAATAACTAACAATACAACATTTACGTTTCAACAATATCATAGCATAAATTTTAACAATTCACGAAAGTATTACTCACATTGACGGATTTTTTTTCTGTTTACGTTGAAATATTTTCGGAAAATCTGTCAAGATTTGCTCATTTACGTTTCATCCGATAGAACTTTTCTTCGGTGGTGAATGCGGTTGTCCTCAATTTGTACAGTGTTTTGTGGTCATTGTGTGTGAGTGTGGGGCTGAGTGGGTGGTTGTGCATGCCCCTTAGAGCGGCGGTAAGTAAGATCGGAGGGAGCAGAGTGGATATCCGCGCGGACCGGGATAGAGAAGCTATCGCTGACTCGGCGACTTCTTCCTATCGCAGACGATCCGCCGCGAAATGTACGCGCTTCAATGGTCGAGCAATTGGCCAGTTCGCCGGACCATGTGAAGCCGTCCACTCGGACTCCTTGACTTCCCCTCGGATGTATCATCCTTCTTTCAATCCTCCCTCCTTGCCCTCACCCTTCATCCATGTCTGTTCCGTTTCTTACTCTTTGCTCCTTATGCGGACGGGATAGGAAGGGATCCGAGGAGTGGAAACGTTCGGGCCGAGCAGCGCGGTTTTCCGCTCGCGAGATTTATACGAAACTTCGTAGATCCTCGCGCGTATTTCGTGGGTACCATCAATCGACGAGGAATTCCGATAAAACTGAGCGTCCTCACGATTTGCTCCACCAGTCGTTTACATACTTTTACACGGAAGAACCAGATGTTAAGTCTTCCACGGCCTAGAATGCAGGATCGATCGTTCTATCGTACGTGAGATCACGCGCGTGAACAGTGCAGACATGGTTCGATCGAGATTCGCGTACTGGATTTTACTGGACGTTCTTACGTATCAGATTGTAATTTTTCCAAAGCATAAGAACGCGCGAGTAATAGCTTTATGATGCTGTTCGGCACGGCGCGGCGTATTCCGTGCATTCTCGCACGTCGATTCGCGGGATTTTCATTACGAAGCGTTTCTCATTACGGCGCAGCGAGGTCTGCAGGTGTCAGGTCGATCCGCGGAAGAAACGGCCGTAAAACCCGAGGGCAGATGGCGATCCCACCGATCGCTCGGTGATCCTCGATCTTTCGATAAATCGCACGGGAGGAAATGACAAGCGGAAGATCCGTCGTTTTCTCGGTTCGTCTCGCGATCGGATCTCGACGTCTCTTTTAATTGACGCCACGACGATCTCCCGTTGAAGGGATTCGAGCAAGGGCCCTCGTATGGGGTTCTACGGAAAACCGACAACGTGCTACGACTTCTCGTTTCCAGGGGATCCTCGTAATCGTACAGAATGGAAGGAGTGGTCAGTGAAGGTCAAACTAAATCGGAGAGGAATTCCTCTCATTCTCAATATTGCGAGCATCCACGTTAGACAGAAATTACTCACTTGTGTTCGAGGACCCGGAATGATTTCGGCGACATGCAGTTGACGCTCCATTCGGTGTTCCCGTGTTCGTTGCATATTGTTATCGAGTACCTGCCGTAGTTGGCGCGGATCAGGTGGATGAGCTTGCCCTCGCCGCACTCGATCTCGAGTGTCTTGCCCTCGCAGGCATACGCGGTGTCGTACCTCTCTGTAACACAAGAAGAACCAACCAATTACAATCAATTATTACTGCTAATCAAACATACATCACGTCACTGTACATCGCGTAAATCTTGATGGCCCGTTCTGCTCCGAAGACTCGGTTTAACGTAAAAGAATCTGGAATTCCATTTCACAGGAGAGGAGGAGGATTACAAATGCAATTTTCGAGATTCCATTTGGCTTTGTGACCGTGAACCGAATTACCCGGAAACCTCTGGCTTCGTCCGTTTGACATTCTGGTCGCGGATAAACGGCTCGGTACTAAGATTCGAGGTTTCCAACGAGCGAGCCCAATGAAAGGGCCTGACTTTCCGCGCGATACTACTACACGACCCCTGGACGAGCGGGGCTGTCGGCAATGCGGCAGTGCTCGAGGGTAGATTTCGTAAAGCTAGTTTGCCTTACGGAGCTCGCCGCCTTGTAAAACGTAATGGAATTAAGATAAAGGGATCCCGAGCCCGGAGAGACAATGAGATGTCTTGCCGGAAGAAAGAGGAGGGAAACGCACGGTCGTTGGAGGACTGTGTTCGACTGGGCGACGCTCTGAAAAGGGCTCGAAAGCTCCCAACAGCCGGGGACCCGCGGCTTTTGTCGATCCACCCCCGCGGAGATACAGCCGTCCTCGGGAGGATTCTTTTCAAAGCAAATCAACGAATTTACGGCCGCAGCTGCGAAAAGCGCGACACATTCACACTGCTTTCTGCGCTCTTCAACCTGCGCTCCCTCGTATCTCTCTTTCTACGCCTTACTCCGCTCCCGGCGACTCCTTGACATTACATTTACGCCTTGCTACTCGGGTAATATTTACTGTTTTCCAAACCCACTGGGTACAAAACCGTGCGGTTGCACGTGAATACGCATTTACCGTATGTTCACTTCTTCAACCAATTCAGCAAAAATTTCATAGATGTTTCTTCCAAAAAAGTGTAATGTAAATTACACAGAAAGCTATACACGAATTTCAGGGATTAATATGTGAACGCACGAAATAAAGGATCTTGTGTATTAAATCAAATCTGGAAAAATGTGAGATTTCAGGTTTTTCCACTAGTTTGCAAAAGTTTTCCGGAATGTAGAGTATACAGATGTAATAAAGTTGATATGCAGGCGAGCGTACGAATGTGAAAACCTCGCCTCTCTTTACAATTTCGGACGAAACAAAGATGAAAAGAGAAGGTGGACAGGTGAGGAATACGCCATAAAACTGTATCTCGACATACTTGAAAGACCCCGATGTGATATTGAGAACCAAAAATGAAGGACGTGCTGGCATGAATTCGACGAAAGAGGAAAATAAGTGCTGTGGAAGGTGGAATAAATGTAGAAAGAAGAGAAAGGGAGAGAGATAATAACGGGTGGAAGTAAAGAGAAGACGTCGGAGGAGCGCGATGAGGGGGAACGGGGATTGTGGGGAACAAGGACAGAACCGACAGGGTTGTAATAACTCTGTCCGTGAAAGACCAGCGCTGTGAGTTCATTAGTTCCATACCGACGCGCTACAATGCCGTTTTAGACCGCGACGAGAACTCGCTATGCCAAAAATTCGACCACCGTGTGCGTAGAAAAATCCTTCAGACAGCAAACCTTTCACAGCAATGCCCGTAATGCGTACTAAACGGTTCGTGTTGTTTACTCAACAAATTGGGACACTCGTTAATGCGTTTCCTTTCAAGCATATTTTCAACTACGTGTCACATGTTTTGCTTCATCGCGTAAGTGATGACGTGACGATTTTGCATTTACATGACACATCGATAACACGAGAATACGACGAGTACAGGCGTTAGCAAGTGTTATTTCCGGATTGAGATATTAAAGAACCCCGCAGCAATGGAATGATAGGACCGTGGAATTCTGTTATGTAGAACTTGGCCGAGGAAATAATTATAGCGTCGTGATTTCGGTGTCAGCCGCCTCAACGAAAATCCTCGGCGACTGAATAAAATCGTATTATGAGCGCAGGGGGGGGGACAAGCCAGAGAGTCAGTTAATTGAATAATAATTGGGCCAGCGAATAATACACTTCGTGGCGAGGTATATAGCAATCTCCGTGAAATGAGATCTCACGGTCGCGGAGTAATTGTAAATGGAGTTGCACACAGGGCGGACACGTCTGCGCGGGGGTTGAGGCAGGTCCGAGTCTTTATACATCGGCGTATTCATTTCTTTCGCTTCCTCGAAACTCGGCCGCGCGCTGTCGCACCAATTACGACAAATCAAAGCGAGCTGCGCGCGTGCATCTACGAAATTACGATACGGCCGTTCGCAACGGCCCGTAGAACATTCTGCGGTGGTCCCGTGTATCCCACTGCGAGTTCATATTTTTTTCCTCGCTCCTTTCTTTTTTTTTGCCATTTCTTTCGGGCCGCACCGCCGCTCGGTTCGGTGTAATTTAGCGGACGACTCGCAATTACAGCGGCGTTCGTGCCGACACGAGGGAACAGGGTCAAAGCCGCGTGCCCGAGAGCGCAACGGGAGGGAGGAAGGAAGAAAGAAAGAAAGAGAGAGAATAGCGACGGTTCTCCTTGGCATTCACGAGGAAGTCTCGAAGAACCTTAAGAGATGACACCACGATCCAACTTTGAACTACTGCTCTCCCCCGAATTCACCTTTTCTTCTTTCCCTTGTACTCTCCGCCGGTTCTTACACTTTTGCTGCCATCTCCTCCTTCTCCCTCGCTAGACTAATGGATGCATCAGATCGGGGGAAATCGGGGGAGGACCTTGCTCACGGCGAAATCATGTTTCGAAGCAGCTTTCAAGCATATCTCTTAATTAAAAAGTTCTTTACAACCGTCCAAGTGGTGGCAGCCTTCGAGTTGCACTCCTATTTTCAATAACCTTATAGAGAAATATGCTAATGCCACTCCCCCGTGCACAAAACATAATGAAAAATCGCGATTTCAGCTTAAACGCCAGTGATGAAGTAAAAATGTATGGACCGGAGGATCTTTTAAGCATTGCATATTACGATAAGAAAAAACTTGACTGGCTTTTTTCGTTCTTTCAACAAATTGCGCGGGGTAAAAGATTAGCTCCGTCCCGTTCGATCGTGCCGAGGAAATGGATTGTTCTCGAGGAAGCGTTTCACGGGAAATACCCCATCTTTCGTATATTAGAGGACGGCAGTAGCCGGGGCAACGGAAGCGAGCGAGTTTGACTGAGATATCAGGGGTCGCTCCTCTGCCTCGGCTAATGGATGCGCCGGATCGGGTGAAATTGAGCGAAGACCCAGCTCCCGGGTATCCGTGCTGCGGAACGGAGCGATCCGCAACGATTTCGGCGTATACGCCACTAAACGAACGGGACGTTAAACCGAGCGCTTCGTCGTCGTTCTACGCGGCTAATCCTCTTGCCAGTGCGCGGTTTACAAGCTCGCCATGTTGCCGCTTCCTTCGCTATTAAGCAACGGCAAAAGAGAAAATCCTACCGAGAATGGGATTCTTCTGTGCATACAAAAATTCCTCGGATAACCATTTTCGCGAAACTCATTTTTCTCTACTCGGCACGGATTTTTCTGTACTCGAAAATTGTAACAATCGCATGTTCGATCACGGAAGGAAGGTTGCAAGAGAACTAGATACCGGTATTGGAGAGATACGGAGTTTTTAAATGATTATCGACCATAGAATATAGATAAAAAAATTATACGTATCGAAATTATGCAAGGAAATATATAAAATGTGTGTGTATATCTATTGGCAAATGACTGTGATTTTGTACGCTATGGCGGATTATTGAAGATCGTACGAGTGTGCAGTGCTGCGAGGTTTTAAGCAACGCAACCTGTATTCCGATCAAAGCTCTGCTTTTACAAAGTGCCTAAAGCCAAAGTTTCGTTGTCCACAAACGAGGGGCGGAGGAACGAAGGGAGCAAGAGAATACTGTAACGCACATGTCAATGTGCGTCAGTTGTAGTTGCTCGAACGGGTCGACCGTGTGGTTCAATAACGGCAGTGCTTACGCGGGTGCATGACTTACGTCAGGAATAATCACCATAAGAAGTGCCAACGAAGAATAATGGCGACCACATTGACCGTTCGCTAAGTGGATTTTCAGCAACTTCTTTTGACGAGTAAATTCGACTAAATCTAGCATGACGATAGACAAACTTCCTTAGCGATCATTACAATAAGAGAACTGCTTCATTTTCATTCCCCATGATGGAAGTTCAGCGGGGTAAGGAAAGGTAGTCGGTAATTCCGATCCACAAGCCGGCACGAACTCTGTCCCTTTTCGCATAGTTGCGCGAGACTGGCTGTATCTTGCATAAGGAGAACTTCCGCCAAGTCGACGGCCTTGGAAGCTCCCTCGACGCCATTCGGCGGCGGCGGCGGCGGCGAGTAGCGGCCAGCGGGAAACCGTAGGGGGCTTCGTGCGGTGAAAGCGCGTGGTGAACTGCGGTGAGGGACTCGGGCGCGGATTCAGGGAGTACACGTCGGAGTTGAAGCCACTGCTGCTCCCCCGACGAGTCCCACAGAGGTGCGTTTCCTACGGGTGCAAAGATAACGGCTGCCCGGCAGATACTCCGAGGAACGTTCCCGGAGGGACCGGACTTGGCTCGCCATTCGTACACGTCTCGAGCACGTCGGATCACCAAGAGAATCCGCAAAGTTCAGTCGAGCTATCCCCGAAAGTGCGAAGATAAAGTATCCGAAAAGGGCCGAGAAAACTGCTTGCCACGTGCACGGCAATCAAATCGTCTACGGAATTCCTGCCTTCTCCGCTATCCCGCCTCAGCACTCGCATTCCTCCCACTGTGCTTCAAGTAGAAAAATCGCGAAAAAAGTGTAACCGTTCAGTGAATCTTATTATTGGTAAAATTTTCTAGAAAGATGATTATTCAATATACCACTTCTCTTAGCTAATTATTCTTCTGTTGATTGATTTTTTTTTGGTACATGTCTCTTTTTCTATGATATTTCGCTGTTTCGAAGATTCTTGTCCTATTAGGTTCTCGCTCCCATTTCGTCCCCGCGGCCTATTGCTCCGTAGCTCGCGGCGGCGAAGAAGGGAGGAATTGCAGTTTACCATTAATGACTTGGGGTAATAATATATCGGGGCTCGGCTGGCCGTGCCTCCCGCTGCCGCGGCGGTCGACATGAAAGGGCCAGCCTAACAGCGGGATGTCGTCAGCCCGATTGCGGTCTAAGACCTCGAAACCTTCCATAGAGGCGGCGGAATATACCCGTGGCTCATGCTGAAAACACTACGGGCCATTGTTATCCGGGAACACGATTTCTATTCCATCTCTCTCGATTTTTTATTGTCCCTCTCTCTTTTGCTCGGGTTATTCGCTCGATTTCCGAGCACTCCGCGGAATTTGGCATATTAATACGGCCGTTTGTCTATTGTACCGCGTTACCATCGATCCGTATCGCGAATAAATACGTAGTAATTTATGTTCATTCGATGCAGACTTGATGTCAATTGCACCAATTGTCTCCGCGGCAATTGATCCAAAGAAATATATTAACCGCAAAGTATATACAGTATACCATGGTATAAAATCTATAACAGTCACCGTGTCGTCTATCTTCTCTTGTGAACCACTCACTTTGACCTCCAACCCCGCGATGAACTCGGCTCTCAACAATTTCGTGAGATTCGTATGATCAATAATGCCAAGCGATGCATGCGGTTTCGCCTGGCGAGGTGAATCAAAAGATCGTAGGATCCTCGGGAGGATAACAAGAGAGAGAGAGAGAGATAGATAGAGGGAAGGAAAGGAAGGGCATGGATCACCGCGGGGTATTTAATCTGATCATTACTGTACGCATTATATCCGGATACGAGGCAGTATTCCTCGATAAAGTGACGTCATTGGGCCTAGCCAAGTCGATATATCGTCGCTACGAGATCCGCTTATAAAAACAGCGGGGGATATACACGACGAAACTTAGAATTAATAGTTTTGTCCGCCAATTACCGCATTGCTGAGCCCCTCTTAACTCCAAGGTATTCCCAAGCAACAATACGTAAAAATGCTAAAACGTAGGCCATCGATATCTATGAAATATTTTCACTCTAGAGCCATGAGTTTATTAAAAATAAATGGCAATAATTGCAGTAGGTATATTCCACAAAAGTTAGGCAGCTGTGTTCGACGTTCTCCCCGATTAAATGGTCCATGAAATTACGCAAATTGTTGCATGAAAAATGGCGTAATTCGGGAATACTCTGGTGGCTTTAACGATCGATCCCGTGGCTGTAGCGTCGGAGAAAGGCGGAGGATTCGCCGAGTTTGCCCAGGCTCGACCGATGCCCATGCATCTTTGGCTCCTTGGAGCTGTGCACGGCTGCTACACTCCGTGAAGCGCTCCCGGGACGCATAAATCAAAGTCCTCCGTGGAGACTCGCCTTGGCTACGTTCATTCCACCCTCCCCCTTAACCGCCGTCTTGCTCTTTCCCTAGTTCGTTCCTTCTCTTTCGCCCTCGTCTCTACCTTCGTCTCCCTCTCCTTTCCACCTGTCCTCCTTCTTCTCCCATTCACTTGGTGCATCCTCTTTCACCGTCTTCCTGTTTTACCAGCCGGTCCTGCCGCTACTCTTTTTGCCTTATTTCCTACTGTCTCTATAATCTTGTCACTATCGGCCGTCCCCCTAGCGAGTTCCCCCCACCCCCTCACCCTCTCTCTGTCTCTCCAGCCGGTTTCCTGCTTATGACGATTCCGTTATTTGTTGCAACTTTTCCATCGCGTGTTCTTTCTCCGTGTGTCATAATTTTCTCCGTGCAACGGGCAGTTCGGCGTTGATGGAGTCCCTGGTAATTCTAATTCGGCTAATTCTTTTCCCGCCGAGCTCCAATTACATTATCAATTCAGGCCGGGACGAATGCGCTCTGCTGCGCGTACATACGTGCATGACGTACGATATGATCGTACGTGCGAGCGTGAATTTGCGTTTCCCCGTGCGTGCGCGTCTGCGTGTTTCGCGTATCCCATTTACATGGCTGGCCTGTTGCACGTCGTTGCCTCCCCGTGCGTTTCGCCGCTGATTTACGGCTCTCGAATAAATTATAAGAAATAGATAGAGAAACGGTGACGGGAAGAGTAGCGGCAGAGGGGGCTGGGTATTAGCCGTCGTCGCGGTGTCAGCCCGTTGTCCACCCTTCTGCCGGGCCAGCTCGTCTGTCTCTGCTCTCCACGTAACTACTTCATCCCACTCTGAAATTCGCGGCAGTCGTAGCAACATGTTCGTCAAGCGGATCAAAGAGAACGGTAGATTATCGTATTCCGCGTCTTAAAGATCCATCCGTTAGTCGTGCTGGTCCACACTCTTCGAGATAGAAAGATCGCGAGGACGGATATTCGCATGGTTCGTGGCAGCGGAAGAATATTAAATATCCCCGGCGTTTGCTTGTCATTTCCACGGAGATACCTGGAATTGCGTGCGATCGAAATAGCCGGCAGACGGCGGCAAAGCACGCCTGTACATTATGGCACGGCGGTGTGTTCGATAAAACGGGGGTTGCCGCTGGATTTCACAGAATTCCACCCCGTTACGCCGAACCGTAATTAGTTTGGAGACGAAGGCCCGACTTCAAGATTCAATTAGCTGTTAGCCCGTGCGTACACGCGTCTGTAGCCAACGATCTTCGCCTCTCGCCGTGTTTATTTGCCAAGGGTGGAGAGTGCACCGTGCGAAGGCGCGGTCATTTATCAACGAGGCAGATGGAGTTGGAAACAAGAGACCGTACTACGCGTCCTGTCGCCTCCGTCGTTACTTTTGCGCTAGCTGTCTTGCTTTCAAGATGACGTCAGCCAGCTCCGTACGCAAGCAAAGTAATGTGAGATGTCCATTGTCCGGCTGATTCATCGAACGTCTTTCTTCTTTAAAGCTACAGACGTGTTTTGCAACATCTCTTAATAAACAGCACCCGCGAGATATCTCTGGGATAGGCTCGACAACGATAATTATTAAACATACAATATGTTTGTACAACGATTGGATTGCGCGAGTGATAAAATTGATCGGTTCTTTCGCGAGTTGTATTTCAACCTTTGCGTTATACGCTGCAGGCCAAGGCTTGACGTGGAGGCGTATAACGATGTTAGGTAGAAACGTCGATTATAGCTTGAAATAAAAGGTTTTACGACAGGAAAGGGGAGGAGGTCTATCAGGATGGACATCGTACGTCGGCTTGGCTCATGGCGAAAGTCTACTGCGCCTTTCGCCCTGTCGATATCAGCTACCGGTTCGTCCGGAAGCGCTTGATCGATGATCGTCGCGTTGGGAATGACATTTAGCGAAAGGCCATTGTCATTTTCAGTACTTCCCACTGTATATATTTTTTTGTGTCGCTCGCCATCTGACGTTCACGCACCCCCAAGCTCGTGTCTGACGCCACTCGTCGTTACTCTGCTTTTTTTTTATGGGGGGGTTAAACGAAAAAATCATTCGATATCTCGTTACGCACTTTTGCCTCCTGTGATTGGCAACTTTTTAGCGAATAGTCCTGCGCCGGACGGCGATTGACGGGCAATAATGCCGAAATCTCTAATAAAGTGAATTGCCAGGCGCGCGTGCTGTCGTTGACGAAAATAAAAATGCGGGAGATGTCCGACGTGGAATGGGCGAGACCCGCCGAATTTGCGACGCGTTCGAGGACAGCATTTGGTTATCGGTTATCGGGGGAAAAAAAATGTGGAAAATCCAAGTAAACGTTACGATAAAACCGGTTATTTCGCGAACGTACAATTAATTTCTGCTAAATTGAGGCAGTGCTATTTACCACGTTGGAAAAGCGAACGAGGGAAATCGAGAAATTGTCCCGCTCACTGTTTACCGGGGAATGTGCGATCGTCGACGATTTGAAGGCCAATCGTTTGAAAATTCGCGCAAGTTAGCGTTAATAGACGGGTGTCATTAACAGTTCCCCGGCTTTCTGCCTCTGATGAGTAGCTGGTTATGCGTGTTAGCTGGCACTAACGTAGAAATATGAATTCGTTTCCCTACGGATACAACGGCGAGCGACGAAAAAACCGCCATTCATAACATCTGCCGCTAAAAGCGTACCTACACATTACTGACCGGAATTCAAAATTCCCGACGTTTCACGTTAAATAACGACGTGCTTCGTATACAGCGAATTCCATGATTAAATACATCGTCTCAAATTATACGCGAGTACGTGTACACGGATTTTGTGCTTTGTATGTACAATTTCAGCACAATTCGAAGCCGTCACGTCGACGTGCCACTCCAACGAACACGACTATAACCATGCGATACCCTCCCCTCATGTGATTTCGTGAATATTTTAGCTCGTAAATATTGAAGCTCGTCGTTCTATCAGTCGGTTCTGTAGATATATATACATTTCCACTGTCGGCGATCGGTATGCTCTGCAATTCACTGTTTAGCGACGAAATACGATGGGTCCCATCTATAACTTCATTTCGCGTTTAGGTATGCCCAATCGCAAAAGGATCCCACGAGAAATAATTCCATTTGGAAAAACGAAACGCGATCGACATCTGCGGGATGCATAAAGTCCATTGTTTGTTAAAAGAAAAATTGCGAAAACACGAGACATCGGAGGAAAATGGAATTTTTCGATAGTGAAAATTCGTTCGTGGTAATCTTCCGAGACAAAGAGAAACGATTATCGAGTGATGTCGGCGCGAGTGCACAGGGCGAGAAAAAACGGTGATTAACGTGAAGTGCGCGCGCAGCGGTTCTGGCGGTTTGATTAACTCGGGTACTCGAGACAGAGGCGTATGGGGATTGCGGATTATGTGGAATATAACGCAGAGAGGACAACGCGCATGGATAGGATAGGCAAACCATCGAGCAGAACGGTAGGGCAAAGAGGGAGCAGTACACAATACGCTTTTGCAATCATCGTAGATAAGTAGTCCTACGTACGTGCAGTAATGGAATGACAACAGTAACGATAAATAAATACTGCAAAAGGTATGTACCGTTAGGGAAAGTATTGTCTGTAAATAATATAAACAATGTGAATAATATAAAAAAGGTTTGTAACGACACAAGAAACGATCGTCCTACATTTCCGATGAGTACATCATTTACTAAGTGCAGTGTCCTCGGCCACTTGATTATTTAAGGCTGACTCTAATCAAATTGCACTTGGTTCTTTTCTCTTGTCACTTGTGATTAAGCGATCGCCGGCTGTAAGTAAATTATGATCGAGCACGATCAATGGCGGAGGGTCGAAAGAGACGCGACAATTGCACAGTGGGCGCGTACATGTCATCCGCGTGGCATGATTAATTCAAACGTTGCCGGAGTCAGCGGTGCGACGTATTGCGGAGAGTAATCCGTCAAGGAGGAGGAAAAAGGATCGGCGCAATCGGGAAGAGGAAAAGAGACGATGAGAACGAACGAACCAGAGCCGAAGACCGTAGACAAACGCGCGAGCACGGCAGAAATGTCTAATGCACATGTACGGGTTTCAAGTGCGACATAATTGCGAGGTATACTTCATTAAATGAGATCATCTGAGCGTCACAGGGCTGCTGTACGCGGCGTGTCTCGTTACGCTGATGCCTTGACACTTTGCTTTCAGACACATGACTCCCTTTGCCATACATTGTACGCGAACGTCCACACGCGTATCCGGTTCACCGGTGGCGCGAAACTTCTTCGCCTTATTCTTTTGATTATCAGCGGTACAGGGCAAAGGATGAATCGGTGGAGGAATCCGGCCGATTGAATTGACACGATGAAATATGGCCAAATGTATGTTCGATTGTCTCGGTTGGGGTTTTCATTAAATTTTCATGCGACTATCTTTTTCACGGCCGGTCCTGTCTGTTCTTCTTTAAAGCAGTAGCTCTGTTCCTCCCTTAAAATTCTTTTCCGTTGGCGGTGCGCGCACCACTCGAAAGCTTTGACATCGGAGCCGTCGGCAAGTACACCGAGGGTGGATTTATCGGATATTCTTTTACCTCCGTCATAAAAAAGAGAGGAGACGGTTTGCAAGAGACCAGTCGGATGAGAGGAGCGCAAGAATAAAGGAGGATTATAACTAAGCTTGTACACTGTGCTCTTTCGTGCTACTAATATGCGCGGTTCAAAGAAAATGTGCACTGAGCTAACAACGAAAACATAAAAATGAAAATATGGAGGGAGGTATTACAGTACTTTCTTCGAGCGAATCGATTAGAAAACTGGAATTAACTTTATTACGATGAGTATTTTATGATCGGATTAATTGCGTTGATTTGGAGATTATCTCGAACGATTTCTCGCGATGCAGGGGGAATCCAAGGACAGCGAGGAAGCGAGGAAAGATGCGTAGGCAGGGAAGCGAGGAACAAAGAGACAGTTGATCGTACGCCAGCTCGTAGAGCGAGTTGAACTCGAGAAACGGCCCTTCCCGGTGATACCATCGTCGGCCGACCTTCCCGATCGGTCGTACGTCTTCTTGAGATACTACTCGTATCGAGTTTCCTCCTGGATATCGACGCGGATCCTTCTCCAGGACGGGCCGACCGGTAACTGCACCAAGTCGTATAGACGACTGGAGTGACGTGGACGAGCATATTTCGTCTAGTGGTTCTAGTCGAACAGAGAAGCAAGGTTTACCTCAGAGAATACGTCGAGTACGTGGAGACTGTCGACGACGACAGTTTCTTCACTTGGGAAAGGTCAAAGACCATTTGCGTCGTTAATAAATGTACCGGCGAGACTTTCCAGGGAGGTGACTCGTAAAGTCGAGACTAACCCGATACGCTTTACCATGGACTCATTAAGCCCTTTTTTCCCCGCTAGCTTCCTATTTATCTGTCCCCTGCCGCTGTGCTCTTCTTTGACGACTCCTTTTCGTTCGGCGACACTGATTTTCCATTGTAGCAAAAATTTCGCCTCCTTTTTTAACGTGGTGTTCGTTATCGGTGAAATAAACTTGTGTAAAACATGTTGCATGCAGCTTTAAGTTATTCCACGAGTTTTTTTCGTGAACTTTCTCTAGAAGTAATTATAAAAATAGGAAAGCGCGAGAGGGATAACATTTGGAAAGCATCTCAACAAGTCCAGCCGCACCCGATGACCGTGAAAACGAGAGAATGGATATATACGACGGCGAAGCGGACGGTCTGGGCCATTGCTGAAAGAAGACTAATGAACTTGTTGGCTCGCCGCCGAAGGAGAGTCATTTGGAGGCGCTTAGTTGCGTCTCAGATAAAACGTTCTTTGCCCGAGCATCAGTTGCTGCAGTACAGTGTGTCCCCGCAGGATACACCCTCCCGGACAATCATCTTTGTCCCTGCTCCGTGTACTCCCTTCGCGAAACTTGCTCAACACTAATGCTCCTAGAATTCAGGGAAACGGTCTCACGACGTCGGCGAGACCGGTGTAAAAACTTTTCGCACCGTGGCTCCCGGGCTATTACGTGCGCCTGAGCTATGATTGCCACAGATGTAACTGAACCCATGGCACCCATAACTGTACTCCTAGACGTAACTGCCGTTAACCGTGTCTGTAAGTATCTACGTGGGATTCGTTATTTACGATAATTACGTTGGCCGCGTGGGTGTGCGCAGAAAAGTCAGCCGAGGAGTTCACGCTCCATAATCGTTGCCCCGTGTACTGAGGTACGATCATTGCCAATCGATCGCTCATTCGCAATTAGTCCGGCGCGCAGGGCCGACGTTACGGAGTTCGGCGTAACACGTCCTCGTCCTCGTCGGCGAGTTGTCGGCATTGCCGCGGAGTAATCGAACGAGCTTCGATGTACGAGCATTATCGTGGCGCGTGGGTGCCAGCACCGCCGTGTAAGAAGTTCGCGTTGAACAACGGATTGGACGGGAGTAGGGCTCCCACACAACGACAGGTATCCGCGTACCTACATATATCCCCCGGCCCGCGCGCCAGTTCGGCGATGCAGATACGATCGATTATATCGTGACCGCGCGCGTTTAATACACCGGCATAAATAATAAACGCGAACGCGGGGGCGTGATAAACGCACGCGCGTGTTAGCGGCTCAGGGGAGGGTAGAGGGGGAGGGAGGGGTATATGAGTGGTGAGTGGCGCCTACGCTGCGCGGGGAAACAGGCGAAAAACGGTGACGGGAAAGATCCGGCGAACGTTCGAGGGGCCGACGGCACGCGAGGAAAATGCTATTTCATTTTCTCGTCTTTCGATTATCGTAAATTATATTTTACACGCGCCATCAATTTCTTTTCTCTCCCTCCCCGGGGGGAAGGCGTAAAACTGCACATTTTGAATATTCGTCACGGGGGAATACGAAACTTTAGCCGTTCATACGAAATGCTATTATATAAATATTGAATAGTGATAACTTTGCACCCCAGTGCCGAGTAAATAGCAACAGGCTTTATGCTTCGCAGAGGCTATCGCCGGCGAGGGGTAATTTTTTGGTATAAGACGGATGGTCGACCATTATTACTTTCGAAAGTGTCAGGACTGTCAGAGCTAGCGGGTCTCGGCGTTAACTACAAACGTGTGATTATCCAAGGAGGACATTAAATGCCATCATTACGTCTTATCGGAGGAGATGCATTTCACTCGTCCCGGCAGTAAATATCCGACGATCGCCGCAGGCAAATCGCGCGTAATAATGGCGAAGCGTCGCAACGGGGTCGATGGATGCGACAGATAGAAACCTCCGCTCTTTCCTCAAAGCGAACACACACGTAGACAGACGCTACTCTCCTAACTGGTTGAGTCACGTATCGCCAATAAACTTTTGTCGCTTGTATCAACAGACTCAGGATTTATTCTCCAAGCGCGGGAAATTGATTTACTCATCACGGCTACGGAATGCAACAATCGGATAAGATTTTCTTATTCTGCTTCGTGATATTTTAAATTAAAAATAATCTTTCACTTCGTTCTTCAACGATCAACGGGCTTTTTCCTATTTTTCTATCTATTATTTTGCACGAACTGCCAAAGAAAGCTGTGTCTTTCGTAATGTACTTTGTGAGAAGTCTTTGTAAATTTGGCAATTGCTATTTACGTTCCTAAAGTTTATCTCTTGCCGTGGGTACCTCTGGCGTTCCTTTTGCTGAAGATTAACGAAAATGTGGTAATTGCACGAGCTTGCCAAAGGGACAAGGCGAATGTCTGTGTGTGTGTGCATATTGGCAAGAGGTAGGAGTGTAAAGAGGCAGAGGTCAACAGCGCTTTTAGGAATAAACGTTGGCCAACTGGACCGCTTCCTTCCTGATTAAGCTTTGAACCAACGGAGTCGCGTTAACGCGTGTTCCATCTAAACGGACGTTTCGTGAGTCGTATGTATATATTTGCTCGTCCGGTTGACGTCCTGACACAGGTGGATCTACTGTCGCCTCACTCTTACGTTTACGCCGACATAGGAAAATCTAGCCACGTTTAAACCTAACGGCCAAATATATTCTACCCGTGGTAATAAAACTTTTTGCGATTAATAAAATGTTACACAACATGGGACTACTGTCAGGACTACTACCTTCAATCGTTTTGATTTTCCGTTAATTAGAGTAGGTTGAAGACTTTGCTCAAAGGGGTAGAGTTGATTGAATGAAACGACGTTGATCGGCAGGTGGGAGGTTTGATTCTGCGAAGGGAATATCCCGAGTGCTTTGGCCGTGCGTCAGAAAGAGGGCTGCGATCGCGTTACGTGTTTTCGGAGGGCCGCGGAAGGGTGAAAGGGGGCGTCTCTGGTGTACCTTACGAAGGCACGAAAACGAAACAGGAGAAGCGGCGCAGGTGCTGCTGGCTCGCACGGCCGCCGCCCTGTAATTAGGCTAGGGACCCGCCGAATCCGTCTGCGGGCGCAAGGCTATCGAGACGGTAGCCGATCACCTTAAGGGAAACGTGTCAAAGGCGCTTCGCCTCGCTCAAGGATAAACGCAGCAGGTCCTCAAAAGTCGGCCCATCAATTTTTTACTCCAGATGTCAAATTAACGCATACTTGTGCTTCGAGTGAGTGCTGGGTAAAAGGAAAACCGTCGATCTAGGGTAAAACCCTTTCAAGAACAAACCCGCATTTAGCATTTTTATAAATTCCTCTGAGATATCAAATAATTAACGCCAGAAGCGCCATCTAATTATTAACGTCAGACGTTTATACTAAGTTTCATTTGCGACAGAATGGTGTATAGAAAGACTGTACATTTTGAAATCAGATATACAATTGCTATGCAATGGCGATTATTCCAAGCAGAGAATATATGTATAATGGTATGGATTCTGAAACGCTAGGAGCTGCGTAAGAAGAGTGTAAGAAGTGTGTAAGGCTGTGTACGATGAATGTTGTAGACACGAGGATTAAGGCTGGGCAAACGCTTTTACTGCGTTTAATCCGTGTTTAATTATCAATTTATGCCGAGACGACATCACGAGGTAGGGTGCACAGAAAGCGGGAAAAATCCCAGGGGAAAACGAGGGAAAGCCTTTCCACCCCTTCTGGCCGCGACGAGCCGTGCATTAGCTCACTTCGGTAAGAGATACCATTTACACGTCTTGCTTGTGTTAAGAGCAACAAATGGCCGAGCGTTCACGCCCCCGTGGACGGGGCATAAAGAGATCCCCGCAAGGAGGACGACGTCGAGGGTGGCAAGGAAAAGATCGGAATCTCGAGGCGGGTCGGCTACAGAAGAGGCGGAAAAGAGAAGTCCCCGGTGGACGTGAAAACGAGAGAAACGAAGCTAAGGCCAGGGTGGACGAGGACGTGGGGCGGGGTGGGTGGGGGGGGGGGGGTAAGGAGGAGTAAGAGTCTCAACGGAAAACCGAGGGTCGAGGAAGGGACACGGGTGAGGGCCGCCGAGCTTAAAAAGAGGCGCTTTACATTATTTCAAGAAGCCGGTTTTACCCACCCTGAACGCGTGGGACTCGAAAAGAGCGCCGAGCGAGCGCGCGAATGAAATACGAGCCGGGCAAAGAAGTATGACCTAAGGACCGCGAGAGAAGGGATTTAATTACACGATTCGCTTGCAGCTTTCGCTTAATAAGCGCGAGCCTTCCACCGCTTCGAAACTGTTCGACAATTCTCGGAATTCTTTATTGACAATAATAAACTGCTTCCGCGGCCGCTCTATCGTCCGTGCTTAATGGTTGTTAAAGAAGGAGCTCTGCAATATTTCGCTTCCAGTAGGTCGAAATTACGTAATTCATTCTTCGGAGGTTCCGACGTATGTATCCATTTGATTCTATGTGGAGGGAAATTCGACATGGAATCGAGACGATCGGTTCTATCGGCGAAGCAGCGCGTCTTTCGACGAGGTCAGTAACAGCCGTTCGGGGAATGCGGCGCGTAGGAGGCCGATTCCTTCGGCAGGAAGAGGACGAGGGCGGAGAGGGGTGGGGGGACGGACGAGTGGAGCTTCCTTAAACATTCAGGCACCGACGTCCCGGTCGTGCCGCGGCGATTCCCGGGAACGTGAAAGGCGCTAACCGACGGAATTGGAATTACCTACCTACCGTCCGTGCTACGTAATGCGAAACGCCCTGCTACGGAGTTCCACCGAACCGTCCGCCTATTTCCACGTGCCCGAAGGAATTAGGATCCGCGCGGTCGTATTCACGAATCGGACGTTCCACTTGAATCGGGAATTCCTCCTCCGGGCAAATCGACTCTCTTCCCTCTCTCCACTTCTCTTTCGCTCTAACCCCTTAGCGCTTTGTACGCGCCACTATCGTGGAAATAGTTTCCCGCGCGGATACTCCGCGAAACGCTTGCAGTTGCCCGATAGAACGCGCTTCCAGTACTTCGTTAGCGCCGATGACCCCTTAGAAAAGCTGCGCAGTTGGCGCGAACTGATCGAAAAACTTTTCGCCAAATGCTACACCTGCACGGATTCTGCGAAATTGCCAAAACCATTGCGCGAAAGCATTTATCATTGACAACGGTGATATTCTAGTAAGGATTTCTATTAATCTTCTTAACATCGAAAAGGTACAAAGATAATGGCGTTATGTAATCCGTGGAACCGAAATTTTGGGATTGGATTGGGGAAATAATTGACGGCTGTAATAAGAGTAGGTCGATGTTATTTTATTAGCAATCAACGAATCAGTTAGCTGTGATAGGCCCTTTTCAAAGGAACGAAGGGGTTGATTTCGCACGTGCAAGGCGAGAGGAAATCAGGCGTGTGAACACAGGGCTGGCAAGTTTCGAACAATGGCGGACGACAGAGGCAAGAGGATCGGTCAGGTTACATGTACCTGCTTCCCGAAGTTTTCCGAGATACTTGGGTCCGCGTGAATGTGTCGGGGAGAGGGCTTCGAGAAAAGGAGAGATTGGGAAAGGGATAGAATCGCGATGCCGTAGTCGAGTTGCTTTAACGTTTAATTTAGTTCGCGTTTATACTCCTCGCACTCCGATTGCACTCCTTCGGCCGTTTCGGCTATCGCCTCTATCTTCTCCGACTTTCGGAACAATGCCGTTTCCCGGGATAAAGCGCATTAAAGCGGAATCGGGGAAAAAGCCGGCGAACGCAGGCGCGGACACACCAGTCCGTATAATCTCGATGGAACAGTTTGGCATAACTTGTAAGCAGCTGAAAGGGAATTCTTCTCGCTGCACCTTTCGACGCCGTGAATTAAAGCTACCGCGCCGAAAGCTTTGATTGCAAAAATGAACCGTAAAACAGGAAAACTGCGTACAATACTTGTACAATCACATTTCAATTGGAACGTACTAACACTAAGCATCGTTAAGCAAAGTTATTAAAAAACTTTTTGCGTAAGTTCAACAAAACAACAAACAAATGCACGAAAGAAAGTGGGAGAGGAGGGGGGGGTGGTTGAGGAATGGAAAAA
The DNA here is from genome assembly GCA_963989215.1 of Hedychridium roseum. Classification (NCBI taxonomy): domain Eukaryota; kingdom Metazoa; phylum Arthropoda; class Insecta; order Hymenoptera; family Chrysididae; genus Hedychridium; species Hedychridium roseum. Next base: position 6,294,106 of record OZ022313.1, on the reverse strand, counting down.
GTAATGTGAGAATTACGAGTAGGGCCTGAAGTGCCGGGGTCATAAGGTCCAGCGGTTGACTCGCGGAAAGAAAGGGAAGATAAAAACGATGCGGGAGGGGACGGCAGAGGATTCGAGAAGGGAAGGCGAAAATATTTGGAACGTTCGTGCGCACAATTCGTGGGGCGAGAAGAGTTATCGCCGGCATGGCTCCCTTCGGCGCTCGTTGACAAAGTAACCGAAGAATCTTATGCTCATTTCGCAATTCCTTCGTGCATATATGTATGCACACACGGTCCCGCCGCCGGCAAGTCCGTATTGGGACTGAGATCGCATTGTCACCGACGTTACTTTTATTCCTCTCGCCTTAGTTCGTTCGTTTCTCATTCCAGCTGATATCGTTGTACCTCTTATTCTCACGCGTCTTCTTTTGTGTTGGATTTTACTGTGCGTACCTTTAAAAATATTCTCAATCGACGTGTCATTTACGTCCGTGTAAACGGCATATTCAGTCACATGTTAAATTATTTTGTTATGTACATTTATACCTTCGATGGTTTGGACTTCTCTTTCCTTGCGATTCTCGCACTTTTTCCTAGCTCTCTTCTGTTGAGGATTTTCTCTTGTTTTTTTTTTATACCCTTCTTGTAGTGAGGTTCTTTGTTTCCCTGTTCCCCGGCTTCGTTTCTCCGGCCTTTCCCGCTTTTCCAAGAGTTCCCTCTAGCCTCTCACGCTCCTCCCTTAACCCCGAGTTCCCGGACACCTCGCCCTGCACCGACTTATAAATCCCGTCCAGCACAATGGCGCGCACGTACAACACACGCTCTATAGGGTATTTCGCGGATCGATGTCCCCGTCGTTCCCGCCCCTGCGATCTTTCCCTACGTAGGCAAGAGGCAGAGGTGCACGTAGGTTGCTCGGAGATACCTACCTACATATCTACCTATCTCCCTATGTACCGGGTGCACCTTGAAAATTGCGATAGGACGACACACGCGATTTAGTATGCATGGCAAATGAACCCCTGTACAAGATAGACTTATTGATTTATTCCACTTTATTCTCCACTTTTCTCAAACGACCATTCATGAGCTCGTCGACGAGCAAACCGGCGCGTATTAAATCACAAAATTTCCTCGACCTTTGCAATTCATGTCCCTTATACGGAGCGAATGTATGCGTCGCGCCTTTAAGACGAACGATATACGAATAATAGAACAGGGCTGGATCTCGAACTCAATATCGTCATAAGTCATTGCAAAAACGATCGTCCTTTTCCTCGTGTGAATTTCGTAAACTTCCGCGCGGAGTTGTTGTTTTTCCGTTCGATCGGAAATCGTGGAATTACACACCCGGTATCGCGGGTACAGGTCGGCTCGCCGTATGTGCCTGTACGTGTCTCACGGCGAGAAGTGAATGTGCGAGAGGCGCGTGAATAAGCGAGTCGCGATAAAGTCTGCCCCCTTCCCAACCCCCGTCGCCCTTGCCCCGCTCTCGTCGTGGCTGGTTTCTTCCTGAACGGCCGGTTGATAAGGCTCCGATCGATTTGCTGCTTCGCGGGGAGATCGCGATCCCAGCGAGCAGATTAGCCGACGATTACAATTTAATCCGATGCAGATGCTTTCCGTGGGGCTTGAGAGAACGCAATGCGGGCATTACCTCAGTTTCTGCATCTTATCCCTCAGTCCCCCGTCCTTTCGTGGTTTTTCTTGAGCCTCTCGTTCGTTTTCAACTTAACCCGTTCCAACCATCCCGATAAGCATCGAACGATGACGAAGTACCACTAGCTGCAGTCGTAGGGAGTAGCACGTATATCGGTCAAATGATTAATAAATCCTTATGTTTGCAAGGCAAGGCCGCGCGAAATTGGAGCACGGCGAATTTACACGATAGCAGAGTGAAAACCGTAGGTTAATAGCGGATTCGCGTAAATCAAAAGAACATAAATAGCCTGTGTTCCGTTTGAAACTGGTATTGTGGCAAGGTTTAATGCAAATATTATAAAACATATTCATCGTCCGAGTTCCACGCTGCAAACATAAAGAACAATCCGCCATGCTCGATGCAACGTGGTTTGGCCATTTCGTTCATTGAAATTATTTAATTACGCTTTCAATTGCTAATGTAAAATTAATATTTAAATATGCATGGCCGCGATAATTAAAGGCTCGAGTGTAACGAAGGATTTAATATCGCGGGATTAAGCTTTTATAACGTTTTTGCGATGATCCGGTGTTTACGGGGAAGGGTTGGCCGATGGTCATCGACCGCGCGACACTAAAACCACGGGCGAAAATGAAAACCGGTTCGCGGGATTACGAGAGAAATGACGCGCCGGAGAACTTTCGGCGCAGTACAATCGGACCCGGGGCAAAAAGTCGGACTCGCTGCTGTGCATCCGCCCGTCGATGCCTTCAATCATAATTAGGCAGGATTATGAGGACGCAGGTTTGCCTCGACGGCTTCTCGTTAAGAAGAGTGCACGGCGCTGCTCCCCGTCGTCTCTTCTTCCCCGCTGGCATTTTCCCCTTTCTTTTTACCTTCCTTTACACCTTCCTTCCCCATTGCTGGATTCCCGGCGACCCTCTGCTCGTCTATCTTCCCCGCTTTCACCTCTCATCTCAGTACCTGTACCATCCTTTTGGCTTTCTCATCTCACCGTATGGATTTCCCAGACATCCTCAGCCTCGCGGCTTTTTATTTTATATTCTTCAGCTTCCTTTCTTCGTTCGTTCATTCGGCTCGCGTGCTTCAGCGTTTCCAAAAACGCGTGCTCCTGTTCTAAAAACGATCTCAAATGCGCACATAGTTGGAAATGTACTTCAGTCGTTTCTTGCTATTTTCCATCGATCTATTTTCGCATTTAGATTCGCTTCTTCCTCGCCGCACAGGAGGTCCCCTCGAGAGCGTTTAAGATTCGCCCTTGTGTTATGATGGCCAGAGGTGATCGATGGTCTTGCCGGCAATGTATGATAATGATACGTCAGTGGGACACGCGCCGCCATTACCGGTTTCCTCCCGGAAAGTGGAGAAAGACCGACGTGGATAGACTGACGATGACGTATGCCGCATGCTGAGCCTTCATCTCCTCCCGGAATTAGGAGCGAACTGGTACGGGCAAGCCAGGCCAGAAGATTCGGGGGAAATTAGCGATGTTCTCGGGAAACGAGGCGGAGAATAATGCGCGGGATGTCGTGAAGAAACAACTGGCTGGGAAAGGCGTCGAAGGAGAGGAAAGCTTCCTTCCTGCTTAAACGCTTTCTTTCCACCGTTTAAGCACCCACCATGTATTCCGATGCTCGGAGGCCGAGATCGATAGGCTTCCCAGGAACTTCGCGTGCCGAGTAAGTGACGAACCAAACTTTCTTCCTTTCTTTTTCCCCGCGATCTTGTCTTTCTTACCGCCAGTTTCCCCGACCAATTGTTCTAACCATTTTTCTCGACAACGCTATTTACGAGGGAACTATTACCGTACTCCTTTCTCCTACATTTTACGGTACATTAGGAATTATATACGCGATTTTATTTACTTAACTATCCTAAAAATTATCCTTCATTTCTTAAGGATCTAAGTTTAGGAACATTGATTCATTTTACAGAGTTAAATTAATCTATGCAATTTAGTACAAGGTATTACGAGATTATTTTCTGTGTTAAATGTATTAGTTCAATGGGAGTGTCTCTGCACATCTCGAAGTTGCTACCATCTTACAATATGTAGAGATTATAGATAAGCCGCTGGCAATGTATGTTAATGGCACGTCACCGGGAGACGAAGTAACGCTCGTTACGGTAAGAGCACGAAGCGTATAGTTTATAACACAGATATGACGTAGCTAGGTAGGATAGGAACCGTCCTGTCCTCCAGGAGCCGCGAGAAAGCCTTCCGGGAGAAGGACTCTCTAGCTGCAGTCGGAACTCAACGTAAGGAGAGAAATACGAACAACGTAGAAGGAAAGAAACTCAGGAGATGGTAGAAATCCGCGGTGGTTGCGGAGGGGGGAGGTGTATACATATACGGTGGAATAAGGCCTGAAACTGCTGGCCGATATTTCATTCGGGGAACAAGCAAGATAACAACAGGCACGCCCTCCCAGAGTCACTTCCTCTCCCTCTCGTTCATTTCCCCTTTCCCCAGCTCTTCCTTCCCTCTTTCCCTATATATCTCCTTGTCGTTGCCCGCCCCCCGACTCGTCCGCCCCTGCCACCTTCCTGCAAGTCGGCTCTTCAGCATTGTACGATCAGGGGTAGAGCTGCTCTGCCCGCAACAGACGTGCGCCATTTTAAAATATTACCCGCACTCGCTCGCCCTCCAACGGCCAGGGGTAACTAGCGTTTCAGCCCGCTCAGATCCTCAACAAGACCAGAACGTGGCCCGCAGAAACCGTGAAAAAATAGGAGCCAGGGGGACGTGTTAAAAGAGGAGCAATCAGGTTGACGAGAGCGGAGAGGGAATTACGATGAGGATGAGCGTGGGGAGGGAGGAGAGAAAAAGACACGGGGGTGGAAGGGGTTCGCGGGACCGGGCATGACCCGGGGAAATGCAGCAACTCGACCCTTGTCCGGATTACGCCTCGGGTTCTCGTCCTCGACGTCATGTTACACTTCGCTTTACCTCCAGAAGGATCACCGACTCTCCCTTACGTGTTCCCTATTCAACGCTGTTGTACTACTTCCATGCTGAAATATCGGTGCTGCAACTGCCTCGAGGAACTGCCCTGTCTTCTTCAGTGCAAAGAGAGAGGAAATACCCTCGAAAGAAACGCGACTAGTCCGAACGATCTCGAATGAAACAATCTCGGCCAAGTGACTCATCGAATGAATGATTAAAAGTACCAACGCTGAAGAAGTCGTAGATAATTCTTCCCACGATAACAGGATTAATAATCTGGAAACTTGTCTGACGGTGACTACGAAACGGGGCAAGTGAGAATTGTAATAAAACCGAAGGATAGTCGTTTGCTTTTCAATGCCAATGTAGCGAGCGTGCGTTCACTCGGCGGGTCTATTATTTGAGTATGTAAAAGTAAGGAATGGTGGTTCTTGGGGCGTGTGCCAGGGGATGATATGACAAACGGGGATGACGATGAACCCGCGCGGTTTTCCGATTCCACGCGGCTCGGCAGCGACCGAGTGTTCTTGGCAAGGTTCCCCTCGAGCAACGAGCATTACGATGATGGCTCCGCGTTCTCGAGTAGCGGATGTAATTTCGGCTGCGGCTAGATGTCGTTTTCCGTCGGCGGAAACGTACAGACGGTCGACGAACCATCGGTCTTTAGCAGGAAAGCTAGGAAAGGCGACGGTAAAACTCGCTAATGAAAATGAATGACGCCGGGGGCGACAAGGAAAAGGAATGTCTAGAAAGAGATGAGACAGGAGGTCGAGTCTAAGGGAAGTAATCGGACGGATCAAGTCCGTTGCAATATCCGTCTTTCGGATTTGTTCAAAATTATTTGCTATGATTATAAAAATTCGGTAAAAAATTTCCAAAGAACCGTTGGTAAAGGGACATTGTGACAAAGACGAAGGATCGAGTCGCCGGGGAGAAATTCCTGCGAAGCACCTGCGAAGGCGACACGGAATGGTGGTTCTCGTAATTGAATGATATGCGTGGTTCTCGACGGCCCGCGGTATCCAATAAACGCATTTTTGGCAGCGTTCCTCACAGGGTGGAGGGCCGAGGGTTTCCTGTTTTCGAGACGGACGTAATTTCGAGCGCGGTCGGTCGTATCGTTCTTGTCGAGGAGCTCGCTATACCTGGCAACGTAAATACCGGAAGCCAAGGCGGTCAGGGGGCAGGACTTGGACGATGGCAAAAGGAGAGCGGCGACCCGGCTGCTTGGCAAGGAGAGACATTCGATCCCGGCAAAACGCCGACGCGGCAAGTTCGAGGCTGATAAATGGGCGCGGCGTGAGAGGGAACGACGAGACGGCACCGGGAACGTCGACGCGGAAAATCGCGGAAAGCCAGGCTGCCGCTTTCCGCGTAATTGGAGGCACTCCTCGTCTAAGTACGTCGTCGCGACATCGAGGCAGTTATGCACTTGTTGCTGGCCCACGTTTTGCGCATTTCCATCCTCCCAGGCCTCTTCTCTCCGTCTATCCCCAGTTCCTCTCCTTTTCCGATGTTCCCCGCGAACATTCAGGATATTCCAGTTGGGTTTTCGGCTCTGCGGAGAGTGACTGTTGGGCCGAATCTCCAGAGAAGTTCCGCCAACCTTCCGAATTGGTTCATTCAAAGTTCCCAGACGTGTTCGACTCGACTGGTAATATCGTTGAATCTTTGAGGGTAGTAATGCAGGTAAATACAAGATGCGCCGAAGGCTAACGGACGATTGCTATTCTCCGACCCTCGTTTCTTCTTACTGATCGTCAAAGGCGTGTTTTATTCAACGGTCTCTCAAGGACCTCCTCTATTTTTCGACGCTTACATCCTTAAGCCACCAAAAACTACTTTCCGTGTAGAGTTCTCGGAACGTGCTGTTCCAACGATTGCCCGAATTCGTCATGGTGACCTACACCTGCACGAAGTGAACTCGAAGCTAGCCTCGTCGATGATGGTTCGAGTCTAAATGATTTTCCCCTAACGATAAACATGCCCAGACTCCGTCTTACCGGTAACTTATATGGCATCATGAGATCAATCGAAGATCTTTAACAGCCTTAATCCCTCACGGTATAATAGTTCCTAGCTGTAAGATCGTAAAGCCTGAATATAACCCCGGTCCAATTGGACCCTTCGGTACCTCGTGTTCGTCGAAAGGTGGAACAAGGGCCCCCCGATTTCCTTTCATTTATCAGCGACTGTCCGTTAATGAAGATAACTAAAAGGCTATTGACGCGAACGCGACGCAAACGACTGGCTTGTAAAGCAATTAATCAAGATTCGAAGGTCCCGAGGAGAGACTCCTTTAGCTTCCCGGCCGTCTATCGCCTAAGAAACGAAGCGCGGCCGTCTTATTTCATTCACGATTCGTCACGGCGGCCTCGAGTCCCGACAAAGTGCGGCCCCGAAACGTGCGGCCGAGTCTTGGACGAGAAAATCCCACGCACACACCCTATCGCATACCACGGTAAGCCACTTGGGTTCATAATCGCGTCGGAACACGAAACCCTAAGCTGCTGCCATAATTTCGGTGCGATCGGCGAAGGGAAAGGTGAGAGAGGGGGCCAAGGAAAAATGAACAACGACGTTCACGGACGGACGGACGGGCACCGGACTTCTCCTATCTTACGAACAACGTAGTGCACTTTAAGAAGCGTAGATAGCGATAGAGCTGACCGTTATATTACCGGACTCGTCATTATTATTTGTGCTCGCCGCGTATTAGATATAAGACCACTTTTTTCTGTCTTCCTTTCGCTTCCACCGTTCGTCACTCTTATTTTATAATCCTTTCATTAGTTACCTTCGTCCCGTCCGTTGATTTCCATCAACTTATCCGTTTCTCCCGTGTCTCTCGTTTCGCCGCGTCTTCGTATCTAAATATTTCGTTTTCTCCCGTTCGTTTCGGCGCAACATTTTTTCCCTGGCCATCGAGAACGCTCGCTTTCTTCCCCTCTCTCTTTCTCTCGCTGCCTGTGCCTTTCCCTTTGTCGCGATAGTCTTTTTTCGTCATTCTCCCTGCCCTCCCCTCGCGCTGGGGGCTGTCTCGCCACAGCCTCCTGTTTATCGAGACGAGAGTGGTCTCGGTTTGGACGGGACATCCGTAACTAATGACCCTGATAGCCAACTATCATCCTCTCGCTCATCCGCTCTCCTTCTTTCCACTCTGCCTCTTTTCCCCTCCTGAGCCTCCCCCCCCCCCCGGCACCCTCTTCTTGCTCTCTTGACTGTCGGCGGTATTCCTCGGCCTTCTCCGTTCCTCCGACGCGTTATACGTACACGCTTTCACGTTCATTGTGTCTTCGACGGCTAAGAATCTCCGCCGGACGAAGCCCGGGACTCACTTAATTAATTTTCCGTTTCGAACCGAGGGAGAATCGAAAAGCTCGTTATCTCGACTTATTACTCCTCGCGTTCATCCCCCCCCCTCCCCCTCTTCTCCTCCTTGCCCTTCGTCCGGACGGGCCACTCTCTTCGAAATATCTCCTGCCCTCCTCCTCCTCCTCCTCCTCCTCCCGCCTCACTCTCGTCGTATCATCTCGTCCAGGGACGGGCACGTCAGAGCATTCTTCGATCCCGCGCGCCGTGACGTGAATAAATAATACGCGTGACGCCCCACAAAGGGAAGTCGAGCCTTTTTTTATGGAAGGTGCCCGGTACAAGCACACAGATAGGCCTAAGGAGAAGATTCTTAGGTCCCTTACAGGTCACCCTGGATTCGCCTATCTTCAAAGAAACTACATCACAGTCGTTGTGGTTCACGTTAAAAATATTTACGAAGAGGTTTCGATTTCCCTGAATTCTCTGCGTTGTCGAAATTTCCTCAAATTTTTCAAAAGCCTTTCAGGTCGATCCTTTTGTTCCGCATTTAATGGCAGGCTGTGGCAATTGCGAGGCCGTTAACGATCCATCGGCGGTGCGTTTACGGTTTCCGTGAACGTAACACGCGATATTCCTCCCTGCGGAGGATGGAAACGCCCATGAACGGTGAATCCGTTCATCGGCAGGGCATTCGCAAATTTCTCGGAGTCTACTGCGGCACGGCCGAATAGAACGATGTATTCCACTGCGCGCTTTCTCGTTACAGGCCTCTGTACACTCTACGTTCCATTCGACTTGTATGTCGGCCAACCGGGATAATTAACAAACGCAATTCGTGGTAGTTCTCCCGTTAATAATCGATCCAGCGCGAGTCCTGGTTGAACACCGAGCCGTTCTCGAATATCCAAACTCTCGTGCTATCTCTTCCCCCCCCTCCCCCCGTGCCCTTCTCCCTGCCTGATTCTGCAGCTTTTGTAAACCTGCAAAACGGAGCAGAAAATACGCGGTATCATTCATGGGTAAGCCCCGGCGCGTACTGTAATGTAAACACAAAGTTACCAAAAATTCCGCGACGACGGCGATGCGAAATTACGATTTAGCTGAGGTTTCAATTTTAATTGAATCGTACTCGGAGTAACTCACGGTCGATTTGGAAAGCAATTAGTTCGAATACCAAGTGCATAAAGGGCATCGTACACAACGCTACGTGATAAGCTGACGATATTAATTGCTTTACCTTTGAACTTAACTTTTTATGTTATTCCGGGGCACTTGAGAACTCATTGACCATTCCGTTGGCATTGCTCGGAAATCTAGACATTTCTTGTATTTAGGAGATAATTATACGCGGGAACTGATATAAGAGCGCGGACCCAGCTACCGTGTTCTTTTGTACGTGAGAATACTTCTACGCTTATCAGATATGTCCCGCTTTGTATGATAAAACAACAGATGATACCAGGAAATACACGGAAGACAAATGATCATATACTTCTATCAGATCGAAGCCGACACTATCACGTTAGTGATCGATGATCCCGTTCTACGCGAACGAGCGGCTAACATTTTTTTCTATATTCCAAGCGGCCCGAGTGTTCGCCTTTAGATTTACAGATCAAATTAGTGCTTTATATTGTCGTCCGCTATCAACGACTGTTTGGTTCCGTTCTTCGATCGCATCGGCCCTATTGATCATTACACACAATTTTCTTCGCAGTATTTTCCCACAATTTACATGCGCCGTGGAAACGATGACCCAACGATACGTGAATTTTTTTCACTGCGCTAATTTGCCACGGTAATTAAGCTAGTATTGTTCGGCGCAATTACAGTTGATTTGTGTGGGAGGGAAATTCGACACGTTCGGGAAGAATAGAATAGTTTTCCGGTGATTTTGCCGGTTCGAAGGAAACTTCGTCCGTGCAGATGGCGAAGTGTGCTTTCTCTTGGCGTTGCATTTCCTTCGTGTATCTTTGATCGTCGAGCCAGTCGAGGGGACTGAGCTTCGCATTCTGCGATTCTCCATTCGTCCGGCGCGTCTTTCCTTCCCCGGGCTTCTACACGTAGGTGCACGTGTGCGTGTGTAAAGCCAGCACGGCCGGCAAGACCTCGCGGCGATCTAAGATTCCACGTGTAATCGAAGCGTAATAATTAAGCAGCCGTTCGTTCGTGAAGGCGTGCACGACGGGGCAAAGATGTTTTCGCCCGCGGTTAAAGCTCTACGGGAAACGGACCTGCCGCACGTGAGAATCGCCTATTGTCAGCCATCCGTTTGCCATCGATCGTGAATTTCATCGGCGAGTGCCCGGTAATCCAATACACGAGGCCTTCGCCACGCTTCTCCTTCGCGTGAACGCGAATAACGGGACGTGGATACGCTCGCCGGGGAATATAACGATCTCCGGACACGGCAAGTCGAATCAAACGTCACGTATAATTCGCCGACGACGGATATTAGGATAAAGAGATACGCAGGAACGAGGGCAGACCACCCATGATTTTTCTGCCTTCACCGCCAACAGCTATTCCTTCCGTACCGGCAAAAGTCTATTACTCGGAACGAATGAAATTCATGGGAAAAAATGTCTCGCGATAATGTGAAAGTTTATTCTCTCATATAACTGTTTCCTCCTGCCTTTCGTAATTCAGCTTGATATTCCGAAGGTAGTTATCCTCGGTTACCGGTTACGATAACGTTCCTACCGTTGCATTGAAACGAATTATTTCGAGAGTTTTTTTAATTCTCATCGAGATGCATTGGCATTTATCGCGGCGAAGTTTACTATATGGTGACCATAAAAATGACGATCCGCTTTCATTCCTCGAGCGGCGACGCTTAAACGTGCCATTTCCCTGTCGGGTGAGCGTAATTGTTCGCCTCTTTTTCGCCGTCTTTCGGCTCGTTAGCTCCTCGAAAGAAACTGGAATTTACGCTTTGTAAGACGAGCGATGGACCGTAAAGTCTCTTGAATCTCGTCGATGTCAGTGTTCCCTGGCCCCCTCGCCATTCGTGCCTTTGACTCGCTGTCTCCGTCTGATCGATACCCGCCGGCTTATCTCGGCCCTCTGGTCCCATCGGAAATTCTTTCAGTAGCGTCTCTTACAAAATTTAATATCTTTTAAAACCGCACTGTTACCCGACGTGCAAAAAAATTCGATAGAGCGCGACTTTGGCCGAACAGAAATCCGTTCACGTTGAATTTTTTAAAATGATATTTGCTAACTTGACGAATGGAAATTTCATTTGCTCAATGTAAATTCCATGGAATACGAATCATTTTGTTCCTTTTTCGGTGGTAAATAACGCCGACGGCTCGCAAAAAATCCACATTCGTTAGATCTTCGTGCATTAGAAATAATTCGAAACGAGACTGGCGGAAAAGTCACCCATTTTTTGTACAATTGCACGCGCGAATCCGTGGCATTATCCGAATCTTTGATGGTTTTAATGTTTCGAGGGAACAGAAGGGGGAGTCGACCTGCATCCACACACGTGTCGTGTCCTTGTGTCGTTCTCCAAGAACTTTTATGACATCGGATTATATGGTGGAAAAGCTTTGCGAGAGAATCGCGTGATTATGCTAATCGTATTACTGCGGGACAAAATACCAAATTGCGTTTCCGTCTGCCCGGGACCATATTTTAGGCAATAAGTCAGAGTCGAATCTAAACGGCGCATCTAAGAAGTCCAATTACCTCGGCTCTTGGAAATTAAACTTTCTGATTTCACGAACTCGACTCCATGAGTCGAAACTTTTGAAATATACGCACACTGGGACGCCTTTTACGATTCTCGTGTAATTACTCTTTGTCTTTCAATGGGGAAGCAATTCTGCGAAGTATTTCGAGGTCATTCGTTCGCAAGTCGGAATTTCCCTGAAAAGTCCATGCGAAAATGCAGCCCATTCAATCCGACGAATCCCATCGAAATTGTATACTCACATGAAACGTTCATTTACATTCTACCCAATCGCTTCACTGATTGAACTCGTCAGTTTCACCTGTAATTTCGCGGGAAATAATCCGGTAGAAATTTAATGACGTTTTTCCGAGCGTTTTTTTTTCGCCCACCTCCGTCGTCCGTGTAATTGTTGTTGAGAGAAGTGGCAATTATTGCATAGTTCGGCCCGGTGAAAGTTCGTGTGTGGCGCGCAAGATGACCGACGTTTCGGCATATCGATCCGAGTTAGACCATTGATTACACGAATGTGCCCGAAGAGCCGCTCTGTGATTTGCATATGGCGATTAGGTTCAGCAAGCTGGCTCGGCATTGCCCCTAGACTGCCAGCATTTAGACGTGCTGCCACGATAACACGTGATTCCACGAGAAGTTTTTCCACTCTTGGTTATTCCTGCCTGACATCTTGGGTTGTCTCGATTTCTTCATCGACTCTCACCTTCCTCGCTCCTACGGTAGTCTCCTTTTTGCCCGTTTCGCGGAAAGCTTTTGTGGGACCGTCCTTTTTCTACGACTTGCCCGTCTCCGCGAGGAAAATGAAATCCGCCTCCGGATCAACGATATTCTCTCGTTAATTTCGGTTGTCGGTGAGAAAAAGCGTAATTGATTTCGGCCATGCATCGCGGTCGTTTGCCCTTATTAAACTGGCGATTAGGTGATAGCGTAACATGAGGATTGCCTTGTCGATGGCACAGGCTATCTCTTGGAGCAGGCGTTACCTCGGATACTAATAAATTGTTCGCATACACGCACGCGTGTCGTTATACCTCGTGCGAAGAACAAAGGTCTTCTTTACACCGCGCGGCCTGAGAGTCACGCGAAAGGTAACTTTTATATTAACCCATCGGGTTTTCATAGCAACTTCATAACGTAACGCTGTCCGACCGGTCACTGATATTCCCGGTGACTTTACAAGAGAAGCAAAACGTGTCGAGAGTGACACGTTTAATTAATTTCCTAATTACAGGAGGCACGGGGGCCTGAGAGCGAACCGAAGCATTTTCGTCGGGTTATACGGGCTGATTTGTCGGTAAAAGCTTCTGTACGACTATGAGCTCAAGCATATTCGCGCTGTTAGTTCGCCTAAAGCGACAATCACGTTCACACGAAGACTACACACGGGCGTACGATATTCTTGGAGGGCCTGCTAATCCCGGCGATATTCCCGCGGGGACGGCGGAGCAAGAGAAGTCGCGAATCCCAAATCGGTCGATCCTTTGCAGGATAAGCGCTCGACTATTCCTTCGAGCGACCGTAGTCATAACGGCTCGCCGTGAAATACGCAAATGCCGGCCGGGTAACTCGTAAAGGCAACCGACCGCAAGGCTAAGCTCGCCGATAGTCCCCACGGTAATCCATACAGACCGCCAGAAGAGAAAGCCCGATAGAACGGCGAAGACCGAGAGGGAAACCGATATAGCCAGACTCATAAACAGATAGAACAGCTGGATAAATGGACACAAAGGAGAATCATGACAAGGAGAAGAACTCGCTGAACATAAAATTGTCCTAATGAAAGATGCAATTGATGGATATTTGTCGAACTGATTCCTCATCGGACGGTGCTTGTTACCCAGTTAGATGAAAATTTCTGAATTAAGATGGCTGTAATACATTTATACTCGAGATAACTTTAATACCGGCAAAGAATGGCATCGAACGATTTGCGCTGAAAACAACACCGTAGAGAATCCCGTCCCCGAAAGGTCCATTCAGGGAGTGAAGCCTGGAGGCTATTAGGGCTATTTCGATTGGGGAGGTTCGATCCTTTACGACGACTTTACGAGCTCCCGAAACGACTCCATCATCCGTTGCTGGGTCTCGACTACTTTTCTCAATGACTTGTCTTCCCTCTTTCTCCCCCCCCCTCACACTATTCCATTTGTGTCGTTGATATATGGAATTCCCCAGTCTCTTTGAAGTGTAAGCAGTAACTTTCTCTAATAGAATCTCAGCTGACTTGGACCCATGATTTAGGACAGTTAGAAGTACTTAAAGATGACTCTCTGGTCTTTGCAGAAGGCTAATCAAGGACAAGTTAATCTCTGTTACAAAATATTTCCGAGACTGATCTCATATTTTCAGCTTGATCTCATCCGGAAGGTCCGAATGAAATCTCGGAAATCTTCCGCCGAGTATTCCTGGCGGACGAAGCTTCTCGCAGGACGTGTACTATGAAAATTCACGATCGTAGAGTTGCTGCATGATTTTATATACATGTCTTGCGTGGCTGCGCTTGTGGGTGAAGCTAGTGAACGCCTGGATGGCAGACATATAGCTACGTACGCACACAGAGAGAATATACGGGTTTATATATCTCGGTGCACAGAGCGTATCTCGTTGACGTAGAGGAACGCGCTTGCGCTATCGGTTTTAATGTCCTAGTGCCCCGTGTCCTGGATGGATTACGAGAATTTAAAGCTTCGTCGGATCCCAGAGAGACGGTCCTTTGTGGAATATGCAACCGCGGTATGAATTTTACCCGACTGTACGATAGATATCCCCCTGTTTCGAAACCCGCCCGTGCGAAACTACGTTTTCTACAAGCGCATTATGTGTACACGAATGTACCGTTCTGCGCATTAATATAAATAACGCTACAAAGTGGTTGTTTTCAGCAAAATATTTCTTCAAGCATGACGAACACTGTTCCCCAAGACCAAAAAGATATCAAAATTCAGTGGTTTATGAATATTGATATGTGTACGTATGTACCTACACGTGGATAATATTTGTCTATAAATAATGTTTTTTCGTTGTAAATAGAACCCCATTGTGAATTTCCACGTATGCCCTTGCGAATTCTCGATTGGGATTGGCGGGCAATTTGATTAGTCGGGCAAGAAATCCGACGAGAAATGGTGCAGGGGGCAGCGGGTAGGTTTGTAACGAATAGCGTTACACTGTCATTCCCCTCGGCCCTCGCGAGAAGTTTCCAGGAATTGCTCGAGGGTGGAAAAGAAGCCCCCGTATCGCTGTCCCAGGAGAACCTCAGTGGCCGTCAACACCCGCGATACCTCGCGCACTTTCCACGAACAATACCCCTGCTCGCCGACTAAAAGATAAGAAAAACCAGTGACGGAGAAAGAATTGCGAGTAAAAGTGGACTCACGTGCGACGATCCTTGAATGATCCTGACGAAAATGGCATTTGCATATAGCCGATAAATTGGAAAAAGATCGATCATCCGCTCTGTGCTTGAACGAAGTACGTGTACGGACAATGCAGGCGATAGGAAATTGTCCCAATGCGAAGTTGTTTGATCACTTACTCGTAATATCCTTTGTGGTAATGCCGTTAAACGTTAACGCACGAGCTTTGTGCGATTATCTCGCTATTATGTCCAATCAACGGCGTTCTCCGGCGACTCTTATTTAATGCAACCGAACATCAGAGGTGCATTACGCGAATGTGCAATTATATTCCCTGTACGCATCCACGGTGGAAGCTGTAGGAGATCCAACGTGGGATCGTCCAACGCACGGCGTGTACCATCGATCAAACCGGCAAGCCCAACGGGCTTCGTCCGATGTGCGCCCATTGGATCGTGACGCCTTTGTTAATGGAGCTGGACCGACCAGTTGACTCACAATGGAAATTTTACTATCCCCGCTTCGCGTAATTCATTATCGTATTACGTTACATCGGGCCATTCTTTTTCTGTCAAACGTTAATGGCTCAACGTTTTCGCTGTTCCTGCTCTAACACCTAGTTCGATCGTTCTTTTGTATCAGCCTACTTTTTCTTCCGATATTTTTATTCGTTCAATGTTTTATCCGAGTTCCGGGTTAGTCTAAATTCATGCCAGCGGTAGAGCTATTAATTTCCATGCTGGCTGGTCGTATCTGTTGCTTGTCTGCTGCGCGCCGTTTGATCGGAGTACGCGCGAAAGAAGAGAAGCCATAGACGCGAACGGCAGGCTGAGGAGTAGCGCGAGCTATCTTAAAGTGTCGTTAGGCAGTCATCTATTATGCGGCAAAGGCAGTCTGTTCGCCTGGCTCACGTCAAGGACTTGCTCCTTGGCGGTCCAAGCTTTATATCACGTGACACGCCTTCACCAACACCTTTCTCTATTTTCTCCGGTGATATTACGCGTCTTCTACCTCCGCGGTGGTCCTTTCCCGTCGTTCTTCCTGTTCGCGGAGTGCACGAAACGCAGCGCACAATGTCGGCAAGAGCAGATCCGTGTTCTTACGCCCCGAAGTACACCCGACTTCCACCGAAACCGTCGCCTCTTTGTGGCTTAGTGCTTCCCTGCAGGGCGGGACGCTCAAATAGAACCGATTATTAATTTATAAAGGGTCCGGTGTTCGTTGCTACCGAGCACCCAAGAAACATATTAAACACCCGTAAAGAGCTTACCCTGGTAGGACAGGGAAAAAATTCGACTAACACAGTTAACTTTACTCTTCCCAACTCACGGTTACTTTAGTCAGTTCACTGTGTAAATCAACATGTATACTATATCAGCAAGAAAAACGTCCCTCTCTTCAAAATAATATCTACTTTTAATCGCGTTAATCGCACGTACTGGTAATTTGAAATGACTTGAGCTAAGATATGACGATTCCTTGATAACTGGTTCTACGAAAATATTCAGGTGCATAAGAAAAATGTCAGGCTAATGTGATATTCATAAAATTTCATTTTATATCGTGTAGGAATGTCCTTTGATGTGCCCGGGTACGTATAAATCATTTTACATCGGACATATTTCCTCCGAGCAGTCAACGTTTCTGAAGCGCAAGGAGAAATTGATCCCTCGGTGTAGAGACACGGCTTCACGCGTCGGTAAAGCGGGAAAACCAGGGTGCGTAGTCCTTTGAAAATCAGTTTCGACGTCTCCCAACGCCGCAGGGATCTCGCGGGAAGCTTCGCAGGAGGAAGAACCGTGCTCTTCTCGCCCCTTTTCTCATCGTTTTATCCGGCCTTTAGCGATCTCGCTCGCGCCGAAATCAAACTAAATCACGCCCGGAATCAATTTTCTCGTGTAAACATTGCAAATTACAGTATTTTATGATGCAATGCAATCGTCGTTTACATCAAGTAAAATAGTTTGCGTTGAAAGATAAGTATTAAGCGATTTTTAACGGACATATAAAGTATTTCTACGGCGTCGTTAAAAGCAGTTCTCGCGCGTAATTGCTGTATTTGCATAATGCAGGTGATTGGAGATGTGGATGTTTGCATTGTACGTTGCTTTATGTTTTCTCCGAGTTCCGGGGCTAACTGGGTAGACCAAAGGGGTTCCAACGACACTGAGCTCAGCCGTCGTGTCGTTTGATCGCTGAAACGATGTTAAACGGGCCATATGTAGTTGGTGTTTAACGTCGACCAGAGGAGGGTAAGTTCCTTGATTATCATCAGGGACGTTCGTTAATTATCAAACATACTTGTTTGGACACAACCGAAGGTAGTTTCTCTATCTTCGGTTCCACATACATACGCATCTGTGTATCTATCCTTAACTTATTTCTGGTTTTCCGTATTTATTTCTTTGACTGTGTTATTCTTGTTTCACCCATCTCATCCATTTGTCTGTGCTTATTTCTCCCTGTCCATCAATGTCCTTAGTTCTCTTAATACAAAGCAATACCGCTCTATAAATTGTCAACAATCCTTCCCTCTTCTCGTATACTTCTTTTTGCACCTCAGATTGCTTCTTATTTTCCGTGTGCTTTTACGCTGTATTTTCCTTCTGGCGGCCACTTTATCGAACCTTTCTCATTTTCATGCTGCATCTCTCTACTTTATTCGAATATCGCATTGCTCCCCGTCTCTTTCTCTTTTCGCTTAGTTCGGGCGGTGAAACGAACCGTTGTTCCCCGCTCTCTCGGCCACGTTTTCCCATTTCAGTCGCGAAGCAGGATATGCGGAGTTTTCCCGTCGGTTTCCGCGCCCGCGATAGGATATTTGTTCGAATTAATGCCCCAAGGGAAGCACGCCGGGCTAATTAAACGTTGCTCCAAAACGAGCAAGCGAGCGTCCGCTCGCCGGAGAATTTATTTCGTTTGGCCATCACCGGGCGTAGCCGCGAATCGCGTGTGTTTCTGTCAGCTTGGAGTTGCTATGGTTGCTCCGTTGCTTCGGCCGGCGTTCACTTCATTCGCAACGAGAGGCAATTGTTCGATATATATTCCCTGCGAAGAACCACGAACAAGAAGAGAAGCATATGCAGCCGGAAAAAACGAACGCGAGGTCGAAGCGAGCTGAAAGAACGGGCAATCAAATATTCATGGCGATACAAGGCGACATCGGTTCGCGGAAAAATAGTCCGCTCAATTCATTAAATATGTCGTAAGAACTAGGCACAGTTTTAACTGCAAGTTGCAAAGCACAGAGCATTTACGTGCTATTTCGATTTAAAGTGAAATTCATCGCGTTGGCATTAAGAGTCGGGGGTGAGAGCTTAGTTGAATAAGTGGAACGTAAAATAGCCAAATTTCAAGCGAATCCCGGGAGCGGTGTAAAGTGTAAAGCCGATATACGAGCGCACGGTTATCATTTACAGTTAATTCCGTAACAAGGAGATTTTATTCCGGGTAATTGAGCGCTACTGCAACTTGGAGCGTCGTTAATGAAGCTTTTACCAGTCGATTACGCGGTAGTCATTACGAGGAGATCGGCGCGCGTGTATTTCCGTTTCTGCCCAACGCGTAGGCCCATTATTGTCCCGGGCGAGCGCAGCTCGAATTACGAATGCCAACAGCATCTGATTCACAGAATCGCTACTATTTCTCCATATAATCTGCTCGCATTACCATGTAGATGCACCTGATGAGGCGACTCCGCCGCCAATGAGTGTATTTCGCGCGTGTACACGCACCTAAGTGGGCATAAAGTGGCTTCCTTGCTGCCATTCCCGCAACGCTAATCCGCGGGCGCACCTACTTATTCTCACAAGGGCAGCTCGGCTAATGGCGGAGCAATCGCAATCTAACTTACGAACGCGAGGGGAACGAAGTCCGGTTTCGTAGAAATCCAGTCGTTCAATCTCCGATTACCAATGCGTATCCGGCCTGACTCGCCGCGAAAGCCATTATGAATTCATCCGCTTATTTCCCACCCCATCCGAGCGGTACACCTAGTCGAGAATAATCTCGCCCTCGGTTTTCCCTGTTAGCCCGTTTTCGGTCGGAGCAGTTTTTACGTACGAAGCACCAGTGAAAATCCTTGTAGTGTTCCAAAGCGAATTGCCCTTGTACATACCTGCAACACAAAAGAGAAACACAAGTTGATAACGGAACTGTGTAAGGGGCATTTGATTTCTGGCTTTTAAAAAAGTGTCCACTGTAATGTAACGATCTGCTCTACAGCTACATCGTGGCCGATAATATCTTCATCTCTGCCTACGCAGGGCACGGTTCAGCCTAAAGGTAAACACGCATCGTCGTGGAGCAGCAACGGAACTACTTAAGCGCCAATCCTGATTTACGAGGAAGGAGACATCCACCGGCCGCTATGGATATTGATTTTACGCGACCGCATTGTGCACACTGAGCATCTGTGCCATGCGTCTGTAAATCTGCTTTATCACAAATGTGTTCGAAATGCTCCATTAAGTCTAATGATCGATATTTATGTCGATCAGGTGTGTTTATGGTAATCCTGTGATTCATTGATCCACTCGTCAGGGTATTACATCGAATCAGTGTTTAGAAAAATACCTTAAACTGTACACCGGAGCATCGGGATGGGTTTGTAGAAAAATATTTCGAAATTTCGTGAGTGTGGTTTGAAGAGGGAAATAATTTTGCTCCCCGAGTGTTTTACCGGTTAGTCTGTGGGCAAAGCGTTCTTATTTCGGCATTCATTCCCGTGCAGCGTTATTTCTATCTCGGAAAGGCCGGGCACCTCGAGGTACATCCCACCGAGCGAAATCATCCCCGACGAGTCAATCACGTTGGAAAACAGTTTTCCCGCGTACGCGTTCCCCTGCCCCTCCGACGTCGCGGACGTTTCTCCGCCTCTCTGTCGGATTTCCTCGCTACGACCTCTGCCTATCCTCGTCGATGAATCGAACAATCTATCCGCCGAACTCCATCATTGGAGTTTCCAGCGGCGCGTGACGTTCGGGCCCGGCCTTCGATGTATGTTGTCGAATATTGATCTCGAATTAGCGAGATTGGCAAACAATGTCAACGGATTGCAACAGAGTTTTCCGTAGTGCCCGGCAAAGGTTGAATCGGGAAAACAAAAACACGCCACAGGAAGAAGAAAATCGATGCGCATGATTTCTGAGACCACTGCCAGCGTAATGGAAAAAGAGATTAAGATAATAAACAGCTACGTAGGTTCGGCAAAGTGAAAGAAAAATACAGTGTAGCGAGGGACTGTTTATCTGGAGTAATCGCAAGTGAAATGATTAGAGATTGGGACAATGTACGAAGGCGTCTAATTATTAACTCGCGCCAAGGCGCGGCGGCAGCTTGAATTAATGTGTGCATGCACCGGCATCATAACGTCTTCTCTGTGATTTTCCGGCGCACCCCGCACTCCGATACCCCCGAGCTCCGCTTTTACATCAGCCCTAATCACAGCTCAAGTCGCCGTTGGTAATCGACCGGCGATCGACGTCACGGAGGACGTTGGACGTTGGTGAAAAAGGTCCTAGAGCGATCCTTAAGCGGCTCGGCAATCGTTTTAACGGGCTTCTTGCCGTCTGACGTAACCTGGTTACCCCTGGCATTCGACCCTAATCACGACCAACTGCGATTGATAATCGTCCTAAGTAGGTCTTTCAACGCCTTTTCTTGCCGGCTGTTCGGCTTTTTCCACTGCCCTTTCCCTTCGCTACGAAACTCGATAATTTTTCGGCCCATTTCTTCCTTTAATTAAGCCCGTCCTTTATCAAGACGAGAGCTTTTTCACTACGCCCGGGGCTTTTTCAATGGCCCCGTTTTCTCCATCAATGCGATTTAGTCCATACACATTCTTCACGGAATATTTATCACCTGGCCTGACGTGTTCTTCGGTTAAACGAAGGTCAGACTGTGGACGATCGAAAATGCGACGTATTAATTGCATACCGCGTACATTTCGAACGAAGGATACTATCGTATTTATTAAGTGGCGTTCCTCGCGTTGCGCACAGTGGCGTCATAACGAGAAATATCCCGGACAGTCCCCGGCAGGAATTCCAGCGTCCTTCTTGATCTTGAAATGGCAGTGTCGGTCGAAGGAGAAACGCGGAGTAAGAGGATGAAAAGCGGCGCTCGGTGGAGCGAGAGTTGCTAGCAATCGCGGCTGATCGTAAGAGAACGAGAGACGCGAGAGGTGAGGGCGAACGAGCGAGAAGGGACGACGAAGCGAGAAAGATCGAAGGCCGACGGGGGACAGAGAAGACGAGGAAGAAAAATAGAAAGACAGAGAGGAGGGAGAGAATGCAGCATCCGCACAATAAATTATTGACGGACACGCGTCGTCCGCGTCGTCCTCGTTGTCGTCCTGCAATTTATTATCGCGGCCTCCTTTCCGACTCGGCCATTATCGCTCATTGCTCGGTTCACCTGGACGTGCCGGGTGCCCTTGCGACCAGTCAGAGAGAAAGAGACTACCGAGCCTGCCGAAGACGAGTGCGTTCCAGGAAGACGCGTAGCCCTCTCTCTCAACCTCTCCCTTCAGCTGGTCCAGGAGAAAAAAGGAACTGCAGTTTCTTGCCGGTCGAACGTTAGGGAACTTAAAGCGTTCTCTCGCGCTTCGAGAGAGGCGCGTTAAAATTGCCATTACGTCTCTACGTAGCGAGGCTCTAGCTAGTTTCCCATCCCTCTGTTCAATTCTTCACAGGAGCCTGCTTATTCAAGAATTCCAAATAATTGTCGAACGTGAGCTATTCGACGAAGAACACAGCGGACAATAATCATTATACCGAAGGGTTAAACTTAGCAGCGCCTTGGCCCAGTGCATTGTTTCCGACGCAAGAATCCCAGTTTGGGCCTGGAGTGCCGAAAGAATTCGCAGGTGAAACGCAAAGCGAGAAACGTACGGTCCGCATCGTTTGTCAGAGACCCGAGGACCTTGACACAAGTCTTCTGTTTTCTGTTGCCGTGGGTGTAACGCGGTCATGTTGTCCCGCCGTCGCCACCGTAACGCACGTGACAACGTACCGTGACATTTTACTCGAGCGTTTCGAATAAATGAGGAAAGATTAAGGCCCTGAAAGAATGTAAAGAAGGTTCAGCCCGGTGAAGCTTTGTGCGTTTTGTTGTCCCACCTCCCGGGAGTAGAGCCGTGCTGCCGATTTTTACTCTCTTTACACGGCGAGGCATCTTACGCGCGTGGGCAGACCGCAGTTAGGTAGTTCTGGCCTACAGGACCTTCCGTGTCTACTGCCTCCGCTTGTCCTACGTACGAACGAAAACCTCCGAGCTACACCATCACGCATGAGCACAGAGATATCTAGTATCGCGGCGCGAATGTAATAAACCTACATCTTAAGTTCCACCGGTGCGGAAAATGAACAATTGGGAGTGTAATATCAGGTTCCCGGTAACCCGGGCTTCTCCCGTAATTCATAGAGATTGTGCGCGGATCTAATCAAATCGTAACAATAGAGGTTTCCGGATTTCCGTGGATACCGCGCACAGTTTTAAGGAAAATAATGTAATGCCGTGCATCATCCTGTTGTGACCAACGGAGTATTTTCGAAAAAGTCTGAGGATCAACAGCTCCGGCAAAGTTGGACAACGCATTCCCTTCGAAGGAAATTATTTTGGAAGCTTATCTTAACGAGGAACCGTACGTAAAGAAAGTAGACATCGTGTCGCGAAGTCGAGCATGTCGTTCCATTTCACTGCTGATACACCTTGCGACGTTCTTAGGTCCTTTTTTTCCAGGACCAGTTGTCCTGGAGGCACGCGTGGGCAGGACACAGGATGGTAGTCGCAGCGGACAAGTTCTTCCGCGTCGGTTCTTGGCTTTCCGAGTTCTCTCGAGCGCTATGAGAACGGTTCGAACACGGCTACGTTTCTCTCTTTCCCTCGGTATCTCCTTATACACGCACTCGGTCCACGTGTTGTTGTTTCGCCGAGTCGTACTCCACCTTCGGGGCACCTACATGCGCATTCCCCGTGGCTTACGTAAGACGACGTTACTCTTACGAAACCATCGCCGATACTCAGCAACGAGTCCCCGCATTTCTGCAACCCTTGAAGTCGAGAACCGCGACGAACGTGCCGATACCTCACAATCGTCGAATCACACCGCGACCTACTAACACGGCAAAAGCAAAGAATGCCACCCAAAAGCGTACGAATCGCAATATTCAAAACCACTCCTCAACAAAGCTCTGAATTTCCTAGAAATCTTAGAATAGTCTATCATTCTCTACGTTTAGCTGTTGGATATAAACGGTATAGGTCAAACTAGACCTCATGATAAAGTTGAAGTGCCATGTTTGTGCGACAAGAACTTAAGTTTAATTGCGTCGAATGCAGTTCAGACACTAGGGTCGTTGATCCTTATTTAATGCTTAACGTGGTACAGTCGGCTCAAGCGAGATTGTGGAATCAAAGACGACGTTCCGAGCGATTGTCGAGGACCGGTACGTTGCGCTTCATCGTCTCGTTAGGCGCGCCTACTATAACTCTATATTTGGGTCAGTCGGAGAGACGTCAGGGGCAGTCCTTCCATTTACATACCTACCCGGCGAAGTCTGCAATGCCAGCGGGGTCCCGCCTGTTGGGGACCGTGTACACGCCTTCGCATAATGTCTCCCGATGCATTATGTATGCTTCACACCCTTCTGACGATTCGGAAAATCACGGAGGGGTCGGTCGGCTGGTGCGTTGCGGTGACCCCACGTCTCCACGACCAAATCACCGACCCCAACCGCCACGAAATCGGCCATGTCCCGCGTACGAAACCGCAAATCGGACGTCGATTGAGACGTCGGCTTCAACTTCGAAGGAGACGTGACACGATCCTTAAGACTCGTGTGTGCAATGTGCCGCACTTGTAAGCAACTAACTGTCTACAGTCACCATATTTTTCAATCTCTCCGACGTTCATTTACTTGTAGCCCAAGGAAATCACATTCTGTTGCTCAAGCGTTCATTACCGACAGAAGCATTTTCGTAGCATAAAGTAATACGTGGTGATTTGCATTGTCCTCGGTTGTTTCACCAGGAGTCTCGATTGATACGATTTAAACGAGGCCACTGTAAGCATTAAAAACTTGTCGACCGTCTCCCTCATGGGCTCCTATATAATTACGATATTATTATTTCCTCAAAAGTCAGACGCATTAATCTACTCTTGCGCCTACTTAAGGATCGCCGCGAGATGCCATTATTTGCTCATTAACATAAAATCCGCGCCAAAACATGTACCGTGAGCAATTCTGCGGATGATTCTGAAATATATGGCGAGCGAGAGACAAAGAGGATGAGATGGAGAAAGAGAGAGTGACAGTTCCTTCGTTTCCGAGGATGGTGCGCGCGCTGTTCGCGCACGGAAGGCACTTTGTAGCAGCAAATCGATATGTAGGAACGTCAAGAAACCACGTCGGCTACGATCTTTCCTGGAAAATTGCGCGCTGGTCCCAAGTAGGGTATGGATGCAGTCCGTGCTGCTAGTGTGAACTCTGAACCTCGGGGGAACTTCGAACGGTATCGTTAACGGGCTGGATATAATTTCAAGGGGCAGTTAAAATGTAAATGGCATATCCGGCATCCCAGTTAATTTCAGACTGACGCAAACGGCTGACGGTCTGATTTGGATGTGCGTCAGGAATTTAAAAAATCTACGCCCCTCGTACGCGGACCACTCGAAATGCTTCGCGTGCGTTCTCGTACATTCGGAAAATGTAGCCAGCGGCTCGTAAATTTGTTTAACCGCGGTATCCGCTAATCATATTGACAAACAAATACTTCCCGGATTACATTTCTGTTCGTATACGTTTGTAAATGTGTTCCTTTACTTCGGCGCTTGGCTGCATCTCCGACGTATAAATATTTACGATATTATAAATGGGGAAGTTCTTGATTACGAAGCTATGTTCCTAGATTTATGCAGTCGTGTCTGTAAGCGGCACCCGCAGGGCAGATCGATGTGGTTTCCGTCGAGTGCAAGCGGGGCCGCCGGATGTCGACCGTCGACTGTGACGCGTCAAAATCAGGGGAACGTCGTATACATTTTAAACGACATGCGCTCTATATATCGGCTTTCATCCCCCGTCCTTCCTGCTGAAATCAATTTCCATTAGCTCGATTAGATCGATTCATTTCGTGCTTTCGTCTCCCGTCTCGACCGCGCTCGCCGTCGGATTTTCACGAATTATTTAAACGAGCACGCTCCAGAGAGGAATTATACAAAAGTTCCTCCGTTCCTCCTACCCCCGCCCCTCTTCTGAATCTCCTGTTGGCCGAACAAACCTCCCTGCCCCCTCGTCGTTCCATTCAACTTTTATCACTTTGTTCCGCCTTTTTTTCCATACCTGCCAGAATATCCGGGCGATTGATTCCATCTCGGCGGATTATTGTCTTACAGAGACTGAATTTTCAAAGAGACATTTGTTCGCGCAGCGCTGTGGGTTTTCTTTAAATTGATTTCACGTGATTTATGTTGGACGTCCATTTATGTTGGGACAGTATTCACGGGCGATTCATTAACGTCTCACTCGCCCGGCGCACAAGTTAACAGAATCTTTAACCTGGGGGTATCATTCAAAATTTGCACGTGCGTCGGACCGCGGAATACTGATTGGAGGCAAGGTGCAGCGAATGAAGATGATAGGAGATAGGCGCGGCCGGGGAACAGCGACACCCGTGGAGAGGACGGACTGACTAGCGCAATTAAAGCCCCGAGAAATCTCAGGAGAGATAAGCCAGCCCTGCCGGCCAGCCACGAGGATGCCCACGGATATAGCAGAAAGGACGATCGTACCCATTGGGCGGGGGGCAGAGACACGACGATAGAAAAAATTGAGCGACGTGAGAGACAGAGATACGCACTGGAGAGAGAACACAAAAGAACCAGCGGGAGGAGTGCAACGAAGAAAGAGGTAATGGAAGGCAGAAGGTTCTCGCTGGATCCGTTTCCGTGCTCAGCCAGACACAAAAGTGTCCTGCAACTGGCCGCGGAAGGTTCTGTACTTAATTAGTAATTCCACAATTACGTCCTTGAGCTCATACCAAAATTTGAACGATTTCGTAGACCAATATGAAAAAAAGTTGGCACACAGTTGTCCGATCAGTACTAGCCACACCTCAGCTTCAAATGACGTATCGGAAAGCTAATTTAAGATCGTGTAAACCATCTGAACGCATGTTGATACTGCCAAACAGGATTTCGGAAGCAAGGAGGATGGTTTGGCGTGATAGTGAAGGACGGAAGAGAGACGACGGGGGAAAGGCAAAGGGGAGTTTGAAGTTTGCAAACTAGTATACGAGCGGAATCGTTTCTACAACTGGATACGCTACTGGCCGCGCTGTGCAAGGCTACCGCCGCATTCCGACCGACCCATACGGTAATTAATCCTGCGCGTCTCGGTCCACGGCTTGACGCATTCGAGTTCGAGGGGGAATCCCAGACCTCCGAGGAATTACGACTCGAGACGCGCTCTCGCGGATTCGAATGCGCCCGCGAACCTCCTATATATCATTCGTCTCGTCTCCTTATGTATATGAGTGCGTACGTGTCTGTTGTAAACGTGTATGGAGGTTCAGAGGCCAATAGGAACTCGGTCGAGGATGTGTACATGTTTCTGCGCGAACCTGTTAGGGTTCGTTCACGCAAGTACCAGATCTACTGGAAGAAATCTCCGTGGGACAATAGGCGATAAACGCGAGTTACTAGCGCAGCGCGGTGTTGAGGTTGATGATCAAACACTACCAAAATCGGTAGGCAGGAAAGCGTAGCAGAGATTATCAAAATATGTGGTTATTTATTCAATGTGGCCCATATCGCTGATCGCATATTTGCCTTGTGGTTCAACACTACCGCCAATGATAATAGATTTCCCTTTGATATCGAGCTAATGTAAGTCGAGCTTTCAGCCCAAGTGCTCTATTTTTCTTATCGTGATTTGCGAAGCCTTTCATCGGGAATCGCATTACGCAGCTAGGAAGCCTGTTATTAATTGCTGTTTTGGATTGGATCAGCCCTGAAAATTTCTCCGTGTATCCAATAAGTGGGACGATCGATTTTCGCAGGTCGATGACGAGTATAAAGCCACTGGGAGCATTACGCGGAGGGCGTGTAAGTAATATCTATCAATTTTACGACGATAAAATCACTAAAGCGGTACCGTTCGAGCACGGTGGCCGACATTATAGGGCGAAGCAAACTAATTTTTCTCGCACCCGCGGCTGAGAAAATATTTCAAACTCGGCCG
The DNA here is from genome assembly GCA_963989215.1 of Hedychridium roseum. Lineage (NCBI taxonomy): Eukaryota > Metazoa > Arthropoda > Insecta > Hymenoptera > Chrysididae > Hedychridium > Hedychridium roseum. Next base: position 6,266,908 of record OZ022313.1, on the reverse strand, counting down.
AACGTCGCCGTAGATTCCACGGAGGGTAATTTTTCCCTGCCGACTTCTCTCTCCCTCTCTCTCCCTCCTTCTCCATTCTTCTTGCCCGCTTACTTTCATCCCTCTTCCCCTGTCCCATTCTCTTTACACCTGCGTCGTCCTCGACGTTGGGACTTCCGCAGATTTTCCGTTACGTCCTGCCTTTCCGCCCGCCCCGTCCACTATCTTCATCACTGTAGTCTTCTTCTGCGCTCCATTCCGTTCTATCGATCAGGCTACTCTCTCCTTCTCTCTCCGCGGAGGTGCTCTCATGCAAACACACGGGACACGGGGCGAATGCGGTGAAACTGCCGGTATCTCCGATCGTTGTAGGCAGTAACAACGCCAGTTAATGTCCGAGGGCCCGTGCCCGGGTACTTCGTAACCCAATGAACAGATACAATCGGAACATAGATTAACTGCAATATAGACCTCGCGGCTCTGCCGGCCTCCGAGCCTCCCCATCCTCTCCTCCTTACCCCTCTCCCACTCCCTCGGTTATTCCCTCACCGCCGGAGGACAGAGCAAAGACGGGGGACGTGACCTACCAAGTTCTTACCCGGCAACGTGTAATGCCTTCCATACGTCTCGTTTCGTCGCAAGCCCTTTTTTTATCGAATCCAGCAAAGCTCACGTTTGATGCAACTTCCAATGACATCGTGACCTCGTTTGAATGCTCAGTCTTTCTAGCAACTGTTCAGCCCTTGTAGTTACTGGTCGACCGTTTTGGACTTCAAAGTCTTGCTCCTGTTAACGTTCCGTTGTACTTTTTACATTGAACCGAAGGTGCGCTCTCTGAGTTCGCAAAGAAGACTGTAGTAAACGTAACGGAATGTAATTCCTGGGGCTGCCATCAGTTCGCGCAGCTACATGTGCGCACAGTGGAAGCCCTGTGGATATCGCGCAGTAAGTAATTGCGCGGCGAGGTCGTCAGCCGGTGTTTTGAGAATGCCTGACTTATGATCGAGACGCGCCTAATCGTCCAAATGAACGCATTACCGCGCGCTCATTTTCCCTCACGGCCGACGGAGAGTCCGGCTTGATGCGTCTCATAAATCATCTCTCATGATTACGAGTCGATTATTAATAATGATGATAGTAATAACCTTGATAATGATAATGGCGACTCTACCTGGACTACAGGACTTTTTTCATGAATTCTATAGACCATAGGCTATCACGGATATTACTGCAGCTAACCATAACCTAACGTCCGATAAGTATAAATTAATTAATAACAAAACAGGAATCGCGGCGAACTGTGTATTCGAGAGGTTTCTTTGAATCGTGTTTGATACAATGAAGAGCGAGCAAATGGATTTGAAAACATTGAAAAGAAGCTATCGTCTTTAGGCCATTGTTCACTAATTTGACAAAGAAGGATCATTAAATTATCGGGAAGGGACAGTTTAATAGCATCATTAGCCTGAAAAATTCTGACTAGCATTCGTGGGGGTAAATTAATGAAGTTCCGCGCAGGAGTAATAAATCATTGTATTCAACGGTTGGCGTCTTCCCGTTGTGCGTATCGGTATATTTGAAAAACGAGTCCGCTGAAAGGGCGAATCATCGTGAGGAGTTGCCGGGACGTGTCTTCTCTGAAAGTTCTCAAGTATTTTCCCGGGTGCGCCCTTCGAGGAGGCAGACGGAGAGAAAAGGAAGGATGAAGGTGGAGTAGAGAGTGAAGACGTGCAGGTGGCAGGTGGTCGCCGGTGTTTCAGACAGGTTCGAGTTCCCGATCCTCCATCGTCGTTCTCGTCGTCGTCTTCGTCGTCGTCGTTGTCGTGGACGTGCCATGGCGAACCAACCAGTCGTCTCACTTTCAGTTTTTCAGAACATTAACCTCCGGAAATTTGTACCTTTCGGCGGTTCCCGGCTCACGACTTCCGCCTTAAAAAGGAAACCGAGGTGAGGCCCTGCGAAATGCCAGCCAATATTTTTTAGCTGTCCCTGTCCGTTTTCTCGTTTGCGAAACTTTAATCGAAATTCATCGGAGTTTCAGTTGTAAAAGTGACGCGTCAACCGAGTTAGGAAGTTTACTCGGCAGGCATGTTGAAACATTTACCTCGGACCCCCTCGGAATTGACGTTTATTATGTCCAAGCATATTACAATGTACTAACTCTCGCAATATGCGATTTTACCTTGGCGATCAGGCATAGAGATTCACCCCGTGCGCGGTTACGTAATCTCCCACCCCGCTTTTCGCTCGCGTAAGGATCACGTCAAGTCACGATCCGCGACTGTCATTTATGCTAATGGAACGTGTTAACGACGTTGTTCGCCAAGTTTTATAGTCCCAGGACGGCCGTTCAACCCCCTCTCCAAGTTTTGCAGACCGTCCAGTCTCGTCATTGGTGTAAGAATGAAAGATCAAACGACGTTAACCGGCAGTGACAAGAAAGCTCGGACATTTTTCTATGATATAACTCGTGCAATTCGTAACTAGATACGGTTTTTATATAACGAAAAGTTTTCGCCGGCTATCATTTACCGGAATAGTTAAAGTTTAATAGTGATTTAAAAGGCCGTAAAATCTGGCAAAGTAGAAGTTATGGATGTACGCAGAATGTATATTTTTTAACAACATTTAAGATGAATAGCGAACGTCCACGAGGTCTTACAAGGCAGGAGCCGGCCCCTCGGATAAAATAGCGCTTCGACCTTGAGTAGGGAACGCCGCAGTTTGAGAAACGAGCGTGCTCTAAAGCTCTTCGTCCTTCCACTCGGAGCTCACGAGTCCCGACCACTAACAAAGATGAACTTTCGTTTTACAGCCATGGGTACTTGGATCTTTCACCTTCTCTCTTCAACGTCGCATCGTGTCCCCTCTTTTCCCTGCAAATTCTCCTGTCCTCCCTTCCCGGCGTATTTCCTTGCGCTGCTGTTTTATTGTTTTCGGGGACGATATTACCCGTCCCTATCTTGACTTTTTGTGTTTTCCTCGGCCCTTCGGCATACGAAGGTAATCCACTCAATTTTAGGCGACCACTTGACGCGGCGAATAAGGCCGTCCCCGAGGAAGGTAAACCACCGTTTCTCCTTCGCCCACACGCAGTCGACTACTGGTACGCGCCTTTCAGCCATTACACCGACCAAACTTTTCCTACCATTGCTTCCTTTGACCCGGAACCGTTTCATCGCCGGGCTTTCCGAGTGAAACGCGCAGTTCCTTATACCACGGAAACGGGCTACGGAATCCGAATACGTGCGGTGCTCGGCTTTGCCCCTCGAAAATAGAGCATGAGCATGAAGAATGGCCGAGAATAAAAATACCGGCATTCGTAAAAATACTGGTTTAATCAGATCTAACGGTACGACGTTCGGCAAATCAATCCCGTAGAAACGACCCGACGTAGGATCCCGTGGAAATCGTCGAGTATAAAACTTTAATCCTAGCCCCGTCGTCAAGTGTACGAAGGAATCCTCGCGGAGGTTCCAACCAAGTTCCCATTTAATCTACAATAATCCGAAGACACGGCAGATTTACTTGGGCCCGGAGTTCTTAACGAGAAATGACTTCCCGGCTCCGAATAACTCCGCGGGGAAAATCGCTTCGTCGCGACAAAGCCCATTGCAGAGGCTTGAATTTCGCGCGCAATTTAAAAGTGAAATACGAATCAGAGCGACGCCGATGTTTCGGTGCTTGGTGCCGGGGCTAGAATCGCTTATCCGAGTCTTCTTCGCGAGTTTCCTGTCTTAGGCGAGAGCGCATGACGAACTTACTCCTTCCTGCGCTTTTCAACCTCGCCCATTTCAGCCCTCCAGGATGCAGCCGATAATATTACGCCGATTGCCTCTGCATTTCCCTCACGCATCACGTAGTCATTTTACAGCACGGACCGGGAGAATGTAAAAAAAGGTACGAAGGAGCGGAAAAAGGAAAAACCGATCTGGCGTGGAGGGTAAACGAGGAGGAGTAGAAGGAAAAGGACGGTAGGAAAGGGCGTGTGGAGGGAAGGGAAGGTTTATAAGGCAAGAAGGATTGTACGTGGAGAGAGGAAAGAGAAGAAAACGAGGGAGATATCGGCGCGAGATGCGGAGACGAACACAGATTGGCGACGTGCGAACGAAAGGAAGAGAAACGGGGGGTCGTGGCGCGGGAGGGGAGGTGTGGGGGGAGGGGGGAAGTGAGGGCGAGAACGAAGGCGAGGGCGGCTCGGCGTTTATGCATATCTCAGGAGTCGATTATCGTCCGCACAATCGTACTTCGGAGTCGTGGCTGCACCTATCCCATTGTCTCTTCTTCCTCCGTCCCTCTTTCTCGCTTTGTTCACTCCTCCGTGGTTTGCCTTCCTCTCTTTCATAGATCTGAGGCCCTTGGCTACCTTCGCCTGCTACCGCATGCATTCGCCGTGAACGCAGCAGACGCCAAGGGGAAAAACCCTGTGCCTTTGTTCATGCTTAACGCCATGGAACTATTTACGGCTGAATTACAATCCGATCCTCCTTGTCCCGGCCGATGTTCCGGACGGTTAAGAATAATCGAACACTTCGCGCCAACACGACTTTAACTTCAACGAGCCTCGCTTACCGATCATACGGGGCTATCTTTCCATCGATTACGTAAGATCGATCGACGTCGATATACTTTTGCCACGGGGTATTCCAATTATGGTATAGAAATTTCGAAATCTTAATACCGGGACGATAGATATGTTGACATGGCAGTAATTTGCTCTAATGGCTGAACCGAAATATTTTGGAAAATGCTTGAGGCGGATTTAGTCGGAAACGACGATGATAGCGGAGAGAGCTAGGAAGGCGAGAGAGTCGAGCCAAGGACTGGAGAGTCGTAGACATCCACCCTCTTCTTTTCACAATTGATATCGACATCGCGCTGGCGAATCTCCGCTGAGAGAAGTGGAAAACACGGCGATTTTTCCCTCCCCGCCGGTCGCCCCCTCAGCAGCATCGGCTCGCGCGGGAGTTAAATAAAATTTATCTTGCTCGACGGAGCTTCGCGGGATTCCATAGCTTTCCGGCGACCTTTCGTAGGAAGCGTTTCCGGGAGGCGAGAGGAATGAGGTGAAAATGCACTAGAAATGTGGAAAGACGTTTCGTTAAACCGTCGAAATAAAATCAGACTGCGCGTCAAGGGTATTGATTTCATGCCCCTCGAAAATTACTTGTTAGCAAAAAAGATAGGAAAACTCGTTAATTGCAGATTCAATTGAATTCTAAACAAGAAAGGTTTAAAGGCCGATCAGACAGAGCCCAAGCCGAAAATTCGTTAAATCCGCGAATTTCTGGCTTACTGATTAACCGCCGGTGAATCGCTGTTTTTACGATTATTCATCATACGCGAGTTTAGCAGGAAACTTTTACGTACAAACGCTTCTAATGCACGATGCAATATCGGCAAAGTAAATAGCGCACGGTCGTTTAACAAATTGCATTGCTTATTTGTCCATTGCCGTGTATTGCCAGTTGGGATTTACATAACGATTTCGTCTCCGGGAGCATTACGGGTGGGCGGAGGGGGTTTTGTAAAATGGCTGGAATCAGTACGATGCGTGTACAAACAAATACGCACGGAGTCGATGTGTATGAAGGACGATCACACGCTCGTCGGTGAACGCGCGACGAATCCCAAATATTTGCTTACGCACGTGCGAAAGGCCCTGAACGAGTACGCCACGCGCCGAAATTTTGCTTGATTTATTTTCTTCCCTTTGCCGACCGTGACGGTACGATTTCAAAGGTTCGACAACTCTCGTGCCATAGACTCTAATCTCCAATAAGGGGAGGTAAGTGTCCTTCGTAGGAATTCACGGAAATCATTTTCACAGGCGAAAGCAACGTAACACTTTACAAACTCTGGGAAATTGGAGAACGTCGGTGTGCGCTGCTGGATGTATCGTTTAAGTGTAAATTTCCAACTATCATTTATTTTTCGTGTAACGCCGCTCGTAGGAGTGCTACGTGGATATTGGCAACGTCATCGCCGATAGGTAGCGGCGTTTGCGCGAAACGCGCACTTAAGCGTCAGATTTACGTTGCTTAATGACAGAGTAGAGTTAACCGGTTCGCTTCTAACGGTAGACGGGCGTCCTGAAACGCTCGTGTGTCGGTCTTATTGCTCGGAGGCAGCGGTGTGCGTCGTTTCTAAGCTCCGAAGTAACGTGGCTGCTCGTAACGGCGGGCTTAATCAGTCGTCCGCGCGGGCCCATTGATTACGAATTTAAAGCTCCGCTCGGCGGACCGTCGCCGTAAATGGCGAGTTTAAGAGTTCGGCAGTAAAGTGTCCCGATGGCGATGGGTCCGGGGCCGACCGTTAGTTCTCCCCGCTGTTTACCCCGAAGAAAGGGAAGAGCCGTGAGAAACGAACCAATAAAAATTGCGCCCGACCACCATCGGCAGCACATACATTCGCTTTTTTCGGCTGGGGCTCAGGCGCGGACAGGAATGCAGGATGCGGTTGCCAAGTACGCGGCACCGCGCGAAAGAAACCAGCGCCTCCGACAGGGACGAGAACCGCGCTGGGGAAGTTCCCTCTTCATCCGCGTAGACCAATAAATACAAAATTACAAGAGTCACGTCCATCGTGGGGCCGTTCTCCCTTTTTTACCCCGCGGAAAGAAACATTCTAATATACGTAAGCGGCGCCGGAACGGCTTTTTCGAGGACGGTTCCCGGCGAAGAAGGTACGTAGGATGCAAGGGGAAAATTGGTACGTTGAAGTTTTACCCGTAGCCGTCAAACGTAATCCAATAACGCGTCGGGGCCAAGGCAGTAGTTGAAGAGCAAAATGGGACGAAAGTCTGCCACGCTACGACTAGGGGAGGAAAATACACGTCGATGGAGCAGGATTTTTCTCCCTTGCCAAAGAACCGAAGGCGTTGTCGAGAGATAAACCGTGGCTGAAGCTTCAAATCTTGTACAAACGGGAATGCAAATAATTACCGTACGACTTGTTTCGCCTTACTGAATACAGGAACCGTTTTTTAACGTGAATAGAATGTTTAGCCATTTACGAGGGCTGGTCCTCGTGCATCTCGGCGGATGTTGAGGTATCCGGCGTTCTCCTTGCTAAGGTAGAAAAGCAGGGCCTGGCAAGGGAGGTGGTCGAAAGAGGCGCATATATCCATCCAGGCTGGCTGGCGGCGCGGGGGAACGTGGGCGGCCGTTTAACGCAGTAAATTTCGCGCGGAAAGACCGGAGGACTCTTCCCCAAGTGGCCGTGGCTCTTCCGCGGTACGAGTCCCGCGAGGTCCTTCTTTTTCCTCCCCTTTCGTCCGTTTTCCAAGCCCTGCCCACCTACCCCTATTTCCTACCGTGCCCCTGCGTTCCCAACTTTTCCCTTCCTGTATTTTCCTTTCCTCTCGTTCTATTATCTTAGTTATATCGTAACTCCTCCGTCTCCCTTATTCTCCTCGTAAAGACCCGCAACACCACCTACCGCCATTTCTTACTCGCAGGCGCTTCGCCGGGCTTCTCGCCAGATAGAACTGCGATTACTTGTTTCAACGTACCGATGGCTCACCACCCAAAACACCATCTTAGTTTGTCTTTTGCCCTACTTCCGTTGCTTTCTTACGTCGATTCTTTAGGGCTATTTCCAGCTACGCCGAGTTACTCACGAGTACATTTAGCAACATGCCTCTAAACGTTTCGAAACTATTTCTTGTAGAGTCAATTGCTGTCAGCCGGCAGAAACACCCCGATGGTATTTAGATCCTTCTCGCGCGTGCTAGAATACTTCTGGCAAACCAAAGTCGTCTTCATTCGCGATCAATCATCAGCGAATCGTCTTGGTTAAATACGATTCCAAATGCTTTCATCCGTTAACGCTTTTTCAAGGATTACGTACAATACGTTGGTGCCATTTTTTCTCAATGCCGTAGATATTCTTTAATCTCTTTAATAAGCAAGTAGCTTCGCTCAGTACAGCGTACTTTCTATTTTAAGAGCGTATAGTGTTCCATGCATTTCCTTTTTCCCATAAAGTCCAGCGTTGTTCCCATTTCTGCTTTATCTCTTTACTCCCGTCTTAAACCCCTTCATCCCTTAAGTCTCACGTGAATAATTACTTTGCCTTTCAAAGTGGCTCATCCAGCCTCACCCTCGTCATCGAACACCCTCTCGCCGTGGCCCTCGTCGACTACCTTGTCGCGTTCCTCCCTCTTCGTTCGCCCCCTGTCCGTCCTTTTCCTCCCGGGCGTCTGTGCCTTAGGTATTCGCCGAACTTTCTGCGATGTACTTTTCCAGGGCTACGGCGCCAATTCAGCGCGAACTTTAGCCCGGAACGTACGACGGAATTGTGCTAATGCAGGGAGGGAACGGCTCGCGAAGTAGCCCGCGTTATATATCACTTCCATACAGACGGAAACGTAACGCGTTTCCCACACGCGCCAAGGCATAGATCTCCGGTCCGCGCTTTTCGTGCTTTATCGGCCACTTAAGGCCTCCGCATGCGACTTTGCATTACCGGCCGCCCCTGGCCCTCTCCCTTCGAATGAGAAACGAGAAACGCGCCGACAGACGGAAACCCCGTACACCGGTTTCTTTTGCCGAAAAATCGTTCCGCCGGGGACGACAGTTTCATCTCGAGCAAACGGCGAAACATCCTATATTTACGAAATTTCATTTTTACGCCTGCCAGTGTCTTCGGCTTTTAGCGGCCCGTTTATACTTCAGGGGAATCATGAAATTTCATTTCAACGGTCCACGGTATCTCCGCTCCTTAATAAACCCTAATAACGTCTCCGTGGAATTACACGATTCGCGTTACCCTGTCAGAGGTACAACTTTCTCGGTTAAGCAAGCTAAAAGCATTTCACGGAGACGAAATATCGATCGGTATCCATGCGATGCGAAATATTAAATGGTTTTTTTCGTTGTCCGATGCCCTCCCGATATCCAACTGATTTTTTAAGGACGGGTAACTAATTCAGGGTTTACCTATTTGCCCTGGAACGATCGTGAATTATTGGCATTAGTAAAAGATTCAAGAGGCTGTCGCGAATTGCTCGCCGAAGCAAATCAATTTTCAGAACAATCGCTATGCCAGGAATAATCATTCGACGCTCTCGTTTCTAACGGCAAGTATCGGCCTATTCATGTTACGTATATTCACCTATTTTCGGCCACACGAGTACAAAGGGACCGTACCACCAGCACGAACGTATTAGCAATAAACTATAACGGGATAATAATTACCTAGCCGCCCGAATGTTTGGGCGTTATTGCTACGGCGAAACGATACTATTATTGTTCTCCATGTTTGCGCACAAGTTGTAACGGTACAAAGGTGCCCGTGTATTGAGATTGGAAATGTTTTTGACAAATCCACGTTATTCGCGGTGCTTCGAAAATTCAACTATTAACGACCTTTTGTTGTTAAGGATTTAATGCGAACGCTATTGGTGTTAGCTTGAGAGGTATTTCGTGTTTAAAAAATAATATCTAGCTCCGCTCTTCCACCGATTTGTACGGGAATAACGGCACCGCCATTTCTGCCGCACGATTTTCGACATTTTTCCGCCTGCCTAGGTTTCGATAAACGAGGTCGCATTTCTACGTGGTTCCCGCGCCACTTCGTGCATCGCGTGCACCTATGCACACACATATACAGCGGACATAAGCGCATCCACTGTACGTGTTAGTTGATTTCAGTGTCGCGTGATCTCCTCCTGAAAATCCACCGGTCCTGACGATTCTCCGCAATCTTCCTTCGTTAAGCTAAACTAATGGAAATCGTCCGAACTACGTCTGTTCCCGTTCTAATCATCAAGGCATGTTAATCCCAAGGCCGCGGAATAATGGGATTATTTCGCTTTTTCACGAACCTCAATTTTCTCGTGTAAATTTTTTAGCCGCCCTGAAATGAAGGCAATTATTTCGCGCCCGCGAAGCGATCCGTTCCCGTCGTACCGGAAGTCCTTCGCGAGCCACGCATATCCTCCCGGGGATATAAACTACCGTGTTGCAAATTTCTTCTTTGCATAAGACGAAAAAAAATGCAATTTCTTCGGAAGTTCCTTTTCCACTGCGCAGAGTTGAACGGGGCCGCTCGTTTTGAGACTCTTAAAATTCATGGAACAACCTTCCTCTGCACACGACAATCTTCCTTCGTCGCTCTAAAATAATGGAGGCAATAATTCTCCCGCTACTTTTCTCCCCCTTATTTCCGTCGTCGCTGAGTTAAGAAATGCTTTCTGTTTTTTTTCGTATCAAAAAGCCCGACTTCAGGAGTTTTCGTTCTCGCGAAACATAAGAATGAAGGCAGTGAATCTGCAACGTTTAAAACTCGTTTACAACGAACACGGAATAGATATTTTCAATCTGATTTGCTCAAACAGAGTGCATTTTTCGGTTTTTCCACGTTGCTTTCACAATGTTCTACCGTCTGGTTCTCATCATTTGAAGTCTATGATATTGTTGGACCTTGAATAATATTAATATAATTATTTTAATGAAGCAATCTGCCGCATCGTATTCTTAGGCACTCTTACAAACCGATTTAGAAGAATAATGAAACAATTTCAGCCATTGATACAAGTCCACTTGTTTTAATTAAGGGCTCTTATTGTGAAAAATTGCGATTTACGGATGAAATAAAGTACGATTCTGATGTATAAAAACGTACGAAAATGATAGTGACCGAAGGAGAAGGCTATTCTGAACGGGGAAACGAATCACATTGCGGGATATCTCGAGAGAGAAAGAAGAGCGAAATGTGACACTTTCTACGTGACCATTGAAATCCTTCGCGCGAGGTCGAAGTACGGCCGGCAGTAAATTTGATACGTGCATTAAGCGGTGCATCCTCTAATAGCACGCCGGACAGAACGCCATGCCACTTCCGCGTCGTTCTTCGCTACGTTACCCGTACAGATATTTCTAAACAAATTACAACTGTCACATTTGTACCAGAAAAAGCGCAGCTGACGAGTTCCTGGCCTGTCCGTTTCACCGCGCGAAGGCACGATTCACGAAAATGTCGCACGAATTCGTTAAAATCCTCGAAAAGCATCTACGAGCCGTATTTATAATTGGAAGGATAATACCGGTGAGGCTTAATTAAACTCGGACTTTTTCGGAAGGTATTTTGTACATACACGACGTTGAAAAAACGAACCATATGATATTGGGTAAATGATAGGAGCAGGGTTTCTTCTGAGACTTTTTCTACGGCCTATTTCAAGGAGGCACCCAGCACTGTTATTTTACCAACTCCTTCGTGAGGATCTCGTGGCGTAAAAACCGAGAAGAATCGAGTTAAAAGTCGGGCCGACGGGGAATGACTATGACATTCCTCGGACCACTTGGAAGAACGGTGAACGTCGGTTCGTCTACCATTCGCTGTTATCTCGCTGCTGTAGTCCTGTCCCACTCTCGCAGGGCTCGATAACGATGATGAGCGGTTGGTGAAAAGTTTATCTTACCGGCCCCTATGATTCCCGGATTTTCCAGGCTCGTGCGAAAACGTTGCCTACGGGCAAGCTTACCTGGAAAAAGAAAGACAAACAAGCGCCTTAGTCGGACTTCGAAGGAAGTTCACGTTTATATACGTAGAAAAGAAGCAGAACCGTCGTAGACGGAGATGGACCGTACGAAAGCCTGGAGAAACATAAACATATCTTACTGCGACCTCTAAATATTTGGCCAGATGTCATCTCGTCGCTTTCCCCGGGACTCGGTTACGTTAACCCACAGGCGTGTATGCCTACATGCTTACAGATATGCCTACGAGCGTCATGCATGTTATCGAATATTTCGTGATGATACAGGATAGACGAATGTTATTCAACGGTCTTAATTATAGATCCTTGCGGGTTAGAGATTGCTAAACAGGATGAGACGGATAAGTTACATTTGAAAACATGTCAAATGTAATACAGAATGGCTTAAGACAGTTCTTAGACTTGGAAGGTATTAAATTATGCTACGCACGTCTGCCTGGTTATAATCGTACTGGTCCTATGTAAATTTCCAAAGTGCTCGTGTGGTTTTTAAATGACGAAAGTCCGTAGCAAAGTCGATCGTGAAACAATTAAGAAACACAAAGGAAGCACATCGGAAGCCATACGCATACTGATTACTGGTTCTGGCTTTATATCCGCCCGAGGTGTATTAACATGAATGCGGTAGGAATGTCTATATCGTCTATTTATATAGCCGAGTTAGTGGACGGGCCTGCAGGGTGAAATACACGGCCGGATGCCGCAAGGCGTGTCTAATTAGCTCGCAGATGAGGCGAGAGTGTCGTGGAGGACTTTTAATGTCCCTCGCACGTCCTGTTTGATATCTTGTTTTAATGAATTTAAATACGCTATGTTATTTGCCTGGGATCACTTGGAGCAACGTCTCCGAAGGACGATACACACTCGCTACGTTTTCTACCGATATTTAACTATGCGCGCGCTGAATTGGCCCGTGCAAATTGAACGTTATCTCGCGTTCGAGCGGTAATAAGAAAGTAATCGACGAGAATTAATTGCACGGGTAAAAGGCTTTTACACCTTCAACGTGCGTACAGCTGGTAAAGCATGAAAGTTTATCGCTTGTGTAATCGAGACACACGGTGCGTTCTTGCGTTAACGTAGCTTCGTCAGCTTTTACCGTAAGGAGGACTTTAATATCATCGGTATATTTCGTTTAAAACCTTGTATAAGCGGCAAAAAATTGCAATTTTATGGTCTTCGCATGCGATTTTTCTTGAAACGTTTTTGACGAATATTATAAGTTATAAGTTATAGGCAGTTATAAGTTATAGGCATCCAGCCTTAATGCTGTACTAATGGACCTATTTTTGTTTTCACGTAGATTATCGTGTGTTAATGTAGCATTTAAATGTTTATACGATCGAATTAACCGAACCCCTCGGGGCGCAGAAACCCGCCCGGAAGTTTAGAGGCGCGCCTAATTAGCGTTGAAATGGCGAAGACGAAGTCGTGGATGACTTTCAACGTCTCCCACTAAGTATAATACGATCGGTCGTTGTTATTTTCGAGGTCTTTACGACGTGCGTGCGTTTACAGCGTAACACCGGGACGAGAAGTCCATGGGCAGAGCAGGACTGAGACCTGCTATAAACATTTTAACGTTCCTGCCGTGTATCGTTGGTAATTAGACAGACAACGGGACTCCGCCATCGATTTTTATGCGAGTCCGCTGTGAACAAGGCGGGCGCCCACGGTTTAAACGTCGGAATAAACCAGACACAAAAAGCAGCACGCAAACGCGGCACATAATTACTTAGGTTTCCTGGGAATAAAGCAATGTATTATTAAGATCGATTTTGCGGGCACCGACGATCAGACCGTTTTCGAATAAATCTAATAATTTAGCACGCGTACTGAACCCCTCGAACATTGATGACACGTTCACAGTCGGTTTGTCATCAAAGTCGTAGATTTCTACTTACCTGCGACTTGATGCCAAGTCGCTTCTGTCGGTTTCATGGTTGAAATATTTAAAAAGATAGCATCATACATGTTAGCTGTATAAGGTGGCGCGGATGATCGTTCTCATCGCCCCGCGACATCGAACGCGTGGAAATCGATGACTCGAGAATATTTCCATCAGCAAGAGATTTTCCGCGAAGTGCTCCTGGCCGATATAAAATTCACGCCTGCGGGCAAGATCTTTCCTCAATTTTTTAAGGGAGCTTTTCGATATAGCCAGGCTCCTCTGAGGCAACACTTTGAAGAAAGCCCCCTCTGTAAGTGGTTCTGCCATTCTGCGATCATGGAAAAGGAAGTAGCGAGGAACAACGAAAGCTCGTTCGTTTCGAGGACTGCGCGTTAGCACCCCTATATTCCATTGAATACTAGGCAAATATTCGTCATAAGAAAGTACATTTACTCTGTTTAATAGCCCACAACCCTTGTTCACAGGCACATCGTAAATACTACCGTTACATACCGTTATGGAAGTCGTCGAAGAATCATTTTATGTATGTTACTAGGTATTTTTTGGATTCCTGATAGAATACACGAGGGTCATGTGTAGCATATAGATATGCCCTGCGGTATCTCGTCGTTGTGTACCGTGAACACAAACGTCCACGAAACGAAAATGGCTTTTCTTCGTGATATTAATGGCAGAGGGAAGGGGGCGCGTTCGAAGTATACCCGTGGAAGGGGGAGAAAGGGGAGTATTTTAGCTGGATGATAAATAGCCGCGGCGTATTTTGCCGTTGATTTTATTTATATCATTTACACCCACCCGTCCTATCCGTTCTTTGATATATGCCGCCCTCCTGCTTACTTCTTCGAGCATATTAACTCTTGGCCCAAGACCCGTCACTTTCGTTTTCTCACCTATGGAATGTCCGTACCACCTTTCCGACCGATCCTGTTCACGCGAACAGAGAAACAGATTGATCGTCTTCACGCGTTAAACGCTTGACTCTCAATTATTTCACATCGATGATCTTTTCCTATCTTACAACTCGAACAATCAACAACTAAGTCTGCCATTGAGATATAAAATCAAGTTCGATACACCTGTATATTTATTCCCGCGATTCAGGTCCATGAATATTATCTTCGTTGAATATTGTTCGATTAACTATCACGGGAAGCTCGTACGATCTACGGATCATTTTTTCGGTGAAATCTTTCTTCTCTTAGGAAGGTACAGGATCATAGGTAGACTTACATGTACGTGTGCACCGTCTGGCACGCGTGGAAACAAAGCAGTTCGTGCTTTCGCATTATAGCGGGACACGAGCGATCGGTCGGCGGTGCTGGGCGAAACGGATTATTACTCGGCCACGTCTGTGCGGCGTCTCGATATATATCTGCCAGGAAGGCGCCGCGAGATAGCGACATATTAATGCCAAAGGGCTCCGACTACATAGCCGCTCGGTAATAGTATACACAGGACGGGCGGATACTGTACTGCAAGCGAGCGATCCGTTTTCTCAGAAGCGTCAAAGCGCTACGCTCTCTGTCCGCTGCGGTAGCACGAAAATGGATTAACGCGCGCACCAAGAAATGGCCCGTTAAGATTTTCTATCAAGCACAAGGAAACGTTGGATTACAAGGTCTTCGAACATAACGTCGTCTATCGGTTTCGTGACATCCCAATGCTATTTAAATCCAAGGACAATAATACCAATAGCGGTTCATCAAAATTTTTGTACAGAGGATGCACATGAAAATACGTTGTCGGCAACGTTTAAATATCGACGATAAAACACGTGGAATTGCGATGCACGATGGGCGGTGGAAGCTTTGCTCGCCGACCGTGTTGATTAAATAATTACACCTGTCTGACGAATGTCGAAATTCTTGTAATTGGATTAAGCTTTTTCGCTCGGTCGTCCGGAGCGGGTATTTGGATTATCTGATTGGATCGCGCCGTTTTACAGGCGCACGGAAAGCCAGCTTTGTCGCGGCTCGTTCCTCGACCTTCGTCATAAAGTTTTATTGTCGCGATTAAAGGAATCGATAAGGCGGTTAATCGAGGCGTGGATATACTCCGCCGGTCGAACTCTTTCTCTCGCCATGAAACCTCGCGGCCTTCTCGAGGCCGTTCATGGCGGTGCACGTACCGGGAGATTTATTATGCACGAGAGTTAGTTTCGCACGAATATGCAGGTGCGAGGGCCCCCGTGAATGGCTCGTGTGTGCAGCTGCATACATGTGCAACTTGGCCGTTCGCTTCTTACGCTCTTTATCACCGTTATTGATTTTCGATTATCGGGACCTCTAATGCATCGGACGTTTTTGGGTTAAAGACTCGATCGTCCTTTTTCGCCTAGCTGCGACCCCGACAAGCTTCCACCATTATTTCTTCGCAAGTGAAGCGTGAACCCCGCTGCTTTTCCACCTTTTGCCCGGAAAACGCAGTTTTAACCAATGTTTTTGCATCCAGGTAATTCGTTCTACGTTTGAATTCAATGAAATATGCATGTAGGTTTATTCTAGAGTTCCTGGGTCAATGAGAAGGTGGTAAAACGTAAGTTTAGGATTTCGTTCGAAAACCTTTGATGTCTGATATAAGTCCTGCAGGATGTACCGATGTACAGAGAAGCATTGTAGGTAGGAGCATTCAGAGGGACAAATCGTTGACGATTCCGCCGAGTCGTTCGTGAAACAGGGTTAATCGAATTCGCCGTCGATAAAGACGAGTGGAGGAGAAGCGGAAAGACAGCGAAGTATCTTTGATGCCTTTTGGCTCAAAAGAGTACGATCGTAGGTAATGGTGTGTCGGCATGAATAATTTGCCGTCCAATATCGGTTCACATCCTCTCCCATATCCCGAGCTAGCCGTCTCCGCTTTTCCTCTTTGCCGTTTCCTCAACTTCTCCGTGGGTCCTTTCACGGAAAAGAGACGTATGTCGGTTACACTGCTGTATAGATCGTCCGAAGTATCGTTTGGGATCGCTGCCAAAACGAACATCCCGTCGTTTTTTCCCCATTTTTCACCGGGCGCGTGCACTTTCTGGCGCATGCGAGCGTTGCATTGAATTCGATGCATTCACCGCGTCGCTGCAGAATTTTCGGCAGTCGAAAAACAGTGTGTGTGTGTGTGTGTGTGTGAGAGTGTGTGTATGTGTGTGTCGAATGCGCAGTCTATTGTGTATCTATGTGGATGGCTTTTGATCTCGGGTGCTCGATACTAACCGCTGAATCGGATACGCGTAATCACAGATGAATGGATTACACGCATGCGTCTTCACCGACGAAGGCATTCATGCGTACGTATCCGCGACGCTTACACGTACCATCGAACTGAATTTAAACCAGCGCACCGCAAAAGTTTTCAGCTCGGAAGACGAGGGCCGATTAAAACATTTGTGAAACTGCCGATAAC
Source organism: Hedychridium roseum (assembly GCA_963989215.1). Taxonomy (NCBI): domain Eukaryota; kingdom Metazoa; phylum Arthropoda; class Insecta; order Hymenoptera; family Chrysididae; genus Hedychridium; species Hedychridium roseum. The sequence continues at coordinate 6,250,118 of OZ022313.1, read as the reverse complement.
TGCCAGTCGCACCCCGCGTTCGATCCTGTGTGTCCGATCATTAGAAACGAGCAAACCGCTTTTGATCTCGGCCAGTCGATACCTGGCCCCGACCCGAACGACTCTGCTCGTTGTAATTGCCGAATGTGCATGCAGCTCTTTGCACGCAATTTCAACCACGATCCTGCCCCTCCCCAAGTACCTACGCCTACCTCTACGTATTGTCCATTCGCCGCAGACCCAATGGAACCTCTGTAAAAGTGCATTATTTTCGGTTTTGACCGACGTGCAAGTGACTGCATTGGACTGCGCCGACCATTGCGTCTCGCGCGGACGTGCGGACAACGCGGGTGAGAGGTTTCGCTGGAAGTACGTGTGAGTGCACAAGTATGCACAGCCGCTTTTGATGTCAAGTGCTCGACACTGAACGCTGCATCACGCGTGTGCGTGCGCAAAAAGAGGGAGGAAGAGAGGGGAGGAAGCGCGAGAGAGAGAGAGAGAGAGGCGTGTAAGTGCGCAGGTGGACGTACGCGAGAGCCGTATTCGCCGTTCTGGAGGCTTCTGCACATGAGGAGAGGCGAAATGGAGTGTGACCGACCGCAGGGGTGGGGATGAAATTCGCTGCATAATTGAATACATGAACCCCTCGGACCCGTTCCACGTATGTTGTCGAACCGATCCAAAGTAGATGCACCACTGAGGTGCATGTAATTGTACCTACTTGTGTATTTTTTATTTTTTATTTGTACTTATTAAATAGGAAATATGATTTTTCTATCTATTGTGTTTATTACGTATTCATGCGTCCCCCTCCTTTATCTTCCTTCTTCTTCTTCTTCTTCTCCGTGAGGAATCTTCCTCGTTTCTCTCACTTTCTCCCCCTCGCCCTTCTTCTCTTTTCTCCTGGTGCCCCGACCGTCGCCCTTCGAGCCACGCCAAACAGGTATCCGGAGCTATAATTCTCGCGAGAAAAAACACGCTCCTCGGTATAATAAAGCATAAGGCCGAACCTCGCGCGCACGCGGAGGGAACGAATGAGAACGCGGTATCGCTCAAAAGATCCAGCAAACGCGTTGCTAAGCTGCAAAATCCTTAAACGTATTTCAAAGGATCGAAAAAATTCTATCAAAAGCAGTCCTTAAAATACTCAGGTATAACTTCAAGGGATCATAACGGCTGAAAGTACTTCTTCCAATGAATGATTACGACGAAAATATGTTTTTATGGATTTCACCGCTGTTTAGCAACTTATTCGTCATAAGGGGAAAGTTAATTTTTGATCAAAACACTTGTGTTATACGGTCGGTATGTACCCCAGTCACGTACATTTGATGGTAACAGTGGAAAGCGAAGAGAGGTGTGGGCTGGACGAGTTCAGTGCTTCCCTTTAAAACCTTTTCCATCAACCCTTCGTGACTGACGGAAGAGAGCCTCTCGTCGAAGTGCTCCCACAAAATCCGAGGCCTTCACTCCCCGCCCCCTTTCACACCTACCTTTCACGGTTCGGCGATCACGTCCATTTTTATTATTCTACGCTCACGTATCTCTTGCTATTGCGAAGCTCGAGGAGGCCAAGTATAAGGGCTGACGCGAAAAATGGTAACAAGTTTTCGCTCTTTTTTCCCCGCAGCCGTCTGCTACCACAGAGTCTCGAGTGTAAGAAAAACGACATCTCAAGGTATATACTCAACTTCTTTGTACTTTTCTTTAATACGAGTAAATCTCTGTGTGAACGGAGTACGCATTTTGCTAGGATTCTTTCGTTCTTTATTGGCATTGCCCGGGAGTAAGAACGATTCGAAATTAGATTGGAAAGAACGCATTACTTGGCGCTTTAATGCGAGGAACATCGTCGCAAAGGTTAGACCCGGCAGACGACCTTCCTACCACGCGAATGAGCATTATACTGACTTTAGTACGGTCGTTAACTTCCTTGTCGGTCGTGTCAATTTGCCCCCGGTCCGCCAGTTGAGAAGACCAGGACCAGCATGAACGGAACACGCTCCGTCTGATTATTTAAAGACGATATTTAAGAGCGCGAATAAAGGGAACTGAAACGGCTTATGAGAGATATATGCCCCGTGAGAGGCAAGGAGAGGGTGGGCGGAGTGCGAGCGATAAGGAGCGTGAATGAATAACGGAGAAACTCTGAGGACTAGGCTCGGAGGATTACGTACGTATGGGTTATACGTATATACGGACTTATGCGAACAGCTACACGAAACACGATGATCAGAAGGTGAAGGAGGTGGAGAAGACGACGACGTACTATTGAAAGTCTCGTTATTGCATTTCGATTTCTGCCACGTTTCGCGAGGAAGACGAAATTCCGACACGCTGGCTCCTTGGGCGATGGATGTTTGAATAGATTTTATTCCCGCACTTTCCTTCTTTCTTTTCTGTCGAGCATTCAGGAATCGTCAATTTTTAGTATTCCCCTAGGCCGAGATTAAATAAATCTAGTTCAATCTTTCTAACTCATTTCTTTGAACGATCATTTTATAGAAAAGTTCTGTTTCGTTAAACCTTGGTCCTGTTTCTTCCTCCGTACGGACTTCTCGACCGAACTTTCTCAGGGACTGGCACGGTTTTCCCACAACAAGGTCACCCATGTTAATAGAAATAAGAGTGGATTAACGAACGCCTTAATTATTCGCCGTCTGCCGGATAGCGAATTAATTGGACGTCGGCGATATTACGAGGCGTGAAAGTGACTCAGGCGGTTGGTAGATGCGTTTTTGACGTTACACGCCTTGTGCGGCAATTTCTTTCGATCAACGGTTGTTAAGAGAATATTTCATGAACTTCTCTTCCCCCTTCTTTTCTCCGTCGACTTGATCACTAAACTCGCAGAATCGAGACTAAAAATGTCCGTAATACACTATTAAAGCAAACTGTAAATACAGATTATTTCCATCGGACGAAAACTTATTTCCACCGTTTGTAAATACAACCTCGAGGAATTAATGTTCGCGCAGAGAATGAATTTAATTGGGGGATCGGACGTTCCGATGCGGGTAATACCTGTTTGTAGTCTTTATCTCGCCGGTTCTATCGAATCTGAAATACAGTTCTAACGAGCGAGCGAGTAATTTCCGTGCTCCTGCCTCGACATATCCGAGACGTAATAACGTGTATCTTCTCAATTACATCGAAAGCGTACAAAGTAAAATCTTAACGAATCTCCGCAATTAAAGATCAAGATCAGAAATCAAGGTCTAAGAGCTCGACGATGATGGCCGGCACGCAGGAATTCGAACAATACACAAATCATTCTTTGTAACGCCGGGAAGCTTATCCATCAAGATCGGCCGGGGCGCGTTGAGTTTAATGGGAAATCTGGGCCCTAATTAGCCTGGCAGTACGGAAGGCTGTCCTCGCGCTTCGTATCGAATCGACGTTCGCTGGTCTTGAACGAGCCAACATTCCCAGTGCTTCCCGGAGTAGACGCGACGAGATGAAAGGCAGCACACCATCATCCGCCATGAGATATGGTAGGTATCCATCAGGGCCAGGAATAGGTGCACGTAGTTCTGAATGGCCTTCTAATTACGAATACCTTGGGTACGGCTGATACAGCGCTACATAATCCTGCCACAGGACGAAGAAAAAGTGGACACACGTGAAACGCTTCTCACGTCTCGGGGCAGCAGTTTCCACCGATTGCCAGCCGGCAGGAGCGAGGGAGACGGCTCGTGATAGGTCGCGACCGTTTTAAGTTTCGAGTTTCATCGTGATAGTCATTACGCGGTGATTCCGGAATCGAACATCTAACCGGGAATGGAAAGTAATTATAGCACTAGTAGGAAGCTGAAGAAAGAAGGCGTGGTGCGAACAAAATAATGAGTCACGCCTAGGCAAAGAAAATTATCGAACGCACGTGTAATGCATAAACTGTAAAACATAAGGAACTTTATGTCCTGAATTAGGAATACAGTTACACGCGTAATGGAATAGAAATTTCAAATGTTCCATTAGCGGAAAGCAATTTCATTTGCTATTGTCAATATCAAAGTACCTTCGGCAAAGTTCTGGTTTTCTTTTCTTATCGCAGTGATTTATTAGAGAAAAAACCTTTGAAAGGACCCCAAACCGTTGCTTTCGAGAGACAAGACGAAAATTATATACCAACACAGGTCGAACTGAATAAGACTGCAGCGAGAGCGAGTAAGAGAGTACGAGAAAGAAGTCCCTGCTGATGCAACGGCGGATAAAGGTGCCGAGACAAAACGATTCTCTGATCTATAGGAGCCATTCGCGGATACCTTGGATCTTCCTTAACTTACCTCCAATCCGAAAATCGAATAACATCAATCTCTTTTGTAACGCCGTTCACTCGCGCTCACCAGAAGCTTCATTCTCTTTTCCTCGCCTTTCTGTTCCGCATACCTCTTCCTGCGATTTACCCTCATTTTTCTCCCTGCTCTTCTCTTGCTGTTTAAACTTGCAGCCAACCTCTTTGAATCTTCATTTTACGTCGTATCCTTGCGTTTTATTTCATTTATTCATTCCACCCAATTTTATCCTTTCTTTCTTTCCTTGTTTGCTTCCCCCCTGTCCTACTTTCCTCATTTACCGTTTTTCTTCTTAATTCCAACTGGCTTTAGGGCCGCCGTAATATTGGAAAAGTGCTTTATTCTGGCTTCTTTCGTTCCTCCTGTAGTTCGCAAAGTACTGGCAGCATTGACTAGTTGAGTACGCGTTTCTTTGTTTCCTGCCAATCGGCTTGGTGCGCGACCAAACGCGATCGGCTCGGTTATAACACCATGACGGTGCCTTTGCCTTTGCTATTTATCGATTTAAGCCCTTCCCCCTTTCTTCTCGACTTCCCCTTTCTGTCTACCTTCCTCCTTCTCTCCCGGCCCCGCTCGCGAACTATCTTTCGCTTCCAGTCTTTACCTGTGCGCGTACATTTGGGGGGAATACAAACGCGCGTGGAGCGGTCGTTTCTTCCCCATTTTCGCGTGTTCTCTTTCGAAGGCACCTTTGCGCCCCCCTCCCCCTTCCTCCTCGTGGCGTCGGTGAAAAGGCGGTAGAACGTCAGGTCTCTTTTGTCTACTAAATGTTCGACGATCGAACGCGGGTCTCTCCGCGAGGCTCGGGGTACAAAGGACCTTTCTTTTACCAGTAAAAATCATCTCGAGTAAGTGGAGGACCTTCGTAGGGATATCTCCACCTCGCCCCCTCCCCCCTTTAGTCTCTTTCTCTGTTTCTCCATCTCCTTGCTCTCTCCTCCTTTCTCCGTCGCACTCTGCTTTTTGTCGCTTCTTCCTCTCCCCTACTTCTGCCCTTTTTTCAGGCTATATATCTCTCATGCAGCCCCCCCCCTCCTGTTCTGCCGCTCCGAATTCCGATCCTTTTTCATCCGCCACGCCTCTTTCATATCGAAGGACTACCGAGCTCTTGAGCGAAGGGACTCGTTCACTCGATGAAGAGAAAGAAGAGTCCCTCGAGTGGCCATCGTCGACGAGAGTGACGAAAAGCAGGACTGCCTCGTGGCCTGCTTAATTACGTAGAAAACTGACGTGCCGATCGTTCGAGTCTCTTTGCGTCCCTCTCCCTGCCTCTTGAAATGTTTCCATGTATATGTACTGAGTCTCATCGTTGATTCTCTTGACACAACAAAACCGTCGATCGGACATTCCGGAGTACGAGATTGTCGCAGCTTCGACGTAATTGGAATTTTTTCGACGACGCCTATTTCGGGTTTTCACGTGAAAACGTTTAAAATCGAGCGGTGCTTTTATCGAGACCCGTGCGAAGATCCGAGAGAGGAAAATTCCTGGCGCGAAGGAGTCCGGCGAAAATCCCGAAGGCGTGACCCGCTAGAGGATCCAATTCAAGCAAGTCAATCTCCGCGATAAGACAAGCTGAGAGAGTGACCACCGAGTGACCGATTCCCTATCGGTTCGGTTGCCATTTCCGCCGGGACTGAGAGAAGAAGGGCGCGCTGTGGGTGTTGGCCCCGGTCGACCGACGTTAAATCCCGTAGGTAATACTGCGACGGAAATCAAGCTTCGGAGCGCGGCCAAGTGACCGGAAGGAGGGTTCGTGAGGAACCAGGAAGACGTTTTCTACAGACACTCGTTCACCTCCCCTCCCCCTGCCTCCGACAAAACGTGTTTTCCGAGAACGAAGGAGGAATAACGTATAAGCGTCGTGTATTATACGATGAAAGATTAACTTTTAATTTCGGAGGATCCGATCGGCGGAAGTGAAGCCGAATAAAAATTCACAGGAGTGCATGAAAATGTTCTGTTAATGGAGGTAAAAGGTTGGAGCGCTGCCAAAAAACTCAGAGTAGCGGGTAAGTAGGACAAAGTAAATATTTCAAGCCGTACGCTAGTATAAGAATATTCGGCAAGAGTAAAGCCGAAGGACGAAATACTGCAAAAGGGAATACTCAGGCGGAGGGATTAAGGGAGAATCCGACGTTATATGCGTTGACATAAAACTGACGAAGGAAGTAAAGCCCATTAGGAGAGAAGGGAATATTAAAAGAGATATAGGGAATATAGGTATAGACTATAGATGAACATAATATTCAAGGAAATGTAGAACATAAGTCTAGGGTGGTTTTATTCTCTTGAAGTAGGCGGTCAGAGTCTACGATAATGAAATAAAAATCTACCGAAAACGGCAGAGCTAGAACAAAAAGAATGAGAAGAACAAAACGTAAAAAGTATATTTGAAGTTACGCATTGACTGGAAACGTGCACGAAGCGCAAAGTCAAACGAAAAGTAAGCTCTTCATCAACAAGGAAACAGGAATACCGAAACATTGAAATATGTTCGAAGAACCTACTCTCTCAGTTTGTAACATTTCGCGTAATTAAAAGCTTTCAAGCGCAACAACATCGGCGCGTAACTTGCAATTTTAGCAATTATTTCTTTAAGTACGGATAAAACGATGGAGTGAACAGAAAATGGTATGTTCGATGAGGGGTAGGTGGGGCCGGGATAGTGGAAGATTCGAATTCGCTTCGAAAGTTTTCTTACGGATTCACAAGAGAAAGGAGGGGGGTGGGGATGGGCGGAGTGCGGGAACGAGCCGACGTCGAGGCTGGACAGAGAAATCGAATTTTCGAGCTGAACGCCGAACGAAAAACTTGGAAAATGGACTTTGTAATTTGCCATTCGGTTTGACTTCAGCCTCTCTGTCTTCTCTCCCCCCGGTAACTCCATCTCTCTCTGTGCCATTGGATTTTCTTCACTCTCTTTGGGGCGCATTGCTTTCCTCGCTACTTGGAACCTTGTCACGGCTCGGTGCACGTCTCCGCAGCCCAGCCGAAGCGTCGCCTCGGCGTTGGCCACTTTCGCGTGATCTTGTTTGTCGATTTACCGTCGTTCGAACTCCCAACGAGGTTATTTCGCCACCTTTTGATTCAATCGAATGCGCTGAAACCGTGGCGGCTAGACTACTCGGCAATGTGTGTTCTTTCCCACAAGAAATACCAATTTGACCCTGGGCTATTGGAGAAAAGTAGCCCGGAAATGGAAATGCCAAGTGTTACAATGTAATTCGTAATAAAAGCTTAACGTTTATGACCAATGTAAAAAGAATGGTACAACGTTTTGCGGGCTTTGGAAAAAGTTGCCCATAAATGACTGTTGGCAAACCGCACGTATTTACCGATTACATTATCGATGTTACTTGTGTTAGCATTTTCCCCACTCTCTGCGTGTTGGAACTAATATTTACCGTCAACTAGGAAAGCCCGCGTGCGGGCCTCTCCTGCTACCGTATAACGAACAATATAATTAATAACCCGGCACCTATCCGTGTTAGCGGCAAACAAACAGAGGCGACAAGAGGTGATCGAGAGATCAACGAGCATCATTGACTGTTGGCATTTCAAAGAACGTTCAAACTGCCGTACGTGTATTCAACCAAAAATATAACACCTTAAAACAGGCGATCACGAGTCAACACCTGTGCACTTAGAGCGGGACATTTTGAACACGAGCTGTAACATATTCGAATATATCCCAATTAATTGGAAGCGCAAAGAAGTGGAGACTTGGGGCGAAAAATCGTCGTGCGACACAATGCGAAATGAGTAAAAGTCCTTGAAATAATGGACGGAACGAGGCGGCCGCTAAAAGATCGTACAATGTAAGTGGAACGCGGTTTCGTGTTGCAGCGAGCACGAATAACAAGGAGAGGAATGAAATTGGATACTTTGACGGAACAAAGACATTCGCACACGGGCCACGTATCGTGAAACGCGTCGAGTTAACCCAGACGACCCGAAGGTGCTTTACGACGACGTTCGATTTCCCAGTCGTGAGGGAGAAAAGGGGACCTCCTTCCCGGAGCTCCATGTGTCTCTCGGAGATTCACGATCCGAGGGCCTTGCGATTGATATATCGGTGCTCACGCGTGCACGGACGCTAGTCCCCGCCTCCGCGGGGCATTACACTGGGCCCCCGGAGATGTCGGTCCAAGACGTACTTCAAGAAACCAAAGGTGTTCGCCAGCCTTGTATCTCTCGACGAGACTCCTTCCTTTAGCCAGCTTCAAGTTCCTACGTATTCGTCACGTCGCGGTACAACGCAAATAACGAATATCAAAGTTCCATCGCCTTAAATGAACACTGCGTGATTATCAAATCATCCTGTGGGCAGAATCTAACTTGTACGCTCTTAAGCCTGTTGTCGGTTTGCCCTACGGAGTCCAGGAAAAGTCGAGCATGTAATGTTAGGACACTTCTCAATGGATCAAGTGTTGGACAATATAATTTCTATTCTCGGAAGTGATACGATTAGGAGCTGGATAGAAAGGGGAAGCACTAATGTCTCTCTTAGACGTCTTCCGGAAGTCTTAACCGGCAGAGGGGCTATTCCCTGTGGCGTTTCACTCGAGGGATCTTCGTGGAACTTTAACCCTCGTACTGGTAGTCCGGAAAACTAGCGCATGGTCAGGCTAATGTCCCGAAGTACGGTTCGACTATTATCATTCGACCATCCCACATTTGCCGGGAATCCTGAACGTCGGGAAAAGGGAGGGCTTCAAGGCAGGGAACGACAGTGAAGAAAGAATACAAATGTCGCTGAATGTATCGAGCAGATGGAAACAATCATCATTATCCTACATTCTATGAATAATGCATACGCCGCTGGGAAGTAATGATTATTATCCCACTACCATAACTCACACCGTGGGCCTAGGCATTGCGAGAGTGAATTTGTTGCGATATCGCACTGTACGTCCTTGACGTTTAATGATACACGTTACAACAGCATGAATAGATTATCCAAATAGCTGGCTCAATATTGCATCACAGTAGTCCAAATAGAATACGGATGGTGTTTAACTTCATTTCGGTCAGCCAATCGGTACTCAATCGTACAATTTGATAACGTATTAAAGTGTATGAAACGAATTCCGAGGAAACGATGGCTTTATTCGATTTACGCATGATCTTAGGGTCCCTTGGACCACGTGCTGTTTAATATCGGCGGTGCCGCGATTACAGATTCGATCGGCTTCAACGACGACAAGAACGGTACTGTCGTGACGTGGGAGCCAGTACAGTTCGCTCGTGACACGATATCAATAATTGCGCGGCCCAAGCGATCGCGCACACATCACTAGGCGCGAAATTATGTGTACGTGTGCGCACGAGCGCAGAGGTGGATTCCGATTTGTTAAGTGGCGCGTAACAATGCGCCCGTGATTCGCGGTTGGCCATTAATTAAGCAGCCGCAGGTAATTGGGTCGTGGCGAATAAATTTGGTTTATCTCTAATTATCCCGCGAGGATCCGCCGGCCAAAGGATTCGCCAATCGTCGTCGTGAGCATCGCGCTACACCTTGACCCTCACACGGACGTTATTAAATGGCATAAGGTCATCGTCTGTAACCTGTTAAGCGAACCGAAAGACTCGTAGGATCGATTCCAAGATGAGAAATCAAAGAAAGTTATAAGTGACGACACTCATCGGTCGTGAAATCATAAAGGAAATCCCGCAGATGTTGAACGTAAAGAACGTACGTTTAGCAACAAAGGAAGGGTATATTTATGGTGTACGGTTTGCAAGTTCAGCGCACGTTTGGCCATATACCATGGGAAACTCGAAGGAAGATACTCGTAAAGGATAAAACTCTAGCCGTCCGTGTGCAATCGCGCCCGGAAATATTGTTACCCTGGCCTTTTCCTCCTTGTCCTGTGCTTCTTCTCCTTCCCTCGCGTTTGGTCGGGGCTTCTGCAGTCTTTCGCCCGTAGAACTTCCGGTCGTATTCCGCAGCACCGTATCCGGCTCTAATCGGAAAGGAGCAGGAGGAGGAGGAGGAGAAGGAGGGCCTAGAGAGGAAAATGGCTCTGTATTTTTTCTCCTCTCTCCGTCTATTGGGCTGTGCGGCAAACTGCAAAATCGGGATGGTGTGGCGCTCATAAAACGTTAGACCAAGGAGGATGGGGAAAGGATGGCGAAAGCTGGGGAGGAGGGTGCGAAAGGGTAGCTAGCGGAGAGCGGCAGAGTGAGGGCAGAAAGGAGAGGACAGGCAACGGCGGCCAATCAAGCCCGAACACACAGTGGATTCGGAAACGAAGCAATTTCTCTTCCAGCCACGTTGGCCGCCGCTGCGCTTCCGCTTTCCACCCTTCCGCGAGACGCGCGCACTTCCTTCCGCGGAACCTCCCGTCCCCGGGCCTCCGTCTTCTCGTGGATCGACTTGCGCCAGAGGATTTGCTCTGGTCGTTGATAGCCTGGCGAGAAAAAGGGCCTTTTTCCTTGAGATAACGACCGAGAGGGAGAGTCCTTACGCGCCCGACCGACAGCCTTCTCGTTTTACCAACCTGCCAGTAGCTATTCGGCACACGCGTGGGGAAGGAAAAACGAACAAAGAACGAGAAAACGAGCAAAGCGAGGGAGTTGCGGCGTTTGCCAGCGACCATGTAAAAAGGGAGGGATATACGTCAGCCGGAAAAAAAAGTACCACTACTCACTGACTATGCGAAGCCCGCGATAATGCCCCCAGGTGAAAAATGCGCGTCTCTTAATAATCGATTATCGAAAGCATCGAATTTTACATCGACTTCTTTGCATATTTGTCGAAATTCGTCGCGACCATCCTTGCAATATTTTAGCGCGATTCAGGCTCCCTCTTGGGCAAATTTGCGGTTATGGACTGAAATATGGAGAGATGAAAATTCGCGGGAAATTCAGGCGGAATTGTGGTGCGTCCCATCGAGGCGCTGCCGTGCGCTGTAGGGGGTTCAACTTTTTACCTGACGTGACGAGAAAGTTTCAGAAGCCACGAATTCGGTGCAGCTGCACAAATCCCCAATTCGCTGGCTAACTAGACAAAAGTAAATCTGTTTTTCGACCTGTTCCGGATCAACTTTATAATAGCAAAGACACCGTAATCTTCACAATCTTCCCCCAGAAATAATGGAAAATGGTAAACCAAATTACGAATCCGGTTTTTAACGTGTCGACGAGCATATCCGCAGAGCTAGAGTATTTCCTACACTATCGTCGATTATGAAGTAGTGTTTTCCAACCGTCAGTGAACATACTTTTTTCGTGAAATATCTTGAATGGAGGACACATGTGTGTATTTCCGACGGGCCGGAATAAAAATTGGGGACAAATTAGCTTTTCGGGAGCAACGGCGCGTAACAAGCTCTGTTCGGTGACCGTTTTTGTCAGTTGTAGGTATCTCAATCGGCCGGACAACCACGATGTAAAGATAATAAGCATTATGAGCGAGCTGCCGGAGTATCATTGTCGGTCTCCCTCGGAATTTCTATGAATTTCTCCGGCTCCTGGGCCCACGATAAACTCTCTTGTTTTTCTAAGCACACGTCCCTTCCTGCATGGCGGTAAGTCATCGAGGAGAGTGCCACCCGGTGAGGGAAGGGCTTGCCAATTAAGAGACACTCGACTGCCGGCTACTATGAGTTACAATGCGGACGAGGTCGTTTCTCCCTGGCTTCAGTCACCTGTGGTTAAAGCCCCCGTCGACCCTAAGCTCATAGTGCCGTGTCGTTGTACATCTTTTTAAAAAATGGACGGCCCACAGTCCAACGGACACGCCTCTGTCTAGGAACTTCGGCGCGAAGCATATCTCGCAAGATGATCGATGCTGATCGATGACGAAGGATGGCTCCCACGTAATTTGGACAGATAAGACTTTACCGAATTTAAAGTAAGCTCCTACCGATGTATTAGACGAAATTCGAAATCAACGTGAATGTCGAGACCAATCAGAAATCAGGCGGATAAGCCGGCTGGGAGGATTTTTACGGCGAATCCTCGTAGATTATCATAGCGTTAAGGCTAGGATTGTGGATGCATTGGACGAAGTATCGGTGATCTAAGAACGGATAGAAGCAGGAGCGCGAGGGAATCCTTCGTCGAGCGAGAAACGCGGGGATCGGTGTTACCGCAAGAGGAGGGGCAGGAGGGGAAGCCGCCGGTAGAGGAATGCGAGGAGGCCATCTTGGCGATGGGGGCCCCCCTCTAAAGAGGCCCCGAGGATCTCTCCTTTTGCTCCCCCCGTCGCTCCGCTGGGAGAGTGCAGCTCCCTGTCCGTCCGTCCGTCTATCCGTCCGTTCGTCTACGCGTCATATGCACCTGCATCGATTGGCCTCCACGCACGCGTGCGCCGATGTCACAATAATTATGAAAACGTAAATCCTCGGCCGGATCGTTCATCTCGATCCACCCGTATCGTGGATCTTCCAGGAACCGCGCTTAGGACGTAGGTTTTCCCTTCAACCAGTCCGTATTAAGCACAAGCAATAATTAACCCGTTTCCTGGCGAGGCAAGTCAATGACGTGGGATTAATCGGGTTAGACTTTCCGGCCAACGTTGTTTATTAGCGTCGCTTCCTACGATGGGGTATCGAAATTGGATTAATTGCCCATTATCTAAGAGGCCCATTTCGACGAGGCATTCTCACGGTCGGGTGAAAAACAGGCGCGAGCGGGTTCTCGGGTGAACGTAGTTATGCAGTTCGCAGGTGCACGGAGGATCGAAGACGGATCGCCTCAGGACTCGGTCCCTCTTCTTTCTTTCTCCGGCCGCGCCGCCTCTCGCGAAGTTTCCCTTCGCCGTTTGAAAGTCAAATTTCCGCTGGCTCCGGCCACGTCGTCGTATCCACGGCTTCGGCCCAGAGTGAAAGAGTCGGTACACATGTATCTACATGAGCTCGCGCGAGCACTTCTCGAGACGACTCGAATAGCCAGAGCAGAAACAGAGAGAGTGAGTCCAGCGTGCGAACGATTCTGCCTACCTACGAATAACGTAGGACTTAACGTTTTCGGATTTATCCCTACACTGCGGCTCCCTACTGTTCTCGTTACCGTTTTCTCATTCAGTACCCTTTCGCCTCGTTGTTTACAGTTTTCCGTGAAACACACCTGCCGTCAGTTCGCCCTCGACAGTGTTTGCCAAAAGCGCGCGAAGGGATGATTTACGACGAGAAACAGTCGACGTGTACCAAAGGGTACATGAAGGTTGTTACGAGGGTTAATAATTTTAGATTCCTCCTCAAAATTTCTATATTAACCGCTCCGCGTGCACACGTAGTATAAGAACGTTGATTCGTTGAAATTTCATACTCGAGAGTGAATTACCATGAGGAAAGCTATTCATGAAAGATGGACAAAAGCTGATTGAGTGGTTGCGTCTGGCCTGCCATGAGAGCACGGCTAATCTCCGTGGAATAACGTGGAATACTCGGTGAACTTAGGTTCGGAATTTTCGAGTTGTTGGAAATCGGTTTACACTGGACTTCGCATCCCCCGCAGCGTATCATCGTAATTATTGAGCATTCTCGCTTGCCGGTATTCCGAATATTCGTGAATACTTGTAATTTACGGCGGCGTTGTCCTGACGACTGTGCAATTACGTATGGGACGTTTCGTTTGTTGCTTCACCCGCATTTTGCTCAACACCGACAGGATCCTGGGCCGCAGTCGGCGCGCAGTGCGTACTTTTCCCATTTTTAATTGGCCCTATAAAATGCGCGCCAGCGCGATGGGTAATTGGACGGATGGAGCGAAGGCGCAATACGGAAGCAACTGGAATGTACGTAGCTGATGGAAGTTTATTACCGTCGTCAAAGGCGGACGCGCTAATGGATAGGTTCTTTGTGTAAACGCCAGGACATGTACGTCGTCGTGGAGCTTTCACACGAGGACGATAAGGCAACGCGTTTAATATCAGGCTTCCTTACAGCAATTAGTGCCGATAATTTCGGCGTCGTACGGGGAACAGCGCTTCCGCTTCGAGGACTCACCACAGTTGTTCCCGATGGCTCTACTAAAAGCACCCATTTCATGGAAGTGCGATATGGACTCCCAACATCGTATAGAGGCTACAAAATGGCACCTGGCAATACCACACCTACGCCATTGCAAAACCCTCCACGAATGACCTGTACGTTTCATCGCTTCCTGCCAGCTAAAATATAACGACACGAATCATCGTAAATTCCTCTACCTTCGAGACCAGCGGAAACTAACTTCCACTAATAAGTCCCTGCTACCCTTAACAGTCCCTCCACGTATTGCACATTACCCTAGTACACAGCTTTATTTTCTACTTTATTACGCTAAATATTTCGCTGACACAATTTCTTTTTAGGTGCGATTGTTTGACGTCCAAACAGGATCGAGGCAAAAACCGCTACGGTAATTGCTGGAAACGATGATTGTGTATTCTGTGACGGATGATATGCGAGTTGCGTTCTGCCAGCGAAGCTCGGGGTTACAATCAATGATGATAATTCCGCTGGCAAAGCGTCCTCGCCGTACGCCAGAGTGCTAAAAGCGATGGTTCCGCAAACGCGGGCTTCTTATTCGCCCTACATCAGTGCCCAAACGAACGTGAATACATAGGCATGGGCAACGTGTGTGAGTGAACGAGGATACGTGTATGTAGCTCGTCTACGTCACGCATCTAGTCGAAACCCCACGCACCGCCGGGAGATTACGGCACAACCCCCCGTAATGCATCCGATTGAATATTCGACGGGGGTTCCCGCAATGGTCCCCTGACAGTTACCCCCGGTAGCAGCCCTTACGCGGAACGACGACCCCTCGCGCTCCCACCAGCTCGGTTTAAACGCCCGGGGGTTGCTCGGGAATATACCGATAAGAAAACTGCTAACAATACTACAGAAAATAATCCGTGTTCTCCGCGGTGTAGATCCTAAAAAATGACGCAACGACGATACTTCAGCGTCTGTGCCTATTCAGAGTATCGTGTAAGGTTGAGTAATAGATTTTTGGATAAACGGGGAAGTAAGATGAGCTGAGACGGGCTTTCATCACCATCGACTCCTTGAAGGCTGACTGTCTAAACGAGGAGGCACGTTTTACGTGAGCCGTGGATAGATCAGTCGTTGAACGTAATAGATGATTAAATATTAATGAGCCCGTTATATTAATTCAGCCTTTGGGTATCCGATTGGATTAACGGCGGAGCACCAGCAACATCTCTTGAGCTGCCGACCGTGACGTGAATTCAATCCGTCGACCCCTTACGACGAATAACGACCCTCCCTACTTATGCCAAGTCCGTTTTAAATGCTCGAGGGTTACTGCTATACGGCGCCGGTTGCCCTCCGGGGGAAGTACGAGTCAGCCGCGGATTATCGTTTATTGCTGTGTACTCTCCGTAGGGCTTTTATATTTTTATCACCCTCTCCGTGTTCTGCTCTCGCTCATTGTTCCTTTGATTTTCCCACAACGTGACAGCTCAAGGGAAAGTTCATAAGAAACAAATGTCAAAAATTTCAATGTTTCAAGGAAAACTGAATACCTGGATACTTATTTCATCTTTGCCATTCGATTCAATGAATATCTTCCTTCGTCTCCGATTCTCTTCTATTTCCCGTTACGTGCACCCTACTACGCCACTCTCCCCGTCATAGTCACGAGCTCGTATACATATAATACGCGATGTACATGTTCTACGTGGTTAGGCACACGTGTTGGCGATATCTGCCCTACCCTCGTGCACTAACTCCTCGTCCGCGTGATGAGCCACCCTCTCAATCCCTCGCCCCTCCCGCGCGCCGGGCAAACAGTCTCCGACGCGAAATTGGTTTCTGCAAAATATTGAATGCCCGAGCGTTTTCGAGGAGTCGCGTACGATCGCTCGTTCACCTCGTCGCGTATGAGGTGGTGAGATTTTTACCCTGTTAAAGAAACGGCGCGCTCGATTTTGCGGACGCACGCGTGTTCCATCGGTAGTAGGGGAAGGGGGGCACATATGCAAAGCGACCGATAACGCGAAGTCATGGAATTTCGAAGATGAGTACGGCTTATCGCGCTTTTCCCTCTTGGCGTAAAACCGTTCCAAGACTATAACATTACACGTTTTAGGACTTACGTGTATACTGTCCGGTGATATGTCGACGTATTCGGAAGCCTATGTACATATACTCCATCGTAAAATACGTGACCCGCATAATGCGTCGAAAACGAATAGAATGTCGGAGCGACGAAAGGTTTTTGCGCCGTCGCGTTTTCGTGTGCGTTTTTGCCGGCACTGTTAGAAGGCAGTCCTACGCTTTTCGACCGGTCCGTATAACATCATTTTCGTCCCTCGTCTTGAGCGTCCTTAGCTTCCTCTCCGTCTGATATCGGATGCTGCTTGCATCGCCGAAAGAAGAAGGAAGCGAAAGGATTTCGACGTTTCTTGCGGTTGTCTCCCCCTTACGAACCGGTTAAGGATTCGACGATTTATGTCCCTGCGGAAAAGGGCGCTTAAGGTTTACTCGTGTCCTTGCGAAAAGAAGAAAGAGGACGAGCGAAGAAACAAGCGAGAGGGGGGCCGACCGAGGGAAAGAAAAGGAAGAAGAACGAAAGACCAGTCACCATGGTGAGACAATGTAATGTACGGGACAGCAGTGCTTTTGTGTTTCGATCGTCATCGGCCGGACTGGAGATTCCAGATCGAAATCATTCGAAACGCAACGGCCATGAGAAACGCATCGGGCCTAACTCGATTTATAGCAACAGTTGCCAGGAATTTGGGGAACATTGCGAAAAAACTATCGGCCTGTCAGGATCCTCCGAAAACCAATATGAAGTCCGACAATGACGCGAAGCAAAACAATCATTCGTTTGACGAACGTCAAACGGTCATGGGCTGTAAACGGCCCTTTGTGCTGTACTATTAGCTTCCTTCGAGGGGGGGATCGGGTAAGGTTCGACATTTTCTTACCCGGCAAATCGAGAAAACGAGGTAGAACCGCGAGGTGAGCCAAGGGCGAGCGGGCGGACGAAGGAAAGAGCCGGGCGCGATATCGCGTTAATTGCAAGCCGATGAAAAGCTCCTCCGTTAATCCCGAATCGCGGCAGCCCGTGGGAGAGGAAGACGGCGGGAAAAGGTGGGGGAGAGGGAGAGGGTGGGCGAAAGAACCGAGGCGAAGGGGAAGCGACCGAGCCGAGAATTAAGCGATCCGAGACGAGTTTTACGGGCCGCTTGAGATTCCGCCGAGAGAATCTCGAGTGCCGTCGGCTCGTTTCGTACCTTCCACCCGGCAAATGGGGAGAGAAGCTGGAAGAAAGGGTGAGAAGAAACGCCGAGGAGGGACCTTTCGAGGCGAGAGCGCCCGAAGAAAAAGGGTGACGGCCGATAGCAGCCTCAGAGCTAGAGGGACGTGACGACACGAAAAACCAATAATTATACATAACCGGAGGGATGCTTTAATAGCTTTGTAAACCATCGATAAACGCAATTGTCTCCGTAACACAGGGAATTTCGATAGTCTTACGCATGTAAGATCGACAGTGGTCATCGTTAACTAAGGTGGAAGCCGCTGCTGCTGGCCGGTATTACAAATTGGCTGCCGCATAATCCGTAAGTCTCAATTAAGTTAATCTATGTACCCTACGAGATCTTTACAAAATACCTCTGGAAGGCAGCCGATGCTATCGGAGGCGGAGTTGGTTGGAGGGAAAACAAATTCCTCTTCCGTACGGACGATTACATCTTCGACGAAAGAATTCTTCTCGGGTTAACCCATTAGTAATTCCCAGTGGGATCTTTAACGTTGCTACTAACTTACGACGGCTGCGTAACTAACGACGATGTTTCTACGCGTTGTACTAGTTACTCGTATTACGTAAATGATTCTATTGTTGATAACCGTGCGGTACACGGTAGTCGCGATACGACGGATCACTCGGCGCAGGGAAGACCGAGAAGAGGGTCGGTGGTAACGCAGCAGGATCCTTTTCACGAGGATGCCTCTTATACGAGGCAGGGGCCCTTCTGTACGGAGCACCTTCCAGGTGATCGAGGCAGGTTGACGCGGTCGGTTAGATCGAACGATCGATCGATCCGGCAGGTTCGTCGATTGGATCCGCGCTGTAATCTCCGACGCAGAACCTGCGCAGCTGAGACAAGAGACTGCGTAATTCACACCCCCGCGGCTGTAAGACGAGGATCTGGATCAGCCAGAGAGAGAGGGCGGAAGATAAAGAATCAGATACCTTACGCGACTGTGTGAGACAAAACGGTAAAAGTGTACTAACGGACGAACGGATCAGGAAGAAAAATAGAGAATAAAACAATCCGATAACTTGCTAGATAAATGGCAGAACTCATTGAAACGTTAATTCCGATATAAGAGTATTTCACGGTGAAAGGTATTCGAAGGCACGTTATCGGTTAATGCTAGAGAAATGGGAAGGCAGGAAGATTAGGAAAGAAAGGAATTAATGTGCGGGGAAGCTAGGAAAGAGGAGAAACGCAGGAGGAGAGATATCAGCCGGCAGCCAGGTACAACAGGAAGGGCGCATTCGAGGAGGATCGAGATCTCCCGATGAGGAAAGTAGGGGATCCAAAGGGGAAAGGAGAATGCGTGGCGGAGGGAGAAGGAGTGAGACGCGAAAGAGGGAGAACGCGAAGGTTCACTTTGGTTTAGGCGATGGCCTGTAGTAACCTCGGCGGTTGAGCCGAGTTGGATCGACTGTGGTTCGAGCGGAAAGGAGAGACCGACCGACGGGAAAAGGAGAACAGGAGGAATGGACGGAGAAGGAGGAAGAAGGAAGGAGGGATCTCAGAGACTGCTCATCCGAGGAACCGGTTCTATCCTCTCCGCAGGCTGCTTCGGCTGCCGTGGACACTGTTCCTTTCTACCTCTTTCTTTCTTTCTTCCCATCCACATCGCCTCTCTCTCTCTCTCTCTCTTTCTCTCTCACTGGCTTTTCTTTCACTCCGTTTCCATACTTTTTCCATTTTCTTCGACCTTTCACATCTCCCATTTGTCCTTCTCCGCGTTTCAACGCACCCCGTTCCCACATATTTATCCTATTTCAGTCTGTCTCCTTCGGATTTCGTTCTACTTTTCCCAAGGAGCTACGCACGAAAACTCTCGACAGCGTCAGGGAAATTCGTATTTCGAGACGCGTGTTGCTCTAAATGCGTAACGAAGAACGACAGTAAGATCGATTTCACGTGGAACATGCGACAAAAGCGAATTCGAATGCGAAAAAATGCGAATTCTTCCAACACGTAAGATTTCATTGTCTCATGAAACAAACTGAGTGACACAATTTCCATCGTTCGATAATCTTCCAAAAAAATGTTATATAATATTTGATTGACAAATATACACGAATATATTGTTTTAAGTCAATGTTGTTCATTTCTCCGTTGCCATTTCTACAGTCCTAAACGAAAACCTGCTTTTCAATTGTAATATACTTTGATTTTCCTGTTATACCCGATCTTGGCCCGTCTTATTTGTCAGAGGGTATG
The DNA here is from genome assembly GCA_963989215.1 of Hedychridium roseum. Classification (NCBI taxonomy): domain Eukaryota; kingdom Metazoa; phylum Arthropoda; class Insecta; order Hymenoptera; family Chrysididae; genus Hedychridium; species Hedychridium roseum. Next base: position 6,230,405 of record OZ022313.1, on the reverse strand, counting down.
GAAAGAAAACGCTGTATCGACGCCCGTGGAACCTAAACGTTCGCGGCACAGATCTCCGCACTTCGGAACGGAGAACGAACGACACCGCGCGTACACTGTTGAGGAAACCTGTTCCTGGCGGTTCAAGTTTTCCGTGTTGCGCAGTAACAGTACGCCGTCGTTTGAGGGTTAAGGTCGTCTTTACAGCGAGCAACCTCAGCTATGCCAGCAGAGTCCAAATAATTCCCGGTACGCCTTGAGTTCTCGGGCGAACGGTGCTTCGCAATTCGTAAAATTTTCATGAACCGTGTTATCCGCTCGGCCGGCGGTAACTCCCTCGGAAACACATGTCGCGCAACATGTGTCGATGAATACGAAATAAAACGACCGTGTCGTGTCCGTGTCGCACGTTCTTCGGCGGACTGATTAAATTTACACACGATTCTGGGGAGTACTCGCTTCGCCGCATGAGACGTTTAAAAGTCTTCAAATCGTTGGTGCGCGTTTGAATGGTACGAAATGGCGGCGGATCGACAATGCTCGATCGATGAAAGACTCGATCGAGCGCGAGAATTGCATACGTATAGGCCGGATACGCGCACACGGGATGATAGGGAATGCGTGCCAGACTCGACGTTCCGGTGCGTTATAAATCGCGGATTTCTACGTAGGTGACTGTTGGGCTCGGCGCGTATATGCCGTAGTCGGACGTTGGATGATCCATTTAATGCCGCGCACCGCCATGCGGCATAAATCACGGCCACGTTATACCGATATGTAATATAACCGACATCGTGTGCTTTCTGCACACGCTCGTTCCGCTCTCGTCGCTCGAATGGACGCCAATGCGTTTGCGAATATTCACAAGAACACGGCAATGTCGAATACACGAGTGCCTACAAAACATATACACGTAAATACGTATATTCCTTACGTACCGGCTAACTGGCCCGATATTTCCATCTAAAACGTAATGCGATGCGTAAGCATGAAAATCGTCGTACATACCTGAAACAGAAAAAAGAAGGAACACGAGTGAGTACATTAAATTTCAGCGGGCTTAATTAGGGGATAAATATTCTCGGAAGGGTAGTATGAAAAGCAGAAGAAAAGGAACGTCCTTCGGAGCTGTATAAAATCGCGGATACAGGTATGTCACCGGGGCGCGTTGGCTCGTAAAAAGAAATGGAAGGCCGCGCAATTAGTCGAATAGTCGCCGTGCTCGGCACGTCTAATTACATACGATTTCTCGGAAACGAAGGACCGTCGAAGCGATCGCCGTGAGAGAATTAAAACGCGAATCGACCGTGTCGTAGTCATGGTGTCCCTGCCACCCGCTTTCATTCAGCCCCGATTCTCCCCCTTGGATTTCTCTTTTCGCGAGTCTCTCTGTCGCTCTGACGAAACTCTCCGGAGAGTCTCGGTCGCATCCACGATCATGTCAGGTGGATAGAGTCGGTTGGACCGAGACGGACAGGCACATAGACGCACCGAGGGAGGGAGGGAGACAGAACCTGTCATAAATTCACCGGCTTGTATCCGGGCATTCCTCGCGTTTCGTCCCCATTCTCCGTATAATTAACTCCGGACGAGTCGCGTTCGCTCGCGAGTGCACCGAGTAAGGGGTTGAGAGGTGAAAATCCATCAGCCTGCAGAACCTCGTGCGCCGAGCGGTGAGGGGCCGTACTGAAATTAACCTGACCGTCGTATACGATGGTACGGGGCTGGTGTACCTTTGTTATCGGTCGCGTGAGAAAGAGGAAGGCAGGCATCGATCGGATGATAACGCAGAAAAATTCATTCACCGGACGAAGGTCGCATGGAAATCGTATGGTCTTCATGCACGAGAATGTGGGGGATGTTACGTTTTTCTCAATACTCTAGGTTCTTTTTTCCATGGTGTAACAAGTGAATAATCATCGAGGAGGCGGCTCGTCGTATAATTTACTTTAATTGCCGCGCGGTGGCGATGGCAATACATCGTCTCGTTGTCGGAAAACCAGCGGAAATGCGTCGAGGGGAGTTCGTTGAATTCGAATACCAACCGAACAGATAGACATTCCTGCGTGTAAGCGAGGAAAGTGGCTCCCGCGTAGACCCTATTCAGCGTTGAATTTAGTGGCGTGTACTTGAAAGTGCGTAATTTATATTTCCAGCCCTTCTTAAAGCGGTCATAATTAATTACGTTAAACTCGGCCGTGAAGGGCTCGGAAAGAAACAAGGTTTAAGGAGGAAGCGGAAAATGAGAAGGGGGTAGACCAAGGGGTAGGTAGGTGAAAGATAGGCTGAAGGAGGAGAGTGGGGGTCGAGCAACGGGAGGAAGGTCGTTTGGTAGTCGCAGCCGGAAGTGACGGTGCTGATCGGATAGGGGCTATTTGAATAATTCCACGTGGCCGATAAAAAGCAAAAGACGGTTAATTGAAAGCGCCGCGACGGTGTCACTGATCGTCCAGCGATAAACTTTAATGCAGTCATGGGAAAAAAAGTGAGCAGAACGAATCGTCGGATAATTTCTTGTCGTCTGATATCATTAGACCACAGCTACTGCCAGGCAAATGATTAGAGCACTACACTAACTTATCCAAATAACTGCCCCCCGTAATTAGCGTTATAAAAACACAGTTACATGGAGATTCGAACAAATTCGAAAACCCCTGTGATTAAATCTGAAACTTGATGCTAACTCATTACTGGCTTAATTAACAACGCGTCGAGTTCATTGGAATCCGTCCAGATTCCATGGAGTTTGTCGATCTCACCCCTACCGTTTCTACACGTGGAGAAGTATCACGGGGTACGTATAAACCGGAAGTGAGAATCAGCTCTGAATAAATTCCGTCGCGTCACGTTTACGCCGATGACTCAAAATACCGCTCATGGATCTAGCAATTTAAACTCGAATCGATGCTTCACCGACCACCAAAATCTCTCTCTCTCATTCATTAAGGTAATTGCTTATTACCTGTTTTTCTTCTGTGATCAAAATATGACGATTGACCATTTGTCCTTTGACGGGGAGGAATTTGCCAGGGCATTCGGTGAATTACAACGACTCGGTGTCCGCGCGAGCGGAAATGACCGGCGATAGGAAATGAAAGGTAGCGAGTAGACGGTGCCTACGGGACTCTGGAGGTGCGGGCATCGTTTCTTTGTAGAGAACGCGGGTGTGCGAGCGCGCGCGCGAGCATCTCGGACCCGCGTCGTTTTTCACTCGTTTCCACGGCGCGGTAGGACGGGACCAGCTCGCGCTCGGTAACGCCACAGGGGCTGCCGTTACTACTTTCGTTATTTATGGCCGGCGATATAGCCTCTCACGGTCTCCTCCGTCGGTTCCCCTTTTTCTCTGTTTCCCTCTGCCTCTGGCTTTCTCCCTCTCCTCTTTCGTTTCCACAAACACCTTTCTCTCTCTCCTCCTTACCCCCCATGTACTAGTACATTTCGTTTCTTAGGCTCTTCTCTCTTGCTTTGCTACCACCGAAAACTCACGTTGGTGAACCCGCCCTTGTTTCGACCATGTCAGGAGGTCTAACTTTGGTTTTCGCTGACGGAAATACTCCTGGCCTTTTTCATTTCTCCGTTAGCTTCCTTAAGCTTCCAGAAAATGAGATCGGATGTTGTATATTTCTATTCTAAGAGTCTATTTTGGGGAACTGTAAAAACATTGACAAGCAAAATATATGTAAAAATAAATGCAACGGACATTTGTCGGTAATGTTATTGAAATGTCAGAGGTAAGAGCGCGATTTGGAAGATCATCGGCGTATCTTGTTATCAGTCGATCCGATATCCGGTGGGGATTCATCGGTGGGTTGGCCGCAAGGATATATGTGCACTGGTCAGACGTTCTTGAGGCGGTTGAGGCAAACCCTCGCGGCGATATTAATTAAGCCAGGGCGATTATCGGTCGGCTCGGCGTGCGTGGACAGTGCGACCGGAGTGCATCCTGGAATGCACTTCTGGCCGTGTCGTCGCGCCAATAGGTACAAAGAGAAAGAACGGGAGAAAGGCTCGAGCGACTGATCGAGAAAGAAGAAGAAGCTAGAGCGACCAGTGGGAAAGGTGGGGACAACGAGGAGAGGAAGGGGGAGGAAAAATCGGCAGGATTCGCGAGGCAAGGTTGCGATATCCGTGCGGTATAGGAGAGCGTGTTACGTCTCGCGATTTATCGTGCACGGCGTAGCACACACACTGTGGTCGCTTGTGCGCGGCATGAATTAACTACCGATCTTTATGTACGTTTCTTCAATTTAAATCGATTACCACGCTCAGGAGCGAGGGATGAGGGTAATCCAAGGAGCCAGCAACGAAGGCAACGCCAGAGCAATGTAAGGGAAGGCCATAGAAGGTTAGACAAGGATCGTGCTGAACAATGAACAGAGGCAGAAAAATCGAATCAAATAGCGAATGATTACGAATGTGAAAGAAAGGGAGCGCAAGCGAATCAACTTCAAAAACATCAAAATCTCACTTTCTGCAGGATAATCATAATACAAAGACGAATTCAAGGAATTTCAATAGCAGCACGGAAAACTTGGACCTGTAAATGCCGATTAGAATTGTAGTTTTAATGGTTAATTTTTGTGACGTAGGAAGGAAATGGACGAGAAAAATGTTGGTTAGTTGAAACCGATGGCGAGGGGGGGGGGGGGGGGCAAACGGGTGGAAGGACGAGGCAGGCAGGAAAGAAGTATATAGGCACACGGCGTGCCAGAGTCGAGTTTAACATAAGCCCAAGCGCGCTCTTTCCCGATCCGTATACCAGGCTCATTAGGAGTGCACGCAGATTACCGAGAAGATGACCTCGAGACGGTGGAAGTCGCCGGGGCTCTTACCCGGCCGCAACGCTGCGGGGGGAATGGAGGGGGGAGGGGGCAAGGGAAGAGAAGGAGCAGTCAAACGGGAAAGAACGATAGAAAGAGAGGAAGGGAGAACCTGAAGAGTATCCCGTGTGTCCCGTAAGCTAATTAAGACGACAAAAGTCCACGTTAATCCGAGAAACACTCGTCTCGATAGGGAGCCTTAAGTGCCGCGCTCGTTCGCTATCTATCTCAGTTTCTCCTTCGGTCATTCCATTCCCCTCCTCCCCTCTCCTCCTCCATCACTCCGTCTTCCCTGAACATCCAGCACCGCCGCTAGGAATCCGGATGAAGCAGGAGACGAGAAAGAGAAACGACAAAGAACGGGGCCCCATGATATACGTAGATGTACGCGCGTTTAGAGTACTTTCCCTAGGAGATATTCAGGGAATCTTCTGAATCGCTGGGAGATAGGCGTGTTGTCATGAAAAAATCGTTCCTCGACGAAGGCGGAACGTTGCGAAGGTAATCGCGCCGATCGTTATGTATCAATGATCAACGTGATATCGGAATGATTTTGTACCCTCTGTCTCATAGCCCGAAGCCATTGAACTTGAGTTCTCGTTTGATTGTACGTCGTAGAGGAAAGGCCTTTGATTCGGGCAGTTACGAAACGAATATTTTCATTCTCGAAACATAAATCGTTCGATATGGAGCGGCGGGGCATGATGTTTTATGTTTCCGCTAAAGGACGACGGAATTGAATTCGAAATTCTAATGGCAAGTATAAGAGAACACGAGAAATATGAATTCAAATGGGATTCTAATATGAATATGACGATCGGCCCAACGACTGTATCTCGTCGATCGATCGTAAATGGCTTTACGTTCTCATTTCCTTTGACGATATATTTTGCTTTCCTCGTCGATAGGAACTGGAGGGTGGCCAGTCCCCGAACGCCTACACCTTTCCCAACTGCGACAATCCTTCAGCGCAAACGACGGAATAACGAAGAAATCTTTCCACGTGAAATATCGCCGCACATGTTTTATTAACTTCGCGTAAATCGAAAAACCGTAACAGCACGAACGAAGTAGACGATGTAAAAAATTCGCCAAGCAAATTCGTAGATGCACTATTTGTTCGTCCCGGCGAAACTAATGGATTGGATAATAAGGACTGATCAGCGTTTCGCTGCTGAGGTCTCACGTTGAGACCGGTGCGTAGGTCTGCAGGGACGACGGAAAAAAGCGGTCGGGTCAGGAGCAAAGCAGGGAGAGAAGGCCGGTGGTTAGTCATAAAGTTCGTTCGGACTTTTTCATTTTCCTGCGGTCGCGAGCGCGAGGATAGCCACGAAACGAGGACGTTCAACCTCCGCGGAGACGAAATCCCGGCCCCACCTGAGTCGGGCAAAGGTGGCCCCGGCCGCGCAACGAGCCCGCCTGTACGCGCGGCGGGAGAAAAAGCGCGGCGTAATCATATTTAATATCCTCGTAAAAATGTGCATTTATATGTATATATATATACACACACGCATACACACATACACAAGACCGAAAAACCGTGGTTACGGTCGCTGGAGGGCCAGTGAAACCGCGTCGCGCGGCGGCAAGAATAATTAACGCGCGAGAGGCACCGTACAAAGGAGGAAGAAGGAGAAGGGTGCGCGGGGAATGGCCATAGGCAGGACAGAGACAACGGCAATGTTTAAGAGGAATAACAGGGGGAATTGCACTGAGTTGCAATTTTCTAATTACACGCTGGATACCTTAACGTTAATGCGCTAATTAAAAAACGCGTCCGTTTATGACGCCGAGAAGCATAATACGGCAAGTGCCATTTCTATCCGCGAGATTTCGATGGAAATCAATGACGAAACGGGCGCAGACGGCGGAAGTCGATGGGAAATGTCGATAATCGCGGTGGACGTTAAAGCCAGCCTTTATCGTGGCTAATGTGTTGGTAATTTCCGTGTCGACCGGAAGCGCAGCGAGCTAAGGTACACGACGAGGGCCATGAAAACGCTCGGAGAAGAACGAAGCCACGAATAATGGCTGACGTATTACTCGCTGGCGAGCGATCTCCGAGCGTTTGCCCTTTTTTTATTGTTACTGCCGCTACCCGACGACGTCGGGGAATAAAAGTCGCGCGGCCGTAGGCTTATCGCCGATTTGTATCTGGCTGAGTCCGAGCCACGGGCCCAGGGAAAGAATCGACGATCCATGGAGTACAGTGCCGTTTCGACGGTACAATAGGCCAAGGCGAATCTTCAAGCTCCGAATCGTAAACCGCGGTCTTACATTAAAACACTGCACCTCTCGCCTTCCGAAGCCGTTCCTTCACAGCCCCGTCATTTTTCCTCGCAAAAACCCTGCACTGAACTTACGAGATTTACTTAAAACGAAAGTAGCGCCTGTTAATCCTACTTTTTATTGATGTTTTGTGGCGAGCTTTCTTCTTTTTATACTTTACCGAGTATTAAAAGAAATTCCAACCATTTCCTGCCGTTGTTGGCCTGGGGCTGCTTCATCGCAGCAGAAGGACGGTAACAAATGCTCGCGTGATTCCCGGCAAGCGATTCCCCGCGCGGCGATGCGTTCTCACCCTATTACTTATCTGCGATAAGACCTCGCTCGGCGTAATACGCGGCCACGTAGGGTCGGCCGAGGGAATAAACGAGTTGACAGAGGGAGAATATAAGCGGGCAAGAAAGATGCGCGCGGGGTAGATCGACTTCTTTCATCCGTTCGAGCTCCTCGGGTTTGCACACACGGTTCAACGGATCGTGCAAAAGGTGCCCGATAATCCCCGTTTCATGGTCATACACGGCTCTGTCGCCCGGAGATATTTATATGTGTTTTAACTGCCGCGAGGGCAAGGCAATTATGCGCTTTAACGACCGAGAATCGTCCCGAGCGGAGAACGAAAATCCATGAAACTCCTGAGACGCTCCGAAATTTACATGTTTCTCGAAAGGCTCGTTTTTCCAGGTTCTCGGCAACGCATCCAGGAAATATATTTACCTATACGTACGGCGCAGCGTCAGGGTAGATTATATGTACGTCGTCGAGTGACGCATGCTGCAGTGTGGCCGTCGACGGCGACGACGAGGAAGATTATTAACACACCGTCGCGGCATGGACGACAGCGATAAGGGTCTTATTCGACGACTACCCCCGCCTGCAGTCTCGGAGGATGAAAGCGAGAAAAAAAGGGAAGGGGACGAAAGAGACAGACGCGCGCCAGCATTTCAGGGGGTCCTGATAAGCCAGTCGCATCACTTTCTCAGAACTCCGGCGACTGTTGAAGTCCTAGGGATTTTGCCCTCGGTGTATTCAATAAATAGGGAGAGGGGGGGAGGGTGGTTCGATCGCTTCTCTCCCCTCGTCTTTCCCTCCTTATCGAGACCCGATTATTCTTGACCGTGGCCAAACGCAGTCTATACGACAATAACGTCGACCGTTCAGTAAATATCGAGGGTCATCCCGAACTGGAAATGCCGGCAGACTTAATAAGGTTACTTCTATCCGCTGACTAATGTATTTCTCGGCGATGAATCGTATTGTTATCGGCTGAAGTAAAACCAATGACGTTATCCATCTTCGAAGAAATATTTGAGTAATCAGATATAACCATCTGGCGATAGACTTAGAGCAGCTTTCCTCAGTTATTTCGAAATAAAGTTTGTCTTTAGGCGCTCTATGGACGTTTTATGTTACCGTCAGTGGATGTATGTGAACGTAGGTAAAAATCGTGTGTAACAGGCGTCTCCGAAAGCTCTCGGGATTCTTCGTCTCAGCGTTTCCCTGTCGTGTCTTCTGCATCTTCGAAGCATGTCCGCCTGGACGGAACAAAACGAGGGAGAAAGAGAGGAAGAGAGGGGAACGTAGCGTATTCCATTCTCTCTCGCTCTCGCGGGGCCGTAAACTCGAAATATTTATTTCGAATGCCGCCTGTAAACTACACAGGGTCCCGCCATTACAAGTCATTTTCATGGGACCCCGAGATCAAACGAGCTGATATTTACGTTCTATGCCTTTATACCCACGAGTCTCTCTTTCTCGCCGGTCGTAGCCGGGCCCGCACGGTCCCGTCATCGTCGTGCCCCCGCGTAGAAAGGTCCCAGCCGGTGGGGTCCCCTCGGAATATTCCAACAGAAACGACTGTTTCGTCCTCCCCGGATCCTCCTGTCGCCCACGTCGTTTCTCCTCGAATACGCGGCAAACGTACTTCCCGATGTTCGCACCCAATAAGAACGTCGGCCAGTTCGGTTGTCCATCGCGAAGCTTCATCAATTCCATCCGACGAATATTGCTCTTTTCGGCTGTCGTCTATTGTACCTCGCGGCAAACGGAGAAAGAGAAAGTAACCGTTTATTTGATCTTCACCGCGGGTCTTTTCATCCTTTATTCGGCCCAATACAGATTCGACCATCTATGGCAATTAACTGAGGGATCAAACTTTCGTGCTACAGCTTTTCCTTCTCGAGCCTCACGGCGATTCGGCCATACTATATCTCATTCCGCGCAACAACTAGTGGATTGACTGCACTTTCTATCATTGATTTCCTCGGATGAGTCATGTATTGTAATGCGTCGATAACCCCCGCGCCGGGGAATCGTGAATCAACGGACTTCCACTGGGTTTTATCGCGCATCGATGCGAATCGAATCGACCCGACTATCGGCCCTCGTGCACTCTCTTTACCCAGCGTCGTGTTTCCTTCGCGAAAGGAGAGGGACCGGATGACTAACAGCCCTCTCGCGTTCGCACGAGCCTATCGTAAGCTGGCGAAATTGCTCCCATGGATCGCTTGACACGCGTATATGTCACCTTCAGCTCCTTAAAAGGAGAGCTTCACGAAATTCCGAACGATACCAGTAAATCGTTGGATCCTCGGCCGGTGGCAACGTACCGAAAAATATGGCGCCGAAGAAAAAGTCGAAATACCTTAAGGATCTGTGGAGAAACTTTTTCCTCTGCCAGAAATATATATTGGTACACGCGAAAAAAGTTGGATTCACGAAATTTTCCATTCAATAATTTACGCTAGGCTAACGGAAGGGCGAATCAGGCGCTCTCGAATTTATCTCTGTTTTGCCATGGCAATTTCGAAAGTAATGAAAGTTCCGGGTGTATTTGTGGCGACTTATTCGAATTCAGGGCGTCGCAAACTTGTGCCTTAGGAATTTCCGCGCGTTTTCACGTCTAATCGTTGATTGCGAACGTGCCGTGACCCCGAAACGCACATTCCGGCTGATTTCGAGAGGGTGCATTTATTAATCCGCTTCCCCATTCCGGCCGTGGATCACGATTGAAAAGGCATTGTGCGCCGCACAAAGGGGGGTTCCTTTTAACGCCTGCTGCTTCCGCGTTCAGCAACGAATTTAAAGCAACTCTTACAACACTCGTTGGTACGAACTCTTGTTAAGTACGTTAAGCAGTTTGTCAATTTATTACGTAGCACAATACGATTAAGAAAACGACACTGAACGCATAACATATACATTAAATTTCTACCGGAGAAGCACATCACAGAATGCAGCGAAAAAGGATCATTTATTAACAATTTTTCTGTCAAATGCACAGGAAGCACCTAATATTTAAACGTTCGGACTAGCCATAAATGATAGCCGACGACGGTCCAGTGAAAAATACGACGCCCGTTAATATAATCGCAATGCTTACTCGCTAATGTTAATCAGCAGGTAGGTCTCGCCGTATCCTTGTAACTACTGCATCCTCGCAAAGTACTCTAATTACGTAAGAATGCGAACGAAGGAGAAGGATCGTTAGGGGCCGAGGTGTGGGGGGGGGGGTAGATAGAGAGGGAAAAGGGGAAGAGGGACAGGGAGGATGCAAAACGAGCCGGCGTCGCCGGCACCACGCGGTCCGGACACGTGCAATAACTCTTCCGGTCTGAGAATAAATCTGCGGGCCGGGCCGTGCGGCTGCGTTTCGCACGGCCGCAAGTGCGAGAGAAGGCGCGGGCCATCGCTTTAATACACCGCCGTTACTTTTAATATACTAATCACGCCGTAACGCATCTTGCCGGTCGGTCAGGCAAGCCGGGCCGGTTGGCCGGGGCGAATTTCGCCCCGGGGCGGAATTCCACGTCGGGGAGTAATTTCCCCGTGCGCCGATATTTTACGCGCGTGCCCAGGGCCAAGATTGGCTCGATTCCCTCCCCCCTTTCCCCCGAAGCCGCCCCTCAACCAGCCCCGGTACCCTCCTTTTTTTCGCTGCTTCCGTCTCGCTCTGCCCTATGGCAGATTCGAGGCTCGGTCCTCCTCGCACGGTCCTTTAGGACTCGCTTCCCCGGCGAGCACCGGCGCATAGCCACCGTCTTAAGTACCCGTAAAAGAGACGCTCGCTCGTGGAATTCTTAAGGCCTCGGCGCCATCCTTTTCCGTGCTGTTACAATGCAAAATGGCGATAGCGAAAACCCGAGGAGAAGTCGGAGTACATCGACGAACCGGCAAAGGAATCACCATTCAATGGCAACGCAAGAGGCTGGCCAAAAAAACCTCGTGGTAATCCCGTACCGTCGAAAACTTACAATGTGCCCTAGTTTTACCTCGTAGCGCAGAGTCGGATTAAATAAATTTCATGAAATTTCCATACATCCTTCTGAAATTACATTCTTTGTTAATAGGTTTTGAAGCGGCTATTTCAAGAGAAGAGAATACGGATTTACCTACAAGGCTACAGTTATTCGTGCTGACTTAATAAGTTACAAGGCTACAGTTATTCGTGCTGACTTAATAAAAAAGATGCTAAATGTGACTGAAATGTAATTATTTAATGACTTTAGTGAAAGGCAGTTTTCATTGAGATCAATTGAATCTCTTCATTAACATCGATCTAAGTGAGCCGAGTATAAATTGTCTCCTTGCGACGTTTTTATAGGTTCATCAATTAAACTGACTGCCAGATAAACGTATAATGGATGCTTGAATCCCTTTTACTTCTTATATGCACATAGTAGCCGTGAGAGTTTTACAAGTTCCTTTCAGCAACGATTTGCTGAGCTTTGACAACGAGTATTGATTTTGAAAATACTCTTGGAAATGAGAATAGCATTTTTCGCTTTAACGGAAGCTTTAACGGAGTTCTGTTCGACTTTCCACTCGCGGCGTATGTACGATGGAAATGTAGGATTAATTCTCCGGCGGAAGTTCCTGACGTTTCGAACGTTCTAACTGTAGAGAAGCGTTTAAAGTATTATATCCGCGAGGTGGCCGACGTTTGAACGTCGAGAGACCGCGGAATATCGAACTGCGCAAGATTCACCCGAGTGTCACACGTACATGTAGAGTCGAGGAAAGTTATTACCCAAACTCTCTCCCTGTCTCCTTTCCCCCCTATCGAACCAGCGAAAAATAAAGGTTCCTTCGACAAAAGTTCTCTTACCGATATATTTCACTTTCTCAGGAGAAAATTTAACGGTATGAAAAGGGCAGCAGTTAGCGTCGAAGTTGCATTCCTTTTCAATATTTTCTCTGACGATGAAAATCTCGGCTTATTAATGACGTCCTCGTTTATGCGATATTTTATTTGTACCGTATAGTAAAATATTAAACGCGCCACGCCTTTTGCCACGCTCCGAAATGCAAACCTGTTTTAAATCTGAACCTGCTTTCATTTCAGATTCGCGCCACGATGAAACGTGAAACTCTGATTTCTCCTGCCCGAATATCGCAGCGGGTTTTTAAGGAGTGAATAGCGTTCGCGACAACGTAATGAAAATCCCGAGGAGGAGGGGCGCGCGGAAACACGAGACGCCACGGTATTTCCGTGAAAATAGAGGAAGCGTCCACCGCTGTTGCCCCGCGTCAAGACATTGCATTAAGAGACGCCGATTAATGCCGGGAATGTTAAAGAAGCACGGTTAACGAGATTAGATCGTATTACCGTAATACAGGCAAACGTAAAAGAAATTCTACGTCAATGGCCTCGAATTAATTTACACCAAGTCGTATCAGCGTTTACTTCGACCATGTATTACCATTTTTTTCGGGACGATTCCTGTTTATCTGGTTTGTCTCTTGTACGAGTTTATAGCGTTTCGAATCGTCGCGTTTTACACTACTATTCACGGAAAAACGTGGAAGCGCGCTCGCGGATCACAGACGTACGTAACTCGTTAAGAAGAAAGACCGGCACGTAATTCCCAGCCGGGGAACACGAGGGGTTCTAGTGACACCTGCGCGAGTACCGCTCGCGAAGGGCGATTACGAGCACGCTGATTCCGAGAAAACATTGCGGCGAACGTTGAACATCCTGACGCAAGTAACGCGTCCCACTCCAGGCTGAATCGTGGAATTCTTCTGACTTATTCTCCTCGTCGAGTCGCATCATTTTCCCGCGGTCAGAGCATCGCGATTGGGGCATTACTTTTTATCCCAAGTCCGAGAAACTTTATATAGATCGCAAAGGGCACGGGAAACCGCTTAATATTAGGGATCTATCGGCAATTCCACTTGCAGCGATGTGCAGAACGCGACGGATTTCGCCGCCTATGCCGCGCCGTAGCAATATATTTCGGTGAATCGATGTCTCGAATAACAAGCACGATGACCCCCTAAAACGAGGACGGGATTGACCAGAATCTAGGAAGGCAGATATGCCAAGATCTCGGGCCCGGGGACACCTGGATTGCGCGAATACCTCGGCAGTTTGAGCTATCTGTCTCTAGAATTGTGCCCGCTTACCCGTTTAATCGATCTGAATCGCAGTGCGCGTGGCTACGCCGTCGTGCATTAACTCTGACGAGGAATGGAATCCGTGGGGATATATTACGGCCTAAATATCGCTAACTGCCTGCTAGCAACAGAGATTTAACGGCACGGAAAGACACGTGAAAAAGATTCACAGCCGTGTAATGTAAATTGTGGGAACGAGGGCACGGAGCAATGTGCGCAAGATTAATGTTGATTATTCGATTCCTGAACCGTTCTCACATGGTATCGATTCACTTAAAATGGGGTGACCTCCGATGGGACAGAGACTTATCGCGGGTTCATCCACGAAAAAGTCTTACCCACTTAACGCTGTAAGAATTGGCTAGAATTTTTCCCGGCTAAGAAACCCACCTCTTTTCCTTTGTTTTTCTCTCCCTTTGTAATGGCCTAGCTGCGACGAAGAGGGGCGGAATGAAAGCCAAATTAAAAACTATAAATCAGACCGAGGGACCACGCCGAGGACGGCGAACGCAGTTTAAAAGGACAAATAAACAAATTGAAAAAGACAAGAATTATACGTGAAGTAAGTAAGTTAAAAGAAATGGTGAAATGCGTCGAAAAAGTCAAAGTGCAGAAAGAGGGTTAAAAGAGGAAGAATGCAAAAAAAGGGGGAAGATGTAACAACCCATGTATAACGTAGTCGTGAGACACTCAATACTATCTCAAGACTTAACGTACAATTCCACAATGCAAATTCTCTGGACAGAAATGAAAAAAGTACAGTAAAAAAAGAAATGCAGGAAGATGAAGCAAACGCCACGGGGTAAACTATTAGATAGAAATATAGACTCGAACGTCCTTACACCTGCATCCTTCGGTCGCTTCTGTTTTTCTCCTACTTCCGCTTGTGAGAAACTCAGGGTCTACGTCCGTAGTACATCGAATCACCATTTCAGTGTACTGTTCGTACTTTCACAAATACACTGAACTTACCGATGTATGGTAATTGGAAAACATAGTGACATTCAACAAGTTTAGCAACATAAAAGATTACATTAATCTTTCCTTTCATTGCGTATGAATAACAGAGCTGCAATATTATATTCTTTATTGCCTGTGTTTGTGTGAATTGTTATAAACCCAGTCTACTTTTTTCTCGTCCGGTCTTGTTTTTCGTCGTAATTCTCTGCGTCTTCTTTCTTTGACTGCGCCTTTTTACACAAAGACTCGTGTGTGTGTGTGTGTGTGTTCATTTCCGTTGCATTTCCACGTCGCGCGTCGCCCGTTCGGTTCGCCAGCCGGTACTTTGCGCGAGTTAAGCCACTTTTGCAATCAACGGCTCAATTACTATAGTCCGAAGGACCGTGCGGTCGATCCGCGGAGCCCGTAGTAACGCGTGGAGAGGCCAGGGAGAAGGGGCAGGGGTGAAGAAGCACCCGGAAACGAGGTCAGCAGCTGCCCGTAGAAATCACACACCTTTCGGCCGTAAAAGCCCTCCACCGGCGTATCTCCGGAGCACTTACAATGTCGACTTTTCGCGTATTATCCGCGAAATGAGGGCCATTCGACGAACCAAAGTCTTTTCATAGCCGGAAGAAGAAGCGCTCCGCTTAATCGGCTTCATAACTCACGAAAAGCCAAGTCGAACGAGCGGTAATTAAAGCAGAAAAATTTCAATGGCAGTCCTCGCGCTTCTAACAGAGTACCGCCTTTTCGTAAAATCCTATAGAACGTCGGCTTCCTGATTTGCCACTAATGCTAAGTGGATGAGTTTTCATGTGAATCCGGGTCGCCGCACTTCTGTACCGTAAGAATGTAAATTGGGCCAACGTTGTCGTAATTTTCAGTCACTCGTATCGTCTTCACCGAGCGTCACACTGCGCCACGAACGAAGGACTGCTCTCCGTCGTGCCCCTAGCAGGTGGAGTAATATATCGCATCGGTCTGGCATTAATCACCTTTATTAGGTTATTATAATACCTAGCCGACTGGCTGTTGGTTAAGGCGCAATTTATCACGTGAACGGTGCATATTTAACGGTGAGCGCCACTCTTCGTTGGCTATCATTCACGCTCGGCAATCTTGCTGAGCTTCCAGAGAAGAAAGAGCCGGCTCTTGGAGCAAGGTCGAATAAATGACGAGGGGGGTTAAAAGGGGGATGACCGGATGAAAGAAAAAGATGCAAGACAAAACGCCGAGAAAAGGAGAAAGGTCTTCGATACTTTCCTGAAAAAATCCTCGAGTACGAACGCGAGACAGAGAGAAGGCATGCAGAAGGGAATCTATGCAGATCGCAGTGTTGAATAATCGAAGGAAAGGCAGGATTATTTCCTTACGGGTGAGGAAGGGTCAGGAAATTGCCGATAAAGGACGACCAGGGCAACGTAGGGGAAGGAAGGGAAGGGAGGATGCAGCGTGCATGCACCTTGGATTACAGGACTACCACGAGACGCGGTTATATCGCTACCGCGATCTGCCTTATTGCCGACTGTACAGGGCGAGTGCATCGCCACGGTTGGCAGAAGCAGCCAGTCCTGCCGTTCTTTCCCCTTTTCCTGTCGCCGCCGCCGCCGCCTCCTCCGGTTCGCTTTTTTTTCTTCGCCCTTATTTTTCGCCGAGGCGCGAGCGCGTTACCTCGATCAACTATCAATTACCGGCTCTTCCGGCTATCGTCGGCGAGCTCGCGTGTACCGCGACGTTGCGAGAACTCGGCCCGCCGGGAATGCGCCTCTAAGTGAACGACCATTCCCCGTCGTTAGAAACCCCGTCCCCTTCTTCCCCGTCTATCGCTTTCCTTTTCTTAACTCCTCGTCCGAGCGTTCCTGTCGATCCTCTCCTCCCCCCTCTTCCCCGTTCTCGAGCCTCCTACCCTTTGCCGCGTACAAATTTTTCTGTCTCTTCAGCGACCGGAGGTGCAGGCATGCGCGATTTCCTTGCGGAGATGACGACGATTCCTGTAATTTCATCGGCGCCCCCCGAGTGAAAAATGACGCGGCGTTATTATTGCCACTCGATGCCTGACCAACGCGACAGAAATTAGTCGTCGAGTTACGTCGACGAATTAAGTATTCGTACTATCACGGTTTCCAACGGTATGTGTGAAGCGTGAGACATTATAAGGGGGGAAGTCAAATTTTACGTGCACTGTTTCGAGAAAATATTTGTCTTTTTCACATCGATCTTTCTCCTTTCTCCCGCATCGTCTTGCTCGACCTGTATCAATTACACCGTGACAAAACATCAGGCAACGTAAAATGTGCCTACAAGTGCTCGGTGATTTCATCGTCGCTTATAACGGCCAGTAATTAGAACTTTGTCTGCCAGACAGCCGAGCAAGAATCTCTAAGGACGCAGTCACCTTGATCTGTTTGGTATGCGCGCAAAGTAACTGTCGAGAAATCGACTATCGATCGTTCGCACGTACTACGGTCCTTTCCTGATCCCCTTTTCGCCTTTTCATACTTGGTTCACTTTTCATCGAGTTTCCTAAACCGTGGAATTTCCAGCGTTCGTAGGATCAATCTCGCAAAAAATGTTGAGGTTCATTTTTGATATACCGTTCGACATTACTTCATGAAATTTTGTTCTTCAGGCATTGTATTTTTGGGTAAACGCGTATTGCCTGAATACGAGAACGTTTGGTGAACGAATCCGCGGATTGAATAACGATCGTGTTGACACTGATGGTGTCGCGCGAGATCGAGCGTGATTTCCGGTGCAGACGGCCAACGCAACGGCGCATTCTACAAAGTTTTTCTCTTCGGCGCTGTCGGCTGGCCAAGCTCGCACGTCCTGCATCGTTAAGCGAGAAAGAGAAAGGCCTTGGTTAGCCTTCCTCGGCGGAAATGCTGCTTGCTCGATGGATAAGGCATTCGACGGATTCTCCGAGAGTGACGGAAGACGCGCAATCGGGAAGGTCAAATGTACCGGAAATGACGAGTTTATCTGTGTTAACTCGTCAGAGGAACGGCGCGTGTGGATAATAGATATCTGCAGAACCGTTGTCCAAACTTGGAAACTCCGGGACGGATACGAAAGTCTCGTCGGTTCCGGTAAAGGCCTTACGCAAGTAATATCGCCCCGATGTCATTTTTTCACAGTTCTCTTTCTTCTAACTATTCGATGAAATTCAACATTTTTTGCCCTACCTACGCGGCGTATCTGTTTCGAATTGGATCGGGTCTAAGTTTTTCTTGTCGACATTGGTGCAACGACAATGGGCCTGGGACTCCTGCGACGCTGTTGTTAAGACCCTCGAGAGAAGTAGGGTGATGAAGGTAGAGGAAAAGCGAGACGTATGTACGTGGACCGTTCCGACCGCCGAGAGGTCCTTTGCCTATCGAGACGATAGCGATTCCCGGCAGGAGGTAACGTAATTTATCGCACGGCTTGCCCTTAAATCTTAATGGGATTCGATTAAAGCCGACATTTCCTGGCGACAACGGGGGGAAGACCCCGTTACAGTCGCTAGCTTCTCCGTTTTCAGCTCCCTTTCGCCTCGTCTAGTCTAATATCTTCTCGCTTTGCATCTTCCCTGCTTCGCTTCCTCCGCTTTGATTTTCTCCAAACTTTTCTCTTATCATCGCCTGCACTTTCCTTACCGCGATTCCTTACCTTTCACCTTCTCGCCTCTTTCTTTTTTTTACTAATCCCACGCTGGCTTCATAGTCGCTGGACTTCTTATTTTCACTTCTTATCTTGCCCAATTGCCTAACCCGCTTTTTCCTTCGCACATCCGTTAGTCGGAGCTGGAGCAACTTTCGTCAGGTTTAACGATACCATGATTTTGACTGTCTCAATGGGCCACTGAGAACGGGGATAATCGTTTCCCCTGGGGAAATTTCACAGCGCCTCGATAATATTTGTCCCCGTGAGTGCCGGAATTTACGGAAACGTTTGGCTTTATCGTCGCGTCGGCGGTACGCCTCTGTCGCGGAAACAACACGCGCGGTCAGCAGAAACGATTCTCGTGCTAATTTGATCGCACGGCTGAACGTGACCGGCAGCCGCGCCGAACTACGGCAACGCGATTTCCACGAAATCTTGGGAAACCAACTTTTTCCCCCTGCCCACCCCCCCCCCCCCACGGTCGAGAGGTACCGGGAGATTTTCGCGGATTCGATCGAGCCGGGCGGAGACATAGAGGTACTTTTTCGCCTCCTTGTTTGTCGTTTGCGCGCCTCGAAGGACAGGTCACACACACTGTAGAACAGTTAGATCGCGAAACTCTCGAGACGATACTTGGCGAAATTGCAGAATCTTTTTGCCGGTTGCCCCGGAGTTTCTGCTGGCATGGCAGAAGAGGACTTTCACGGTAGTACGGAGTTCAGATGTGCCACATTACGATCAATTTGTACTTCCGAATTTCCAAAATAGTGCAACATAATAAGACTAGCTGCACACATCGACGCGGTCTACGGGGAATAATCCTAATCCACGATGCCCCGCGGTTTAATGAAAACGTACAAAAAAATGGCAGGAGAGATTCCAATGGTATCAGCGACATCCACCAATCAGGGGATCGCCCCACTTGCCGGGTTTCTTGGCAGAACGAACGAGCGTGATAGATAACCGAGATAGTTCCGCTGGGAACGTCGTCGATGAAGGACGATGGATGCACGTACGGGCAACGGCGCAACCGGTCTTCCCCCATCTCCCTCTCTGTCCTTCGCGGAAGACAGGACCGCTGTAAAACTCGTGGAAATGAATGACCTCCGCTGCGGACTGTCAGCCGATCGTTGGATAGCAATCGCCCGGAATTTAAGGGAGAGGTATACGAAGGCCCGAAGAAATGGCTTGTACGAAGCAAATGTCATTTTTCTGGCAAAACTCGGAGCTTATTGGTCTATTTCGTTTCCCATTTCACCGGGAGTATTCTTGGCTCGCCGGTTTCGGGATAATCAGTAGGTAAAGACGCTGGGTGGGTGTGTGTAGGTTCACGTTCGTCATTCATGTTTGTGTAGGAGTGAGCGAGAGCATCGAAATCTGGGGGGGGGAGATTTCTTGATTGGCTGCACTCCCAGAGGATAGGGGCATGGGGCCAGAGGTATCGCCGTAGGAACAGCAGCTTCGTACACGATGTTGAAGGCTTCCCCCCCCCCCCTCCCCCGTAGCTCTTTTCATCCTGACGGCGATATACTACGTCCCGTTTGTACGTTCCACCCGAAAGCTTCTCGCCGGTAGCTTCCAAATAAGACACGTACAAGACGCTCCAATTTCAGCTGACACCTGCGCTTCGCGCCTGCCCTGAAACATTTCCAGCACCCAGTCCCCCTTCCCTTCCGTGCTTCGCACCCGTATATACCGGCTTATCATTTCTTGCTTCATCCGCTCATGAATTCTTCCTTCCATCCACACCCTTATTTTTCCCCTAATTTCTCAATTGCCGCTCGAAAAAGTGGCCCTTAAATTCCCTATCCAGCTAACAAAAACAGGGTCCAATTGAAGAAATTCTCTGGCTTATTACAAAAATCTGCAATTATATATCAAAGTCTTCCTCTCTCTCTCTCTCTCTCTATCTCTGTCTTTCTCACTTGCCCGTTTTTGTGTGTATATTTCATTGTGCCTTTTCCATTCTTTGCTTACATAGGCCTCTTTGGTTTTCAGCGGCGGGGAAGAGCGTCGACAGCGACATAACCAACACCAGGTTGGACAGACAGGTACACACACCAGTGTACGTAGCTCGTATTTTATACATCCATGGATATAGGTACATGGATGGGGCTATGTAATACATATATGGCGTAGGGGCTTGATCGCGCTAGGATTTAACGACCGTCGGCGGCACCGGAGACCTTTAATTCCGACAATCACGCTGGCACGTCTCTATCTTCTTCGACCGAGCCAGGTGAAAGGTTTGTTTGCCGGATACCTGGATCTAAAGGGGGGATATCGACGAGACGGAGGGGAAAAGAGTGTTCGGTTATCCACAGCAGGCAGATTCCTCCGAGTTCTGCCGAGAATGGCGAAAGTGAGAGGAAAATCCAATGACCCGCGCATTACTCGTCTCTCCTCGACCGTGTCTGCGCGTATCATCTCTCCTCGTCGCTCGTTACCACTCGTTACTCCGAATAAAATATTACCCCCCCGCGAAAAGGAAAAGTTCAGTAACCACGATGAACGAAAAACAGGCCAAAAAGTTTGAACGCTAGCGAAGGGCGATCGATGGGCAGGGGACAGGGTTCATATTTGCAATATCATCAAATATTCGGTGAAAATACTTTGATGCTCGATACACTGGCCACTGTAAACGAATAATGTAACGCGGTCCGCCCTTAAAATGAGTGAGGCTTGCCCGATAGCGTCATGTAAATCGTCCTATCTGTCGCCATCAGAAAATACATGGGCGATGGTATCGGGTGCGGGCCGATAAATGTGCAGGGCGAATTCTATTTCGCAAGTATTTCAAGCTCGAGTGTGTATATCTGCGCCGCGGCCGGCCCATGTATCCCGGCAACGGACCAATTTTAATCAGATCTCGCGGAAACGTCATTCGCCTGCCGTCGGCAGAGCGATTTTAACGGATGCAATGGGCCCTGCACGTGCGCGGATAAAGTGCAGCGAAAATTCGATTCGCGGTCTCGCGCGAGATTCGTTGATTTGCAATTCGTTTGACGTGCTCTCGACATTAGCGCATGGTCTAACCGCTCTTTTACATACCGCCGCGCGTTCAAAGAAGGTCCATTCGATGATTTGCGGCCGAATAACACTGGATTTACTCAACATACCTGCAACAAAAATGTTAAACAATCCTTAGTTTCCTGTATATCTTCTTTCATTCTCTATTACGTTATATCGTTGCATTATCTTAAACAATGATCTAGGAAGAATGTTGCCTATCGTAGCTATGAAACAACGTGGTGTGAATTTCGGGGAATTTCAGCTACCAAAAGGGCCAGGAAGATCCCGTGTACCTGGGAACGTGAGGTGCGTTAGGGAATTTCAGGCTGAGTAAATTCTTCGGATTCCGTGTGCTGCAACTTGCGGTAGTTACTACGGCATCGACATTCGCGCACATGTAAGGGAAACCCGATCACACGGATGTCGCCGTTACACAATGTACGAATCCGTGCGTTACATCGAAACGCGTATAGACGCGCGACATATCGAGTGCTTGTGGACGATGCAGCTGCAGGGCGGAGGCAGGTGGGTCGCAGGGACACGGGGAGACAATAATGGAGCGGGCCAGAGTCATCGTTAATTAGCGATCCTCGGCATGGCAACGAGCCGTGTGCATCGGCTGGGGACGTCTACGTGTACCCGTATTCCTGACTTCTAGGAGCTTGTGCGTACGAGCCCGTGCAAACGCGTCGAAATGCGTGTCACTGTGGCGCAAAGTCGGCTGTATGTGTGCCAGCGGAGAGACGAGATTCACGAGAAACGGCCGTTCGTTCAGCGCGAAGCTATTCCCTGTACGCTCGTGCGCGTAAACTCAGCCTTCGGCAACTTCCAAGGACCCACGTACTCCGCTCTGCTCGTCGGTAATTAAAACTTAGGTGTTAGCGGGCGTAAGTCTTGCAGCCGGGGACAAAGCCCCGAGTACAGGTGTTAACGAGCATTTACCAGCGTAAATAAGTTTTTACATATGGCATGCTTCCGTGTAAGTCGCCGTGCAACAGACACGCAAGATCGTCGAGTGTTGCGCCCCGAGTGCCCCCCCCTGAACAATGCGGGAACCGAGTCAATGGGGTTTTTTTTTCTCTCGAACGATGATTGCAGGGCCACGTCCTACGCCGCTCGCTCTATTTTCAATGCGCATTCAACTGGGCACATGTATATTAACAACGCCCCGTGTGTACGTCCCAGTCTTTGTTCCACGGCTCTATTAACATACGAGATTATACCCCCCTCTCCCTAATTAACGTGCAATGAGAAAGAAACCGACAACGTGGATCCGCGCTGTGCGAATTAACGTGCGGCAAGTACGCAGAGACAGGCGAAGCGGGAATTTGCTCGAATGCATACCATCGGAAGAATGTGCATCGGTTTAAATCAATACTAACTACTCGTCAAACGAGCATATGTAGATGGTAAAAAGAGAAATCGATAAGTGAGTAATCCGGAAATTTTTCGTGTAAAAAGTAGAAACCACAGCTTGGTATTATTCTGTATTTTGTGAAAGTTTTTTGCTATTTGACGGACGATTTATCGGCGCAGGGGAACAATTTATACAGACTCAGGGGTTCACAGATGGTGTAACAACGGGGGACGGGGAGCAGAGACGGAAGTTGTTAGGAAGTGACTCGTGAGAACGCGTGACAGAATGCACGAAAACTCAAGGGGAGATGACACGTGCCAATGTACGAACGTAGCTATACAACCATGCATCACTACATTACATGAAGTTCGAACTGTCTAAAAAAGAAGTCAGTAGAATAGGATCAATGAAACTGCAGAATCTGAAATTCATTGATTTATTTAATGATTTAGTGGGATAAGCGGCACGTGGAGTATATCGGATAAACTGTTTACAAACGAGCGACAAGGAAGAGGAGGAGAAAGAAGGATTAATAAATGAATGCAAATGACGGAAATTATGGAATCACGTGAGGGCTATAGATTGGCGCGCAGTGCGGAAACCAACACAGACTCACGGTTCGTTGTTCCATACGTGTACTTAGAGAGATGCATTGCAGTTGCGCGCACGCGTGACGTTTCGAGAGAGGAGCTGGTTCGATGGCACGTGACGCATTGATAACAGGACCTAATGTGCCGAGACGCGTGTGGGTCGCGACGATTTCGCGCGAGAGCAAGGGAGAGAGAGAGAGAGAAAGAGAGAGCCAGAGAGACTCGGGAATGGCAGGTACGTGCGAGCTAGGAATCGTTTTCGTTGACCCAATGAATCGTGTTCCGGGCGAAGGGCCATATTTTATAGGACCGGCAATAATGCAGCCCGGATGGGACGTTATAGGCCCAGTCATTGTACTCTCGGCGCCGTGCAGCCAATAACCGTTCGTCCAAGCGATAGTCGACGGACGACGTTCCATCTTGACCTTCGCTGATCGCGGACGCGCTGTGATCCCGGTAAATCGTGAGAAAAAACATCCAATAGGGATCTAACGAGTCTCTTTCCGACAGGGATACGGAATTTCCTCTGACCCGATTAAAGGTCATCGCTGCGGATGGGGAATGCTTTGTTTCGCGCCGGGCAAAGCATGGGTCAGCTTGAATGGGCAGAAACTCTTTTCGCTGTGTAATAACGATGTAATTGACGGCGCTACGTGGAGATTCCCGAATCGCACGCGCCGCCGAGCAAAGACGGAGAAAACGAACGGAAGAGGTTTGCGCATCGGTACAATTTACCGGTCGCTCGAGAAGGACTCCGAGGGGGCGACGTATTATCTCGTTCGCGGACAACAATGGGCTTTGTTTGCAAAAAGTTTTGAAGCGCGGAATCAAACCAAACGACCACCTACTTCTCGCGTCGGCTGGTCGATGGCTCAAAGCCTCGGACGGCCGGGACAGCCGGAGGAATGGAGGGATAGAGAAGGGGAACGAGGGAGCGGTAGTCGGCGGAAGGACAGATGGACGGGGAGAAAAATCAAAGAAACGAGACCGAACGGAGGAAGGGGCAGAGGGAAAAGGATGAAACAAAACGGAGACCGATATCCCGTACTTCTCTGCCTGGAAAGTTCACGTGAAGGTAATCGTCGGCCGACGGGCCGCACAAAAGAGTGGAAAAGGGTAAAAAGCGCCGGCAGATCGGGTATACAGATAGATAGCTTTATTATATTCAAAGAGCAATCTCCATTGTGAGTCCAGCGCCGATCAGTGGAAAAATGTTGAAGTCGGTAGACAGGGTATTGTGCGGAACGAGTTAGCGGGATAAACGTTATTCATGGTATAACCTGTCTGACAAGGAGCTAACGGTTTGCGTAATATGCCAGTTAGAAGTCTAATCTAACGAAAGATAGTACGAAACAGAATTAGACCGACACAAAAATGTATCCTCTAGGGAACAAATAATAGAGTGATAGGCAAAGCAGATCAAATACAAATGTACTTAAATCCTCATTCTATGATTCTATTTACATATTTCATTTTTCAATAAAATTTGATCAATGAGGTGTTCTAGTAAAACCATGGATTGGCAGGAAAATATCATAATACTATTGCCCCCGTTCCATGAATCAGAATAAGGCATTTTTGCGCTGGATTTCTCTTGGCCGTAAGAACCATTACAACCGCTGTCCAACGTTCCTGATTCAACGGGCAACTGAAAAAGGAGTCCGAGGAAGCTGGTCCGCTCTTGGCGGGATTCCGGGAGGACCATATGCTATACGAGCCTACATAGACTGAGAGCCATTGCACTCGAAATCGGAGTCCGAGGTGTCCTTTAAATAGCTTCTATTCATAGGAAAGTCCGACCGGCGAGCTGAATGAACGCTCTAGACGCCAGAATCGCGTTCTTCTGTCTCTGTCACTCCTCTCTCGACTCTCCTCACGTTCTACTCTTCCTATTCGACCCTCTGTCGTCTGCATCTATTTGGTCCCTTCTTCGGACCAATTATTTCCATCGTACTTCACTATTTACACACTCCTTCCCCCCGTTCCTCTCTACTGAGAGAAATAAAATTTGCTCGCAGCAAAGAAGATCTATTATATTTCCAAGAGAACCTGCTAGCAATTCTCTCTTGTACTGAACAAAGCCTTGGATTTAAGGCAATATCATTTTTACCGAATTTTCTAAATTTTTACTTCCGGGAAGAAAGGTCAAGCATTGTGTATTGTCAACGGCACTTCTTTAGTTGGGTAGCCGTTATTTATACATTCTGGCTCCATGCAGTTACTCTTTGTGTATCTATCACCTGCGCTAGTTTGTTCTGTAATCTATTCCACTGCGTTTCTCCTTTTGCGCTTTTTACGACGCTCCGGCGAATTCCCTGGACGCACAGCGAGTTACACGGGCAAGCGTATACGACACTAACACATTCGTAGTTATATATAAATATCGGCGAGCTACCTGTCTCTTTAATTCTGCTTTCTGAAGCGACCGTTCACGTTAATGCGAACCGTTTCATAGATCAGCTAGACGAGTCTCGACAAATACCCGGAGAAACTTTATAAGAGGACCATAAAAGAGTAGCTACTAACAGCGCGTAATAAAATAGCAACGACATTGGTGACAGATTCAGGAATGCAAAGACCCAAAAACAGTTAATAGAACAAATCTACGACAATCAATATCACTCATCAAAAATTTCGGTAGGAAAAATATGTGCGATGTGGACGACCGGGAAATATCCAAGGAAAGTGTACGTAAAAATTCCAAGGACGTTCGAGCGATGGAGTGGGAAAAATTCGCAGAAAGTTCATAAGAGAGATGATTCGGGGGGGGGGGGGTAAAATGGCGAGGAAAGGGGAATGCGGGAGATCGAACAGGGCGGAAAAAGTGCAGATGCAGTGTGGTGCATTGAAAGGTCCCTTTCTGTAGCATCCTTGTCAGGGACGGCGTTGTTGCTGGCACGTCTTCCTGGCATGCACGATAATAACCCTGGCCCCGGTAATAGGAGCGTCGCGCCATTTTCCTATATTTGCCGGATATTGCGACTCCAGCTCGTACGTATTGTGCCCGACGTAAACGTCTACGGCTCAATCTGCTCGAGAGAAGAGAGCGCGTGGTCGGTGAGACTCTAGAGAAGCGGGAGGAGGGGGGGGGGGTACGAAGATGGTGAGTCGGAAGAGCCGTCGTCGTGTTCTTTGATCGGTATCACTGTCACCGGCTGATAAGGGGACTCTCTCTCCAGTTTCCGTCTGTCGATCACGTGAATCCTACGTCCAATTATCTGACTCGACGTCACGACGGAAAACCGAACGGAGACGTCGCTGCGCGAGGAACGTATATGGCCCCCCTCGCCCACCCCCCCGAAATTCTTCGAACGCGTTCGACATCGGCGAGGAGTACAAATCCGACAGAAATTTCTGACCGTGCGTGAGAGTAATCCGGGGCAGGCGCATGACTGAAGGTTCGCGTACCGACGTGTTTTCTCGGGGAATCCAGCGATCGCGCAAGTAGAAGAAGAAGAAGAAGAAGAAGACGACGTCCTCTGTGCTTTCGGGAATCGGGCAAAGAGGCGAAATTTAAAAGCCGCGTGTACACGTAGTGCCTTAACAATGGCACGACGGAGCAACGTCCATCGATAACGGTAATGGAGTCTGCGCTCACTTCCCTCCAAGGACGTGTATGTGTGTGTATGCACCACTCCTCCACGGTATCGACGTTATCGAGAGAAACGGACGAGGGCGGAGTTAGCGGGTAACGTCTGCATGCCGGCAGATACCGATCTTCCGTTGCCGATCGTGTAACGATCTTCGCCTCGTTTCCTCGTCGTCCTTGCATGAAATCACACAGATAAGCTTGCCTCTTTACCGCGCGATTGGTCCATTCCTCCCCCGATCGGTTAACAGCTTATTCGTCGGCGAATCCGTGAAAGGGATTGCCCTGCGTCCCGTCCAAGTGCAATCTCGTTATTTCCTACGGTGAGTTAGTCGGTTAAAAATACGGACACTCCGGAGCGAGTACAACGAGAATTTAAGAAGCATGTTGTTAAAAATAGAAATTATTTATCGGACATCTTGTCGAGTGGAGTGCATACCATTCCTGCGTTTAGATTGGGAATGGGTTTATGAACTTCCTATGGAACATATCTGCACTGTAAGTAGTCTTGAGCGTTGGAAAGAGGTTCCCTCAAAGCCGTTCCGTGGAACGGTTCCAAATTCGATAAGGATCCCTCAAACGTTGCGGTAGCGACGCCCGTCCAAACGCATTTTGCTAAAAGAGCAGGACGCAAAGCCGGGATAGTGCGATTTATCGTCCTCCGCGTGTGGTCCCGTTCGTAAGCATCTATGAACATCCGAATTTTCAGGGAAACTCGGCGGCGAGTCACGCACGGAAAACACGCCTTGGAACGGCGTTTAAAATTCTCGCCTTAATTAGATCACGTTTCGCCGTATGGAAGCGGCCGGGGAAATTGTGCATCGATAAATGCAAATCACAGTGGGGGGGGGACGGATTCCGCGAAAGGGAAAAAGAGGTGCGCGGAGAGTGCGATTCAAGTGAAACATGAAAACGAGAAGTGACGAGAAGCGAGAGGGAAAGCCGGAGAGAGTACGGAAGGGGGGGTACGGAAGGAGGACAGTGCGGACCGTCATATTGACGTACATGCATTTCGGTCTCGGTGCATATTTGTAATGCAAATCTTCAGGTCGGCCTCGCAGCCGCAGATAGAAAGGCCGTCCTCCCTCGTGATATACACGCCGATGACAAATAACCAGGAGAGGAGAGTCGGGTTTGTACGGTGCATTTCGCTCTCGGTATTACGGGTCTGCCATACAGAGATAGACGAAAGGAGAAACAGGGACAGAGAGGAGGAGAATGAGAATGAGCCCATGCATTTCACGCCGGCAGTAAGGCTGTAGACCATTGGATTTCCTTCCGTTTTCCCTGAAAGTTCTGCCCACGTTGGAGCTTCGCTACGTATCACCAATGGCCATTGTTCATTACTTTCATTGAACGTACACAGGCACGATTTTGCTGCCAACGTTTTTCCTATTTTTCCTACGATGTCTTATTCCTACATTTAATTTCATTAAATATACTTCTTTAACCGTGGCGCAACGACCTATCACTGACTTTTGACCTTCGGTAAAATACACAAAAGAGAGAATCTCGTGCGATAGTATTTTAAAGCAATTATGAACTTAGGAATATGGATTCTGGTACAATAGAATTGAGGGTCGATGTTGACCACGTAGACCTCGTTTGTTGCTGTAAAGGGGAGCTATACGTGTGGCCCACAAGTGCGAGCGAGCGCGTCGTGCTGGAAAATGATTTACCTGTAGGCTAGGCGTTTTAAAATTGCCTAAAAGGCAGCTGCGCTCATTAAACGCATTGCGCCGCGTGAGTTGCCGGTAAGACCAAACAAGGGGAGCGCATTTTCCGTCGAGCACGGGCGATCGTCAAAGCCTTCGACGCCGTCGTCATCGTCATCAGCGTGAACCCTTCGAAAAGAAGGAGGACAGACGAGCCGGTTCGGCCGCGCGATCGCCTCGATGAGGCTTTTCTTTTATCTTTTCACCCTTTCTCTGTCCGCTTCCCGTGAAGCGTGGCTTTTCGTACACGAGCCCGGACGAGTCAAAGAAGCCGGATGAAAGTGGAGTGCAGAGAATACGACCGGAAGGGAAGAGGAAGGGATGAGTATCAAGGGACCGGCTAAAAACTAACGTCTAACCAGTATGGTGAAAAAGGGTTGGCTTTCGAGAGGAAGTGTATAAACAGAGGGCCGCTTTAAATACCGGCGGAAAATCAAAGGGGATAGAAGCGAGGACGAAAAAATCAAGGCAAAGTTAAAGGACGAGATAGGAGCTCGGCGGGGAGAGGAGTAGAGGAAAGGAACTCGAAAGAGAAGTACCAAAGAAAATGGAAAGAGACGGCCGGGGACAGGAGTACACAGAGAATCCCGTGTTCTGTGCCACGGATCTGCGTCCACTCGGTCACGGGACATTGTATACAAAGATGCCGACCCATGTGGCTCTGTTAATACGTCTCTGTAAACTCGGCGGTCCGTCAACCTTTCCCCCCTTGCCCTTCTTCTCATTGTCGCAGAGTCACTCGCCGTCTTTGTCTCTTTCTTTAACTTCTCACGTGTCATACTTGTCCCCCCAATCCTTTTCACGACACGCGACGAGCACAGACAGCTGCAGCACTGTCTTCCCGCTGCATACGTCCCGCGTCTAGTCGAGAATGGGTATTTTTACTTAATACGAGCCTACAGCGCCGATATGTTGATGCGGTAAATCGATTCTCTCTTGATACGGTCAAGTGGTCAGTAAAGGCGTGGGGTCGTAGGGTGAAACACCCTCTGGCGAACCTACCCGTGCTAGATGTCCCAAGATACTGCGATAAAAATGTAATTTCCGGTACAGTGGTGGATCGATATGTTAACGAACTCTGGCAGAGGTGAAAAAAGATTCCGCAAGGGAATCAACGTGAAATCGCACGAAGAAATTTCATTATGATTCGTTAACGCTTCCGAGGTGATTTCATGATTGACGGCGTTTCGCGAATTGGGAACGATTTCCAAATTTACTCGAGCACCGTTTAATCAAAAGTAGACGGTTCTCAAAGTTTTTCTGTTGTTTTGTCTGTCCGGATTTCGTATCAGTTTCACGCGCGATGACTGCCTGCAGAAACGAACGTATTTCCTCGGGTTTTTCTTGGCGCTCGGGCTTCTTGCCTCAAGGAGATCGATGCGTACGTGCTCCAGATGTTGGAACAAGGTGCTATCGATTTCACGCGGACCACAGAGCCGGCGACGTCGGGCAAGAAACCGCTGAGTATACATTCGCCAAAGCACGCCGCGAACCCGCGAAATTCCCTGCGAGAATTAATCGTCCCGCCGCCGTATGGCGATTTACATTGCTTCTTCGCCGGCGCAAACTTTTCAAAGCTCCATTACGATTTACTGAGCTTCGTATCGACTGGAAATTTTCCTTAGCCGGGTGAACCGAGTTCACACTTCCGCGTGGTCCCCATCGAAATCCTCAACACAGCAATTCTCGGGCATAGCGCAAATTCCAGGCGGTCAATTCGACGATGGGTAAGGACAGCTGGACCTGATTTCAGTCCTGCGAGAGCATAGTTGAAGATGCCCCGCGCGAGCCATGTGGACCGAGGTTGGAGGTCCTGAAACAAGGACAGAGGAGAAAAGGAAGGAGAGAGAAGGATCGGCTCAAAGAGACGATCTAAACGATTGGAAACGACCGGGACAAGGAGGACGGAGACGGAGAGGAGAGACAAAGAGACGGTGAAAAGTGGGAAGTGCGACGAGGATGAAAGGATGATTGGAATAACAGAGGGACTCTTGTGGACCTTTTTTGGCTCGAAAGAAGCAGCCAGAGTGGCTGGTGGACGTTAAAAGCCCGTCGGTCGGCGGTTCCCATCGCGGACGTCGATCCTTACTCGGCCGGGAAACCGCCGACTCATCGAGGCCCAATAATCGAACGCTCATTACGACGAGGCCGGATGCCCCGAACGAATCTATCGCGTATTACCCCGCCGAGATAACCGTCTCTGCGTCGGCCCCAATCTCATCTTGGCCACCTTGCCCTTCCTTAACTCCCGTCTTCTTCGGCCTGCCCTCAATCGGACACACTTGGGGTCCCGTCATTTTTTTACTCTCGCTTTTCCCCTTTCATTCTCTTCGTTCTACGCGTGTAACACCCTTTCTCTGCGTTATTGTTTGGCTTTTTCATTCTCATCGTCCGCTCATTTTTTCCCGTCCACGGAGTTTTGTCAGTTTTTCTGTCGGTCTCTTAGCCTTCCCTTTTACTTTGTAATAAACGGAAAGCTCGTCGGCCGGCTGGCTGGGTTCATTCGTTTACTCGGTTTGGCCCATCCGGTAGCATCCACCCGATCGATCTTCGTCTTCCTCTCCGTTTCTCCCGTGCAAGTCAATTATCTTACGGACATCGTCGGATATAGAATATTAAGGCAGCGGCAGGCAGCAGTAGCACCGAGAAGCAGAGTAGCGAGAGCACCAAGTTTTAACTACTTCCGAGATCGAGGCTACAATAATCCGGGACTCCGCTCCAGGCTGCTCTCGGCTTAACGACTGCAAAGAACCTGAGGAAGGCGGATAGAGAGACAGAGAGAGGGAGGGGGGAGGGGACGAAGGTCCGGGGAAAGAGGAAAGGGAACGCGTTAAAGAAGGAAAGCCCGAAGACCCACGAACCGCCGCAAAATGAATTCATCGCGCTTTGTTGGTGCACGGAGTACAATCTTTGCCCTGTCTCCTTCCAACTCTCTACCCCCTCCCCCTCACCGCTAGGGGTTTTGCTGGTTTCCTGTTCCGGGGATGTCGGTTGACGGTGTACGCGGCGTCTGATAACCTCGGTAATCCATGTTTGTACGGCTCGATGAGGGACAGAAATGTAGCTCTTTACCATCGTCCCAGAAAATACGAACGTTACACCTTACGAAATTCGATTGATTAAAATACGAGTACATGAACCCGGCGGTTGGACAAATTCTTCAAGACATTCCATCGATCCTGTCACTTTCGAATCTAAAGTTTTGAGATTCTACGGAGACCAAGCTGGAAATTCGTGAACACCTTCGGCCCTGTCGAACGGATCCCTCGGACTGTTTCGGATACGGTAAATAAGAATCCTGTTGGTTTCCGGCGTAGTCGTAGCAGCAGCGTCGAGGAGTCACAAGTGGAATTCGCCGTTGCTCCCGGCTGGTGGTTCTTAGTGTTCGGAGATATACATACGTGGTAGGTATACCTATATATATATATATGTGCGTGTGTAGCTGTAGGCCACCGATAACTCGGTAACCGCTGTTTGTTCAGCTCGATGTGAATCCCAATCCGCTGCGAGTCGTGGCGGCTACGGCGCACCCCCGACGGTTATACAACGCCGTGTTTGTTCCATTTACTCCGGGGCACTTCGCGGCAGAGGGAACTTCGCAGTTCTCTCCCGTCCCTGTCTTCCCCCACCCCCCGTTCTCCTCCTCCTCGGCGTTCTACAGAGTCTTCGTCGGCTATCTCTTACCTCGACGTTCGCTCTACTGCACTCTTATCCGCCCGATGTCGAACGTTTCCCGATGAATGATGGGGGGGAGAAAGGTTACGGGAATGCTTTCTTATCACCTCCGTCTACGTTCTCTGGTCAGGGCCAACAGCTTTGTATACCGAAACCGCCAAGTCCTAATGGTTACCCTTTCCAATGCATCCACTGTTTAAAAGTCACGTTGACGTCTATTAACGGAACCCTGTGGTCATGGATTTTCTTTCCACATTTCCGCGTGACGGGATACTAAAAATGTTCTGTCGATAGAAATAAGTGCCCGAACTAATTGGTGCTATCCACCTGACGCTAATAAACTTCGCGATAATGATAATGGGTTTGAAAGTGAAACTCTACAGGAGGGGTGGTTTGTTCGTGGAAATGGGGATGTACGGGGGGAGGGACGTGGAAATAGTGGAAACGTAGGAGTCTTTGGGAAGCGAGCAAACCGACTGAACGATCGGGGAGGTCGACCGATATCGAGCGCGGTGTCGGCTCTGTCGTGAGAAACGCAAATAATCCGATGACCGTAATCGCCCGGAGATAAATTACATCCACGTACGAGTTCCGTATGTAGGGAAGGCGGCCGTTATCGGATCGCACTTATCGAACGTATCGCCGTTCGTGTACCTACGTGGCCGTGCTATACGTCGGCAATTAAAAAGAGATTAGGCAGCTCCCCCTTCCGTCCCCCCTTCCTCGACCTACCGAGCCGAAACAATTAACCGGCAAAAATGCGCCGCGTCGGTGTTTCGTTCGCACCGCCGGAGAAACGTGTGTTAATTTTCACATTTTTCGCGCACGTACCATTAAGTCCATTTAGGAATGGCCGCGGAATAAGGCAAACGCAAGAGCCGGGGTAGCTTCGAGCTCCTTCTCCGTAAATCGGGAAATGTATCGCGAATACGTCCACGGCGGCGATATCAATTTCCCGTTCGGATAGGTCGGCGCACGTATGCGGCAAAAAACCCGGGACTCCGGCAACGATTTCTTTCGCATTATCCCCGGCAAGAGGGAAAATGGCGGCGGGTCATAAGAAGGGACCGAAGTTTCTCCGGCAGCGCCGTAAACCGCGATAAAATTTACTTCGGTATATTACTTTCTTCGATTTTACGATTATCCGGGAACCGGAATGAGATCCGCGCGCGGCTTAGTTTTATTTCGACGACGGATCCGACGTTTTTTGCGTAAATTGCCGCAGTGTAGCTCGGGAGAAAACCGGACGTCGGTAATCCGGGCGATACGATGCCGGCAAATCAAATGGGCTCCGAAGGCCACGTCGGTCGTTGTACATGCCAGCCACATTTCCATATCAAACTAATGTCGTTGCATTTTTTGCCCCGGGCTTAAGCCTCTTTTATTCACATTGACTTAATACATAACTTAAAGTTGATAGCACAGAATTTTTGTTCGCTTTAATATTGCCGATCATTTTACAAGGGAAACCGGAATACGAGGAAAGCTGGTTGCAAGCGGCGGTCTCGTTGGTCAAAAGTCATTGGAAAATTGAGACGTCAGGCGCAGGGTATTGTGCCTCGTGCCTGGAGAAACGATGAATAGAAATGATTAGGGTTGCACCGCGCATGCAGGTGGCAACCCGGGGAGGAGAAAGGGAGAGGGTCAGAAAGACGGTAAAAAAAGCCATCGTTACAGAAGAAAACCGTCCGACAGCGACTCCGGCCGGCAAGGGGAAAGCAAAACGGATAGTATAACGCAGAAAAAAGGAATCGTTCGCGCAATAAAGAACAGCAGAAATATCGCGGCGCAAATCCAAGGCACTGGGTGCCAAGGGAAATGCAGGGAGATATAAACAAAATGTCTGAATTTTTTGCGTAACGCTAAAAAAACCGGTGAAAACGACACGTGACAGAGAGAGAGAGGGGGGGGGGGAGGTATCCTCATAAAGAAAGGAAGACGGAGCATGCATAATACAAAACGCAAGGATAGGACGTAGGGAGGACGAGACGGGGTGGGAGAGAGAGGGGGGAGGGAGTGTGCGTCGCGTAGCGTAGCTTTGTCGTGAAACGAGCGCGTCGCCCGGGCCATTGTCCGAGGGCCATAAATTTCCTAACCGTTGGAAAATGCATTTTTCCGGCGATGCGCACACCGGGTCGGAGTCTCCGAGGTGCAGGTATCGTCGAAACAACGGGCCCGGGGAACCCGGGTATGGGCTTGCGTCGAGGGTTTGAACCAGGGGTGAGTACCAGGCTCACCCCAACTTTTCGTGCTGTGTCCTCGTGGCGAGACTTAGCCACCCGCTGCGTCGTCATCGTCGCTAACGTCAGCGCATTAGCCGCTTCCGCAGTGTATGCTCTTTCTCCTCTGTCCTGTTACTCCCTCTCCTTCCCTCCTCCTGGCTCTCTTCTCACAACGGGCCGACTAACACGCACGGAATACGGCAACGGCTAATCGTTCTTTAAGTTGGCGTCGTTGCGCATTAACGTTTCTATCGGAATCCCGAACGAAGAGAGAGAGAGAGAAAGTGAGCCAGTTTTGCGCGAATTTTTAAGGAAACATTGTGATAAAGCATTGTTTCTAAGTATTTTGTGTTTTTAGAATGCAGAGTTCTTGACAGATGGAGAAACTGTATTGCCGAGTCGTTCGTTCCGGAGTTATTACAAAGCAGGGTATCAAATATACCGTTGGATTGCGTCATATCGCTGTGAAATGTGGCTAAAAGTGCAATGCGACGAGTTTATACGCGGCCTGCGGATTTATAGATGCAGCGAATACGCACGGCTATTGGAAACAGCGAAATATCCCCACGGTTCCGTCGTAACTCGACGATCGCTCGGACAGATTGAACGGCAATGTCAAAGTGGTCAAAGCTCGTCGTCCGCGTTTTTCTCTCGTTTGTCTTCCGCCTGATTCCTCGTTTCCGTGACGTACCGAATTTGCAAGCTTCATGTGGCACCTCAACCGTGCATATATTCCGTTACTTGAATTTTTCTTAAGCTATAACACGTTTCATTCTCAGGTGAATTGATTACACCGGAGTGAGGAAAATGATTAAAATCACGCTAAAGCTGGTTAATTGTTATTTTAAACATTATTTGCGATAATCCAAGCACACCTGTAGCTGCTGAACTCTGAAAGTTTCCGCGAAACATTAGTATCGAGCTTATTCTACTGTGTTATAAAATATGTTTTCGCTTAAGGATGACACGATAAATCCGCATAAGAGAAATCGTCCTACGCATTTCGAGAAGGAGATGAAGTCTTCGTATTATCTTGACGTGACGTCCGGAAACGAGATTCAGCCATGAGGAACAACCAGAAAGAGAGGAGGGAGAGGTGGTGGAGAGGAAGGTAGACACGAAAGGACAGCTCCTCGAGGGAGTGAGTAAAAACGGTACGACTATCAAATTCCGGGTAACTGTTCTCCTGGGTACGATAAATACCTACACTCGTCGTCGTTTAATGCGCCTCACGGCGTTCCCACAATTCAGCCTGAATTTCTGGCATTCAAAGTCAACGGGTAAGAGGCCAACGCGGCAGTCCTCCGACGGCCGGCTTCCGGCTTTGAAATTCGCAATTCGGGGATTCTCACCTCGGCCCCGACACGTCCTCGCCTCTGCTGAGTAATGACGTTTGCATTTGTACTCTCCCAAGCCAAACGTCCAACAACGTTACACCTAACCGTGAATTTCATATTTCCGATCAAATCGAACTCTCGCCAACATCGACCGTGCGGTAGAAACGTTTCGAACGGCGGTAGAATTTCGTCGTTTTCATGAAATTCCTGTCAGTTAAGTTTGGCCTTTTCACTTGTCCCTTTACTGCATTTTCCGACGGGTTTCTTTACTTCTGGCGGTTTCTAGATTTGTTAGCCTTTCTAGCTTCCCCTCGATGCTCACCGCGACCTTACGTTCGATTTCCACCAAGACCTCAACCTCCACCTCCCCGCGCAGAGAGCCGCGTTTCCTCTTCTTCCTCGTCACGTAATGGGTAATCGTAAACTGGCCAAGATTTCCAGTCACGTGCCGAAAGTCCATTCGAGCTGCCACTCTGTCACACGGAGTGTTCATTCTTGTCGCCCTTCCACCGGCCGACACCTTTTTCTTTCCCTTCTGGCCATCGGCGAATCGGAGAGGCGCGGATAGAACCGACCTGCCGTGCGCGATGGAAAAGGAAGCCCGGTCAGAGGGACGGCAAAGATTTATAAACCAAGGAACAGAATCCCATGCGAATGGAAAGACTGTTAGAAATGTGAGGAACGTAAAACAAAATAGCCACGGTGCAATGGATTACGACAAGTTAGAGGACTAAAAAAGCAGCAAAGATTTACGATCCAAGAGAACAGTTGTATACTTTGTATCGTAAAATGTGTGTAAAATAATACGTGCCGTAATATGGTAAAATGTAAGCCAGTCCACCGTTTAATACAGTTTTAGTTTTATTTTGCTGCAAGTGCGGCTATAGTGTGTGGAAAAATATTAATATGGCACGATCAGAATGGAGGAAGAAACTAGACGGGCCAAACATCAAGCGTGAACGAGTGATCAAATAGACGAGGAAGACCGGTTGTCTATTTCGTTCTTCCTTGTTTCTTCTTCATCGTCCTCTCATCGGCCGTTAAAGAGTACGTGCCTTATTCCTAGACTACGTTCAGCCTAGGAACTCTAACCCATCTATAGTACGTGCATCCTGTTGCGCAAAGAGGCCACAGATTGGATATCAATTTTCATGCGTGGGTTTCAACGCACGTAGACCCAAGGTCAAAGAACATTTCGTACGAACGCCAGTCGAACTACAATAAAAACACTTTCAAGATCAATTTTTCGATCCTACGCATTTATACACAGTTTCCCCCATTGCATGGCTGTATTTTCCTGTGCGCATACGTTAACATATGTTTCGTGCGGTTTGCAAGCGTGAGTTCCTATCGTTTCGTTCAATTTCCCATCTGGCCCTTCGTCCCCGTATTTTTAGTGTCATACTCGAGTATGTGCATCCGGTTACGAGAGGGGCCTCAAATTGAGTATCAATTTTCATCGGCTAGCTGTGTGGTTACCTGCGCATAGGAGGAGACAAAGAAGCGCAGGACGGTGGAAGAAAAAGCGAAGGAAGATTCGCAAGTAAAGCGGCACGACGAGGAAGAAGGGGAAGAGCTCTACTTCCGTCGACACGTAGGGCGTCATTACGCGCCTTGCACTAACCGACTAGTCTCACTTTCTCACACACAAGCACACATACACACACATGAAAGACGGTACACTCGTCTCCCGTGGTATGTTCTATAGTGTCCGCATTAATTTCCTTAAACACAGCGGCCACGCGTTGGCTCAGGCGCTCCTTGTACTCCGGCCTGCTGACGACGATGAAGATGAAGATGATGATGATGATGATGATGAT
The DNA here is from genome assembly GCA_963989215.1 of Hedychridium roseum. Classification (NCBI taxonomy): domain Eukaryota; kingdom Metazoa; phylum Arthropoda; class Insecta; order Hymenoptera; family Chrysididae; genus Hedychridium; species Hedychridium roseum. The sequence goes on along the minus strand of OZ022313.1, from coordinate 6,193,020 downwards.
AATGATAATGATAATGATGATGATGTTGATGACGGTCGATGGCAGGACGCGCATCCGCGTTCCGTTCGGGTCTAACGCCATCGGGCCTCGCTGCCTCCGCTGCTTTTCAGCGGCTCCGATCGCCGATACACGCGATCGAGCTCGCTTGTTATCCGGCGGAATACCGACTTGCGACCAGATATATTGCCGATCTTTCATTAGAGCGACGCACCACGCGCGAAACTCCAACAATTTCTTAACATTTCGCTCATTTTATAAATCACACGCTACCGCGAGAATTATTCACGTTTATAGAGAATTCTCGTACAGTCACCGACGGTGCTTACCGACGGTCGTGTAAAAGACGTTTCGTTGTAAATGTAATAAATCTGTCTGGCCATTGTATCCTCTGATGTGTAATAATAACATGTCTTCCATTACGTTTAATGATAGTAATGATCGATGCACAACACGCATTTCCAGCTTGCATTGCCGGCGGGGTTTGTTGCGTGCCTGTGTAGCCGGTCGGTTCTTAAAAAGTTTTGCCTGCACGTAAGTGCTCAATGGAGGATCATCGCGAGCCTTTTCTACGCGCTTTGCATTTATATTGACGTGTTATCTGTTTGACGACGAGATACCCTGGCGACGTGTGTAACTATGATAAGAAAAACTAGCGGTTAAGCAGCTGGGTTCGAAAGGTGTAGATAACAAATCAATTCGTGGAATTGTGCCGATAAAGGCAGGAAGCCATTGAAAAAATATGGAGATAAAAGGAATAACGGATGTGAATGGGTGTTCCATTTTGAAGTCCTTTTGAAACAGCGAAAAAAGGAAACTTCATCGGTCGTACAGGAATTATAATCTTCGTTTACATATCGCAAACGACTTATTTATTTTCATATGAGAGTGCTTTTCCATCTTTAAAAGCATTCGATAATGCCTCGGAAACGTTCGAATTACTGATCAAAGGCCGGCGATTACTTCTCGTTTTTACTCTGTACCTGAACTCGCGTTCCATAAAATGAATGATCCTCAACGGGGATCAAATGAATATGCGCGGCCGACCTCAAAGGATCAACGAACGATGTTCGGCATTTCCAGATTGCCGGGCGAAAAGGGCCGACCAGTGGAACGGGATTTTTACCCTTTGTTCACTCTTGTCTAACGACACAGGCAACGGAAGCCGAGCACGCGGTATAATTTAATATAAAAACGAAACCGACGGAAAAGAATGAAACGACGTATTAATAAAAAAAAACATGTACCGAAAACCATGATGTCGTATTTTTATGTTCCATCGATCATTGGGGTCGGCAGGGGGAGGGGGCAGTAAAAAAGTATCACGAGTAATAGGGAATAATTAAGAGATACATTAAAGCACGACGCAAGGGAAGAACGGACAAGAGACGGAATAATAATTTGGAGGGCAAAAGAGAGGAACGAGATGCGGGGCCAATAATCGAAGAGATTGGCTGAAACGAGAGACGAAATAGTTGGGCAGATGAGGACGAAGCACGCTCGGTGTTGTACTCGGTGAATGCGTTCCTGCCTGATGGTTTTTTCGCCCGGAGCCGCTGGTCAGCGACGACGAGGGCCGCATGTGCAACGGAACGAACATTACGTGCGCCTAATGACTGCGCTCGGCCACTCACGAGTCTGGCATTAGTCGCCTCGAGAGTGTTGATATCTCCCCGCGGATCTGCCTCTTTCTCCCGGGTCTCGGCCTCTCTCTTCTTCTCCCTTCATCTGTATTGCCGATTTGCTCGCTTCCCGCGCTAGCTGTTTCCTCAAGCGCCGAGCGAGCCGTGCCGAGGAGCACGAAAAAACTGTGTCACGCAAGGGGAAACGATATTCGCCGACATGCAGGACGATCCCGCGATGCGGTCAGTGCTGAACCGTTGCCAGTCGGAGAGCAAAGTCGACGGTGATACATGAATCTGCCATTTCCCATCGGCCCGCACAAGAATAGAACGCTACGGAGCTTCAACGTCAGTCTTAAATCGTCGCGTGCCAGTGTCCTACGAATCCCCGAACTTTCTCGCCGAGCATTTCATTTTGTCCAAGGTTCAACCAACCGCGAAGATCGAAATCGTCGCCGAGCAGATTCGAAAGCGAGATACGACGACACGTGTTTCGATGAGTCCTAACGACCGCCGAGGCTGTGCGAGTGCGTGTTAAACAGGTCCATAAATTTATAATATGCATGAAACGCGCCAACTCGGCTAGCCCCGGGAGAATGGGAATGTTTGATTTCCCCCACGGTCGGGGAATTGGTGACAAAGAGCGGGCCCTCATCGACGTAGGAGAATATCTTTGGTTATTTCCTGCTTGTAAGAGGTACGGTTTAAACTGTCGGCGGATGTGTTATCTTTTCGGTAACGGAAAGAAGAACAACCGCGACCAAACGTGCGTTGCACGGCGGTGCGGTAATTAACGAAAGCAAGCGCGGTTTATGCAAATAATCGGTTTTCCGTGCTCCGAGGTCGACATGCGAACTTAAATTGTTTCGCTTTGTTTCACACGCGCGCGGGCGCGCTTAAGAATTCCGAGGCCTTCGTCGTCGCACGATTCCCGGTCGTTCGATTATGCCGAGGTTTCGATCTCCGCATGAATAGGAAAGGAAGCCCCGCCGACTGAATAATTAGCGCGCGTTTCTATACGTTATGCCAGCCTCATCGGTATGTGGGTTAAGTGCTTCTTGCGCAATGCGCCGCGGCATTAATCCGATTAAGAGTTTCCCGCTATTGGTCCTTTAACGAGCATAATAGAACCGAGATCGACGAACAGACCTTGTCTTTTACGTACCGACTTGTACAACTGCGAGGCGGATGTGAAACATCAAAGGGGATCAACGTACCTGTAACAAAAAAGAAAACAAAATACGGAATTAGCTCACGATGGATCACGTCAATAACGCGTCGCGATATCTTGTGAACGGAATCGTTGACTATTTCTCAGGTGATGGAGTACGTTAGTTGAGGATTTTTTTGAAAATCCTATCTGCCGCCCGAGGAATCATTTTACGGTTCGTTTTACAGTTTGGCATTCGCCTTGCGATGCTCATCGTTAATTAAAGGTGTATTCGTTGAGAATCGATTTGCCTGAAGGCGGAGGAGCGTCGTAAACGGTATCGAAAGCCGACCGCGGATATTCCACACGTCCGTCCCTTAAACCTCGGATTTTCTGCCTGCACGATGGGCCGACGGTATACGGTCGCCTTCGTTTAGTCGTTGCCGCGGGACAACTCCGCGGCGGCGGCTTACCATGTGCATTTTAATTACGACATTAAGACCGTGGTCCGTTTCGGGCTCTGCCTGCTGAATCACCACAGCGGCCGGACGAAGGAAGGAAGAAGAGTCGCCGGAGAGAAGGGCGAATGGCGTGGACAAACAAGGGGGAATAAGCCATGAGGAAACACGGAAATGGCGAATGGAAGGGGGAAGGTCGACGGGGAACAGAGAAGTGGAGTCTACGATGATTCAATAGACCGAACAAAAATTTCGAACATCTAACGGGGGCAAATATAATCAAAAGAAGTGGGTTTAATGTCGATGAAAATTAAAGGCAAGTCAGATGGAAAATCGTGCAATGAGATACTGGAAAGTAATAGATGAATTGGTATTTTTATCAAGTTGTAAAGACTTCTGTTCTGTCTTCTCTTGACCGGAAACAGAGTACCTATAGACCACGCGGCCATTTATAGCCAGTCTTCAGCCGGAGCTTTGATCTTCTTTTGTTTTCTACCATTAGATTCGTTGCCGGATATTGCGGCACTTTATGAGACCGGCAGCCGTAGACAGACCTGTCACTATCCAATACCCGACACACCTCTTACTTGTGTCTTTATCCGCCATTCTTACCGTTCGGTGCTTGTAAGTTTTCCCTCTCAACAGCTTTTCTGTACCTGCTTTTTCATTAGCATTTTCTTCCTTCGCCATTTATTCGATTCTTCGTCGGCTTTGGTTTACCGTCCATCTCTTATTTTCCTGCCCTCACTTTTGTTTTCTATATTCGCTCTAGTACGCTGGCCGTATCGTGATATGCTCCATTCCAGTTCACCCGTTCGTCGAATGTTTTCGGTTCAGTCTGTGTGTTCCGTTGGCTGGTCGTCTTGCCTTGGCGAATTCTCGAGGTGGATTCTACGGAAGGACAACAGCGGCCAATATGCCTAGTCGGCCGCAAGCGCCTATATTGCTTTCCAAACGAGTCGGCGGAGCCACGACTCGAGAAACACACGGATAGTAAGTCTCCGGGCTATCGATAGAGGTTCTCTCTCGATTTATTTGCCCGGTACGGGAATAGTCGAGCCCGTGATATCCCGCTTCCCCTTTTTCCTTTCTGTCCCTCGTGCCGGGGTCACCGTTGCCCCCAGACATACGCGGGAAACTCCGGAAAAGGTCCTCGGGGAACGTTACGCGCGGTATTTCGTATTCTACGCGCGTTTTAACTTCTTTTCCCCGTCGTCTCTGGACACGAACGACGACCCACGTGTCAACCTCTGCCTTTCAGTTCAAGGGTTTTTCCGTCCTTTCTCCTTCTACCGATCGTCATTAAATTAAGGCAGAGATTTCTCGTCGTGTCAAGGCACTTCGATAAAATCAGTGATACAGGATTTTTAAACTTTACATTCCGTTCCTTCGAATGGGCAAATATTTGATCGAAATTCGCAATTGCTCCTCTGCGTTACCAAATCCTACCGCGATAATTGTCCGTGGGTTTGGCTCGTTAATGACAAACTTGCGGCGAGAGGGCAAATTAATTGTAACACTGGTGGTGAGTTGAGAAGGAGTAACAACAAAGTGAGAATAGCGAAAGCATGGCGCAACGCGTGGCTAAAGCGCGTGAAAGCGCGCAATAGGCTCATAGAGGGAAAATAAATACGTTTGCGCGGGTCGTCTCGTTACTTTACTAATTGCAGGGCCTGTACCGGTAATTGGCAAGTTATTTTAACGACGCGGGTAACAAGCCGGGGCCGCGGTGATATGTGAAAGTAATTAGTCGTGCCCGTTGCCCGTGGGAAGACACGGTGGAGCCGTGTAGGTGAGCGCGGTAGAGAAGCGGCTTAGAAGATAATGGAAACAATGGGGAATCGGTGGAAAGTAGCCGAGGGTGAGGAGCGTGGGCGGCGGTTATAAAATCCGGCCAACGATTTCTGCGGACTCTCCCTCCCTCGTGATTTCGTTTACGTCGGGAAACGATCATCCCCGCTCGTACCATACTTTCCTTTTGCTTTTACCTCCTTTCTCTTCTGCTGCTGAACCCCATTCCTGGCCTTTCTCCCACATGGCTAACTTCCGGCTTCGCAATATTCTTTTTGTCGGTCGTAAAGTATCGTCCTCGCACCCCCTTTCCCTGTGCCTTTTGTAAACGAGTTATACGTTTATTTACGTCTTTCGACGTATACACGTTTCATTTCTTTCTCGTGCCACGACGTTTTTCCCCCTTTATACTACACAGCCCGCCCCGAACATTTTCTCCTCGCCGTAGTTTTTTCATCCGGACAATAAGGGAGAAGGGCGCGACTCGCGTCAGAATTTTCGCGCACGTTTCTAGGTAACGCGCCGGTAGAACGCCCTCGAGTACGAGTGCCTTCACGTCCTTGCGTTTGGAAAAAATATGAAGCAACTAGCGCGGAGACGAGGCACGCTGGAAACGTGGGTTTTCGAGTGTGTGTATGTATATGTGTAAACACACGTACATAGGTACGAAGACACAGATACGTGTGCGCGGGCGTTCCTGCCTCCTCGCGGACCTGGAAATTCCGCACCGACATCTTTTTTCACAATTATGTAAATTCGCGATTACATAATTAAACAGTCGGCGCACGGGCCGGATGAATACTCGACACTCTTCGTCGATCAGTTCCCCGTCGTTCTTAGCCCCTCCCCTTTTCCAAGCGTGTACTGTCATCTTCCCCAGGTCTTCTAGGCGCTTGGACACTTTGACACTTGGCCCATTGTCTCCTAACCTTCGGCATTTTTAACTGCGCACACAGCGATGAAACAACGCGCGTGGATAATAATCACCCTGACCACCTACGGTACCGTATGCATTGCATAAAGTGTCTTTTCCATGGTTTCGTCGTGTACTATTTTCTGTTATTCATTTCCAGATTGCTATCTAGTTTCAGTACTTTACGAGTCTCATCCTTCCTTCGAGGTCCTTGTTTCCTGGTTCATTTGTTCACGACCTCGGAGTCCCTTTTTCCAAGCTCATCTGAGTACCGTTCTTTCCATGTTTTTACATGTTTCCGCGTCTCTGTGTCGGAAAGTTTCGTAAACAGCGTTAGCCGGTACCGTTTACCGCGTTACGTAGAAACTCGGGGCGGTCACGAAGCGAGTGAAGCCGGGTTGGGCGGTTGTAACGAACGTTATTGCGGCCGTGGAGCGCATAAACGGTGCAGAAGGTCGCCGAAGACGTCGTTCTGCCAGGTGTCAAGGGTCGCGGTGACGATGAACCGGCCCGCCGGCAGCCATGTAAATACGTGACAAAGTTCGAGACCGGACGAGGCCCTGTGTACGAGAGAAACGGCAAAACAGCTGTCAAGATCGTCGGGCAACCGTTGCTTTTCCCGCGCGAATGCGCTCGTAAAAGGGGAAAAAGATGACGCGTCGTTTCGCGTTCTCATCTGGCATTCCGTACAATGGAGGATCTAATGAATAAGCTTATGGATTCTCGCGTCTTCGCCGCTCGTCTCAGCGAGAATAATTCCCACTCAAACGTGTCGGGGTTTATCGACGCCAAGGGTCCTGACTTCTATTTATCGAGAAATTATATTTCATCGACTTCCGCCCTTTTGCAAGAGGAAATGATTGTCGAACCGAAAGCAATCTTCCCCGGAGGGCTGGCCATTTGTCGAGTGGGTCTTCGAGATTCTCGGCATGTACTTTGCCTAACGTCTTCCTTTTCCCCCCGGCAATGAAGGGCAATGGTAACGAACGTTAATTCGTCCTTGCACGTCATCTAGTCGGCGTGCACACGCCACGTGAGCCGAAAAAAGGAGCAACAAGATCGAAGATGGATAAGCAGACGTAATGAAGAATAAAGCCCTCTTGAATGCGGAGACCCCCTTCTTCTTTTGCCGCTTCATTCTCTGTTTTCCCCTCCCTTCCCTGCTTCCCTTGTCCCGGTGATCTCTGTCTTTGGCCCGCGTTGCTTCTCTTTCTGTTCTCTCGTCTCCCGCTTCCTCCTTCCGTCTCTGGCTGGCTGTCCTTGCGGCTGCAGTCAACTGAAAAGCTTGTTAAAAAATGATCTCCCCAGGTATATACGCCGCTGTGGACCACCTAGGTGGCCGTGTAGAAACGTGCACACGTGCATTACATGCACGCTCTCGGTCGGCGTGCCGTGCACGGGCGGAGACCGACCGACCGGTCTCCGTCCGTCATGTCTTGGCGACTCATTCGGCAGGGAATTCGTACCCCGCCGGACGCTAGAAGAAATTGACAGCCGGCCAAGATTAATTAAAGAAATTCCCCTTATTCCGTCCACACGGCAGTTCTTCTCCGCTCGCCCCTTGCACAACAGTGTACACGTACTTTCTCTTTTCCTCGTGTATTTGTCATTCTTTTCCTTCTTTCGACTTCTGAATTCCCTTACTTTCCTCGTGGTCACGAAGAGCGTCATACCTATGTCTTTTCCTACGTAATTTATACTAGTTAAACAACAGCTACTACGGTTAATTTTCCTTTCCTTATCTCTTTGTCTGCAATATTCTCCGATCGTAAATTCATTAGTATCGATTGGTGCTGATTTCGTCCAAATGTATGCTCTATTAGGGATTGTCAGTGTCGCGCACAAGGCCGGCAGTATCTCATCTGCTCGTTCCATCGGTGGCTTTTTCTCTTGCCTCTTCTTCTCCGCGAGACTACGCGCTGTCACCCCGAACTCGTCAGGCGGGACGACGTTTCACTTGGATCCCAAGACGAATCGCCGGTGATCTGCATTTTTAAGCGACATAAATTAATGCGACCACGCGCAGTCGGAGGCTTTCCCCCCCGCGGCTCGAGCGGCGACGATGACGAAAAACCGCGAACGGGTTAAGCCGGCTATCAGGCCGCCGCGGACGAAGTCCCTCGGTATAGGTTTACATTCGCTTGTCAGTCGAGCGACGTTATTCTGCACCGTGAGAGACGCACGACAATGCACCGCGCTCCAACGGTATCGTCCTGCCAGGGAACAACATGTAACCAACGGTACGTGCATACAAATGCACAGGGCTCTGCGTAAAGGAGCGCAATCGCCGGCATTCTTTTACGGTTTTTGCGCTTTATTGCAAAAGCGTGCGCGCGTGGGAGAAAACGACGCATAGAGCGGATTGTAAGTAAACTTCGCTGAGGAAGAAAAACGATGAAAAGCGACGAGAAACGATGGGTTTTCAGTCACGGTTTCGTTGCAATTAATCGTTAGAATAGAATAGAAGAAAGTTTGTTTGTTCAGGTCGTATCCACCGAGCTTTCTACGGAGAAAGTAATAATTTTATGTGAGTGTAAGGTGAATGGTAAAACTTGTTAAGGTAAGACCGAACGAAATGAACGGAAAGGGCGTGTATACGCGAGTTTCCGCGACGATCGCCGATCAGAGAGAATGGAAGAAAGCGGGAAAAGTTTAATGATTAAAGCCCGGAAAAACGGAGCAAACGGAAGTAATGAAGGAAGAATGAAATTCCACCGAGGGAAGGAGGAATTTGAGGGCACGTAAACGAGGAAGAAACACTCTGTGAATGCAAGGAATTGACGGCAGAGGGGGACGGGGGTCCGGGGGAGAGGGAATTTACTTTCAGAAGGAAAGGAATAAGCACGAATGGGCCAGTAGGTGCGGAATATGAGAGATATCCCGATTGGTATGTTCACAGAGTAAATCCCTTTTGAGACGCGGCGGGGTCGGAGACGGGGAGTAATTTATCGAGGAACGAGTGGCGGAAGGAAGAGAACGAGGGAGGACGGGGGATATAACCGAGGGCAGAGCATTTAATGAATGCTGCTGCGAACCGTTAATCCCTTCTTTGAGGACCGTATATCGACCCTGCGAAGACCGCCGACGATCACGGAGCTACGTGCGCGCGGTTCTCGATTCCTCCGTTCTACGTTGCTCCAACTAAGGCGCTTTGAACGTCGACAAAGTCCGGATTTCCTCCAGGTGAGTCTTACTGCTCCCCATAAGCACCATCTCGGACCTTCGGGCGAAGATCGATTGCAAGGGCGGGGACACGATTTCACGTTGAGTTTCTCCTCGTCCGTCATTGCAATAATCCGCGGCTGAAGATCCCCGATTTTCTAATACCCACAGCCATCGAGTCGTAATAAAAATCTTAGGTACACCGTCGACTGTTTCAACTGAACCTCGGCAAAAACTGTGTTCCCTGCGCTGACAAATTGTATCATCTAATAAACTCTGTGCATAATACACACACATATATTTTTTTCTTTATTTACATTTCACTTTTGCACTTTCTTATTTCCTTCCTGGCGTTGTATGGATTTCTCTACTTCGAGTTTCCTTTCATCATCGCTACCGGCGACGTACTGGCTACATTTTCGAGCGGCAACCGGTGCAGACAGCGGCGTTTCGGAACGAGCGGGCACGTTGAAATGGACAGATGGTCGAGAAGCGCCTTGGGTTACCTCGAGCGGAATCAGAATCCCTGAGAGCGTGTACATAGAGACACGTATATATATATAGAGACGAAGGGGTGTATGCGGCAAATCGGTGCTACGGAAAATCCAGGGGCTGGCCGTCTGCCGAACTAGTCGCTTAATCGAAACCACCGCATCCGTCTGCTTGGGTTCGCGAGGCGCCAAGTGCCCTGCGAGTCGACCAAGAAATTCCTCGCATAAAAGTCCCTCGGCAACATGGCCCGGTGTTATCGGTCGAAGCTGTTGCCAAGGTATTTTCATCGCGCGGAATGTGCCGGCACCCCCTGGAATTTCCGAATGCTTCGGAACCTTTGGTAAATTAAAAATTCCCTAATAAGCACCTGTGTACGACGCCTTTCCGGACCAGGGGGGTATTCTGAGCGCGTGGATCGGTATTCCCCGTTGACAATGGGGCGAAAGACAGTAACAAGATTCGTTCTTAGGAGCTTCGACAGAAAAATTAAGGACCCCCCAACCACTGTGCCACTGCACTGGGGCATTCCAATTTTACTTTAATACACTTCCTGTACTGATTCACGGAATTCTTTCGGATAGAAGGCCCCCCGATCGTACACCTGAAATCCGTCAGGCGGACGAAAATAATTGAAAGATCCTTCCCCTCGGCATACTTCCTTTCAGCACGTAATTATGTAGCTCAGTCAAAAGGCGCCGTTTTTTACTGGACCTTTTTCTCTCTCTTAAATCAGTCTGAATTAGATCACATTTTCTCGCGAGTGTGTGCCCGTTTCTTTTTTTGCTAACGTTGAAGTTGGTCTTAAAACTGATTTTCGCTCGTTTAGCACGCAAGTGAGTCATTCCGCTCAACGTGATGAAATCAAAGGACACGAGCAGCGCATAACATCGGTGACTGCGTCGTTTCCCTGAATATGTTAGGCTGCTGTCGCCGCGTCTCTCATGGTTTTCACCGACTTGATCGAAGAGATCCGTTTCTTTTGTCAAGGGGTTAGAGTTCCGTCCGCCCGCGAAAGCGAAAGGAAAGAAGCGACGGGGACGTCAGAGGGGGAGGGGGGACAGATACAAATGGAATACACGGAATTCCGGGACCATTAATGCGACCAATGATAAATCGCGGGCAATACTTTAAACGATGACTGGCCGAGGGTTGTGCGCGTGTTCTTGCTCGTATTTTTGCTATAAGTGCTGGGCGCAGTTCGTCAGAAGGACGTTCCTTTCTTCTTGTTCAAATACTTTCCATCCGGTCCACTCCCGCCGCGAGTTTCGTTCTCCTGCCTTGCCTTTAGCTTACCATCATCTTCTCCCCTGTACTCATCGTTTTCTTATTATTCCGCTTTGTATCGGTTCATCGCTACCCACCCCTCCTTTCCTTATCTCGGTTACCTTATCTTTGCACGGTATCTTCGCTAGTCCGCTTGTTCTCTTATCGTCCCTTGTTTTCTTCCAGCCACTCATGTGGTCCGCGGACGGCCGAATGCACGTGCAACACTAATTCCGCTCCGTGTTGAGCGCATAAGCGAGTCACCTTCCTCGGCCACGAACGTAGATTCGCCAGTGAAAGACTGGCAGGTCGGTGCTCGTGTGTGTGCGTGTGTGTGTGTTCCGTGGCTTGATTTATTGTTTTACAATGACGGGTAAGTGCTTCTTCGACTTTTCATGCTGCGCCAACGGCTCCATACAAGCTGACGCGAGGCGCATAAAGGGACCCACTAAATCACTTGTGCGATACTCCGGATCGCGGTGCATCGCGTCCACCGCGGGATGCCCTCGTAAATTTTCGTCGATGTAGACCCGCGCTTCTTACGACGCATTAGTCGATCCATGCGGTCCACGCACGTCCATTTCGGTGAGGCTTTTACACGCCGGAAAACAGCCGACGTTAATAGATCCGGAAATAGCCCCTAATGCCAGTGATTCCCAGAGACGATTCTATCTCGCGCCTAGCAATAATACGATAAATGACGATAATGAGAAATTTCTCGGCATCACCCTTCGTTCCCGATGAATCCGCAGTGCGTAACTCTTTCGTCGCCAACGGGATATAGTGGGGATTCGAGTGAAAGCTCGCCGTCGACGAGGAAATTACGCGAGGTGATGCTATCGGGAAGAAAAACCAACCGAGTGACGTGACACGTAGGTTGACGCTGACGGGAGGAGGAAGACGTCAGGACGTTTACGCAGGACGAGCACGAGTCTAGTGTGTGTAAGGGAGAACGTAATTTCCAGGTCGTTTTCCCATCCGGAATGTCTTCCTTCCCAGCTAGGAAAAAAGGGCTGAAAGAAGTGGGAAACGGTCCGCAATACATCACACTTTTCGCGAGGATCAACAGCCAGGAAGTCGAATGCACGCAAAGCAATGGGGAAAGACGAAAGAAACCCATTCGCTTATCCCTTTCTTTCATCGTACCATAGATTTGTCTTTTTCGATCTTTTATTTCCGGTTCAGTCTGCAACCTTTTTATGGTATGCTAAATTCATCATCCACAGCTCGGAAGAGGCAAACAGTGCAGTGAGAAATGGTGCTGTTCGGGACACGTGACTCTATCCAATAATGCGTAAATAACTGCTTCGTAGCGGTACAATAAGACCCTTCAGTATTCTCGAACGACCGATTTGGTTTCGAGAGAATTGATCTCCGTGTCAATCGAGAAAAACAAGAATTAATGACGCGTGTAGCGAACGTTGAAGGGTGGGGATGGCCGTAGGGCAAATGTGGGGAGGGTGAGTGGAGGGGGATGGACGAAGAAGAGGAGAGAAGAGGAGAGAAGAGCAGAGGAAGAGTGTTGGGTTATCTGAGCGGACGGTGGAGAAGACGGGTTCCGGACACGAGAAGGTCTTCCCAATTCCAGGAGTCAATACACGCGAATATTGCAGCCATTTGAAGCCCTCCCCCCACCCGCCAACTCTGCCCGAGGCGCGGAGGTTCGGGCTGACGGGGGGTGGGGCGGAAACGAGAGGGCAGCGTAAGTGGGTGCGAGCGAATCTCTACGTGCCTGACACGAGGATGAGAGGATCCTATGCCCGACAGCAACTCACGAAAAAGGATGTACAGAGAAAACGGCGGACAGACACGCGATGCAAACGAAGGAAAATTGAAAAGCGCCGGGAACGTGCAGAAAAAAAGGGACATAATGTAATATTAAATCCCGTGAGTTACAAGTTCTCTCGGTACGAATCCAGTTGCACCGTTATTCCATTACCGTCATTGTCGTTATCATTAGCAATTACTCCCTGGGAATTGTGCCACGCTCGGTCGAGCGTACTCCGATAATGAGTATAAATTATTTTTCGACGGCAGCGGGACGTGAGTAAACTCGGCTAGAGAGAGGTCTCTGCAAACGTATATATAAAACGCGATGTACGTGCGGGACGAAGAAATGGGATTAGAAGGGAAGGCGAAAAAATGAGAAGAGAAGGGAGCGTATGTGAGGACGATGCGAAACGAAGGCTCGACGGGTCCCGGCTGTACTGGAAGAGCGTTAGTGTCACGTCCAATAAAATTGCCCAGAGGCACCCTCCGGCGCACGCGGGCCCACCCTGGCGAATAAAATGCACTGTATCGGCCTGCAACGATTCTAAAGCGAAGGACAGAAAGTTACGACACAAAGAAAGAGACGCGCGGTGTGCGCCATTTCCCTTGCCTCCACGCGCCCTGACTTTTCGACAATGAAAACTCACCCCGTTGTGTTTACGCAACACCGCGTGCCACAGAAATATCGCAAGAAGGTTTGCCACGTTACGCAACGACTACAATTTTATACGAGAATTGCCAGCGCTTGTGGTGTATTGCTGTTTATTTAGAAAATCTGTAACGGGTTCTGCCTTTGTTTCACGGCCGAATAAGCTCGGCAGAAATTAAATGGGGAAATTGCTTCGCGATTTCACTTGTTTTTCATAATACAGCGGCGTGTAATGCGGACTTTTCAAACGAGGTATATATTTATGGGCGAGCTCGGGGGGTTGCAGAGTCGCACAGGAATGCCCTATCGTCCCTTTTCTCCGTGAATAAACACGGGAGAGAAGCAAGGACGGTTTCGAGCGGAGCCCTATTTCCAGAAGCGACCGATCCCGACACGACCCGCTCGAGTATTTTATGTCGACGCGATGTCGAGGGGGATGCAACGACAGTCGTTGACACATACCTGCCCTCCCTGTACGCGGCAACTTTTTCTTTTACCGGATTCCCTCAGCGTGATATCGAAAAATGACATGCCATTAATCAAGAAAAATAATGCGTCGAAAATATTAACAACGTTCGTGAACAAAAATTGAAAAGATCTAAGATTATGTTTCAATAATATCATAATTACCCATACAAGGTAACTCATTGCTGTAAAATACTGCTGTATTACTTTTGAGTAAAAACGCAATGGATTGTTGTAATTTTCGTGTACGTTAACCCTTGTAGCGGGGAATGATGGAGCTGAAGAGTGAAAACCAGATTTACGATGAGGCATTCCCGATCCATCCCCTTTATCCAAGTCCTTAACCAGGTTAAACCGCACCCTGTTCGAGCAGACAGACGCTTCCACCCCCCCCCCCCCGCCCGTCTAGTTGTCTTCGTACATCGAGCGCGAACGTCGAAGCCGAGAGTTAATGCCGCACTGTCGAGGACTCCCTGCGGTACTGAATCCACCCCGCGAAACTCTCGACGTGACGCGGAATTATGATTCACGAGCAAAACATTTCGGCGGAGCTACTTTTTCGCCTCTATCGCCTCGGTATCTTCGCCCTGCCACGGAATACCCGGCGATTCGGCAGAAGCTCTGGAGGAGAGTGTGGGGAGGGAGCGGGAGGGTGGAAGGTGGGGTAGAGGTGGAGCACGCCGGGGGATGGGGAAGGGCGTTGGATCTCTATACGCGTCCCCCGGCGACGTCGAAGTCGATGTCGAAGACGGAGGCACGGCGAGATGTCGCGGCAAAATGATTTGTGGCACGAAGGGCAAAGGGTGCGAGCGCGAGGGAAATACTCGGTACGGGAGCAGAAGGGAGAGAGAGAGAGACAGAGAGATGGCGCGTCGGCAGACGGGAATGGGAAAGAAGGAGAGTCAGTGCGCGGCGGCAGGAGCAAGGAGTGCGGGAAGCTCGTTTCAATTCCCGACAGGTACGCGAGTAACCTTGAACGACGCGTCTCGAAAGTCGAAAACTGACGCTTGGTTACGCTCGCCGCGCCTTAACGAGACAGACGGCTGGGTTTCTGAACTTCGGAATCGCGCGCGCGCGACGCCCAACCCATTCTGGCCGTGCCGAGCCGCTGAAATATGAGCCCCGAGGAAAACTTACAAATGTATTTTAAATGATCATCTACACTCGCCGCCTGGAAACGCCCGGCTCCTCTTTTGACTCTAGCCCCGCGGAATTTACATTCGCTGCTACTTATCGGCGAGCAAAAAAGACGTTAGGGAACTTTGAAAAATCGATGTCCGCCGGTGCAATCCATTTTCCCGTGCTCCGCGGGTAATGAGAGGAATATTACGTTTTCCAGGCAATCTCTCCAGGGTTCGGGCAACGTAATTAAAGCTAGGCAAGAATTTCCAACGTCCCGGACTGCCCGTAGGAATTGAAATCATCGCGTCCACGTGGATCCATTCGCGCTGTCTGCATTTTCATGCATTGCATTTTTACCGTGGTTCAGGAATAAAGGGTTCGCCCGTAATTGCGACAATTAAGACTGCGAGCTGCTCTTTAACAAGGTTTCGCCGCGTAACGCACGAGAGTTTCGGGGTTTCGCGTCGGGCCCTTACACAGTCCCGCGGTTGCGGCTGAGGATCCAGGAAGGAGCTTCGAGACTTGGAGTGCGACTACTCCATCCGGCAGACCTCGAGGAGTCGTTCTCTCCTTCGTCCTGCGCGTCGTCGTTCCTGAGTGGCTCCGCAATTGGAGTACTTAAACGGGACACGGACCGAACCGAAGCGTTAATGAATCTCCGTCGGGAGTCGTTCGACCCGCGACCGGAGTGCAAACGGCCTGGAGAGGTAGGCGGGGGAGAGGGGGGAGGGGGTCAACACCCGTCTACCGAGGGACCCTTCCCCTCCTTTATCTCGAGTTGCACGAAAATACGCCGGCGAAGGTCCACCGCGGAGCAAACGAATCAATTTAAATTAATCGCCGGCCACTCGACTCGACGCCCGGCGCGTCCGAAATTTTGGAATTTATCGCTCTAATTGTTTACATCAATTCCACGGCAAACGATCCCGACGATCCCCCGCCGAAGGAACGAATCAATTGAAATTAATTGTCGTGTTCCCGACGGCTCCGCCGGAGTCGTTTTAATCGTCCACATAAATCTCTCACGAAACTCGAGGTACGTCCGACCTCCTCTTACCCCTAGCCCCCTCCCCCCGCCATTCACCATTACCCTCATTAGCCCTTTATGGTTTAACCGAATTCGGCCATCGTTTTTTATCAAAGCCCCCGCCGTAAATTCCGTGAAACTGACCCAAAATGAAGATTAATTCAATTAAGGTCGGTTATTAAGTCGCCAGTTCACATTGGTACAAGCCGCTGAAAATTTTCTATTCGCGACGTACACAGCTGTCGATGGGAATTACACGAATGACAAGAATGCAGTCGAGGGAAGACTGTCGTAAAAAGTGCCCGTTTTCGATGACTGTAAAAGACATTGTAGTAATGATTTTTCACAAATAAAATCATGAAGAAATATATGCAAATAGATACATACACAAGAGGAACACAATGATTTGTCGGCATGAATTTGTCATCTCAATTAAGCGCTATCATTGGTTTTACAAATTCTTTGCCTTCATCGAGGATTATGACTCGCATCGCTTGTTACGAAGGCAATTATTATAGGTCGATAAAATTTCCGATGGGAGGGTGGACACTGCGATTAACCGCGTCGAACAACGGTGTAGACGGCGGATTATAAACGGATGGAAGGAAGGAACGATTTCCGCACGATAATCCGGATTCCGACGTACGGTGTATCAACGAGACTGGGCAATATGAGGTGTATGGCATTGTCAACGACGGGAGTAATAGTTAAGGACAATAGAATCTCGTTGCGCGATAGCACCGTTGACGGCTCGCTGATATAACGTATACGTTACTGCCGGTGACGGACAATGCCTGGTAATTAATTACCCACAAAGTACGGGCCAGAGGAGAGCGGCCGCGTCACATTGTACTCTGTATCGGATATTTATCTGGAAACATCAACAATGCACATCCAGCGCAGTTCTCAATCCAGTTCTCGGTGCAGGGCCTGGGAGATCGATAGAAATGGAGATGAATGGGAGCTGCGCGAAAAACAGCACCGCGGATAAAGAGCAGCACGTCGAGGGAAGGGAGGGGAGGAGGGAGGGTGGAATATTGCCGACCGTATGATCTAAAGGACCCGGAAGATGAGCGAACGATTAGGCCACGGTCGTACGATATACCGAGTGACATTTATCTTCTTTGAGGCTCGGCGTTCCGTGGTATCCGAGTCAGTGGCACGGACGACAGTGAAGGATCAGCGAGCTACGACTTCCTCGAACATTCCCTCGGCCCGCGAGCACGTCGGCATTCCGTGAAACGAAATACGAACGGGTTATAAACACCCACGCGCTTGAATATTCCGCGCGCGGGCCGACGAATCGCCGGATTTATATCCGCCAACGGAATCTGAATTATTCGCCGAGGTATCCCCGGGCTAGGGGATGAGACGGAGGACGACGGGGCCAGGGGGGAGAGTTCAGCGCCCGGAGCTCTATCGTCTTCGGTGCGATTTCGTGAAACGTATTGCCGACAAATCGCGGAGGGACGAAAGCCCGCGAGGGAACAGACAAGCGCGGCCACGTGGACGACGCGAGGGGGGAGACGAGCGGCCAAACTCCGGCGAAAAGACGTTCCAGGTTTTCCCGCGACTGCCTATTTTCGCCGCCACAAATCACTCGGCGCCCCGGTTGAACGTGCGTTCGTCGGGTCCGTCGCGGAGCTGTCCACGTCGGCGCCGTCGATCGCCCTTGTAGACTCATTAACAGATTTACGCGGGAAGCCCCGGTAATTAACGGCCGAGGCCGTTAGTCGGAATCTAATCCGCTAATTAACTGCGCGCAGGGATTTACGATGGGCCTCGATTACGCTCTAATCGAGTATCGCCCGTTTCATCTTCGGTGAACTTCACGCGAGATTCGCGCAACGCAAAGGGCTATAGTATGTGTCTTTAAATAAAAGTTTACTTAATTAACGGCTCAGCCGACGTGGATGATTGGTAACGCCCCGTCCATGGGGTCTTTCGTGAATCTATGGAATTCTTCCTGAGCGAAGTGTGCGAGATACGCGCCATAATTTTCAAGACAACCAGCCAGCAGAGGCGGGGATCCCGTGCGTGAGCGCGCACGCTTTCACGTAAAACTGACAGAGAGGAACTCCCTAGCTTCGTCCCTCCATGGAGGTCTGTCGGCTGGTTTACCCGAGCGCGTCGGTTTTCCGTGCCCGCCTATTTTCGCCGCCACAAATCATTCGACGCCCGAGAAAATATACGCTCCTGTCGGGGCCGGACTTCACGCCCTTGTAAACCCATTAACGCATTTAAGGAGATACCCCGTTGGTATAAACCTTCCTACCCGGCTCCTTCCACCTCGCTTTGCCATCTTTTTAAATTACAAACAAAATACCTAATTACAACCAGAACCTCTATTTCCTCTTGGGCACGTTCGCGTCTCAGAGTGGCCTGGGCAAGCCCTAAAACGGTGAAACGGTTCGTACGGACTTATACGTGGGCACTTTTGGCGGTGATAAATCTGCAACGGGCAAAGGAAACGCGTTTGTAGTCGACGTAGAGTTCGTAGGATGTGAGTGGCGATTGCTGCAACGTTTGCCCGGAGAGGACGTAAGTCAGGCCGGCTTTACGATACTTGTTTCTCGCCGGTACCGGGGGGAAAACGGCTCTTGAGCCATACGAAGGGGCCATCGATGCCAAACGCGCACCTCGCTAAAAGTGTTTTATTTAAAGATTCCACGACTCTGCCGCACTTGAGGCTCCTTTGCCACGAAAATGTCGTTAAAGGCTCTGACTTTTCTCGCTTGTCCATGTCAGCAGAAGGAAGGCAGAGGAGGGAGGAATGTCCTGCTCCTTGGACCACCCACGCCATTCTGATATATCGCGGATGGATGTATCCGAAAGGTCGCGCGATATTCCCCGAGATTAACCTTAAATTTATGTCACTGCTATAACGCCTCCTTGTCGCACGCACGTACTTCCAATCGTTCGGTATTTCGCGAAATTCGGCAAATTCTTTTTAATCTACTTTCAGACGTCGTTCAGTTTAAAGCGTAGCGAGGAATGTTGTTTGACTGTGTTCCTTCACGGTGGTAATCGGTTTCTAATGTCCCGTTTAATTGTCAGGTCGCGTGGAAGACAGTTGAGACGTGCCTTTTATCTCGTTTTTCTCGGCCGTGACACGCGGCGGGGCGAAACAAAGCTGGCGCTCGCGAGGAGAGACGAAAAAACCGAGGCAGAAGCTCCGGATAGAAATGCGTAGCGTAAGGACAGCTGCCACGGCAAAGTTCCTCGTTAAAAATACACGTTTTGCAGGGAACGAGTGTCATCGGTTAGTTTTTAGCTTAGCGCACTCGGAGTTACGGCGACGAGGAGAGATTCGTCCTCCCGGCGGAACGACAGTAAAGGGCCAGCGAATTGCGGCAGAAAACGACGGTACACAGCCGTTTCTAATTTGCGCGGTGAATGAGCGCAAGCCTCTTACCGAGGAATTAAGCGACTGCAAAGTTTATTAGTATGCTTGCATCCGGGCTTAAACTACCGCTTACCGCGGCTACCAGATCGGCCGAGCGATTAACTCTTCGCCGTTTCATGAAAGCTGCGTTGCCTCTGATTAATTAAGTTTTCTACGTACCATCGAAGAAGAAAGAAAGGTAGCGGAACAAGCGATTACGTACCTGTAACAAAAAGAGTATCGGCTTGAGTATATTCATAACATTCGTCCAAGATCAATGAATGTATAATATAATACTTAAAATCGGGTCGTTGTGTACCGTGTACAAGGCTGATTGTTGTCTCAGTACGTTCGCGTAACACGAGAAGAAACAGAAAGGGTTGATGAAATGGTGGGAGGGGTCGAAGAAGTCGGGCGAAACGCTGCAGGAAGGAACGTACGCTCCGGAACGAGGAGCCTTGATGGAAATTTACAGCCGTTTGCGTGGGATATCGATGATCACGAGGGAGGTGCTGATGCAATAAAAAGCAGCCCAAGGAGCACGGCGTGCTTGCAGACTAGCGCGAGAACGACGCCGGGGATGAGAAAAGAAATTTGCTTTGAAATTCCAGCGCGTCGCGAGAGGGTGTGGGGAAGGGGGTGTGGGTCGCGCAGTTTCTCCGTCGATTTCGTAGGGGTAGGAAGATCGAGATTCAAGGCGTGAGTTGCCACCGATGCCGACGGGATAGAAAGCCCGTGGATATAGACGAAGTACCGGACGAATAGCGGATAAGCGAACTGTTTTCTGACAGATCGATCGGCACGGCACGTCCCATCTCACTCTGTCGCCGTTTACCTCGATATCTCGTGTACATTCGGTCTTATTCTTTCGTTATGCCAACTCCATCTAATTTCGCGCTCTACTTCAGTCGAAATCCATGCAGAAGTTAATGATCTCTCGGAAGAAAATTCGCCGCTGGGAGGGCTCCCTAAATGGATTCCGCCATTGAGAGTCGGGAAATAGAGCAAACCTGACGCGCGAGGTCGGAGGTTGCGTTCATCCGGGAACACAATTTATGCGGCGCCGAGGGTGGAGGTGAACGAAGAAGACGTTATAAAGTTGCAGAGGAAATAGAAAGCGCAAGCGTTCCTGTCCAAATTACTCCCGGCGAACGAGGCTCCCGCGGAACGCGATTACATATTCATCGCGCGCTCGACGCTTCGCGAAGCCCGTTACACCTTCCACGCGGAACTTCATCGACGTTAACAGAAATTCCACTCATCGTCTCGTCCCGCGACCCGTTTCCGTGGAAGCCAGGTCTACTGAGTACACACTCTCTGTTTTATCAGAAACGCGGTCCTTTGAACCCGCCAGCCCCACTACGCCCTGGCCCGCTTCCCCTCTTCCATGTTCGCCAGGGCAAAGGGTCCTTCTTAACGCCGACCGCGAAATCTCGGCGTAGTCAGTCGCCCTTTCCCCTGCACCCTGCTAAACCCGTCGCAACCGTGAACCTCGCGTCTCCTCTGCGCCCTGCTGTCGCGCTAACGTCGCGGAAAATCGTTTCGAAGCTCCTCTGCCAGGCTGGTATATGGGATTCTCGCGAAACCATGGGACACCGCAATAAAGCTGAGAAAATGAAAATGCGCGGAGCCGAATGAACGGGGGGAGAGAGTAAACGACGACTTGGAGTCCGGCAGACATGATTCCACGATACTCGTGGTATCATTACGAAAGTCCCGAGAATAATGTTCATTCGGAGATACGAAAGTGTACATCTTTGAAAAGAAATACACAGAGTTTGGTAATATCAAGAATTAACTGAATTGACTTTCAGTTGATTAAAAAAACTACGCTTTGCATACTGCACAATTAAATCACACTAGCACGCGCGCATAAGAGTTCTCAGGATTTATTTCACAGGAGAGAACGACGCCGGCGTATAGGTGTTTCATTTGTGTGGCAAAAGGTATGCCACGATGGAAGGCTTGGGGTAGGCACGTACATAGGTGAGCTAAGCACAGGGAACCGGCGGACGGTGGGCTCGATACGCTCGTGAAACACGAACTCGCGATCCCGTATCGCGTGTAACGTCGTAATAAGGGATGTTATTACTTCTATTGCGTTTCTCGCTCCCAGAGATAAGTTCGACCCCCTTCCCCTCCTCTCGGTGCTCCCCTTCATCGTCAGTCTGGCCTTCCTTCCGTCGCCCCTCCCTCTCCCTCTCTCGGCAGCTTGTACATGACAGAGAACCTCACGGACACAGACGGGCGTGTACACATTTCGGCACGTCCGTGAGTTTCGCTGAAGGTGCGAGATGCGGCTCGTGTAAACGAGTCCCGTAGTTCGTTCAGCCAAGCGGGGAGGGAGGGGAGGAAGCTGGGAGGATGGGAGAACGAGAGCGAGATGAGAGTCGGTTGAGAGAACGAGGGAAAGAGAGACCACGAACACTCGTCAGGTCGGCTCGTTACTCCATAACTCACTTTGACCAAACCGCAGGGCGAACTAAAGCGCACCAGCCTGCCTAGATGCGTCGCTGCAACTCTGTGCAATTTCTACGCCCTCTGCGTTGCAGCCAGCGCGCACACGTCTCGTTTGCTGGCTGTCGTGTCACATCGCGCACACTGCGCTTTTCACGTTATAAAGTGACAAACGTTGTACGCTGAGTTATTTCGGTTCGGTTCAGAACCGGAGCCCGGTCAGTCTTCTGCATTGAAGAAAAAATGTTAAGACCCGCGAGAAACCGTCGGTTTGATTCCACGGATTCTCCTCGATTTAATGATATTCGGAGAAGATTTCACGATCTGTTGGGAGGAGGACGTTTAACAACGTTAAGTCGTACGGCGCGCTGGAAGAAGACTGATGGTTAAGTGCACTACACCGACTTCCGTGTACAAAGCGGACAGACCTTATGTCCTACACTAAACCGGGGTAATGAGAAGAACCCATTGTCTAGTGCGGAAAATGCAGGACGATGACGGCGCGGAGATACGCGACGGATGGGGCGAAGGAACCTCGTAAAATCCAGTTTCAGTGCCGTCAGAAAAGGGGGATAAGACTGTTTCCTTTGGTCAGACTCTGCGCTGGCTGGTTTTAGCGGGCGCTTTAATATCCGCAATAGATGTAATCGCCGGTGTTTCGGGCGGTCCGGTATATCCGAAACACGAGGAGCCAAATTATACGGGCGAATGGCTAACTACCGCAATGCTCAACAATGCGAACCTGATCGTAAACCGGAACGTAGCAGGAACCCAATTCTCACCGTTAAGAGCACAATTCATCGCGTACGGCGTCGTCCTTCGTCTCGTTTCCTTTGAAGTCGATTTTCCTGAGTTCGCTGCATCCCGTGTGAGCCGCGTTATTTACTGGCAGTGCCTCGAGGCAAAAGAGGACAATAATGACGGTGCAACGACATCGGGGGATTTACACGGTAGCCATTGCAGGCCAATCGAAATCGGGATTAGATCGTTTTACCGGGACAGATTTATCAGCGGAACAACGGCTCTCGATATACGCTCGAGCATGGGCCATACTTTCTCCGAAACTGCAACTCCCATAAAATGCCACGGAAAGTAGGAATCCAGCGAGGCGCAATGGAGGAGCGGAAAACGTTGCCGGTAGCGCGCGACCGACTGTCGTACCTTTTTCCAGGAGTCTACCTAATTCAGAGTTCAGGATCGTTACGCGTTGCCGTAACGACCGTTAGTCCCCCCCGCGCACCTTGCCTGGCCCTCCCTGCCGTCCTTACGAGGAAACTTTCTCCAAGGAGCCCTGCAGTTGAATCTATTGGAACTTTATTGTTCTCCGTTTTTTCCTCGGTTGGTCAAAGAAAAACACAAAACTCTGTAGCCCAACACTTAGGTTCATTTGGAACAACAAAACAATGTTTCTTGTCGAATTAATGTAAGAGAGAAATTGCCATGTTTTGCGGCAATTGCTGATTCATAGAACGTGAAAAGCTAAACTAAATATCATTGATCCCAAGGAATCACGTGTTAACGTCCTTGCAATTATCCTGTATAGCACAGCCGTATACGACGAGTATTCGCGCAAGCACGTAATCTGTCGGGTTCATAGCGTACTTGTCATCGAGCGGCATTGCGAAAATTTCGTGGAGAGTGCACTGGTGGGATCAATCTTTGTGGCGTTGGTGTGGACTTAGCGCGGCGAAAACTCGGCAAGTCGAGAAGCGGGTCAGGGAAAGCCAGATGGCGAGCTTTAATCTCTCCCTTCTTGTCTCTCGCTCCTGCTCGGCGCTCGTCCCTCTTCCGCCTTTATTCCTGGTGCCCCGCTCGGCAAACACGCGGCAGCGTGTGTGTGCGTGTGTGTGGGAGCCGGTGGTCAGGCACGAGGGTGGAGTGCGGTCTTGAGTGACGCGCAACACGACTTAAGGATGTAGACACAGCCGTGTAACGCCGGCACAACGACTCCGCGAGTTCCCCGATGGTATGAGTGAATCGATATAACGCGCACAGCCGGCATACGTGTGCCGGACGTGCTCGGTAAATGAATTACACAATGCAACTGGACCGTACCGTCTTGCCGCGATATCCTATGATTAGCCCTACAATGCGTCAATTCAGCTTCAGTTCAGTTTGTGGAGAGAAACTCCCTGGCCTACATAACTCTGCTACCTCCAAGCACAGTTCGCAGTGTTTAGGGATACATTCGTAGACTCTCGTGCCACCAAGGTCGATGACTTTGCGGCTGATTGCAAAAAGTTTCGCTCGCCCGGGGGAACGTTGTAAAATGCACCGACGTCGGTTAGAGGGAAACTGTTCGGTGTAGGAGCGCCGACGAAGATTCAGTTCGGGCCACGAGGGGCAAGTTTAGGAATGAATTAGCAGGACTTGCCGACGAGAATTTGCCGAGTTGAGGATCGGCGCTCAGAAGCGGCCAGATGGCGCGGTTTAATCTCTACCTGTCCCATTTGTCTCCGTCGCACTGGCCGGTTGTTCCGAGTCTCGTGCCCCTTACACAGGGTGTCCTTTACGCGAAGGAAGTGCACGAGAGATCCGTCGGCCGGGTGGAGGGGGGGAAGTGTCGTATTTAATGACGCAAGGCAAGCCTTTCAAAATTTACCTACGGAAATGTTCACGCATGAAAGACACGCGCAGTCTCCTGTGCATAATTTTCCCAACGTGTAAACGTGCATACGCAAGTAACGGTATACATGTATAATGCATATGCGCGTGTCTGGAATTTGAATACGTAAGTATACAGACGTAATTTGTCAGTCCTTCAATTACCTTGCTAAGTAAGCGCGTCAGTGTAAGCCGGTATACAGGGCAGCGGCCTAGTTATGGGGAACTCTTGCACCGAGTATATGATTACAGCGAATGCTACTGACAATGAGCGCCGGTTATAATTGTCCCGCCAGGAACACGAATTTCCTGTGTTGCTACTCTACACAGCCCGACTCGAGTAAACCTTCATCTCAAAGACGATTATCACGAAAGCCTAAAATAATTTCTTTCCTCCGATAAGAAATCATTGTAATTCGATATTGTAAATTGGAAAGTAAAACCATGATTTTGTCCGCAACAGATTATTACTACGTTTTTTGAATTTTTTTTGCAGTGCGTTTGCGTAAGCGTTGATGAATTGCGTCTGGAGAGTCTTATTAATTTGGCGGCATGTTCGACATTGAACGGCGTGAGATTGGAGGAACCAAAGTGGATCGGTTCGTTGGATAGATCGTCCTGGTAGAAGCGAACCGGAGTGTGCGAGGAAAGGGAAAAAGAGAGAGGAGGAGCACTCGAGGACTGCTACAATTTTCAGTGGTACTTGGGCTGGGGTCCGCTCCTCTCATCGAGGTGGATGTTCTATTCAGCGAGGAAAGCCTTACTGCCGGGGTAGTAGTTACTCGTCCGTAAGGTAGAGTTCAGTAAGTCGTTCATACCCGACGGGGGGGAAAACCGCCGACCCCGTTCAGCCCTCTCGCTCTCTTTTTCCCTGGGTTCGGCTCCCTCTGGCCCGTCGGCCATTGCCGTTCACGAAAAGAATAGAAACGATTTCGGTAGACGTCCATGCGCGAGCACAAAAAGAACACCGGGCGAAAGGGTGAAGGAACAGGAGAAGCCCGTCCTCCCGCAAATCTTCCCCCTGCCTTGCTGCTATTCTCGAGTGGAGAGTTTTCTTCGCAGCAATTCTAACCCGCGCGCCAGCGGCTCTTTGCGCTTCTCTCTACGCAATTTCAGGCTAATGGTCGCACAGAGAATTCCCACGGTCGGAAATGTCGGAGGATGTGGTGTACGGCATCAAGAAGTGGATGAAAAAAAAGAAAGAAAAGGACAGCGTAAGCAGGAGTATGGCGAAGCCACCAAATTCCCTACCAACCGAAAGTTACCACTTGTGATCGACTAAGCGGCCGGAAAATATTCCGGATATGCTCTGCCCGATTGTGAGACGAGCGCCGAGGCGAAAATCCTGTCTTCACACACACAGAAGAATAAAATGCTAAGAGCGTACAGCCCGAGAACAAGTCGTTACGAGATCAAAAGTGACCTATATTTTTGATAAATTTGCGTCGAATCGATTCTGTCCAACAATCCTTCTTCCCGTTACCCATTTTTCCCCGGTGTTCACGTTCATTCCGAGCACACACACCGCAGCTGGTAATCGTTTGAATTACAACTTTACACGCTCGAGCGTTGCATCTGCCGCGAGAAAATTAATCCCGGTACAAATGAGGCGGGCTTTGGGGCAGCGAAAAATATCTGGGGCAAGTCGTGCACGGGGGAGAAACGAGCGCCTTCTGGCTTTTCCTCCGACGAGCGTACGCGTTTTCCTCCGGTTGGCAGGGCGTGTCCCGTGGGGAGCATCGTCTAGATTACCGAGCGGAGTCAGCTAACCTCCGGCACGAACCCCAAGCAGGCGCGAGGACATTGTAATTATGTATTCTCGTTGCTCGCATCTGGGACCCTCACGGCCCTACGAAACGTTTGCCCGTCTTTCTCTCCCTTAGTTGCACTTTCCCGCCTTTTCTCTTTCGTCCGCACGTACCCGCCAGTCGTGTATATAGGTGCCCCACTGCGCCTCTATAAGCACCAGCATATCCCCCTCCCCTGCGTAACGACACCACCTCGGAACCCTCCGAACAACCCTGTCTACCAGCGCTCTCTACCCTCTGTATCGCACCTCTTACCCCACCTGCCCCATCCCCCCGTCGTTCCAACTCCTCGAGCTTTCGAGCAAGTTCTTCGTTTCATTTATCTAACCCTATCTGTCTATATTTGTCTTTGCTGTCCTCATTTATTTTCCCCTAGCCGACTCTTTTGTCAATCGTTCCTCTCTTTTATTTGTCCTCACCATCTTCACCCTTATCATCCTCTGTTTCCTTTCCATGCTCATTGTGAAGCTCGACAGAATTATTGAAAATAAACCATAATTCAGACGATCTGTTAAGTTTCGAAAGAATTTTGAGCGTGTCGATTTAGCTCTCCCGAGTCTCCAATATCCGTAAATTCTCGGTCAATTTTTTTATTTCTTTAGCATGGATTGCTCGATGCCTTTCACCGCCAATTGCCGCTACTTATGTGTTCTTCTGCCCTTTTCTCCGGCTATTGTTCTCTCGGTCTCAGCCTATATAAGATGGTCCCCGTCGGACTTCTTTCCTAGACTTTCGTCTCGTATTACTCCTGCTCCCTCGCCCTTTCTCGTGCCTCCAAGGAATTGCAATTTCCTCTACTCGTTCTTACCCTGGCCCTCTCTTTTCTCATGCCAGCACCGTCTGCAGGGACCCCCCGATGACTCGAAGATTCGGCTGATTAAGTGCTCGGGATACCCTCGTTTTTCTAACCCGTGTGATTTAATCCGGACACCAGCCACCTACCTTCGCCTACTCTGTCGCCTACTCTCTACCACCTCAGTCGTAATTTTGACAAACACTTGCCGAACTCTCCTACCTTGTAAATCGTGATTACAATTTTTAAGCAACTACAAGAAGAGATGGTAAGTACTCGATTGTACAAGCTTTTCGGATTAGAGCGGCGAGAATGCGGTAATTTGTGGCTCATACGGCTGCTACAATATCGATCACTCGGGCAAAGCCAAGACCTTCCATGTGGGTCACGAACGGTGTACGGTGTGCAGCTTAACGCTCATGTAACTCAAATGGTTACACAGGCCATCTTGCCCTAGCCGTTTAATAGTGGAACCCGCAATCTGGCACGATCCAAGCGCCCATCTGATACGAACTGCAGGATTTCGCGGTCGAAATGGCCGATGTCCGATGAAAACAGGTTTTTTCCGCGAGACTGGCATTGGCGAATAACGTATCGGAAAATCCTCCGCTGTATCGGGATATTTTCACCGTATTATTCCATATGTGTTCTCCACGATATCGTAACTGGCAAATGCAGAGACTGCGGCAGGACATTTTGAATGACACGATTTACCGAGGGCAATTATTATTCAGTATTCGATACGTTATTCAAGACACTATTCAATACCGTTTGGAAGATTTCGCGTGATTGCGATTAGCCAGAGTTTTTTGTGAAACTTCGTTTTGCGTCAGCCAGGATGACAATTGTGGAATACCGTCGAATAATATGTGAATACGGTGGGTGAGTGGGTCGTCCTGGTGATCGTTCGCGGCCTGGTTTTCGATCCGCAGTTACCACACGGAGTAGAGGTACACGCTGGGCTGGGCGCAATCTGCAGGCTTATCTCGTGCACCATACGTCAAGCGCAGGCCCCGTGTCGTTCCTCGTGCTCCCTTTTCTCCTTTTTCTGCTGCCCCTCCCCCGCTCCCCGCGAGCAACCGCATCTCATTGCTCTGACCTTCCGACTCGCTACCCCGTGTACCGTTCAACCGGTCGTTTATCCGTGAGATTTTTCTCCCTTTGCTCCGACCACCCCGTCAGGAACGTGCCGCGAGTCCCGAGGAGATTGCCACAGGAAGGAAAAAATCATCGTTCCGCCCGAGCTGATAAGGAAATATTGAAAGGGGATGATCGAAAAGAATAGTCGCCATTTTACTCGTTCCCGGCTCGGCCGGTTGATCCCGCGGATGAAGCGAGAAGCAACTCCCCGCGTATTCATCCGCGTCTGCCGGCACGTGAAATAGCCGAAATTGGAAAGCAAAATTAATTGAGCCCGTCTTCCCCCCGGGTCTACCGAGTTTTCCACTCGAATCTTTCCATTAGCGACGAAGACTGCGCGGCAATTGGCAACGAGCACAGCGAAGCAACGGGTCAATAAACATGGAAACAAACTCAATCCAATTACAATATTCCTCCCTGGTTCCGGTAACCAGCCGAAAATTCCACGTGTAACCGAACCGCAGATACGTCACAACGGCCATTTCCATAATCTCGCGATAAACTTCGCGGATATTTATTGCCCTGTCTGACGCGGGGAGATTGCAACAAAAAAAAGGAAAAAAAGAATCCGAGGAATTAATCGCGGCCACTATCGCGGATTAACAGTGCGGCGAATATTATCGGCCGGTGAACAGCGATCGCGGGAAAAATCTAAAAATTGACGTCGACGTTGGGCGATCAGTGGGATAATCTCGGGCGTTGGAAGGGGGGCGCCAGTGCCGGCGGAAGTGAAAAGGGGTGGACGGGGTAATAAAACGAGGACGAAGGCGGCAGCGGTTCCGATCGATCCCTCAGCCGCGCCGTCGAGGAAACAAGTATCGCCTCGTAAAACGGGGCTTATCCACAAAATTCTAATATTTATTCATACTTGGCTGCGGCGGCGGCGGAGGAGACGACGGTGGAAGGGAGACGACGCTGGTCGACCGGGTGGAAAAGCGTTCTCGAAATCCCCGGAGGGACGAAAAGTGGATGGCGGGATTACCCTTTTCTATAAGGCGAAGCGCTCGCTGGCAGACGCGAGGGTGCCGCCACGGTGTATTGCAGTGTCTGAGCACGTGTACGTGTGCGAGGGGGGTGTATCCTACGTGTGTCCGTGTGATTCACGTAGGCAGGGGACTTGGATCGTCGAATTCGAGGGGAAAGGAGCGGTTTCCAGGTAAGACGCCGTAGGGGAAAACCGAGGGGAACCAGTGGTTTTGCGTCTTCGCTGAGAGAACAAAAGGACAAAAGAAACTCTTCCGATGACGAGTATGGAAAATGTCTCACGGTGAAACCGCAGATTCGTTTATTGCCAAGATCCAAGATTGGAAAGTGGATTCCGGCCAAGCACGGGGAGAAAGCCAGTCAGGCAGTGGAAAAAATGACACTGTTCAAGAGTGTCGAAAAAGCACGAATAATACGAAAACTGTACATATCGAGCGGGAAGCAAAGACTCCAATCTCACGTATTTACTTCTTAGATTTCATTATTACCTTCTCGCGAGTACACGTTGGCGCCACGGAGAATTCAAGAAAGTAAATTTCCACCGGTCCCATTCCAATCCATTGGGTTTCCTTGTGTTCGTCTCCCGTACTTCTGCCTGCTCAGATGACTGTGCTTGTAACCGCGAGTCAACAGATCTCTATACCCCATTCGCGGTGGCCGGGGGGGGGGGGGGGAAGAGCAAACAACGACAAGTAGAACAAGAAAAGTGAGACGCAACTTTACTAACAAAGTGTACTTTATAAGTTATCTTGGAGGACGATCAATTGAAAACGTTGAAGGTTTAAGACCGAGGACCCCTTTTTCCTTTTTCTTCGTGCCCTAATCAGTAAATATTGTTTGTGCCTTGTTGAGTTGAGAATTTTCTTCGCTAACTTTTACGTGCAAATGTTCATGTAAATTTGTCGAGCAGCCTTAAGCCGATGAATTCCTTTGTCAGTCTTCCAGACTCCTTTGTCTTTAGTCACGTTTTAAGCTGTACTTTTCGTAAATTGTCGTGTCAGCAGATTCGGTTGGCGCTTTATATTCTTGGAATGAGACTTCGAACATTTCGTCCTTGCACATCACGCGTTTCCCATGACTTTTTCTTAGTTTTCAGCTTTAGACTTTTTCAGTTTGAAGGATCTGTCCTTTGTCACCACGCTTAACCCGGGGGGGATGGTCAGCCAACCAGACGAGAAGAGAGGCAGAGCACGTCGAGACGTAAGGATGAAATCGGCAGGACCCCCTTGAGGCCGTTTCGAAGGACCTGAATCGGAATTGCCAGGCCCACCAACGTCCCGTTTTCGCGACAATCGTAGTCTCGTCCCATTTGGAATTCATATCAGCCTGGCTGCTGTTTGTACAATGTCAGAAGACGAGGAGCTAACCCCCAGCCGGGAATCCCAAACGCCTGAGAAAATCTCGACGGAAATATATTTCTCCCGTTAGACATTGGTCAAACTATTATTCCGCGACATGGTGAATAAAATCAATCATTCAACGTCACTCTTCGAAACCCCTGTACCGACAATGTAATACTTCCACGCTAGAGTTTCATTAACAATTATTCACTGCAGCGCGGCATTTTCGGGTAGGTCTTGGTCCGACAAAAAGGGAGAACAAGTGAAAGAATCGGCAAGACGTAAGGTAGCGCCCGAAGCCATCGTTCTATCGGACCCTATCTGCTCACTGTGATCTGAGGAGGAAAGCTGAGAGAAGCCCTGAAGGAGGACCGTCGGCGAAACCTACCGTCGTACCAAAAGTTGCCTTAAAGGTCTCCTCGCCGGGGATGAAATAACACACCCAAGCGATGCCCGTACGTTACGGGAGCATAGGTACGCCATGAGAACGTCAAATGCTCAATTTCCCCGTCTCTTTGGCTATTAAATTAAAGAAGTCCAACTCGCGAGGACAGCCGCGCATCAGATATGTATTCCCCTATCTCGCCCGTTTGTCTTGTTTTTTTTTTTAAATCGACTTTTCCCACGTTATCTGTTTTGACGTCGTCGGGCTTCTCGCACGTGTGAACCCGGTTCATCCTTATCTCTTCGACCGTCCGGAGCAGTAAACTTATCATCGCAGAGTTTTGTGAAAGCCCAGCCGTAAAAACCGACGAATGACCCACTAATGAGCGATAGCCTCGTGGCGGAATAACACTTTTTTATCATAGGATTCTATTAGCCCGGGAAAGGGTCGATAGTCCCCTTCGTCGCTTGTCGATGGAAAAATTGCGCTGCGTCTTGAGTTTTTGCCGCGACATCTTTTTCTACAATACCGGCCCGGCACATCCCGTGGCGCATTACACGTGTCGTTTTGACACTGACGGCGCGCTTGCGAAACAGAAGAGGGGCGTTTGAGACGCGAGGGAAGAGGGGGAGGTGGGAGACTGCCGGACAGTCGGTCCGACGACCCTGGAAAGACACGTCCCGTCGACGGAGTCCCTCGGATTTAACGACCTTTCGGGGGAGACCCTCGTCGACGTAGGAGAGATCCGCCCGGAATCACTTTCCAGCCCATTGCGCGATCAACCCGAGCGCGTCGTGGAAACGCGTCGTTTTTAATTGGGCGGAAGGGCCGATAAGAGGGTACCCTCTGTCTCATTACGAGACGGACGGCGTCGTCTCGAGGGCGGACACTGTCCACGCTGGCTATCCGCTCAGACATTTTTTTTATGGCTTACTCGTGCCCCTTGTGCGCCCGTCAGAAGAACACATGACGCGGCGAAAAGAACTACTACTCTACTAATAAAGCGCTTTCCTACCAATGTCCCATCGTAAGCGGATTCAGAGATAACCCGCTGTAATATTATCACACGAGTATATTCCATGAGTATATCTGTGACTGTAAGAGCCACGGCAAGGAACACGTAACCAGTGAATTGAAGTAACGATTGCATTAAGCTGTGGGCCTAGAAAATTCGTTCAATTAGTCCGAGGTAAAGTGATGGCGAAGACTCTTCTCCGTCGGCCGACTGTTCCATCGTTACCAAAAGCTGGGAAGGGCGGAAATCGCAAGTGTTTGGAAGTACTTGGTAACCAGAAGAAACGAGGACGAGAGAGAGTCCTCGGAGACTCACAGCTGGCATGAAAATCGAAACCACCCCCCTCTTCGACTACATCGCCGGCCTAACAACACGACCGTTCCGAGAGAGCGTCATTTTTCTCCCCCGCATTCGGAGCGCGTATTCCTCTGGCACGTCGTGGCCAAGTTTTAATTAAACGTCGATAGGAATAAAAAATATATCCGCAGCCCGGGCACGGTTATATTTCACCTACCCTCGGCGATCTGCACCGGTAAGGAGGGGAAGAGGGAAAACGAGGAGGGATGAAGAGAGAGGAAGGACGATCGAACGCATTTGGTCCTTCGCCGTGATCAATGTCCACCCCTCCCTCTCCCGGTTCGGCCGAGGGGCGGAAGGCGTCGATTTTGCGGGAAGGGCGTGCAACGCCGGTGCGGACTGCACCCCACGCTTCGTTATCGTGGAAAAATTTGGCGGGGCGACACATCTCTCGAGTGCCCATTAAAGTCACTTTACGTCACCACAGCTTGTCCAGCGCCCAGCGCGCACGGCCCTGAGAGCCGGACAGGGGGAGGAACCCGCTGGGTCTCGGGGGGGGGGGGGGTGAGGGGACGGGAAAAAGAGAGTCGAGGGATGGTCGTGCACGGGCGGAAAGCCGTTCGCGCGGCTGGATCACGGCGACGTGGATGAATTAGAAATCGATCGGAGTACGGCCGCAGTCAATTAATCAACGAGATAATCGGTCGGGATCTTTCATAAATCATCGAGGCCAACGTGCAGGGACCCGTCAACTCGTCGACGTGCTTCAGTCGAGGACCGCTCTTCAATAATTTTTCCTTTTTTTTCTTTTTTCTTTTTTCTTTTTTCGTACGAAAATCGCCCAAGTCCAGGATATCAACGAGAATGGCGCGGCATCATCCTAGCGGGATTTCATTGGCACGGATCGAGCGTGGAGATTCCGGTGCATACGTTATTCAGCCTATTCAATTGTCCCTTGGTCATAGAAAATAATATTGTCATCTCTACATACCATCGTGCCGATCGAAAGATTATAGCTCATAGGGAATTTAATCAAAGGTCCGTGTACATACCTGGAACAGAAAAAAAAACCAAGCGCGAATTAATATTGACGTTAGTGTGACTTGGTAACTGCTTATTTACGGCGGTTGGTCAAGTAAAAAACGGGCACCGGCGGTGTATGTAATTAAGGATATGGTCGAAGCCTGTCGGAAGCCGCGCTTAAGACTTCATTAGAAAAACTCGTCACGCGCCGATAAACTTTTTAATATCCCCGGGAGGCAGCCGTGCGCGGGCCGAATTTACATTTGGACCTAATCATCGGGCTTTTTCCTGCTGTTGGCCGGGGCCTAAATCATATCGAGAAGCGCGTGATGCCGGGGGCGACCGGTGGATTAAGCCACAGTGCAGCCTAATTGCGTGCCGCTTTCGGTATTTCGCATTATACGCGACGTCGTTCACGGCACAATGCTCTTTAGGCGAGGGGCTTTAATAGGGGGCCGAGAAACGCGAGCGCTCGGGGCCGGGGAAATGTGTGAGATTCTTAAGAAAGGCCCGAGGAATGTTACGCGTCTCCTTACCGGACTGAGGTCGACCGCGGCGGAGGTCAGGGGGTGGATGAGGAAGCCCAGGGGAGAAGATATGCGAGACGAAATGAGAAAGGACCGGCGAGTTAAAACGGGACGCGCGACAAACGGCAAAAACGGGCCGGTGGGTGGGAGAGACTGGCTGGCAGCAAGAGAGAGGCGCGAAAGGAGATATAAGCGGAAAGAATGGACGTCGGCCGGTGAGAGAGAAAGCCGGTATGCCGGATAACTGTCAGAAAAAGTGCGGAACGAGGGAGTCGCGAGGACGGGTCGCAAGGGGATCAGATGGAAATAAAACATCGGCCTATATAAAGCAACCCCCTGTCGCTCGCTTCTGGCTTGACCCGTGGAGCCTCCCTCGCGCACTTGCCGCCCTTTTCTCCAGGGCCGCCCTTTGTCGCGCCACGAGGAGAACGCCTTTAAAACCAGGTCAATTGTTCGAAAAGTAGCTGGGATTTAAGTCTTCTCAAACGGCTCTACTGGCACGGACGAGCCCTTTTCGAGGCTCTCTGAAAAATGATCGGCCGACGACGGTGCTCGATTTTCTTTTTAAGCTCACTCCCCCCTCCCCTCTCACTTCATTGTTTAATTCGCCGAAGACTGAGCGGGAAAACTGTCCATTAAGCGACCATCTGATCATTCCGACGATCGATGGGTAACACCCCACGTTTTCGTTTCATTCACGAATATTCCGTTTCTACGTTAGGATTATGGTTCTGCCGCGTATTTTTCCATGGTCGTTCATCTATTCGCAGATACCGAAAATTCCAGCTTCGGTTCGCAGCGAGGTTGCAAACAAGGATTCTATCTGCGCCCAATTATTAATCTCCTGTGCCGGGTGCACCGTGCAAACGGTAAACGACGCACGCCCACAATTAATTCACTGCTACACGGCGTCGTACTTTTAATTAAAAAGCTCGGCCGTTCCGCCGGCGGGAAAGATGGCCCGGCAAACAAGCCCCGCTGTGCTCTAATTAAAAGAGATTGAATTCATTGTTATTATTATAAGTATTATTACGGCGCCCGCGTCGCAGTCTTTTTTCAGCGTTAAAACGTTCATAAAAGTCGCGCAACTCAAGTACGTCTTGAGACAAAAGACGATCTTCTCCTTCGCTCCGCCATGTACCTCGTACGAGCCGTAATGGGGATCTTTTTTCGTCGGCTGCCTTCCGGGCTGACGTTTAACGACCCCCTCGTCCCACTGCTGGGCCGCAGTCGGTCGTTATTAACCCGATTCGAGATGAGAATCACGCATGGACTAAATTGCGTGACTCCTCGAAACGACGTTTACGCCGCGTTTGTTCGTCACTCGTGCGCAATTCCATTGGTACCGTGGAAAGGCGGATGCACACAATCGGCGCGCGACGAGTGCGCCTTTCCGCGTTGCTTTAAAAATCCACGGGAGAAAGGGGCATTGGGCGGAGAACGATGGAATCCTTCGTCCTTTTTCCCGTCGCGAGAGATTCCCAGAGATTGACGGGGCTGTGTTTTCTCTGTGTCTCTTTGCTCTGTGCCCTTTCCAGCGTCGTTTAGCCTTGTTCCCGCCTCGGCTTTCTCTCTTTTCCCGCCGGCAACCAGGCGCGTCTGCCGATTGTTTTCCGTTCCCTTTCCCTCTGCGGGCAAACGAACAAATAACCGAACTGGCGCAGACCTCTCGAGAGTCACGCTGAGCATCGGCCAAATGCTGTTCATTAGTAAAAGCCACGTCGTTTCCCAAAGCTCCTCTGCTCGTTCAATTGTCCATCGGCCGGCACGTCTGTGTGATTTCCACCGACCACCGGGCCATTCGAAGCAAATTTACAACATATTTACAAAGGTATTTCATAACTATCCAACGCTGATGCGAAGACACGAGACTATCTATCATTTGTTTCGTTATTAATGAATGATGAGCTCCCTCTAGTTCATTATGTATAAAATGCAATAACTCCACGTTGGGCTGCGAAGTAAGATTGGCGTAATAGAAAAAAGGACGATTCTTATGGAGGCCACGGTATGGTAAAGGATTTACATTTAGATATTATCGCTCTTCCGCGGGACGTGCCCAATCGAGAAAGCCCCGGTATCGACCAAATGGCGTTCATTAGTAAAAGCCACGTCGTTTCCCAGGTTCCCGCAATGGTTCTTTTCCCCGTTCAATTATCCATCGGACGCACCGGCTGAATTTCCACTTTACTCCGCCCGCACCGCTGGCAATTCGCTGAAAGCAAGTTTTGAAAGACTCGACCTCTTCAGTATAACGTAGCCGCCGAACCGGAATAGAAGAAAAAGAAGGACAGAGCTTTTAGGGGTAAAATCGAGTGCTCTGTAAATGCCGGCTGCCTTAAAGCGTTTTTCAATATATGCTACGGGAAAGTCGAGTGTCGAGTAAAGAGGACACAAATGAACCTAAGGAATCCCAGTCGTAATTGTGTGTCCTATTGTTATGGTCAATTCGCAAAACGGCCCCTGCGCGTGTCGGTGACCGGAGCAACACTTTCGTTTCCCTTCGTCGAAACGTGCATCGATGTTCGTGCAATCGGCGAAACGTTTCCGTCTTTCTCGCGAGTCTGTCTAACTAAGACTGACTTGGTAGGTGCCTTTGTGACAAATCGCTCAGCGCTACGAAGAGTTTAAGAGTGAAGAAAACAACGGTGGGAATGAGAAGAACAAAAGAAGGACATCCATGACAGAGAAAAGGGTGGGGAAAAGTGCGGACAAAGAAAGCTGGGAATTCGCGGAGAAAAGACGTCGAAATGACGGGCGGCGAAGAGTGTCGACGACGGAGAAAGAGTAAAGGGGTAGCAAGAGTAACGGGTGCGTAGGCAGGGGTTGGGAGGGAGGCTGAGCTTCGTTTGTTATTCGCGCGGAAAGAGGGAAGCTTGTGTCGCCGTCCAAACATGAAAACTAGTTTCAAACGAGCGTCATTTAACAAACCGACACGACGTTGGCTAAACGAGGGGGACGGGGGGTTGGGGGGTGTGGGGCTGACGACGGAGGGCGAAGGGGGGGGGGGACAAGGCGCGGGTCGAAGCCCTGATTTTTCCGGATCTCATTAGCCGCGGGCGGGTGCACGAGTTGCCATTATAATCCCTGCGCGAACGACATCGGCGAACGTCCGCGTTGACTGCACTAATTGCGTTTGAAGTTGCGGAAAAAAGAGAGGGGTACAAAGGAGAACGACGAAAAAGAGAGACCGCGAGGAGAAAGCGCGGGGACGGGCGAACGTTGGCGCGTTTGCCACCTCGCTGAACAGGTACGCGTATACGTTCGTTTCGTTCTTCCTTTTTTTTGCCCTCGCTGGAAAAACCCGCGGGTTAATTAATAAAGCTCGCTCGATTGGCGAACGACGTGCTCATTCTCCCAATAATACCAGAAGTGAGTTACGTCGAGTGCGATGGGAAGGGCGCATTATTCACCGCGTACCGTTAACAAGTCGCTGGATCTGGACAAACGGAGAGCAAACCGCTGAAGCTAATAATCCGCTCGTCGCAAAGCCCGTGAATTCGTTGCTGCCCGTTCGGCGGTTCACGAAAAATCGCGGGAGATCGTTCCTCCGACTGGTTTTAGGATTTTCATGATCCTCAGCGTAAAGCCAATGATCCACTGGCCGACCTTGTTCGCGCAAATCATCCTTGTGCAACTACTTACCCCCATCGATTATTGTTAGTACTCTAATCGTGAAACGAAGTTTTACGAAACTATCGACGTTCCATTCGATTTCGGAAGATTTGAAAATTTGTAAGAACCATCAAACTTAACTACCTTGCGTGAATTTAATTATAACGATATCCCGGCGAGC
The DNA here is from genome assembly GCA_963989215.1 of Hedychridium roseum. Classification (NCBI taxonomy): domain Eukaryota; kingdom Metazoa; phylum Arthropoda; class Insecta; order Hymenoptera; family Chrysididae; genus Hedychridium; species Hedychridium roseum. The sequence continues at coordinate 6,155,585 of OZ022313.1, read as the reverse complement.
AAATGGAATGGCCGATGAATAAATAAAATTAAACGTTGTTCGTAGTAGAGATTGCACAATGCACATTAGTCGAGCAGATCTGATTAATGATTTCGATTAAACAAACTCGTTTGCGCGGCAGTCGGATGACCGACGGGGAGAAGAAGCGACGAATAGATGGATCATTTTCAGGCGTGTTATGCAAGGGAGCATCAGTGAGTTCGTTACCAGTGCGAAATCGGGTCGAACGAGCTGGGCTTATACAAGCCACAGATACTATATCGCGGCGAGGTATTGATAGTCTCAGTCGTGTGGAAATTAAGCCTGAAATTCGTTCTCGTTGCGACAGATGAGCGCGAGCGGCCAAAAATTCCCATGCACAGACGTTTTGCTGCCTAATCAGAGCGGTTTAAAAATAAATTTGCCCAAGCAACGAGCGACCGAGTTCGGTGAGTTGGATCGCACAGCGATGCACTTGAACTGGATTCGTCCGTAGCAAAGTCGCGAGGGAGAAGAAGGAGAATCGTCCGCGCGAAAGGAAGAACGATCGACGAGAGTGCCCTTAATACTTCGAGACGAGGATTCGTTTTGGCATAACAATTTCCCCTTGCCACTGTAATCCAAATCCGAAGCAGTAAATAACGAGGCAAACTTACGAGGCCGGCGACGCCGGTAAAGTGGAGTATCGCGTGAACCGGCCACGGGAGATTATCTTTCGTAATAATACAACGAGCTCGCGTATTTCACCCTCATGATTAGGTGGTGCGCGTGCTTTATTGTGCGTTGGACTTCCCAGTCGTCGGATAAAAAATGACACTCGTATAATGTTTTTATGTTCCAGGAACTGCGTGCCCCGGTGTGCTTGAAACTTGCCTTTTACCCGAGACTTTTACCCGCTCCGAGTACTCGATACTGCCTAATCGTATGGCTTGTATCGAATTTAATGGACACATGTACATTTCCGGCTGTAGATTATTCCACGCCTCCAAGTAGGATAACGTGCCACGTGGAAAGAGCTAAAAACGCTACAAAAATGTTCGTAATAGAAGACGCTACACGTGTAAGTCGACGACTTCTCAGCCCTTTCTCTTCCTTGCGAAGTTGATAGAACTTTGCCTTCTTCCGGATAACTACGATACACGTCAATGCCCATACTCACTTCAACCGGTCTTTCTACGTTTACGGAGAAACACATAGACACGAGACATCAATGTTGTTTTTAATTCCTTTTTCGTTTTCCTTTAATGGTGAATAGGTAAATTGTAAAAGGTAAGACTTTGCCGGTCATGCACGACTATTCTGGTCTTCTTTTTTTTGGGACAACTGCGGCGTGTGACAGGCATTGATTTTTCGGAGCTACTTTATGACGCGGAGCGCTCACAGACCCGAGCAATTGTCTCGAACGAGCTAGAACGGTCGTCGAGCCGATTACGCGCAGGAATCAATTTCCCCGTCGAAAGGGAGACCGATAATAGGCGGGGGAGGGGGGAGGGAGGGAGGGAGATGGCAGAACGCAAGCAGAGTGGGTAACAGAAAAAAAACGAGAATGTACGAGGGAACGAGGAAACGCCCACGTGTATCATGCCCGTGTCTGTCGATATGAGGGCAAGGGGACAAATGAGCAGAGGAAAAAAGAAGAAAGTGAAAGGGGGGACGCAGCAACGGGGGAAGAAAAGTACATGTGAAAAAGTAAAAAAGGAAAGAAACAGGGATGAGAAATGGTAAGAGTTTCAGAAAAGACGAAAAAGAAATCCACCTATGTTGCTGCCGATAACGACCGCCTTGTGGGTTATGGATAGACACGTGTACAATAAAACCGCGAGTCGTCATTACGCGATCGTTACCGCGGTTTCTGCGTGAATCTCCCCCCTGCCTTTTCATATTATACAACATATTCCGGCGGATGGCGTAAATGAGGCGAGGGATCATTGCGTGGAACAGAACGATCGCTGGAAATTTCGTTGTTAAGCCCGTTGAAACGATTTCACTGTCCCGTGACATACGAGGCGAATGAAACAGCTAACTAAAATTTCTTCGAAAAATATCTTAGCAATTGCTTCGTACTATTCGAATGATACCCGAACGATTATCAGTTTTCCATCGCTATATTTACAGTAACATTACTGTGCACTAGAAGGTTTTTCGCGTAAATTTGAGACAAGTCAAAAAACAGGTTAATTGATAAGGTCATTATAATATTTGTAATAGCTGAAGTAGAGAAGTACGTGTGAATCATTTGTCTCTACCGCATCGTGAGTTTCCATATCACCAATTTTATTATAAATGTAAGCACCTATACAATCACAACCAGTAGCACCTATCTTGTCTATAGCTAACGTAAATTTCTTAACGACATGTACAGCGAGTTCTCATTGTCAGGTCAGGAAGATACACTATACAGAGCCGTTAGGCCGAATCGTCTGAATTATTACGCAGAAAGCAAGGGTTATAGTGGATCTTTGGGCCTAGGCTTGAAAAGGCATTGCTTAATCTTGAAACAACTGTACAGCTACGTTGCAGGTGTAATTAAAACGTGACGAGCATAATGTCTCTTATTACCATAGGCGAAACAACGTTCGTTTATCCAGCGCCTTTTACGGATAATGTATACGTCTATCTAGAGCCGTCTATCGCATTCCCCGGTCGGAGCATTTTCTTTCCTACATAATTCAGTATCGGATCGCGCTATTTACATAATTCAGTACATAATTGGCCGCGCGGCATGCGGCCCGTTCTCTGCGAAAAAGGAATTCCCGGGAAATCGCGATCGACGCGCGCTTTTGCCACGGCGAAATTAATGTCGGGCGAAGCCGTCACGCTAGAGCTCCGCCTGTGCTCGCCGAATTAATGCAACTCGCACGGCGAATTCGCAATCTGATTAAAGCATCACACCGTCCGCGCGCTCGCCTCGCGTTTTATATGCATTTTCAGGCCGGCATTAGCGGTTTAAATCCTCCACGTCGGATGTACCGTTCTCTTTGGCCCCCGGCGCCCCTCGTTTTACCGTGAAAATTCGGCTCGCTGGTGAAAACACGCAAGCTTTTCCGGTCCTAAAGCTTTTTCGCTTCGACACAGCGAAATTGGGATTCTGATAAATCGGCTCACAAGACCGCCATTAGTGGTGCGTATCCTGCCCGTCGAAAAGCGCGATGCGAGAAACCAGATCGATTTGACTCGAAATTTCGGCACTCACGGAGGACCAGTTTTTTTACCCCTGACGCTGCAATTCTCGGGGCTTTTGACGCACGGACTTTTCGGCTTTCATGCATCCGATAAGCGTCGTCGGCGCACAGCATTGGCCTTCCGGGCAAGACCAAAGTTTCGCGTGGCAGTCGCGTAGATTGCCGGGCTCTATAGCCGGGCGTTCGGTACATCGATAGGCCGGCACGTCGGCGGTATCAGCCGCCGTGTAATTTGCTATAATATTTTCCGAGGCGCTTTACACTTCCGCGAGCAAGCGGGCCGCGGCTCGAGTTTACAAAGCGCTTCCAAGTTTCGGGACACGCCGGTGCCGGAAACTTCCGGTTTAATTTGGCGCGCATTAATGCGCCCGTGTAACTCCAGCGCCAAGTTCTGCGGTGGTTTAACCCCTCTCCCCCGACCCCCTCTGCCCCGCTCTTCGCCACCCTTCCCTGCGTCCTGTCCCCATCGGCTTTATCCTTCTTCGAAAACTTTTTTCCGCCATGGCCAGGCTCATCTTGGAAAGGGCTCGCGGCCCTCGGGGTCACAGGGGAACAGATTTCGTTAATGCACTTTCGTTGACGTCGATTAGCCTCCTTCGGCTGGGATTTCAAAGTTTCAATTAAACATCACCGTAAGCAGTAAATGTCCGTCCTTAGAGATATTCTGCCTGAAGGTCCCTTGAACGATACACATAATTGATGAGAATCATCGTTAAGACGCAGGACACGGTGACCTTGGTGCCGTACACTTTCACGCTGATTATGCCCTCAAAAATTCAAGTCCAAGGCTCTTTGAACGCAGCGGGGAAATAGAGGCGATGTAAAAGTTTCGCGGCAGCGTTTACCCACGGAGAATCGAGAGCTCGGCCTTACCCTCACGTTTTGTCTTCCTGTTTCTCTTTCCCTTACGGCAGGGGTCGACTTGGCAAAAAGGTCTGCGGATTACCCGTATGAATGTTAACGAGGAGCGTGATCGGAAAGATAAAGCGGCCCAAGACATTCGAAGTAAAAGAAAAAATGGAAAAAAAGTTCAATTGGCTCGAGACGCGATACATAACGAATAACCAAGATTTCCGAGCGATCATTTAATTATGAAGCGTAAGTGGAATTACTGCAACATAGTTCACTTGTAAATACTTCTGTCCCCTCGTGTTTTTATGTTTTTCTTAATAATTCGTAAGTACTATTGCAATCTGTTCTACTAGTTCCTTGGCTAATTGGAAAGTTTCGTCCCCCCTCACAGTGACTCTTACTTATTCATTCTAAGATCCTTTATACGCTTGTGCCTTTTTCTTTCATTCGGAAGCCTACGTTATTGCCTTCATTTCGTTCCCCCGGCTGTTCAATGTCGTAGGCAATTAAAGCGAGTCGGCAAGTAAAATCGTGTATAATGTATTAAATAGATAACGCGATCCCTCGCCTTCGCCTTGATACTTCTGTCGATTCGACACATCGACGAACTTACTTCCGCGAAGTCGGACAAATGGCCGATAAAGGGCACAAGGTGGGGGAGGGGAGGGGAGGGGGAATCGTCGAATCGCTGCAAGTGCGATGGAACGGAGGGCAACACATGTGACGAGGAACTCTATAGTCCAACGTTCGGGGGTACGGGGGATCACGGGGAGGGGGGTTGGGATTTGAGAGGAGGAAAGAAGCGAAATGACGAGGACGACGACGAGGACGACGACGACGGTCGAAAGCACGGCTTATTCCGGAGTTATTTTCCACCGCGTTCTGAAAAATTGCCGGCACTTCGAAATCGGAAATCGATTACGACGAAGAATCCAGAACGGCGGATGCACACATGCTCGTGGGAGAGGCTGACAAAGTGAAAGAGGGAAAGGACGATATATAACAACAGAATTCGTCGTGGTATCGAATCGAAGTTAGCCGAGGTACCTTTTTGTCGCCCCCGACAAATTTTTCCTGGTGATAGTGGAATCGGCGCCGTTGCCGGTCACACACAGTACCGTGGGTTATTACAGCGACGAAAATTGAGTAAGACAAAAATAGACGCGGACAAAACAGTGCAAACGAAGAGAGGAAGACAAGAAACTGCAGCTGCCGGAGAAGAAACTAAAAAGAAGCGGTGGAGGGGCGGGGAATTGGAGAAAAGTCGGAGCATGTAATGGCAGGGCGGAGAGGGGAGGGGAGGGGAAGGGCAGGAGAGAAGCGGATATAGCTTTAGCCCGAAAAATACCGGTAACTCGGGCTACCGGGGGTAGGAAGATCGATCTTGACCCGCATGTCGAGTCACGCAATCTGCGATAAGCGTTCTCGTAGCTACTCGGTTTTATCTCGTCGTCTCCGGGAGAAGCTCCGCAGACGCATACGTAAGTAGACGTCGCCGGTAAGCTCCGGGGATTAGCCGCAGCCGGCGCATATAAATCGATCAAACTGAGATCGGCCCTGATGACCGGCTAGAACAACTTCGCCCGCGCCCCAGGCCCCACTCACCCCCCCCCCCCCTCCGCCCCTCTCCACCCTCCCATTATCCGGCGAGTCATCAATGTTCGCGGCTCGTAACGCTCGAGCGTTTAACTTTACAATTGTACGACAGGTCGCACGGCTCCGGCGTGTCGCTTCCACTGACCCGCTGACACCCTCCGCGTGTGTCATTATCTTACGACCCAGCCAAGAGTCGAAGGGCCAGCGCGAGTCCACGATTAGCGCGTTCATTATTAACGAGAGATTACGGGCAAACGTTTCAACGTTATCCCTGGTCCCGCTGAAGAATATAACCACCTGCCACGGTGCCGTAAAGAGGCCCCGCGGGTTTTGCCGAGCGGCATTGATTTCCAATGAGCCGCGTAAATTGCACGGAAACGAGACGGGTAATCGTTGGGGGGATAAGAATAACACCGTTAACGTCGGCATTTCCGGCGAACCGTGGCTTTTGTCCGGGAATCGAGAGCGTCGATACGGGACGCGGAAGTTGGCCCTCCGCGTGCATTTACCGTTGGAATATCGCGCGATAAACCGCCCCTCGACGCTCCCGATTTACGTGGGAATTGACGGACGTAAGAGAAATTACTTGGCACTCGCGACATTTTAGCCATCCTGTTTCTTTTGGTCCTTCCCTATCTATCTATCGCTACCGGCTGCAGCTATTCGCTTCGCCGTCGGGGCTCCTGCAAGCACCATACGCGGGGATCGCGGCAATCTCTTATTTTCCGCGCGACCGATCCATTTGGCGCGAATTGGAAGACGCGAGTGGCAAGGGAACGAGGACTTTCCGCAGACCGGGGGAAGGGGGCTAACGCGCTACCGGGTGGGAAAGCGCCTGGGCACGTTGATGGAGAAACGGAGAAAGGAGGATTTCGCTGCTTGGCCGCATTCCACTTCTCCGAATGGCGGAGCCGCGTACGATACATTCGTGTACGGGGGACGGCGGGTTCATGTATAATGCACGGCAGACGTGTTTGCCGGCGAGGTCACAGGGACACGGGTCAAAAGGCTAGGCCATTATTTTAACGGTTATTTAATTTAACGGCTCTTTATCGTGTTAAGATAAAAAGAATAGCCCACCGTGCTTGCCGTTAGGCTACATTATGCACGGGTTTACATGTTAATTATGCATATATCTGCACTCCTCATTTATTTATCGACCTTTGGCCCTGTTTATGTAACGACGATTGTCTCATCTTCTGAAAATTGCAGCAACATAATGAGAGCGCGCAATATTTATGGAGTTTATTCGCCCGACGATAATGATCACGCGCACCATTCTACCGACGTACTCGTCCGTGAATTCAGCGCGTATGAAAGCCCGTTGCCATTGTAAAATGAATTGTGTAAACGAAATGTCCAATTTTAGCGTACGAATTTAGCAGGGGTATGGTTGAAAAAGTGCGAGGCCGCGGTATACAGATGCGCGTAAGAATGCATGCACATCGTGCGGAGAAGGTATTGATGCAAAGGAGTACGTTGACCCCGAATAATTGCAGGGTTTATTTAACGGCGAATTACCCCTCTAATGGAGCGGGTCCGTCTGCCGTGGCATCGCGTTTAAATTTAGATACGAGCGTGGCACCGGCCAGTAACGAGCGATCCCGTAAAACTCATTGAACTTGGTCGAAACAAAAGGGACGCGTTTGTCTAGCGGCAATCACCTACACGCACGTGGCAATCGGATTACTCACGTTGTGGCGGTTACGAACAAACGGGCGCGAAAAGGGCAAGGGCGGTTGTCGCTCGTGAGTTTCCAAGGGAAGAGGAAGACCACGCGGGGGTAGTAAGGGGAAGGGGAGACTGAACGGACGTTTAATCCAAGGTAAACAGGAAGATTCTTTCCGGGAGAGAATGTACTGGGCCAGACAGGGAAAACAAGAACGTAAACCGTAGGTATAGGACACGGTCAAGCCGGAAGCGATAAGAAGGAGAACGACCGGTATGGGCAGTCTTGAAAACGTACAACGAACGAAGGGAAAGAAAGGTAGCAGGAAAAGCGATGTAATGCGCAGTAAATTGGGGCCACCGTGTGCTACCGATGTGCCACAAATCTTCGGCGTTAAGGTCCGTTCGGGCGGGGTAGGTCGGTGCTGCGCGGACTGCAGCCAAGTAAAGAAGCGGGGAAGGGGGGGTGGGAAGGTCGTCGCCGTTGGTTTAGACGAGGCAGGTTGTTTGGTCGGCTCCGTGTGCTTCGCAACTGCTCGCACTTTCTTCCGGACGCAGTGCCCCTTAAACGACGAAAAAAAGAGGTCGGTCGGCGGGAATACGATTCCCGCGAGTTTATCGGGAAGTACCTGGCCCCGTAGGGAAACGCGTCATTTCAGATCGAAAATGGCTGGTTCTTCGTCTCCGTGGCATTGTCCCTCGCCACGTCCCCTCTCATTGTCTGCTCCCAGTCTGAGCGAGCGCGACGGCCAGGATAAGACTGATTTTTACGTATCGGTCGTTAGAATCCCCGTGGTACGATGTGTATCCGACTGCACGTAGAGGAAGGCTCGACGTCTGGCCAGGAAAGCCAACGACCGAGGGAGAAAGTCAGAGCCGTGGAAACACGGGGATGACGACAACAACGCGGTTGCATAGATTGGACGCATCGGTCTGTACGGTAATCGCGACTGCATGGAAAAGAAGAGACATTCCTGTCTCCCGTCTAACGCGTTCTCGCTTCGATTCTCACTTAATACACGCCGTGCTTCTCTTTCATTTGTCTAGACATTGCCCTTGCCAGGGATTCATTATTTTAATTTTAACATACTTCTCGTAGCTTCCTTCGTTTTTTCCGCGCTTATAATGTCATCCGTCTTTTACGTATATTCTGTAGAAACTAATGATTGTGTCAATTTGCCGTGGGATTCGAGAAAATCGTTCAAGTAGTGACGCACGATAAGAATCTCGAGGGCTCGGGATCCTCCGGGTGAGATGTACTGTTGTCTGTATTCGAAAATTCGCGTTCCTCGGCCCCGGGGGTATCGTCCCGGTATCCGAGAAGCGATTTTTCTCCAAAGCCAGCATGAAAACAGCAGGATTGCCCGTGGATACTTGCCAGCATTAACCCCAATTGAACGTGCTATTAATCTCAACAGAGGAGAGTGTTATAGCCGCCGTAAAAAATGATCGGACTACTGCTCCCTTTCTGGTTCACTGAATTTTGCCGCTAGAAAAATAGACGTCGCCTCCGAACGATATTGCCTTGCCCTTTCCACCATTTTCGCCATAATCGCGCATATCGCGTTGAAAATTCTATACAGCCATTTTTTGCCGTTCGTGCGACGACTGTTCTACCTATTATGCTCGATGGTGCGAGACGCGTTGGCTAAGAACCGTTTGTACGTCGTACTTATCGCAATGAGGGAGCGAGAAGACACGTCTAATGTGCGACAGGAAGTGAGATCCTTGCCCGGGCGAGTTATAGGATGTCGGCGAGCAGTCGAGCAAAGTGTTATTACTCGGCCAATGGGGGGAAGAGACGGGGATGTATAAATATCTTTCAACTTACCTATATCTCGTGCGGCGACGGTACAACCGCTGGTTAAGAGCCATGCAAGCACCAGGCCACCGAGTAGACCTTTCCGTCGACCCTTGCGGCACTCCATGCTGAGGTTCCGAGCACCGACTACGCCTGAAAGCAGAAAAAAAAGACCGTCAACGAGCGCCGTCGATTATACGTGATCGAGACGTACGGTCTGACCCGCACTGCAATAATCCTTCACGCGGTAATGAACGTAACGCCGGCAAAGACACGTAACGTTATATGCCAGGGGGCCAAGAATGGCCGTGTAATCGATAGCGCAAACGTATACGTTACGTCGCTGTTCAATTATCATAACACGAGCGCTAGGGCCGCAAAAACACAATACCGCACTCACTGTAAAACAACTTTCGCAAATCTGTTCTATGTTAGAACCTATGTAGCAGGATCGTGGAATTACAGACAACGGGGTTTTGTCGTTATTGCTTTCGCTGAAGGGGGTTGATATTAAAGCTTAATTTACCACATAGAATATAATACCATCGGTTGAATAGTAGCGAGAAATAAAAAAGGACAGACGGATGTTTCCTGGGTATAGCTTGGAAATATTCGTAGGGATCCAGAGTAACCGATTATTTCGGGATTTTTGTTGGCGACGACATTGTCAAAAACACAACGTTACTGAGGTCTCGTTGGATGGGAACTGACGACACGCAGGCACCGACTGAACGTACGCGCTATTGTCGGTAAACACTATAAATCTGCTTAATCCGGGCTCCGAACAAAATAAACAAGTACGGCAGGGTTTGCAGTGTCGGGGCACGCAGAGAGGTCGAAACACCTCAATGTAGGTTAACGAAGGCAAAAAGGGGGCGAGGGGGGAGAAGGAAAATAGTTTGGACATCAGCGTTTCGGCGTTCATCGAGCCGCCGCACAATGCCGTGCCGTCGAATGAAAACATTTCTGCTCGCTGGGCAGCGGGGAGGCCGAAATGAAATAAACGGACAGGGCCGCCGTAGGAATACAGGACAGATTTACGGAAAACGACAGGCCGAGTGCGAGAAAGCCAGCGAGCAAGCTGGAATTACGGGGGGAAAAGAGTACGGCTCGGCGAATTGGAGAAAGCAGAGAGTGCGGGGATGATAGGTGAAGGGTGGAGCAGGGAAGAAAAAGCACGGGAGACCGAAGGGACGGACAATGCGGAGACAACGAGGGAAAAGCCGAGGAACAAAGAGCGCCAGAGACAATGGTGAGGGGGGAGGGAGGAAGGGGCGAGGGTGAGAGGAAGCGATAGAGTGAAATAACGGACAGGGATGGCGAAAAAAAGTGGACAATGCAGGAATTCGATGACGCATGGACCGACGGGTCCTGCGTACTTTGCGAAATTCATTACTGAAAAATTCGCTCGGGAGTCGGTCTTCCCCGGTGGAGGCAAACAAATTTGCCGAAGTTTCCACGGTTTGACGAATAATGTTTAAACGATAGCCTTGAAACCCCGCCGTTGCCCTGGAACTCTGCCATGGACGACGAACAGGGCACGGGGGAAGTTGGTGTTCGCCCGTAACGGGGAGAATTTTTCCGCGCAGTCTAATTAAGTCGTACGAGTCTGCTCTTTTCGTCCCGTCCCCTCGGAGCGGCGCGACAGCCCTGCTCGACTCGTTACGGCTGGCATTCAATGTTGGCCAACTCGCGCGCGGGGCGTCGCGTAGGATAAGCGCGCAATTCCCACTAACGTGATTATCGCGGAAATATCTGTAAACTCCGCGAGTAACAATGATAATTGAGTGCGCTTGCCTGGCCGCGATCTCTTTTTCTCATCGTTGCACCTCCCCCAGCCCGAACCTTCTGCCAGTTTTTTGCATCCTTCAACGGGTAAAGAGTAATAAAAAAAAAGTGTAAAGGTTCGTACCGATAGCGTAAGTACAAATGATTCCTCTGTCTGCCGTGAATCGTACAAAGAGTAATGAATTCATTATTGTCATGTAGCCGGTAGCTTAAAAAGGTGTTACGTCATACGTGAAGTGGCGATTTCAATTACGTTATTCTCATTTCCGCATTGTTGCTGTACAAAAACGGCGAAACTTTTCATCGTTTTACAACTACGGCACATTTCGACGAGCTTGCCGATGCGTGAAGAACAAAAATTAAACTGTATTTCCTATCTTCCCCGCTCCCCCTCCGTCTCTTTGGCTGTTTAATTCAGCCATTTGTGCGAATACATTTAGGATCTCATTGCGCGCCGTGAGCGCGCGCACACACATACACGTTGACACGGTGTATACACATTGCCGACGCATTACGCATAATTAATCTGACGCTACTATCGCCGCTAACCTTGTATTCGTCGGCTCGTTGCGTGAATAGAATCTCGGCAGAGCACGATTTTCCTTTCATCGGTGTTGCCACGGAGTCTACTATTTTCCGGCTGTTAGCCTTCCCTCTCTTACCCGCGTGTAAGCACACCTGTATTTATTTATGCGTCCGCCGGTATGCCAACGAGGAAGAGGAACCCGAAGATATCGGATGAAGGAGGAATACATGAAGAAGAATGCCCGAAGAATGGCCGTGTTTGAAAAATTGTACATTCTTTACGGCTCGGTACACGTAGTGCAGCGCAATAACGAGCGGTGGGGGGGAGGAGGGGGATGGGAATTGCCTGGAAATAAATGTACGGTCGTTCAGACGCTGTCTCGTTGTTCATACGAATGGAGAAATCGGCCAACGTCTTTTTGTCCCTTTCAATGCGTTGGCCCTCTATGCAGGTTTCTCGGGTGAACCGCAAGAGACGATTTTTCCGATGGGCAATCGAAGCCACCGAGGGACGTCGTCCTCTCTAGACCCTCCGCCGTGGTTTATCGGCAGGACGATCAGTGCCGTCGCTTTGATTCGTGCGGATACACCGGCAAAAAGCCGTAAAAACTCGCCGTCGAAGAAAATGGCCCGCGCAAGACCGTCGATCCGATCGTTATTAAACGCCGAAGAGGCGAGCGCGTTTGGATTTTTCCTGGCCGATGAATGGCCAGCGATGGCCCTATCTCCCGCGAGATACAATTGAACAATTAAGAATGCCCCGCTAATTATGCGGCTCTTTCGCGTCTCGCGGTTTTCGCGAAACGTCCGAGCCTCATGCCGACGCGTTTGTCTCGGCGAATCGGAAAAATGACCTACGAGCGTACTAATTAAATGCGTCCGTTGTACCTGCGTTTCGCGCAAAGTGTTGAAAAATACGCAATTAGCGGTAAACCTTCGCGCAGCGGCATAAACGAGGATGAAACGAATGCGATAATTGCAGTATTTCTTTCAATGCGATACCGCGGATGATTATCGGTATTTTTCCATCGGCCGACCTTTGAATCGTACCTCGCGTCCCAGTATTCGCCGGTAACGCGATCTCTTTTTGTTCCACTTAACCGGGCTATTTGGATGTTGATGCAAATCGGCGAATCAATGCATTCCACGCTGTTCGAGGGCCGCGCAACGTCACGATGATTTCGAGTACGAGCTCGTCCATCATCGTCCTCCCCGCGCCGCAAAATCATTGCGCTAAGCTGATGCACAGAGCCGCGAGAGCTTATACGCCCCATCCTCCTCCGCCCTTCACCTCTGCCCGACCCCCTGGGCAACCTCTTTATCCGCCCGCAGTTCGTGCGCCGAATTATTCGTCGAAAACCGTACTACCCAGCGAAACGCACGTATTCCACGGTATTCGAGTACCATCGAAACTCTTGCTTTTTAATTGCCAGCACTCATGGTAATCCAATGTTCGCCCTAAGCACCCGATTTATCTATATTCGTTGCCCGACATTATTCCACCGGCATAAACACAAGCTCATCTGACAAATGCCTTCATTCGGCAAAGTTTAACAGTACTAATTTTCCCGCTACCCTTAGCGGTAGGTTTAACTCGTGAATTTAACGTGCGCCGATAAACTCGAATGAATTCGTATTCTGGATTAATGCATGGTGTAGTGGGCTTTGTTCAGCGTAATGCAATCCACGGGTCGAATAATTCGTTGAAAATCGTATGATTCGGGTTGAATTGGAAGCATCGATTAAAATGTTGCTGGTTTGTATTTTATGGGCAGTTGCATTCTTGTGCAGGAACCCCGCTGCGCCGACGACGACGACGACGACTAGGCTCGCTCGATCGGTACGTCTTTGGTAATTAAAAATAATTGGACATTCGCGTGAGCGCCCCAAGTGTCGGCCACCGGCGCATATACTATACATCACACACCTCGCGAGACCCCACATGTCCGGTTCCCCGCGGCCGCCCAGCACCGGGAATTAAAGCGTAATTATCCGACGTTTGTTGTAAATGACGACATTCCTAATTTTCCTTTAGCGGAACGAAAGGGGGACCAAGTGGTAAAGGCCCCGCCGCTCGACAGTTTTGACTTCCTTCGGTGTTTTAACGTACGCCAATTTGGTCGACTGGAAAATTGTCAAGCCATTTCCCAGCCTTAAACGTACATCACAAGGATGATGATAATGTAAAACGTATGAAAACAGAAAGTATACGTAAAACACTTTTGTTCGAGTCATCACTGGATTTGTAAGCTACCGAGTCGTAGAAATCCCGCGCTACGGCTGACGTATCGTCCGCATAAAAGTACTGTAAGCTGCCGTGCTATTCCGTGAAGTATATTCAAGAGTACTATGCATTTCAAGCAGCATACCCGGGGATGTCTTCGGCTCTTTACGTTCCCTCCTAACATCCTAACATCCTGCCGTGTCTCAAGACGGTCACCCTTTTTCCTCTCTTTGTAATTCTTGCGGAGGATCTGCGTTTCCTCGCGTCAATCCCGTTTGTCCTGTCGTTCTTGTCTATCGGTCTTCGCGGTGCTTTTCCCTCGTTCGCTGCGGCGGGAAATTATCGGCGGCATTATTACAGTAGCGGCGGGTACTGGAGGCGTATGCACGGATTCCAGCGATCGCATGTGCACGTTCACGGTCGTACGTGTTGGTGCGTGCGTGCGTGCGAAAGTGGCCCTTTGTCCCGCGAATAAACGTTTACACGAACTCCTGGGCGCTCGGCATAGGGTTTGCAATTACCCGCTGCCCAGAGCCGGCACGATGCCGCGCTTCTACCTCCTTTGCCTTTTCTCCCATCGGCTTTCCATCTCCTCCGCAGCGTCTTTTCCCCTCAGAACATCGCGCATTCGCCGGCATTCATGGCGGACCGATCAATTTCCTCTTCCGTGGATCATTCTGGCAAAATCGTCCCCCCCCCCCCCACCGTTTGCCTGGGCAAGTTTTTTTTTACGCTCCTCAAGCTCACTTGAATTATCGGCTTACTTCTACGATCTTCGTTTTGAAATTAATGTGCGTTGATTCAGGTCTTCGGCTTACCGATATCACGGTTTTCTCGGAGATTTACAAACCCTTTTGTTAGATCCGGGGGAACGGCCTGACAGGTTCAATTCCATTTTTCCAAGCGTTGTCGTTGCATCCGAGACGGCGGGCCGCCAGTATTTGTTTTTTCTCGTTTCTCCGACGGCTTGCCACGTACATGCACGTCGAGGAATGCGAACTGCCAGGTGTACGCAACCGTGTTGTAGGACGATGACGAAGAGTCGTGCGAGGAGGACAACCACCGCGAAACGAGGTCACGTCGCGGGAACAAAATGAGAAAACTCGTGGCTGTTTCGGAAAGAAAGAGCAGACAAAGAGCGGGAAAATACTCGGACATATCCGCGGAATGTCAAATATTTCACCTACCAATTTGCCACGAATAGATATGATTATTCTGAGAAACGGTTCGACGGTTCTCGCAAGAATCAATAGTGTTGTACTTTATCAGGTTTACTGTTTACTGCTATTTCTGTTTTCTAAATTCAATCTACGTGCTTTACTTTTCGTTGCATCTTCGGCAACAAACGTCAGAAGCTTTTCTGAATTCTACCGGGTCTTGAAATTATCGGATAAAAACTCTGACCAAATATCCGAGTTTTATGTGGGAGAAAAGTATCGGGTTTATACGATTTCCACAAAATGAACTTCGAGGCCGACACTTTCGATCAAGATATCCTTATTCAGTAAGAAAATGCAAAATTTCTATTGATTATTTTCCACCGTAACGAAGTAGCTCTGCCCTCGCTTTTATAGCCCTGGACTCGTGTGTGTGTGTGTGTGTGTGTATATATTTTTACTGCATTTTGAGTTTGATTGGCTTCCCGCCGTTTCGCTTCGCAGCTCGGGAAATCGGGGCGGCGTTGCAATTTATCTAAAAAGCACGGTCATAAAGGCGCATCGATCGAGGACCAATCTCGATAGGCGATCTCCAAGTTTCATCGAGAGGAAAAGGGAGTTTACTCCGGCCTCAATATTCGTTCCGTGCTCTTGCCGGTGCCTCTTCGTGTACTAAACCCATCGGAACCGAGCGTTATTGCGGGAACACGAATGAAAACTGCAAAATGCCGCTTTGGACTATCGAAGTAGGACGCGGGACATACGGGTCTGCTTTTCTTTTTGCCGCACAATACAGTCAGCAGTCGATATAATTCCGCTTGGCCTTCGGTCTGCGTGTGTCCGTGTCGCGTGTACACATCTAAACTTGTCGCTGTCAGTGTCCGTTCGGGAAGGAACAGATTTTCCGCTGATTTCAGGGCTTCTGGATAGAAGACCCGGGCCGAATCTTCGGATCAACTTTTTCCACGACAGGAAAAAGCTAGCGGAAACGAAGAAAAGCGAGGAATGGTGACACCTGTTACCGAGAACTTGAAGAACATATACTTCTGTTATTTCGTTGCTAGGAAACTCTCATTACTTCACGTTGCCATTTTACGTTTGATAATATGCTTTTTAATTTCACATTCTGCTGCTTCAATATTTCAGTTATCCCGACACACGAGCGCGGGACATGCGACCCTTATGTCGGCCCAGCTACGGAACTATCATCGACGAATTATGTTATTTTTATGCACCCCTGATATTACCCTGGCGCATTTCGTTATGCCGCTCTCTTAATTTTTCGCGGAGAATAGTGAAAGACTACGAGACAAAAAGAGTAAAAGCCCCTCTGATCTGACTTTAACAAATGTACGGAAAATTTTTATCGTCCCCGCGGAAAGTTCTTTTGTCGGATTAGATTATTCCTTGCTGTATGTGCCTGGCTGGTTGGAAATCGCGGTGAAAAGTCGCCACTTGATAAGAGCGGTAATAGGAAAGGAGAGAAAAGATTTTGGTAATGCAGTGAGGAAGAAGAAGAGAAATGATTCTTGCTGCGGTGGAGAGAAAACGGGAGATAAAGACTCCAGCGACGCGAACAATCGCTTGCCACCGCGACAGCGCGAATAACGTGAGCTAAGCCACCCTCTTCCACCCTTCCCCACCCACAGCACTTTTGCCAAGCCAACCCTCGGCAGGAAGGCGGCTTAAGACAACCGGCCGGCTACCATCGAATTATATTCTCCTTATTTACCCCTCCATGTTAAGTCCCCCCCATCTTTCTTATTCCCCGTCGCTTTTTCGACGTCATTCCCACCCCTTTCTTTGCCGGAAATCGCACAATTGAGACGCAAAGCAGTCGACCCTACACACATACGCGAATACAAAGTAACCGGCATAACTGCCTATTTGCAATTCATCCCACGATACGTCTCGGCGTTTAATCATTCCCCATACAATTCCCGCGTAACAGAGATTTACGTCAAGAGAATTAGCAGAAATATTCCGTCGTCTCGATGAAACCTGGGTGGAAAAATAATTCTATCGAAGGAAAAGAAAAGGCGAGTGCCGTTATGAAAGTATACTTTGAGCACGATTGCTGCGGTACAGGTCCTGTATTTGCTGTCACGACGGCTATAATTGTATTGTACGAATCGGCGCTATGAATAAGTGCAGGGCGTATAATTAATCTTCACATTAATTCATTGGACGAGGCTCCGATAGTACGGCTGTTCGGCTATAATCGCTTATTTATACCGTGCCGTACACAAATCCTTTTCATTCGCGCATAAATCCGCGCACGGGGATGTACATTATATTGGCCAGTGTATGCAAGTGAGCACGGTGCAGCGCTCATAAATCCATCCGGTAATCGCTCGGCAATAACAATCATCGGCCGAGATAATCGTCCGATATTAATATTAACGTGCCCCTCGTAATCGGGAATTTCGGCTAGAATTAAATCAGCCCTGGAACCGTTGTAATGAGCTCAGCGCGAGCTCGTCAGTGAATTTCGTCAACGCAACTAATCGCCGGCACTGGGTTATTCACCGTAGCCACTCGATTCCATTAACCGCAAGTTTCTTTCAGATCAGCAAAGCTCCTCTTATTCCATCCACTAGAAACCATGATTTACTAAAGAAAAGATGTATGCCTACGACATGGAGGGTGGGTAAGCTTTAAGGAAATTGTAGAAATCTAGTTTGGATATTAACTCTTGATGGCAATTTATTTGGCACGTATTCGGGATATTTAAAAAAAATCTCATCTCGTTCGGTAGTTCGTCTATGAAAACGATGAAAAGCTCAAACACTGGTTGGCATGACCGAAATAACTGGCCAGTCGCTGTCAGTGTCCTTTCAGAAAACTCCAGTTCAGTAACGCAATATCGCCTTCGATTCCGGCAACTCGACATAAAATCGATATCCGCATTACTGTAACGTGACTATAAACACCGACAGAAATACAAATTTCTCGACTGTCTGGCGCGCGCTCAATAGGAAATCGCTCCGAAATAACGGCTTTCGGTTTTCGCAACGTCGCAAGTGACGTGGAATTTGGATTCCAACGTAGGCTGATTTATCGAAACCTGGCAGCCTGCTTTTAAGTGCCAAGTTAACTGGGCCAACGGCACGGCGTGTCTAAGACGGTAACGATTCCCTTAAAGCAATTTATGCGCATTGATTAATAGGATAAAGCTCGATCAGCCCTCCCTTCCTTGCTAGAAGGACGTACTCCGCAGCCGAGGACGAAAAACCCGAAGGGGGAGTATATGTATTGCGTATATACGCTTGGCAGCATGTATACATTTTGTATATACAAAGCTGCGCGAAATGCAAGGGACCGTGAAGCCATCAATTTAAATGTACATTGGCGTCGATTCGGAACAGGCTTAAATTCGAAGAAACAGGGAACACTCGGTACATCGGGTTTCAGAGTAGAAATCCAAAGAGGGAAGAGAGATGCAGAGATCTCTCTGTCACCGGGACACAAAAGTTCTCAATCCGTCTTATCGAGCCCTCGGCTTAATTAATTCTGTCGACGGTCGGATCGAAACCCTCTCCCCCCCTCCCTTGTTTCCGATATTCCGGTGCCCTTCCGAGTTTGCCTCCAGAGAAACAAGGTACTCGAGACGGCTTTATTTAATACGAAAAGTTGTTGCCAACTCAATAGATAAAATGTGCTTTAGAGTAGCTGTTGGGTAATCGATGATCGAGAGAAATTATGTAAACCGATTTCACCAATACTGTCGTTCGCGCAAAATGCAGGTAACGTCTTCATCGTCCGTCTTCCGCGGATGTTATGTTCGCAGAAACCATGAGCGAGAAAAATCGGAGAAAAATAGTCCTCGGATTGTATTGTAAAACTGTTCGCAACGGAACGGTGAGTTTAATAATTCCTGTTGATGGTATTCAGTGATCACCGGAGGTGCGATTTCATTGTATCTCTAAATGGTTGTTTGAATACAGCGACTTTTCGATGGTAGGCGAGCGAACTCCCGATGGCGGCAGGGGCCGGTGGTCGAAATTTCGGAAACAATAATCCGCATAGCCGTGGTTAGCCGCACCCAGGTACAGGAGGGGGGGGAAGCGATATGTTGTTGGAACAGGGAAAACCGGTAATTTGTGCGACGCACGGTTGCGCGAGCACATACGAGTCATGAAATCAATGGAAACTCGGATAAGCAGGGACAGAGTGCGTTAGGCGTAGGAGTTTGCGCTGGGGAATGTCCGACTGTGTTAAATCCTATCGGCGAGTGTGAACTTTTCAGACTGGCAATGGACTTCCCCTTCGAGAGACACTGCTCTGCATTTTAATTCTACAAACGTACTGAAAAATTCATTTATTCTTCGTAATATTAGGTTTCCTGTTAATATTAATGAGTATACTCTTTTGCTTCAAAGAAACGTGCACAACGCTCCTACACGATTCATAACATTGCACCTATTCTGGAATGTAGATATGAAAATCAATTAATTCTGATTCACCGCACTGATTGGATAATATTGGAGCGTTAAAGCTATGTTAATTCTTTCCATTTATGTTGATTCCGTTTTTTCTGCAAAAACGTAGCTGAAAGAACGCTCGGTGTAAAAATAATAACGAGCGCCAACTTCACTACGGATCCCAGTGATTTGTGAATTCGATGAAAGCTTCAAAAAATAGATTTACGTGCGGGAGAATAAGAGAGGAAAAGAGAGCTAAAGCAAGTACGCTGCCCCTCGTAAACGCAGACGACCCGTGAAAATCAGTGGCGTGTATCCATCCGTTGATTTCGCTTTTCGCTTTAACGTTCCATGCTCCTTTCGATTTCGCATTTTTTAATGACGAGTGGGGCAACGGGGGCGGACGGGAAAAGAGTAATGAGCAGATAAATGGCGAGATAAAGGAACGAGGGAAAAAAATGAAAGACGTGGAATTGGCGCTAAAGAGTCGGACGGGAGGTATAATAAACAGATGGCGAACGAGAGGGACGAATAATGAAAAGAAAGAGACGGAAAGAAGAGATCGGGGGAAGGGTGGAAAAAAATGAGGAAAGGGATCTCTCGCTCTTTCTCTCCCCCGACGAAACCCCTGAATTCCGAACGGCAACATTTCGTATACGTCCCGGTTCTAATGAAAAAGGATCGCTATTCTCCCTCCCCGTCTTACGCCGGCTTCCCAACTGTCTTCCCACTCTGTCTCTCTCCTATACGAGCATTAAGGGAGCGACGTTAGATCGTCGATAAGATACGACAGAAACGCTCGTATCGAATCGCATCGGGCAAATAATTTGGCGAAGTAGCTCGACGATCACAGTGTAAGGGGGAGTTGTCAAGAGAGCGAGAGAAAAAGGTCGCGTGGGCTAAGGTTAGACAAGGAGAGCTGGAGAACGAGGGCGTTGTACTCGTCGAGAGTACGGTAGGGTTATTAATTTTGCCACTGCCGTGACAAAACCATCTGGGGTAATGGGCTTTTGCTCAGAACGATTACACGCACTACGACAACCACGGAAGAGTCGAATAAAACGCAGGAACAGGAAACGCCCGAAAACAAACGCGCTACTCCCGGCGAAATTATAATATCAACGCGATTACCGCGAGATTATTCAGCGTAAGGAGGCCATTAAAAAATATGCAAATCCACGAAATGACAAACGACAGCAAAAGGAAATCCTGTTAACAAGTTTCCAAGCTTATCAATTTCTTTTGCCTCTAATGCGCCGTAACGCGACGTCCCGCTGTTCTTTTCCCGACACGAGGAGATCGGCAATGGATTATTACCAATTCGATTACCAGCTCTGTTCTGCGTACCGCCGTTTACAAGAAAATATGCGGCTTGTTCGACAACGACGAGGAGGAGATTGCCGGGTAGCCAGTGCCGGGGGAACACTTTCGAAAGTCTCGACGATCCGATTGGTATCGCGCGGACTGCTACCTGATCGATGTACACATTCGATCCTTGCGGTTGACGAGAGGCGAGGGCTGCGGTTTCGATTTGCGATCCGCAAATGGAATCACGCGTCCTCCGTCTCTCTCTCTCTCTTCGCGCCCCCCTTTTTTCTCTCTTTAATCTTCTCGTTCTCCGGAGGACTTTTGTTTCGACTCTTCCGTCCTTCGTCTTCGATTATGCCGACAATTCTCGTGCAGCTGTTTCGTCTCTCTCCATTCATGTTATTTGCATCGCTATCTTCGTCCCTCGGAGAATTTTTGATAAACAATACTCGGCATCATTATCCATTGATCCTCTTGTCTGCCTCATTCACTTTGACCGATACTCGTCCACTCGTTCGAACGTATGCGAATTTTCGACTCATACGTATCACACGATCCGCACTCATTTTGCACATTCCGTTTATCATTTTCATCGGGCGCGCATTCCCTTCCGATTTCATTTGTCAGTTCGCTCCCTTCCGGCAGCTAGATGTTTATATCGCTCCTTCACCCGCGAGTTCCCGCTGCCGTTGCACTGCAAGCCCCGCACCCTCGGCGGAGCAATCAAGGGCCTGCGGTACACGGTCGTCTGACTCTTCGCGTCGTCCCTCGCACAGGATTCGCCTTCTCTCCACGTGAGCCGAAAGCACCCCTCGCCCCTGTCCCCTTTGCCGGCGCGCACGCCAAAGTAAAAACTTCGCGGCAGGAAGTCGCGTAATCAATTCAATTTCGCGTTCCGCTCTTGTGGAACGAAGAGCCACGCGGAATGGCGGGGGGGTGGGGGGTTAGGCGGTCGAGAGTGGCTCGTACAAATGGCTTTCTTGTGACTGCACGGGACCTCCCTCCGTCGGCTAACGACGTTACATCCTTCCAGCAGGGACGGCAGTCAAATGTACTATTACAAAAAATACGTATATAGCATGGACAGGGATCGGCGCGGTTGGGGCACCTACGGTTTCTGCGGATCGTTCGCGATCGAACGTGCCGATGAAATCTCCTCGTCCAAGATGAAGGAACGAGATACCCCGCGATCGAACGCAATCGTCGCTGCAACGCAATACGAGAATGGCCGTCGTTCCGTCGTCGAATAAAAACGTGAAAATCCTGACGTTCAGTTGCCGGGAATATACACGCGTCTGTGGCGAAGAAGCCAGGCGATTAAATGTAAAACGAACTCCTCGCGTGGTTATCGCGAGGCGTAAGTAACGATCGTACGTACAACCTACGTAAAATTCTAATTGTCTACGCTTCGCGGGCGAGGTGAAGCACCGCTTAGAAAAATGATTTTCATACGTTCACCGTGATAGGGCCTTCGCCTGGACGTAGGTCCGATCACATTTCAGAAAACGCAGATATAACGGGAGAGGGTATCAACTGACGTAGTCTCGAAGAATGTATACACACACACACGCGTGAGGGAAATGTACGGTTGGCAATAAAGTTAAATTCGCTGCAAATCTAAGGAGACGTAAGTACGCTCGTTTCGAGGAGCGAAGGACGCGGGGTTAACGATGACAGGGTTTTCGTCCTCGCGGAAATTGCAGGTCCTGCCGGACGAAAATGTGTATATTTAATCGCCAAGAGAACACTGTACTTACGGCGGTGAAAGGCGATGGGAGAAGGGGGGTGGATGGCACGAAAAGTGCAGTAGCGCGTGTATCTTACGGAGATTGACGGTGACTCGTTGAAAGTAGTGCTCCGGGTGAAGGTGGCAGGGTAAGGAGAAAAGACGAGAATCCTTGTAGCGAGTTCACCGGGTGAACCGGAGAGATAGAAAACGCGGAGTAGTGCGGGAGAGAGAAAATCAGAACGAAAGAAAGGGTGAGAAGGAAGACCGAGGGAGGAAGAGAAATCGGCCGGCGGAAAACGTGGAATAACCAGAGACCACGGACCACTTTGCGTAATTAGCAGCTACCAGGCCAGGACCGTACTATTTAATCGGGCTAAAGTGCAAGAGGCCTCTACTTCCGCCCCTCCTCTTTCGTCCTATCAGCGGTCTCTCATTCACTCCCAGTCCTCGTCCCCTTCCCTCCCAATCTTCCACGAATACTCGTTCCCACGGAGTACTGAGGCCAACGGATTTGTTAAACGTCATTTTTCGGAAATACCGTCAAAAATTTCAAGGAATATTTCTGACATGGACCTTTAAAACATTCATTCGAATTCTGGCAAATTAGAAAATGTGTACATCAGAAGTGACAGTATCACCTAGCTTTAATTTTTCCATAAGTTTCACATAGGGTAGATAATGAAGGACAAATGAATTATTCCTAAAGTTACGCGTATAACTGCATTGTCCCTTTCTGTCCTTTGCCCTTTCTCCTCTGTTGTAGATCCGCCAATGAATGGTTCGAATTCCATCGTGTAGATAAGAATTTCAGTCTCTGGTTGCTCGCAGAGACGGAATTCGCTTGAGCCGGCGTTCCGATGGTGATCTTTGCATTTCTAATTTCGAGCGAATTCACACGGACGAATTGAGCGCCGGTGTAAGACACTTCGAGACGTTCCCTTGGGCTTTGAGCTACGACTGCTGACTCTCGGAATTTTCGTCTTTTAATCAATCCAAAACACATCTTATGCAAATGTTACGACGTGCAAGCCGCGAGGAAAATGAGGAAACCGACGGGGGAATACAAATCTACCGGAACACGCGCCGCTGTTTTTCATTCGTTCCGCGTGCGCGGCAGACGGAATTCAAATTACAAGCCGGAGTCCGTAATTTGTAACACAAAGAGTCGCGGTTGGACGTGGGGAGGGATACGCATCAAGGGTCGAGTCGCGTCTTCTGGGGTCGCGAAAAGTATCTCGAAGACGGAGACTCGGTGACGAGTAACCAGGTCGACATGAGACGTCGGCTAATTTCACAATTGAACCTCGTTGATCGCCGATTACGAGCGGGCAAAGGAACGGCGCGTAATCGCTCGTAATTTTGCGGAGTTTCCCTTCAGCGAGTTCGGCCAAATAAAACCGTCAAACGGGTAAACGCATCCCCTTTTTTTGTATAGAAATAATACAAGGGACACACGCACGGTTTTTGACGAGCCAATGGGAAAAGAAGCGAAAAGGAGACGTAGGAAAATAAGAGAAAGGGACTGAACACAGTGGTGGCAGTGCCTCAGGACGACGGGTAAAACTGGGTTTCCCGGTCTGGTGGACAGATTAAAACTGCAATTACGAGAAGAATAGTCCGCTAAGAAACGGCCATTGAATGCGGCGTAACGTCGGCCATAAAATTAAAATAATTTCGCCGTAGATCCCGAGACCTGCTCTGTCCTCAGCCACTTTCCCCTCTTCTGCTCTCCTACCTTCGATCGTCTCCTCTTCTTTTCGCCCAATTTTTCTCTAACCTTCCCCCCGAACGCTCCTTTATTAATCGGAATATTATTTTATTTGCCATCTTCACCCGGTTCTTGTCTAATTTAAACCGTAAAAACCATAAAGGACAAAATTTCGAGGAGCCTACCCCCTTCCTAGAATTTTCGTTTTGACCGTCTTCTCCGACTTGTTTATCCGCGCGTGGAACGTTCAGTTTCATTCGGACCGACGGTCGCCGCGCTCTCCACATCCGCCGCGGTCGAATTTACCCGAGCTTTTCGCGGATGAGAAATTCGAGCTGCACACACTCACTCGGTCCTCTCTGGGCGTCGTTCTCGCTCGTGTCTATCGTCCGGCACTTCTCGTCCTCTCGTTCCGTCATTGGCGCAGCCTTCATCGCATTTTCATGTCGCCGACGCCACTGGCTGCCGCCTGTGTTCCGCTTCCTCATATTTATGCAACGGCCCTGCAGCCGGACAGGAATATCTCCTCCTCTTTCCATCCATCCCAGTCTCCATTTCCCAGCGAATTTCCAACGCCTTTTTCACAATGAAAAACGTTTCGTTTCGCGGCGACGCCGTTCGAAAGCAGCTTCGCGTTCACCCGTCGGCTGCTGTTTTGAAATTCAGGCAAGCGGAAGAGAATCCGAGGACCTTCCTCCACCCCCATTCCCTCCCTCTCCAACTTTGGAATCGCACAAACGGCGCACTAAGTTTCAAATTACCGCGAAACCTATACTCTTCCTTCAAGCCCGCCCCTGCACCCCTGTCGATTAATATGTTATCACGAAATTTTTGTACCAAGGAGAATGCCCCCCCCCCCCCGTCCCGAAGGCGGACGTAAAGATCGCTTGAAATGAAGTTAACCCCCCTTGCCCGTCGATTCTTGGAATTTAAAGTGAAGTGCATGAAATGCACTGGTTACATGCCGTACACTCTGCGGAACGCGCAATTACCGAAGAAAAGCGAAGCCCGACAGGAGTATCCCATCTGCGCACTCGTAAGTTTTCGTGGCTATCAGATGTTATTCGAAAATTGCCAGGAGCAATACGATATTCGCGAAACGGCGCGCGAGTAGACGTAGCTGGAAAGCGGAGAGAGCAAGCCTGTTTCAGCCCCGAGCATGGCGGCAGCGCATTCAGTGAAGCCGCACAGAGAAGGACGGTAGTTATTCGTGAATGACAGGTGTGTGTATACGAACGCGCACGGCGGGAAACCTTACGCCATTCTCCCCACGGCGACGTTATGGAAATTCATCAGCGAGCGCCGCGGAATTCCACGCGGTACTTTTGCCATTGCGAAAAAAGCCGCGCAGCGCAATTTATCCGGCAATTCCCGCGTTCCCGTGAAAAATCCCCGCCGAAATATGCTCGCTCATTGCCTAATAAAATACTAATAAGATTTCGCGTATTTCAAATTGGAGATTGGCTTCCGGCGGCACTTGGATTTCACCGGCTAGAATCATCTGTTTATTTACTGCGTCCACGGAATATCGTGTACGGGATAATTGTATCTCAGCCGTGAAAACATTCCAGCGCCGAGAAAGTCGAGGATCGAGGAGGTGTGGGTAAGGATAATCCGCTGAAACGAACAAACCCGTTTCCAGCAGCTTCTTCGCCGAGCATACAGAGACCACTCGACATAATGCTAGATTATGGTTAGAAGTCAGGACGGTCGCTTTCTCCGCCGCGACCACCTTCCTCCCACTCCTCCGCCTCTTTCTCGCTCTGTTTATGCCCGTTCCTCCCTGTTCCTCTTTCGGCCACTCCGCATTCCTTTATATTCCGCCGGGGTGTTCATATTCTTCTACAAGGCCCGCCCGTCAACCCCCTCTACATTTATTTTCGCTCCCTTCTCTTCCGAAATATATGTCTTTTGTGACATTAATTTTCAATAAGCTCAGCCACTTTTAATCTCGAAATATTAACGCGATAATCGCTGATTTAATATTGATGGGAGCTCGGTATTTTGAGCATAACTGTCGTCCTTCAAGATGTGAATTATCACGAAAATCCGAGAACATGACGTCATTTCATTGTAAAATCCAACCGCATTCACAGGATTTAAAATTTAATGACAAAGGTAGCTAGCTGCGGAATGCATTATCTCTTTTCCGATTTACTTTTTCCTTTTCCCTTTGAAATAACGACTGTTTAAAAATACAGGTGAGCCAATCCCGTTAACGTACCTCATCGTTCTGGCCCGAATCTTTTATACCTCGAGAAACGGGAATAGATTCATATATCGCAAATGGATTAGCCATAGGAAAATCTTGTAATTGGGATATTCACGTAAATATGGCGAAGAGCGACGGATAAAGTCACTTTGGATTTGACAGTGTATCAAATATTCCAGAAGTTATTTAAGCGCTCTGATTTTAGCATATCTTGAAATAAATTGAAAAATCGTGTTCGTTTCTATCTTCGTATCTCTGTGTGTGTGTGTGTGTGTATGTGAGAGAGCTGTGCGACCGCGAAAATGTAAAGCCACATATCCGAGCAGATCCTCTCACGCGTGGTCTAACGGGGCAGCGATGCAACGAAATTGATTTTCAAGCGAGTGCACCGCGTTGACCTTCGGCTTCATTAAAGCCCTTCCGAGCCTCACGCTGGAATTAATTATATATTTGATGGCCGCTCGTCAGCCTGCTGGCGATCGCACTATTACGCCAGGCGGAAGACAATGAACTTTCGCGCATTCGTGGCCTCCGTGGCGAACCAGCGAATATCAACGAGCGACTTCCATGCACACTCGGCGTCATTCCCCAATGCAAATTAACAATTCGGGGTCCGAAATTGAATCTTTGCCCGAACGGTGGGTCATTAGGACGTGCAGTACTATCCCGGTGTTTAATGGAACACGCTTGCATTTAGTGTCCTAAGTCCATAGCGATAATTTCCATTGCGGTATTCGAGGACAGCGCGAAATAGAAAAGAGAAAATACACAAACGAGGATAATTGCGTTTAAATGACAACCTGGACGATCGCTCGACTTCATTAGGATCACTTTCTTCCGAGCGCAACAACACTTTGCATTAGCTTGTATCACGATGCAAATGTCAAGTATACATACTTATCTCGAAATATCGTAATAACGGTTATTATTCTTGGTAGCGGAAACCGTCCTTTCTAAACATAGTTCTTAAGCGAAGCAGGTTTACCGCAGATAAGCAGATAAGGCACAAAAAAATAAACGCCAACCGAAAATGACCTCGTACTCTAAAATCAGGGCTCTAGAAGAACGCGATTTAAGATTAACTGAGCAATGAATTTTCCGTATTTCTCGCCTGTGTATTCATTAGTGTGTACAATACGAGCAATTAGCAGGACGCGATAAGCCTGGAAAGTAGGCGTTATGGGGGCGAACGGAGATCGAAGTGCAACGCGACGATTCGCGTTATTAATTATTATTCCCCGTGGCGGTCGTTAGTGTTTCTAAACATAGAATCGAAACGGCCGTAGGACGCGATTATCCCGTGTAACTGTGGCAGCGAAGGTGCACGGCGTTCCGAGAGCGTGCATACACCCACGAGCGCGCGCGTGCATACACGCGTGCCTAAACCATTAATTACAACTCATTAGAGAAGAGCAACCACCATCTGTCCCGAGCGAGCCGTGAATCACTCTTAATCATTTCATCTAGAGTCCCGACTACGCGATGACTGTCGTTTTTCTCTTTCCCTCTGACAATCCCACCCCTACACGTCATCCTTTTCTCATCCCTATCACGCGCGGTACCGTTTCGTCGTACTATTCTGATCTTACTTCTTCTACGGGTTATTCCAGTCAGAGAAAAGTTTGCTCGGGAACGCATTAAAAGATGTTAATGAGGATAAATGAATTCTTATTATTGTTACACGCACTGGAAGTTTCTATGTCGCCAAGAAAGGAATGAAAAGCATATGTACCTAATTTCTCTTGACCAGTGGTTCTGCATTCATCAGAACGGCGCGCTTTTAAAGATCCGGGAACCTGCAATCAGCGTTGAATAGGAAATGTAATTCTCTTAAGACTTACATGGTGCGAGCAATTTAATTGCATTCTGTTCTGTACGGCGGTGCGTGCGGAAATCGAAAGGCGTTACGGCCGTCCGATGACTCGGCCGACCTATTGTCAATTATGCGCGAGATACTAATCGCCGGCGTCCAGTCGTGCTTGGTTATATAGCGATGAGTAACCATCGTGTAATACGGTGATGGCTCTAACCGTACGTGACGGGGCATAAATTCAAGCGTTGCTTACGAACTTCCTCGGACCGAGCCACCAGAGGCAAATAACTCACTAATAACACAGGAAGAAAATAACTCGATGCTTCGTAATCGGCTTAAAAAGGCGGCCTGAAACTCGGCAAGGACCACGATGAACCTGCCGGAAGATTTCCGATAGGCTCGCGTGCGAAAGAAGTCCGATTATTCGGGACGGTGGACAACATGGCGAAAGATAACAGCGACAAGTTACAAAAGAGTCATTGTAAGGAGGCGAGCGTAGACGCGGCGCGAAGGAAAGTTAGCGTTCCGTGGGAATTTAATGCGTCGGAAACGGGAACGAACCGTCAGGAGGCGTCCTAGCACGAAGCAACTTGCGGGAAATTCAGAAGGAACTCGGCGGTGTAGGAGCACTGCTCGCCGCCGACCGGTCGGCCTTCGCGACAAATTAGTCTCGTTCTCCGTCTCACTCTCTCTCTCTCTCGCACTGGCCGTACCATGTATGCTCTTATAGACCAGGCGGCGAGTCTTTTCTCCCCGTCATGGGAATCGGCCGAGCGCCAACGTCGTTTCATGACACTCCACTATTTGTCCTCGTCTTCACGCGATATCGACCTCTTTGCTTCTTCTGCTAACGGGCAAAAGATATGGCACACGAGCACACTCCCTTTTTTTGATTCGTCAGCACGAAGATTCCAAGTGATAGCAATACCCCTGCCACCTGTTTCTGAGTAATGTTTTTCTGTGCTACGAATATTCTCTTACTAAAAGATTCGATGTCGCTTCTTCGAGGAAAGTAAAGATTGTTGGAAATTTGACAAATTTCCTTCTGGACCGAGTGAGCCGATAAAAGAATAGTTCATTCGATGACACAGGTAAACACGAGGCGTTGTCCAGTCGAGAAACACAGACGTGCAAGACGCCGATGACACGAGAACTGAGAAGCAGGACTGTTATTTAAAGTCGCTTAATGACTACCGTACCCCGGGGATGATGGCGCAGCTTGTGACTCGAGGGAGAAAGAGGAAGACACTCGAAAAATGAATTTCGAGTGGAAATGTCAAAGCCCACGAGAGAGAAAACGTAGACGGGAATAGAATTTCCAAGTGGAAAATCATGTTTTCGTCTTAAGGATAAAAAAAATTCCATAACGCAACGGTCCACGAAGGACCTAGGTCGAACTGAATCTTAGGGATAGTTGCTATCGAGATTACGATTGATCTGGAAAAACTGTGCTCGAACATTTTCATGCAAAAGATTGTCGATTCGTTGATCAGGAACTGATTAGAAAACCACGATACCAGTCTTGAATTTCGGAACATCGAACATATGTCGTTGGTTTAAAAAAATGTAGCTACACGAAAAACTTGTAAAAAGCTTCTAGCGAAACAGAATTCTTCGCTTGAGATCATTCGCAATCGTAGATAAATTCTTTGCTTCCTCAACTCTGGCGAATTATCGTTGTTAATTGAATAAGTAAAGGATTCGTTAACGAAGGCACTAATTATGAATCGAACGAGCGAGAGCCCGAAGAAATACGTTTAGAGCTCCGGAGAAAAAGAGAGGAAATGAATGGTCTTTAAGTCGAGAACGTGGAAGGACGGTGCGATCATTGGAACGAGTTGAAGAAAATCTAGGCCGTCGTCTTCCGTGAATAATAATAAGTTACTTTTCCGCAGTTGGCGAAATCTTTGAGGCTGATGAAGGGTAATAGACGTTCTTACGCTTCGATGAATCGTGCATCGGACTACGTGGACTTGTTCAAATACGTTGCCCCGGAAATATCGTTGCTAGAGCGAAAACACCATTTCGATTTCAATTGCACAGCTCGGCGATAAAAGCGCGGTAGAATCGTTCTAATAAACTTTGACCATACGTCTGGCAATCCCAAGTGCGAGTTTGTAAAATGCTTTCCGTCGTAAAGTAAAGTTTTCCCGTTACACATAGCCGCGAGTTCATCTGGTGGAACGCATTCCGCTGAACGTGTCGTCGGATTCCATCCATCCGCGCGTCACAGAAGCTCTCTCTCTCTATCTGGCGAGATGGCCAAAGTTCGGAGAAACGTCCGTTTGAAGGTTGGTGCTTTCCCTGAATTTGTCCTCATCAATGACGGGGTTAAGAAAGAGCCGACAGAGTGCTCGCGCACGCGTATCATCACGGCCGGTTTCTAAATAAAGTTTCAGCCGTTGTTGCGCGAAGCAGTCGGCGCCGGTGTATTCAAAGGCCGGCCAGAAAACGTTTCTATTCAGCAACAGTCGGCCCTTTGTTCTATCGTCACTCCTACGTTTCTCCGGCGACGACGTTCTCTTTTTGCCCGCGCTCCTCGTTTCGAGCCTCGCGGGGCGTTACACACAAAAACTGCACCCCCCGAGCGTGTGTGTTGGCCCGTAAAAGACGGGTTCCCGCTCCTAATGACAGCCTATCTTTTTCCCTTCCCTCCCTCGCCCTCTCTCCGAGCGGCCATCGACGGTGTCGCACGATCTTCGACCCCTCCGAACGATCGACAGACATTTCCTTTACTACTGTGAGTACCCGACCGAGACTAATCCACGGGATCGTTCGTACTTCATTAAGGGGGTTCTCCACGCCGTACCCTGCTCGTTCGGCGATACGTGATTTATCGTAACGCATTGCCGGTGCGCGATTTCCTTGACGAAAATAGCAGCGGGACCGAGGTAACGAACGACCTAGGACCGATTGAAAAGGAGAAATTTACTGAGGGAATGCACACGCAGGAAAAACAGTTCCTCGAGGGTGTGAGAACGTCAAGACCAATGATTTACCTACTCTCGTATAATGGACTTTTTTTACACCGGCGATGATTGTAATCGTTCAATCACCCAACCGACAGGTCGTTGCTCGTTTGCTCGAATATGACGTTAATAAGGCTTTCATTATTTATTGTCCCATGACGTAATAGGCAAAGAAGATCGGTGCTCCTTGAGACGAGTTATCAGACTTCTCCGTGGCGCATGAAAGCGTTAATGACCTCATCGACGTTAATTAGCAACGTGCGGTGTGTAATAGCCCACCGCTTTTCAGCGGACTGCCTTTCTCCGGGAACAATGCCGACTTCCTTCGCGGAAGTCTTCCTCCTATTTCGCGGCTCGTGCGTGCGGTAAAAGTATAATGACGGCTTTCGAGTAATATCCCCCACCCTCCGCCGGCGGCGTTTCTTTCACCGCCAAGGCGGCGAAGGAAGTCCAGGCGGAAAGTGGAGAGGGACGCGGGACGGAGGGTCGCGAGTTTTCGAGCGTGAAGACCGCGGGGGCGAGTTTCGAGCTGCTAATCCGGAGGAATGGGACGCTGAAAGGCAAAATTCTCCTCTTACTCCGTCTACCGCGACATCGCAACTAGGCCGAGCTCGATTTTAATCCGCGCGGCTAAGACCTCGTTGTCACTCGCCCTGAACGGTCTTTCCTTCACAGGGCTCAGAAAATCACCGTAAATCTCGACCTTCGTAGACCATTCCCTCGGTACTGACTGACCTATGACCTTTCGAACGATCTATCGAGTTTTCTTTAACCCAGCAACTTTCCAAACAAACGACTAATAGCAACAATACAATAAACATTCTAAACTGAGTCAAATGCGCAGCTGTAAAAACGTAGTTCGATAAACTGGAATTAAAAAATCGAGGTGGTTCGTGAAAAACGAGAAGACTGGACAGGGAAGGGAAAGAATATAAAAGCAAGTCGTTGTGTTCTAGAAATTAGGAAATAAAGAAGGACAGTGTTAGGTGGCAGAGAAGGGGCATCGATTAGAGTGTTTCTAGCGTGAAGGACTTAAATATAATCTTCCGGCACTCGTGTAATACCTCGCTCCGAGCGGGTACATCCCCTTCCTCTGGCGACCCTCCGAATCCTTCGAGTTCCGCCCCCTCCTCCCGATAGTCCATTTTTTATCGCGCTTACCGGGCCGTGGCATTTTTTAATTAATCCCGGAGTATTTTTTATGAGAATTCCAAGCGGTCATGGCACTGCGAATGTGTATGTGTGTGTGTGTGTCTGCTGCACAGACGTACATAAACCCACGACACCTCGTTACGCTACTGGGGAAGTAAATTTGTTAGCAAGGAAGAGGATTACGATTTTCCGAACGTCGTTTAGCTGTAGGATCGTACGAGAACACGTGTAAGGGTCAACCCTTCGGCGAATGGCGCGAGGTTCTACCGATAGGAACGGACAGGGGAGGCCTGAGGGGGGGTGGACGAGGGCAGCAAGGAGGTAAATAACGGAGAACCGAGGGGCGAGGGTACGTCAGCCTACTATGATTAATATCGTTGCGGCATGCAATCAGATCGGACATACACATATATGCGCGCGCGTGTGGCCGGCCATTCGAATTATGCTCGCAACCAGGTGGTGGTAGCAGGGGGTGGCATCGTGTTCTCTCACCCCCTCCCCCTCCCCCCCCAGCACCACTCCCTCTCCGCCTGTATCACCGCGCATCTCTCCTGCTCTCGCTTTCCCTCGGGACGGCCGTTTCTCCGTCGCACTCTCGAACCTACCCATTATGTCATTTCCTCGAGTTGGCCCTTTTGTGCGGTCGGTAGAAACTCGAGCAACCCCTCCTTCCTCCCCCCGCCGCCTCCGTCGATGATTCACGGAGGTCCAACGAGAAATTAATTCCGCCAACCCCCTCCGCCCGATGTATGAGCGCGATTAATTAAAATTCCCGTTTTATCCCCTTTCCGCCGCACAGGTGTGTAACGTGCGTGCGCGATGACTGGTTTTGGATTCGTACAGGTCGATCACCGTCGTGGACGGTGCACCGTTTGGCCCGTGCCATCTTGGAAACGGAACTTCGGCCCGGCATAAATGTCCCCGGAGTCCGTGGGAAAGGCCTCGTTTTGACAGCGTTTTGGGGCTTGATCGATGCTTCGACTTCTGCGTAGGAACTCGAGCACGCGTATCACGGCCTGTGCCGCGGACGGTGCCCAAAGTCGAGTATACACACGCCGGTTCCCGCTTATCTTCCATCGAAAGTACCCCGGCAATTATTTCGCACGCGAATCTGCCATTAGGATACGTGTATTTCCATCTTGCAAGCGCGTTATCGTGGCCGGCCTGTAACGCCGCAGGTGTACCTATAAATCCCTCGGCGTGGAAGTGCGTGTATTGATGATCGAAAATAGCTACCGATAGAGCAAAGTGGAAACATGCGTATTACAGTTCCGCGTTGCCCACGAATCGCCGAGTCCCGATAGATTTTCCGACGACGAAGACGGGACGAAAATGCTTTGGGGGCCGACTCTGTCGGGCTTTTATGACGCTCGAGGTTGTGTTTAACGAAGCTCGGTCGTTGACTAACACGGAATTCAATTGTCCGGTGAAATACGATATCAGGGAACTCGGTGCTAATCGACTGCGCTGCGCAGCAACGATCTAAGCGTCGTTAATGTGATATGGGTCGACGGCAATGTTGATGGTATAAACACGAGGCTGCTCCCCGACAACCATGGGTCACCATGGCGTGTGTACAACAGGGTATAAGTCCTGTGAGTTGTTGAAGCCGAACAAATACCCCGTCGCGAAGCATCGTAGCCTCGAAAGTTCGGGCCAAAACACTCGTCTATGCACAGAAACGCACTGAACATGTTCGAGTCGGCATGATTTTACCCGTAACGCAGAGGTGTGTATTGCCAAGGGTAATGAAAAATGCAAAAGGGACAGAAAAGTGAGGGAACAGTAAAATCAGGTGATAAGTACAGCCCGGTAGTACGAAAGTATGTAATTACAGTGAGTGATGGTTGTGTCTCTGGCGGTTCCGCGATCTCTCCGCGGTCCTGGATCATAATGAATTATTTCTCTCTCTCTCTCTAATTCGAAAGAAGAATGGTCACGACGTTCCCCATGTTCCCTAGCGTAATTACCATTGGGCCTAACATTGCTGCTTGCACGTAGGCGACAGCGCGATTCCGCTAATCTTTTTCTCCATCGACGGTTAATGATATATTTGTAATGATAAAAACGCCAAGTGCCAGGGTTGGGGCTGGGGGGGAAGCGGAGGAAGGGGGTAGTAAGGGGGCGTCGATGAGAACGCGAGAGGAAGACTGGGCCCGGGCATTTCTGTCGGACGCTAATCGCCGACGCCAACGGAATCGCGCGGCCCCGCCGAGAGATTTATGCGCGGAAGGCGTATGTCCGCGCGCTCGCGTCTCTATTATTAAAAGCCCGCGTAATAACGGGGCCCCCGCGTCGACGCGCCGGCACAGACGAAACGCTCGTAAATCATCGGCAAATTGGACGACATGTTAATCTCGTTTCGAGTCCCGAATCGGACGGCCGCGAATTCGCCGCGAGTACGGAAGACGGGCGCAGGAGAGACGGAGATGGAGCGGGACCGCGGGGAGGAAGGGCAAAGGGGGGGCGAGTGGGTGCTGGAAATATCGACGCGGTTGTATCGCGAGCCGCTCGACGAAACGTTGGGAAATTTTTTACCCCCGGACTGCAGATTTTTCGATTGAAACCGGCGCCCGGGCGAAATTGATTTTAATCAATCCGGCCGATGCGACGGGCTTAATCCGCTCCTTCATTAAAATATCACAGGACATAATTCAGCAACCGCTGGGCACGTGAGCGTGCCGGGAAATACGGCGGCACGCCGGACGACGCGTCCAATGAACTATCGTGACATTGAAAAATCGTGGAACGCGGTACTTTGAGACATACTACTACTTACATTAGCCCAGGCGAAAACGTTTGCCGTTCATCCCGTTAATTAGGTATATATATGGGGGGGACGGGTAATTTTACCTAAAGCAGGCGTAAACCGTGCGGACCAGTCGTCGCCGTGAAGTCTCACTGCTTCTTTCTCTTCGATTCCGTACGCAACACAGGGAAGGCAAGTCTCTGTGGGCTTTCCGAGATGCACGCAATGCACGGAGAGGAGAGATAGGGCCGCGCGGGGGGGTGGGGAAGAGCGGACAACCGGGGCACGGAACGTTCGACATTCCAGAACGAAGCGTGCACGCACGTACGTATGTACGTACGTGCGGCTTTCGCCACTATGTCGCGTAAAATCTTTCGGCGAAGGCACACCGCTCTTCTGCATCATGCTTTACGAGTGTGCGAGGAGGTAAGCGCGTATCGCGCGTACATCCTGCCGGCAACGGGCATCGGGTGCACCGTGCACGATGCACTTGGTCGAGCGGGCGCAAAGGGGAAAGAAGGGAGCGAAAGGGGGGAAGAGAGTGAGAGAGAGTCGGCCGTGTATACCTGTAATTTCGATGTCGCCATTGTTCGCCGCGGCGACGATTAACGGCCCTTTAATACCCCTCGCCGACGTAAAGGGTGATCAAGAATCACGACTCCCCCCGTACCCCGGTTTCTCAGTAACAGCGATCACCGGCGAGCTATCGGAATTGCTTTCATTTCTCCTCGGAAACAAGCTCTACGCGAGCTTCAGACAACCGCTGGGTACACGAGGAGGGGAGGGGTGGGGGGTAAGAGACAGTCACGAGTACCGATAGTTTCAACTAAAATCGTCAAACTTCCAGATACGCAATTTTGCGGAAAGAACGGACTCTGCTATCTGACGGTTCTCGCGATGCTTGGACATTTGACGGGGAATCGTTCCTCGCCGTTTCGTTTTCGGTTTAACGATTGACAGGGCCACTCGCCATGGAGAGAGTCGTCGAGTGGACGTATAACGGCGAATCGAGACGAGTCGCGGGATTTTATGCGCGTCTGTAAAACGTTCCAATGTTATTTTCAGCAGGATAGAAATGGCCAGGGGGGCACGGGGGCCCGGGGGCCCATTAGACTTACTATCAGCCGGGGCCCGGCCGTACACAGGGCCCGGCGCGCGAGATCTCAGTTTTATGGCGAATCGCTTTTAGCAAGTATCTAAATGACGATTTCTCAGGGTGAGCGCGACTCGTTATGCGGCATTGGTCGAGCCCACGGGCAGGAGGAACGGAGAAAAACCGAGATAGAACTCTGCTGCCCTATCTCTCGACTTTCGCCACGGGGATTTTATGCTTCCTTTTCGGTCTCTCGGACTTTTTTAATGCTTTCCATTACCGGGCATCTGGATAAACGAGGCACGAAAATGCGGCCGTTATATGCATATAGCGGAGCACAAGGACAACCTCTCGAAGGATGCCATTTTTATATATGCATAACGAAAGAAGAGATCTCTCCGTCTCGCTGATAAGCTCCGGGATAATTTCATTTTTCCAAGCAATCTGATCACTGCCAGCACAAGTTTGCTAAGCTTTGAAGAATTAATGCAAATGAATAAGGCCTTTATTTGTTGGAAACTGAAAAGAAGAATTCCAGAGCAGATGTACGATTTTATTAAAACTACTATACATGACGTCCGACCATGTGAAATATTATTATAACCCGACCAATCGATTCCCGTGGTCCTCTATTGACCAATATGCAGACGTGTACCGAGGAGTAATGCCTGTTGGTAATCGGCATACAATCAATTACCGCAGCACGCTAAAACGGAGCAAAAAGTTGTGTCGCCGTCATAGCAGCAACGAACTGCGCAACACGATTCTCCAATCGCCATTCGCACATTTATTTGAGAGCAACACGTCGCTGGCTCGACGTATACGAGTTCCATTAAAACAGTTTTCGTTGTCGCTGCCGAGCTGATTTGTCATCCAGCCGCGAAAAATCGTGCGCCAGTCTCGGCGCAGTGTCAAGTGAAAGTGAAAAATAGATTCGCTTATGTCAGGACTAAAATTATATTCCTCACGATGTTCCTCGTTTAAATTCGACACGTGCTAAGGTCCGGGATTTTTCCTCGTTTCTAAGAATTGCTCGTCCGTAACACGTTGTACCGCGATATTGTTTTAATTGCTTAGTATTACGAAAAACATCAGTCGTTAGGAAAAATTGTACGATTAATCTATAATCCGCTTTTGACGTGAGAAAGCTGTACTGACAATCCTCGTAGGTGCTTGAACAGCAAATCCGACCGTTAAGTACGAGACTTAAAGCTAAATTCGAATAATACCAAGCCGCAGAGGAGAGATCCGATCACGAAAATATGTTTCCAGTTTATTAACTGGCGAAAGCGTTGGCGCGGACGTACTGCCGCGGAAAAGTAGTCGTCGAGCGGTAGGTCAGAGACTGGCGCGGGAGTATAAATCCGCTTATCCCCGACGTCCGGCAAACAAAGCTATGGATTTCCCGTGGGACTTTACATGCTGACGTGCCGACGAGAATTCTCAGGTAGATTTCAGGTAATCCCGACCTTACACGAGCAGGCTGGCGAGGAGGGGGGCGGGAGGGAGAGAATCGGGGGAATCGTGGAAAGAGAGGAAAGAGCCGCAGGTAGAAAGGGCGTATGCACCTGAGTGGAAAGGAGTAGAATTGTGCGAGCAGAAAGGAAACGAGCGAGACGGGAAGCACAACCCCTCGCAATAGGCGTAGGATCGTGTTTCCCCCCCGAGGCGCGGTCGAACGTGAAAGAAACGAGGAAAAAGAATCGCAGGCAGTCCCGACGGCTCGTAACGTGGCCGAATCTACTGAGCTTTCATTCTGCGCCCCACCCGGCCGACGATTTATATTCCACGAAATCGGTTTATTGTCTCACGTTGCATCTGCCCGAAAAAGCTGCTTCTCATAGACGGCTCGGCCCACCGACGACAATTAGCTACCCCGGAATTCCGGGCAAAACCTCCCTTTTCAACGGGAAAATTTCCAAGAAAGAGTTACCGAAAAATCTTCTCTTAAGCCATCTGGAAAACTGACAGAAATGGATTGCCAACCAGCGCAATATTATTTCGGAATAGTTTCTCGCTCGCGGGGTCAGTGTTCTTCTATTTTTTTTGTTTTTTTTTTTTTTGTAGGCTGTAAATACGCGGACTTTCGAGCCACAAATTTTTATTGTGCTCGCCCGGACTCCGTATATTTTTTAGCTGCATATTCGTGTCTGCTTTGAACGATTTATTTACAGAAGCGTCGCGCGAAATTCCCAGCAGGAAGAGAAGCCGAAATACGAGGGTCGTTATCAGCGAATGGATTACGATATGTTTTTCCGCCGCGACGTTGCGAATGAAGAGATTTCCGGCTCGTGATTTCCGACGCTTCGGAGCATCCGCAACCACGCGAGGGACGTGCGAATATATCGCACGCTTTCTCTTTTATTACAAATATGTAATCTCTCTGTGCATCGATCTAGTCGATTATCATGGCATAATTCGGTTCAACAGTCTGCGTATTTTTCAACTCCGCTTGTATCGCGTCGATTATTCGTTGAAAACAAAATACTTGTACGGCCATTCGAAAAAATGCCTGCGAAACTTGGTAGTTTCCGCATCTCGAAGCTCAAGAAACACTTTAACGGGACAATCGCGAGTGAAAGGTCGATATTCGCCTGCGGTGCATTGGTAAAAGCTAACTACGCCGAGCGAAGTCGCGCGTTTTACAGCGCAGCTAACGGCGCATTCACGTAAATGCGTCAGTAACAAAAGGCCTGCCAGGTGAAAATAACGAATAAAGGAAAAACGAGGAAGGAAGGCAACGATTGCTCGCCGTAGCGAGGTGAACGTTTGTAGCAAACGGATAAGGTGAAAAGATTGCCGAAGACAAATAGGAAGGGACAAAGCTCGAAAATGGAACAAACATGCAATTCAAGTGGGGGAAATAGCGAGGAAGAAATAAAGTCAACAGGACGGAATACAGGTTGAAGGAGGTCAAAAATGAATATGAGCAAATAACGTGGGAAAAGATGTCTAAAATATTCTGTCCCATATTACAGACATCTTTTGGGAGGAATTGTTTAATTGTCGGCATTTCCAGCAACGATGTGACAAGTGAAAACCGCGACGGGGGAAACATCGAGCGGAAAATTGTTATGAGAAGAGGCAAATAGAGACTTTTGCGCAGCGGATACGTTGCCTCTTGGTTTCTCTCTGGTCTTTTTCTCCGTGACGACTGTCGTTGAGCAGTAATGCGGCTGTCTTTAATAAGGCGCTTCCTTATTCTCCTGGTCATAAAGCAAACATAAATTACGACGGGGCACGCCGAGGCCAGGCCGTAAGGAGACAGTACTGACCGGAACACACAACGAACGCACTGGCCCCACCCTGCTATATTCTCCTCCGCTCTCTTCGTCCCTCCGCATGTTCTCTTCCTCGCACTCGTTCCCTCCTGTCCGTCTATATTGCCCGCAGGACGCTCTCAATTTCCTTCTAATTCTGTTTACGCGTCTCCATCTCCGTGCCGCCCGTGCGTTCCCGCGATTCCAACTTTTCCCCCCTTTCTTCATTACCCTCGGCCTGTCTCGTCTTTCTCTTTCGTCCGGATTTCAGTGCTGCCCGTGTGCTCCACGTGCCATCGGAAGAGCCCGGTAACGCGAGGTGGCCGTGTCCCCCGGGGTAACGACGGGGGTGGCCCGTTAAAGGAACGTTAACGCCGCGGAAAAGCTCCGCTCGTGGCGAATCGCGCCACTTGCCGACGTTACGTTTCTTTTACGACCACCGTTTCAGAGACGTACGACGCTTGGCCCGCTGAATAATTCCGCGATGCACGACGCCGACGTCATATAATGAGAATAAACGGCGTGAATGCATTTTAAAAGCATGCAGAGTTCCTCGTGTCCCCCCCCCCCCCGGCCCCTTCCTCTCTCTCTGTCCCTCTGTCGCTCTCCACGTCCTCTCGGAAAAAACAGCTTTTTCTATTTACCCCGACGGGTTGTCTATCGTCCTTTGCGCGCGTAATATGCTAATGAAAATGTTTCGATGCTAATGACACGTTCAGGGAAAAACTGTAATTGCGAGGAAATGTCCGTACCCAGGTACACCGGCTGGCGTTTCGGTGAGCGTAAAGCCGAGCCTGCCGAATCGCTTTCATTAAAATTAAAAGGGAACTAAAGGGCCTGGCTATCATTGAAATTACTTCCTCCAGGATCAGTCTGCAGCATCTCATTGATTTACAAAAACTGCAGCAGAACGTTGCGATAATCATAATGCAGATAACCGCACGGGACTCAAGATTTTTCGCGCGATTAATTATAGAAATGCGAAATACAGTTTGTTTGAGTCGTACTTTTCAATGCGGAGATCCGCGTATCAGTCCCATTACGTAAGGCTCTCATAATTCACGGACCCATTAGTGGTTCCGTCCTAAGGATATCAGGACGAACGACTAGTCCTAGTGCGATCCTCGCTGCGGTCGTAATTGTCGGGGTACGCAAGTGCCTTGGAAATCCGGAACGTCGTGAACCCCCGGCTCGTTACTCAGGGCGCAATTGTCGTGCGTTTATATACACGTTTACGTGGAGTGTCGTTTTCGCGCCCGGAACGGTGCGATTGTCGCGTCTTCGTCTCGACGAGAGAGCGCAGGGAACCGAGCTGTGAGACGCGAGGCACGGAAAAACGGGGCTAAGGGAGCTAGAAAAAATGGGGGAAAAGATGGCTGTGGTAGCGCGAGCAACGGCCGGCGGGAGCGATAAAATGCCAAGTGGAAGCGGAAAAAGCACGGGGGGGGGGAGGGTCAGAAAGGAGGGAGAGTCGCGCGGAGGTCGTCGTAAATTCGGTTTATTACGCGGGAATACCGTGCCGCTAGCATGCGTTATTCGCGGTGGACTCGGAGGAGTGCGAGCCCCATGGCTTTGTTCGAGGCGTCCTCTCTGTGAATTATTGCGATGCGCGCTCAAAAGAGACGCATTCACCGGCCGTATATAATAGTATATTGCAAGCGCGAGCCTTTTAATGATTCTCAGATAAGAGCCACGAGATTTAGAAGG
This sequence comes from Hedychridium roseum, assembly GCA_963989215.1. NCBI lineage: Eukaryota > Metazoa > Arthropoda > Insecta > Hymenoptera > Chrysididae > Hedychridium > Hedychridium roseum. The sequence continues at coordinate 6,114,689 of OZ022313.1, read as the reverse complement.
CTTCCAATCTGACAATGATTATCGCCGGGATGATGGCATTCAGCCTGATGCCGTACAACGTGTACGCTTTCTCCTCGCTGATTAATGGGACCAGTCGGCACTCAAAGTAAGATGCAACGCCGATGAAGCCGCGGTACGTCGGTTTCCGAGGAAACAGAATTTCACTGTCGAACGGCAAGGCTTTCCCTTTCCCCGAGAAATTCGTACCCTTCCGAGACAGCGATCCCCACGGGCGGAAATGTGAAGCGATCGGCGATACGTCCTCGGTTTGCCGGGAATGCGATTCCAGTCAGCAATTGCCAGGACATTCGAGAGGCAACAAAGAATTCGTTACGGACGTGTCCCGGCGCGGTATTATACGGGGACGTGCGTTCAAAAGAGACGCACTTACGGATCGCACGGCATTATAAACAGGGGTATCGTTAATGATCTCGCGATAAGAGGCCGTGCAGCGTGCACGGTCCCGCCGACTCTACGACTCGGCGCACAAAAGACTTTCCGGGGTGTGAAGCAGACGGGGAAAGACCAAGGGAGAAAGATGAAGCCGTGGAGCGAGAGCGAGACGGGCCGAGGAACAAGAAAAGGAAAGGGGGGGGGGGGCAAAACCAGTGCGAGAGGCCTGCTGCAATCGTCGAACGGTATCTTAATGCGACGTCTGAACACGACACAAGGGCGGTACACACACACACACACATGACACACTTACGTGCACGCATGGTTCACGCGTGAGATGCAGAGATCGATTCTCCAGGGACCTATTATTGATATAATCACTCTGGCCGTGCATGTCGCCCCTCGTACCACGGTAATCATCCACCTTAACCAACCCCCTCCTCCCTTCCCCCCATTCGGCCGCCATTGCATTATGCACGGTTTTCTGCACAGAGGGTTCCCTGAGCTTGTCCTCCGAGTATTTCACAAGGAAATCGGCGCGAATGTTCTGTAGGTCTATTGAAAAAAAGCCCAGTTTTACGTAGTGATCATTCTACGGTGATATCGTTCTCCTGATTTCACTTTATCGCTATCCCGATAACCACTTATATCTGCTCGTTTGCGTCGCTTAGGGGCAAGTTATTTTTTTCCCCGATATTCCGTCATTCTGTACGTTGGCCAACGAGGGCCCCCCCAGGGGGGTTGGTAAATTGTACAATAATTCATGCACGTGGAATATTTCGGAGTCGAGGCGCTATCTAATCTGAATTTACACCGCCGGTCATCCGGCTGGCAATGAAATCCGTCGAAAAAGGGGGAGCGAGAAGCGCGAGGACGAAATTTTTCGGGAATTTACAGGCTCAACGTCTTATCGCGACGGCATGAAAGGGGAAGGGTCAGGCGGATATAGGTACATGTAGACGCACGTTAACGAGATCGATCCCCCAGGGTCCCATTATCGATATAATCGCCCCGGCCGTGCGTGTCACCCTCGATACAGAGCAGCATTCGGCCAACTGCCTGCACCTTCTCCGAGGCGCGGACTCCTCGTCTGCGTCACTGGCACACTGGTCTCCGCGGCAAACGGACTCCCGTATTCCACACCGCGCCGGGGGACAAACGCCCGTAAAGTCAATTCTCGAACGAGTGTGGGGTGCGAGCGAAAAGGCCAAACGTGCGGTACATCCCCCTTTAAAACGTGAACACGACTGTCCAGCCAAACACATACGTATTCCGCGCTTGAAAAATCATTCGTGTTTGCTACCGGAGCGACAAGGAGCTACGAAAAATTCGACGTAGTATTATTGAAAAACGTATTCAGCCTCTGCGTTCGAACGGTGACGAAGGAAGGTCCTACGAAACTTGGAGTGCGTTATTACTTTGACAGAAGCCGTAGTCGAATTGTGACAGGACAGTTATCTCATTTCCATGTGACAACGGACGAGAGAGAGCCGTGAAATGGTAGCGATTCAATGGCAAACTCGTTTCTAAGCAACAGACCGGTGTGGTCGTTGCATAATTATCACGATGAAATGTCGATGTAATCTCACGGGCGTTTAGAACGATTTATCACGGCGATAGAGCGTAATTTGTTTCGCGCTTGACTGTCTTTTAACGACAGCGATAAAATATATATCAGGAGGGGGGGAGGGGGTTAGGCGTAAGGAAAAAATACGGCGGGGCGTGTGCGCAGCAGGCTCAAAATGCTGACGCAGTCCCCCCGGCTGATCGTTTGCATGAAACTCACCCGTTAACACTCCTCCCTCCCCGTTCCCCGACGTACCCTGCCGTTCCACGAGCTCGCGTAAAAGGGGTAGGATTCTCCGGTGGGCTCGGTCGCGCGTTATTTTTATCCCTTTGCCCTGGGATGACGTAAGTTCCACCCCGCGGAGACTCTTCCGAGGCCATGGACCTCTGTCCTCAAAAAAGTCTACCTATAATCCTCCAACGGGAAGAACTTTCGGGAATGCCAAAGTAACAGGATTCATCAAACTACAAATTTCGTAATTACTCGGGGCTTAGATCCGATTGAATGAAACAGAGCGAACGCGAGCATAAGAAAACAGTTATGCGAGAGCAGTGCTCCGTTGCTGAATGCAAATACCCCGTATCTCCTGTGTCTAAAACGAGATTTCCGTGAAAGTCTGCGCGCGCGCGGGCGCGGGTTACTTCGGGAAAATGCATAGAACCGCAGAACTTCGTCCGAGCTCGCATCGAAAGGATATTCTGAATTATATCGGCGCTTCCCTTTGTCTGGCAGATTTCATTGTAGGTGGGACCGCCGGAATACGCGGGACTTTGTTTGCCGTATCGAGGCGGCCAAGTTTGTTTCGTGGGAGGAACGCGCGCCTGGGTCGTTTGCCCGGGAAAGAAAGAGAGCCAATGAGAGTATCCAGAAGAGGAAATTCACGGGGAACCTTCAGGTACGAGTCCGCCCGTATGGCAACCTAGCCTTATAGGAGCCAATCGGCATTGGTTCTCGCGCTTCGTTGCCGACGTTACTTCCTTCGAGTTTCCAGCGAAGTTTTCGCACCCGGCGCTGGAGCCTTCTCTACGGCCAAACTCTCTTTCTCTCTCTCTCTCTCTCTCTTTCTCTCTCTTGCTCTCGCTCGCTCACTCTCTACTTGTTTCTGTAAGCGTGAAATCCGGGCTTTTACAACGTCGAAATGGAGCAGTTTCCTTTCGGTCGAAGGTGCGCATCCACGTTCAACCCCATACGTCCGCTCACGGGCTTTACCTTCCATAAAATGTTCCTAACTATACACCGCCATGGCCTCGATGAAATTCTACAGAATGGCCAAATGCCAGGCAATTTTTTTTCCTCCCCAGGCGAATTTCACGGTCCGAGGGATAGGAATACTTTGATACGTACACGAACAATTCCCGGACGTAATAAAGAATTGGTTTGTACTGTAAAATCGGGAAAATTTAATGTAAAAGCCTCGCAAAACCTGCTCTGCCGGGAAACTTAATTCACTTAACCATTGTGCGAAATAAAAGCATACGAAGGGGAAAATATTTTCTTTTAAATAGATTCCCAGCGAATTTTTCTCTCCGAGCACGCGAGTAAATGCATGCGCGTTCATTAAAAGCAGATTCTGGCGCCGGGCCAGTGAAATGTTTTTCCCAATTACACGAGCCAAAAGGAGTGATTAAAACGACTTCAGAATTTTCCGTCGGGACCTCGGCGATGTTTCTCCCGGGAAAATATTCTCAAATAAGTCTTCTCAGGAGCCGAACGTTGCTCTACCGCCTACGGTGCGAGCCGGTTCTCAGCTGTGTTTCTCATCCTGTGTTCGGTAACACAAACATGCCGACGTCGAGGTAGTGGACCACGTTCAGGTAGAAGACCTGTCGACTTTGGACCTTAAACCTTGACATTTGTGCCTGGCACAGATATACGCGCCGCGGTATTCGATTTCCCACAGTTAACGGCACGTACGTTTATCGTTAGATTACGACGATCGAAAGTATTTCGTCCTTGACTAAACGGCGCAATGAACATCCAGTTGGCCGGGCTAAATAACAGCGGGGTTCGGGTAATTTGCCAGAATGAGGAGGCACTTGTTGCTGTTAATTTATCGGGTAGATCGACATTGAAAGATCTCGTTGGATCCAGACAAATTCCACTCGAGTAAGATGCCGGCTCATAGAAAAAGCAGTGCCGGCGATCGACGATGGCGAGAAAGCCGAGGGTATCGGCCGGTCCTCTCTTTCCCTCTGCAGGGCTATTGGCCCGACCGAGGCCTCGAAGGCCACTGAAAAGAGATAATGCCACGGAGGTACGTGCAAGAACGGAGGAGGGAAAAAGGCTACGGGGAGGGCAAGCCGGCTGAATAGGCGGCAAAGAAGAGATGGAAAAAAGAATAGCGCGCATCGGCTGGTAGGACTAGCGTTTAGGAGAAAAGAAACGAGACGAGACGGAAGCTGAGGTTCCGCGTGTTGGACGCAGATGGAACGAGGGACGGTGAAAGACGGAATCTGCGTACAGGTGAAGGGAAAGAAATGAGGAACACGTAGGAGCGAGGAGAAAAAGTCCTGCCGGAGTAAGAAGCAAGTGAAACGCAAGAAAATTCAGACAGGGATGATCGAACGGAAGAGAGAGGAGAGGATGATGATCGCCGGGGAGTGAAGGCCAGATAAAGGGGGCTGACTCCGAAAAAGCAAAACCGAGACGGACCGTGGGTGGAGGGATGCGAGAGGAAGGGACAAGGAGACGAACGGGTGAGCAAGAAAAGGAAGAAGTCAGAGAAGATGGATAGGAAAGTGAGAACGGAGAAGACGCGGAGAAAGAGCAAAACGAAACCCGAGAGGACGAGTGCGCCGGGGATCGGGGAAGAGGAAAAAACGAAGGAAGACGTACAACAGAGAGCTCGCTCGAGATGGAGGGGCCAAGGGGGCGAGGGAGAGGAGAAGGGAGGGGGGGAAGACTTGCGTGAGATGGACCTGGGTGCGCCCCCGGGGCACATCCTGTTCCCCTCCGAGGCTCCCGATAAATCAAACGTGGCCGAATGCATAATACGCTAATTACCGAACGCATCACTTCTCTCTCTCTCTCTCTCCCCTCTCTGTCTTTTCCTCCTACCCTCTTTTCCCGGTCCCCACCCCTCTTCCCCGGACGGCACTAATCTCCCGGCGATCGACCACGGTCCGCTGGGTTTCTCTAGGTCCACCGATACGTCGCTGGAATCTTCCGGCTTGTAATAACGCGTAATTACAAAGCAGAGAGAGTGAGAGAGAGATGGAGATTCGGCGGTGGTTATTAATAAAGGAACACATCGTCGGCGGTGCCGATCGTTCAACGACTCCGACGCGCCACGTAATAAGGACACGGCCATATAATTGCCGAGCGGCAGCGAGCTAGGCGTGATTAAAATGGCTCCGACGCGAAAGTACGCGAATTCTAATTACCGGTGGAGAGGTTTCAGGGGCACCAAGTTGCGGTTATCGAGCGTACTCTCGCCAGTCACGCTTCCCGGGTAGAACGACGCGACACTTTGAGTTTTGCTTAATGTTCCTCGCCCCGTATACACGTCCGCCGCAATGATCCGACATTCCGGCGGTTTTTATACGGTCGTTTTCGAGCGAGCGCTAGGACTTTCTGGCCTTACTCGAAAAACATTCCCCAACATTCACGATCGTAACGTTCTTACGATCTTTCGCGCAGAGCTTCAAAGACGAGACTCTCCATAAATCACGGTGTAATTAGAAGGCACACGATCGAGAGAGCTTAAGGTGAAAAACAAGAGCCGACTTATTAATAATCCGTTCGATCGATAGTTCAAAGAGGCGGACGAGAACCACTTTTATTAATAACCTATCTTTTATTACACGGCAACATCGTCCGTGCAGTCGTCCGGAAAGACGACCGGACCGAGCGGTCGAATTAATTAGCCGACAAAAGTAAGAGATTTCATTGGTGAACGAGAGAAAATTGAAGGCTTACAAGGGAGTTGCTCCCCAATCTGCGATTCATCCGTGGGGGTTGAACCGCGGATAACAATGTTGGCAAGCTCGCGAAGGGGGGTGGAAGGCAACGGGGAGGAACATTTTGCCTAGTGTCCAGCGAGTATGTACGTTGTGTACAAGGCCGGCAATTAGAAAGGACGTCGTTGCAGTGTGCGTAGCCCGGCGAAATACGTGGGGCTACTATTGGCATTGCAGCGTTGTCCATAGAACAGATACTTGTGTACCTTGCCGCAGAAAATATCCAGCAGGAGTTAGGGGCTGAATAAGCACGAGGGACAGAGTGGAAATTCCGAACTCGGGGAGCATACGTCCGGGGTGGTCCTTGCCGGTTCAACGGGAAGAGACCACAGCGGGGCCGAAGATCGAGATAGAAACAGAAACAGGAGAGACAGGGGCAGGACGAACCGCCGAGGCAGATTCAATGGACGAATCAAAGTGAGAGGGACCTAGGGCCTGCCGAATGACGGGTGACAGCCGATACGAACATCTAACAAACAGAAACTATCGACGTTTCGACGGATCGCCAGCGAAACTAGACAATGCCGCGCGCGAGGGTCAGTGTCGGCTCGTTAACGAGCTAACAAATCTGCCGTACAATAACAGCGAGAGGCTAGGGAAGGCCTTACATAAAGCCGATGTACTATCACTCGGCTTGCACAACGATAGGGATTGATTTTGACAGTGGAACGGGAGCTAACTATCTCTTAACTACGGGCCATCGGTTCTGCCTTTCTCCGACGGCGGGATTTTCATGGACAAACGGAGGACCTGTCGGCTCCTAGGATGAAATTACAAACTAATATGTCACTCGTGACATCTACAAGCTCCGCCCGTTATGTTAAACATCAGGCAGTCCTTAAAATCGACACAGTGGGAACACAAATTTGCCCGGACAATGGAGACGTTCTTCAAAAAGTTCCAAGTAAAAAGGACGCTGCGTAGTGCCGAACGGAGTGATGGAAAGGGCCAAACTATGGTGGAAGCAGCGCGGGTGGAAGGGCTTATAAGCAGCTATGCCAGTAGACGATCTTCGGGCGAAACTGCCGCTCTATGAAAGCTTTAAACTTCGTTGGACCGTGACACGGCGGTCTGTACTAACGAGATAATGGCGCGGGGAAGAAAGAAGAAGTACAGGAAGACTAAAACTCCAAGCCCCGGAACGCGCGTGCTAATAAAAAGAAAAAAACCAGAGCGGGGGTGGGGGTATGGAACGGGGAGACTGGACTATAAGCTTCAGAAGTAGAAGTTCGAGATCTTCCGTGGTCCCCCGATGAATGCGTACGACGCGTTCTTGATTCATCGTGCCCGAAACTTATGCGAAAAACGGCCTCCTCCATTTCACCCCTCCCATTCGTCCTTTTTCTCTCACGCGTGTATGTGTGGCTGTCTGTCTGTATTTGTGTGCGTATTCTTGTCCTCCGGCTGGGCCGGTAGAACTTCTGCCTCGGAACTTGGGTAACTGCGATACCCGAGCATTGCATGCCGACTGTCATTAGTACTCGTCCCGCACAAACCCCCCCATGACTGAGGTTTTCTCGGAGAAAACCGAGAGCTACTAATGGTCGCCACTGTTCGATCGTCACGTACAAGCCCAGCCGGAAATGGCTTTCGAGAAAATTCGCCGCGGGCTAAACGCCAGAGTAGGTCGGCAAATGACAATATTGTCAGACGGCTGATTACGAGAACGGTCTGAGGTACAAGTCAAGTACGCGCGAGTACAAAGTAGGAGTAAGTGGCTGGCGATTAAATGGAAAGTCGCTGGGCACGGGCCGACAATGAAGGGAACGTATCAGAAGGACCACAATGTGAGACAATGGCCGGTGAAAAATGGAAAAGCCGATAAAGCGACGGGCCGCGATCGGTGCTTGCGTAAGCCGCGAGTTCCATTAAAATTACTGCCGGCGCGTTTTCTGCCGTGCATTTTTTTCAGATTGGCCCGCGCGTGTATCTTATTGTCGGGGTCTGGCCAACGTTTATTATTATGATTATCGTGCTCCTTTCTCCGCGTTTCGTCCCCCACCCTCGCCGGCGTTTCTGGTACCTCTTTAGGTCCGACTGTAAAAGCACCGGCCGTGCCTCGGCCTTTGTTCACGCGCGGCAATAAAAAGACGGCCTATTACTATTGTTATTATCGTTGTTATTACCATCGTTATTAGTAGTAGAGCCGCGCGCACCGAGACTTTTACGGAGTCGTTCGGTGGACCGAGTGTTTTGCGCGCACGAGTCTTATTTTTTTCTCCCTCCCCAGGATCTAAACGTGCCAGCGATGCCCCGAAACGGCGGTATTAAAGATTCCGTCAGGGCGCGGGGCAATTAAACGTAAACTCTTTCCCCGAGCGGTCCTGCCGTAGGAATCTGCGCTCGCCCGATGAATAATGAAGATAAGAGCGACGTGGATAGTCGTGGAAATCGCTTCGAGGTACCCGATTAGACACACATTAATAACGAGATTAGCAACGACTGGGTAAGAGAAGAGAACTTACCGAACATTCATTCAGATTTTGCATGTTCATCTAAAAGAATAGTATGATTAAGTGAACCCGAGATCTCGATCTAATGGGTCCAAAGGTAAATTCTTTAGATGTTCGGGAAGGGGGGATAGGTTCTCTAGATGAAACGTTTGGATTGTAATGCCCACACTGCAGTTTTCCGGAGTGGCGTGCGGGCGTGCCCTCGATCATCAGTACTCGTCGACGATTCACGTAAAGTAACGTCGTTGAATGGACAATAGAGCCACGGGTGAGAACGGTTTCAGGTGCTCTCTGCAGCCGTTCCTTTCCAAGCCTGCCCAGCCGGTACTTTCTGTTTTATGCCCCCGCCAATGAAAAGTGCCAGTGCGATCACGAACTAGACTTCAGCTGAAGAACATGTAATTTCGGCTCGCGGTGCTCCAAGCGAGTTTTACGCGAGGTGAAAAGTCACAGGAACAGACCCTTCGCAGGATTTTACGTCAGCGCAGAAACGGGGACCTTAAAATCACGCGTAGAATTTTCCCTAAAAAAAACGTAGGTCGTGGCTCAACTTTGTCATTCGTTAGAGATATGCGCCGAAGAGAAAGCATTTCTCCAAAAGGAGTTAGATTTATTGAAAATCGTAAAAACGTACGTATGAGGAACAAGTTTTAAGCTTCTAGATTATAGTCTTTAGGATAATTTCCTTTCCAATCTCGTTGGGTCGATGAAAAGTAAGAAGTGTCGATGGTTCGTTGATCGGCCACCTACTTTCACCTTTCTCACCCGCCCTCGTCCCCCTCAGCAGGGTATGGAAAAATGACGGCGCCGTGCGGGGTGGTACATTAATCAAGGCGTGCATCGCGGAAACTGAGGAACATGCTCCAGCCTTCCGTGGCACAGCGCCCACGCGTGAATTTCGAATAATAATGATCCGAGACGAACGTTACGCGACTGCATAGCGTTAGGCTAGTTCCTGTTCGTTGTCTCGCCGCGGACCAAGCGGTACATTGTAGGTGAATTATTAACTGGCTAATAAAACTCTTTAAGTAGTCATTAGCCCAATGCCGTCGTTTCGCGAACAATAAATTATTCGTATACCCACGTAGAAACTACAGTGTTCGATTATGAATAATGCCTATCGCTGTAAATCGTTCTTCGATCGTTGCGAGAAACTTAAGTGCTCTTGAAACGAGCGTTCATTTCGCAATTAACCGGGTGAAGCGTTCGTTTTGCAGGAACAAGTCCTGTAACAACGATTCGTCGAGCAAGAGCAGCAAACTTACCGTTCCCCCGGCGGTCGGTCGAAAACGTACCACCGGGAAATAAAGTGGCAATCCACAAATGAAGTAATCCACAATCCGCGGAATTGGGAATCGCTCGGCCCGACGAATGTCGACATGTGCGCATGATGGTGCACTAAACGCAATCGTCGAGCGATCGCAGATAAGGATCCTACGAGGGACACGCGAGAGCCCTTTCAGATTCCTGTTACATCTGTCGAGGGGTGCGGAGTATAATGCGCCGCAACGTTGCAGCGAGAGTTCGTAAAACCGCAAGGAAACTTTCGACGAAAGCTTACACCGCGAGTTTCCGGCAAAAACGTATGTATTTCCGCAGACCCTCGGAAGGACGTCGAGAGAAATTCCACCTCAGACATGGTACGTGAGTCAAATGCAATTTTTTACGTTTCTCCCCGTCTCCCTGCCTTTCTGCTGACGAATCGTTTGTCACTCGAAACGCAAAAGAAGGGGACGGACACGGCGCTCGGTGGATTTCGGAAAGTCCAAGCGCTCGACTGGTGGGCTTTGCGTGGCCGGCCAGTTTGATCGTTTTTTCCTTCTCTTTTTTTCCTCCCCCTTGCCAAAGGTAGACCGGTATCGGCCGAAAGTGGATCGCCGCGCAGGCGGTAAAAAGCGCCCGATATAACGGCCGGTTGGCAAAGGCAGTTTCGCGATGGCTCGTAGCTCGTTCTCGGTTTGCCGCACGGGAAACCCTCGGAACGAATGAATTCTCGGAGAGGATCCTGGGTTCCCGCTTCGATCGTTGGCCGTTCGGCAAAAGAGAAACGCGTGGGAGACCCGGCGTAGCAAACGTTTCGTAGGAAATTCCTCATTTGCATAGAGGGGGCGAAAAAAGAGAGAGCGGATCTCTAATTCAAGGAACTCGCGGGCACCCGCTTTTCCGCGGCGATCAAAACGGCACCGTCAACGGAATATTTACGATCGCGCAACCATCGGCAAATCGACGATTCGTTTATCGGCGAGGTAACGACGTTTCTCCGCAATTTTCGATCGTCCGGTCTTTCCTTTTCGGCCCGACATCGCCCAGGTGCATTATCCACGCATCTCTGTTTCTCCCCGTCCATTTCCTTCGTCTCGTACTTCTGACTGAATAGAAATCCGGCGCGGTTAAACGGACGAACGGACCGATTGACCTCATCGACCGGGTTTTTCACTGAAATTCGCATTATTCATCGGGAAAAATTACGCAACCAAGTTCCTCGTTCCATGCTGTCTCAGCTTTTTTTTTAACCTTTGCCCACGTGCAGGACCCTTTCCCTTTGTCCGCCTTTCACGCGTGTCCACGGTTACATTCTCTGTCGTTAGTGCCCTTTTCCTTCCCGTCCGACGGGACGGAAGGGCGACGGTGCGCCGGTAAGAGCGCTCTGCAAAAAGGCTTTTTGTAAAATCAGAGCCCATGACGCGGTGGGGCTTGGCCGAGCTTTACGCCCGCTATATACGACGTTATAAGAGTATTAAGAGGTCGAGGGGAAGAGCAGGGCAGAGAGGAGTTAGTACGGTTTCCGGCCGAACGCAGCGAATCGTGCGAATTGCGGATATAATGCGAAATTCGGGATTATCCTCTTCGGCAGAGCAGGGCCTGACCCCGAAGGGGACGAAACCGTGGGGCCGGCGTTATAACAGTAACATTAGGACAATAACGATTAAAAGCGCGGATCACGGGGGTGGTCGGCGGCAGAGAAGGGGAGGGGGGAAGGGAGCCTGAAACACCGAGTGGTACGCTCGTTCCTGGCTTGCCGAATCGACTCCGCAGATTTCGCCCCGTGAAACGGTGGCAGAGGGGCCGGTGAAGGGCGGGGGTGAGTCGAGAGACTTTTCCTCAATCCGACTTATGGTTTATCGCCCTCTCGCAAGGGCGCTCTTACAACTGAGCTGCTTCATAAAATTCGAGTTATTTTAGCCGAGAAGTCCCTTCGAGGGTCGGGGAACGAACAATAGGAATACTTTTCTTTTAATGTACGCAAAACTTTTCAATGTAACGGCCAACGCCCGACGACGGAAATAATAATAATTTCTCTCCCACAAAAGACGTCCCCTTTTCTTGAGCATTTTCTCTATCGTGAATGCACAAGTTCATGAAGCAAAGTTATTGTGATTAAAAGAATAGTGTCCGCGTGTAACAGTATGGGTAGGTCGTTAAATAGAGGTGGAGAAAGGGGTATGTGGGGTAATAAGGAGGAATATGGAGTGCAGTTCGACCTGGTTTTCCGGCTGGACGACGAAGGGGGCCACTCGGGTTTTCTTCAGGGCCGTCAACGACTTATGGTTTATTGCCTGTCAGCTCCTCCGAGAGGATGGACGAGAGTACACAGATGTTTCCACCGACGATATTTCCCAGGACGGAACACGATCGGTGCCCTTTCGTCGCGGTCCTGACGCGATCGATGATCACTCGGAATCATTGTTCCTTACCCTCTGCGGCTGACGTTTCTCAAAATAAACCCAAGAGATCGTCTAGAATTTCTTGCGTTGCCACGCACCCTTCGCTTCCGCTAAGTTTACCGGTAAACCTAAAACGACCCCCAACTGACATTCGTAAACTAATAAATCTTCGTGTAAGACTTAAACATCCGATCTGTCGAACGACTTTGAACGTCTTTCACCAAGTGTTTTCAATCGCTCGACGGATTCTCCACGATGAAGAGTTCTGCTAGCCGACGTCATTTAATTATTTGATTGCCAGTACGAGGCCCATCTGTTCACTCGCGACTCGACTGGACGGCCGCGGGGCGAGGGGAAGCGAATCCTTGGTGCGTAGAGACGAAGGTAAAATATTTATACCGGGCCGGCTTGCTCGACGTCTCTGACGAGATAATCGCGCTGCCGCGACGATAAAAGGGGATTTATTTCGATTCGGAATTACCCACGGCGTGCGGGTGCTTAATGAACGAAGAAGTGACGAGATGCTGCATTTGTTTATGGCGATAAATCACGCTTTTATGTCGTTGCCAGCGCAACACTGCCGTTGCACACTAATGGACCCATCGGCCGACTTCGTCAGCGTCAACGGAGATCGTGGAAAAATCATCATTAATTACCAACCTTCCCGGTTTCACTCTGTCTCTCTCTCTCTCGGTCTTTCCCACCGAGTCCCGAGGTCGTCCCCGCATTCCATCCAGGAATAACAATAATGATGACGTGTAAATACATATGTATGTAAGCGGCCTTAAAGAATATCTCCATCGGCGGAAGCCGTTTGTCCAGCGTTCGCTCGACGCGCGCCGTAAAGACGTACCGACGCGGAGAAAATCAATCGACGACGAACGTAAATAATTTCAAACAAACGTGCAAGCGATGCATGGAAATCGCGCATTCCTGGAACTCGAAGTTCCCCGAGACGGTGCGCAAGAATGTGCTTATGAAAAACTACGAGGAAAGTTGGATACCTTGAAAGGCATACCGTCGGAGCATCACGATAAAAAACACTACGACAAGAAATAAGAAAAACCATCTACCGTATATGTTACATTTTCGCTGCAATAAGTGCATCATTTTTTCCAAAAGTGCGTTGCAAGAAAAAGTCTTGTTTCCATGCAGTTTTTACGAGAGGAAAAAGAAGGAGTTTAACTAGTCCGTGTGAGTCATTTACACGGGTGATGCATATAGCCGTGCGGGTAATTATTCATGGCCCATTAGGATGATTAAAGCACATCCGATGACCGTCTATTCCGCAATAAGCGTTTGGCTAATAACGTAGTTATGAACGCCAAGTTATGCACTAAATCGAAAGCTGCTTATTTACCAAGCTAACCATGCTCGTGCGTTAGAGATCCACAAAATTTTATTACAAATCCTCGTCCGTTGGTCTAGCCACATAAACAATAAGAAAAGAAGAAAGCGCGCCGAAGTTAAACCATCGACAAACTCGGCTTCTCTCGAATCTTCGCCGAGAGAGCGATATTAAAACGGAGCACGAAGCACCACGGCGGCGGACAACGTTAATTGGTCGAAAACACCGAGCAACCTTCTACCTACGGAAAGCTGGAACGACCAGTAGAAGAGGAACGGTCCAAAGGAATAAGAGCGAAGGGATGGAAGAAAGTTCGGTGGATAAACGGAGGCGAATAGAGAAAGAACTGAAATAACGTGAAAAAGATCGGGGATAACGGAATAAGCATATCTCAGGCTACAAGAATGGAGTTGTCGTCGAGCTTGAAAGCGCGCGGCAGGAGAGAAGAAACGAAGAAGAAGGGCTCAGGGGATGCGGGAGCTTTAAAGAGTGAGAAATACGCGCAGCCTGTAGCCGGAGAAAGGAAAATTAGTGGACAGGTGAAGGAAGCCGGCGGTAGCGGAAACGCGAGAGGGCGCGCGGTGCAACGGGAAAGAGGAAAATAGTTGGAGGGTCCGGTTCGTTTTATTACTCTTTGTAACGAGTACCGCGACGCGCGCACGGCGTTCGTAAATGAAATTACCTCCGAGCATTCGCCGGCCCTCTCTACGATAACTACGCGGCTTGCCGTAACTCCGGAGCTTTCGCTGACCTGCTTGCGTCGTCTCTGCTGAAAGCACGAGACGGCCGATACGCAGAAACGACGGGAAACAGCCGAGCAGAGACGAACGTTTCCCGAAAGAATGCGAATAAACGACCCCGGTAAAAACATCCGACGAGGAAGACCGGAAATGCAGATACAAGGCAATCATGTCTTTAATTACTTTCCACGTAGCTCAGTCGTTTTTGCTCTGGCAATTTGCAAAAGGTTTGTCAAGCTGGAGCGACGGACGCTTAACCAATACAGATTCTCCGCGTTTACCTTTGCCTACGGACTTTCGACTCACAGGAAATCTCACGCTCGTAAAAGGGATTCTCCGGCGATAGTTACGCCCCGCGGTATTTTCCTTAAATTCGCTTTAAAGCGCAGCCAGTACCGAACTGACGTTTAGCAACGACGACGATCCTGGGAAATGGTGTGCGAGCCCTTAAATCGCTCCTCCTCGATGGTCCTGGGGATTCGATGTCGCCGGGAGAAACGGAAAGAGAAAGACACGCGTTTCAATGGATTCCAACGAGTGGAGGAATGCACGATAAAGCGCGTCATGCGCGTGCTGGGTGATTACGTGCAGTTACGCCGTTAAATCGCGTAAACGTGAAGACCGATTTTATATTCAACGCACAGTGAGAAACGCGTCGTAAATAAAACAACGGATGATCTCTTTTCCATCTCTTTCCACTTTTAACCATTGCTTACCAACTGCGGAAATTACCTTCACGTGTACATAAATACGTTTTCATCACAGAATTACACAGCTCTTTTTTGACTTAAATAAATCGCGGTATCGGTAGATAGCGAAATAATTTCCAGACCGAGTTGCCCCGTTCGGAAAGTGACCCGAGGAGTCGATTGGGGAAAGGTATCGAATTTCCACGAATACAATAGCTCGGCAAGGGTAGTAGGAAGCCCGATAATACCGATTATATATTATGCTGTCGGAGACGTTTCGTAGGCCTGTTCCGTTAATTGGCGTGCGGTTCGCCGCAATCGGGTCATCGCAATTGGGTACAAGCGAATTCGATTGTGCAATGTATCATCGGCAAGGGGTAGGGGTATAATGCACCACGTCTCTCCATTCCCTTTTTCGCTCGGCCGTGCATGTGCCTCGTGCACTGCTTTCCACGATTTCGCACCCGTGCACCAGTCGCTCCAAATTTAGTAAATCGCCGCCGTTCACTGTGACATTAATGTGGGAATGACTGAGGAGTACGTGTCTCTGAATCTATCGCGTGAGTATGGGGCGTCACGAGATAACCTAGATCATTACAGGGTCGCAGTTGAGACGTAAAAACCGAGAGTTGAACTTAAGACGACTATTTAAATCGTGTGATCCAAGATCTCATGCCACGTACATTTTCAATTGCTTTTGTTCAATGATACGTACCAACTTATTTGCCAAAGAATATTTCTACATTAAGGAATAGCAACGCCGTGAGACACGAGTGATCTCATTAACACAAGTATTTCAACGTTTGCAAAAGCAGAAGAAGAAGAAGAAGCAATGTACTGCTTTTATCACATTTATAATTAACTTTCCTTCGAGTAGAAAAACGAATTTATAGGACGAAGAAGTTCAGCTGCGTTTGTATAGCACATACACCTATGTGTTCTAAAAATAAAATTGTCGCTGCGCATCCCGTCGGGATGAATAGGGAAGTCATTGAAATTCATCCGGCCACTTTTCGATGCGTTCGAATGACTGCTTTTTCCCTTCGAGAGCAAATCGCCATGGCGGCATCTCAAGAAGCTTCGTCCGGTTATCTACGTCGCTCTTCACATTCAGACTTAAAAGCGCTTCGTTCTCCAAAGACGTACGGACGGCAAAAAAAGGTCCCTCCGAAGATAAACCGTCGGCGGAGTTTTGAAGCTGCTTCTTCCCCGCGAAGATAGATCGACCGACGACACGTCGTCGACGACACTTCCTCCCTCGCGATTGGGAAAGTCAAAAAAAAAAAGCTGACGAAAAATACCCCGAGGCCCCCGTAATGTCTTCCGAGAACGTGCGGGCCAATCCTGCAACGCGTATAGCGTTTAGCTATTTCCACGAAACGCAGGAAAAATACAGACACACCCCCTTACAGCCAGGACCCCACGACAGCGAGGGAACCGTAACCTCCCCCGTTGAAACGCGACTTCTGCTATGCGGAGACTGTCGATGCACTGACGGACAGAAAAAAGTGTTACGGTGCTTGGGATGGGCCTAACGCCGGAATTCTATTGCGCCCTTGTTTTCCATAAATACGGGACGGGTGACGCGGAGTCCGTACGTTCGAGTGATCGTGCAGGAAATTAAACGCAGCTCTGTCGATAGGCGCACTTATCCGCATATTGATTGTATACTGTCGACCCCGGGCGCGGCATTGGCGCCGGCACACGCCACCACTGACAAGGCATTCATACCTGTTTCCACTTTATCGTGTATCCGGCCGGCGGCCGATGGCAAAGTGGGTTTCCACGTGAATGTAGGCTTGCCCGGCGGCACTGTCACGGCGCGATACACACGCAAAGCCGGCTACATGCAGGCACGAGGGTCCCCCCTCGCTGACGCACGGCCTTTTCAAAGGACCGATAGCTCGTGAGAGCTCGCACGTGCGTTTCTCTCCGCTGCCAAAAAGCAATAGCTGCAGGAATGCGCGCGCGCGCGAGCACACGTACGTGACGGTCTGCGTTATTGAATCTTATGATCCTCGACGGCCGGTCCATTAGCAAACTGGCCCGTGCGCGTTACGCCCCCGCGATCGAAGCTCGACCGAAACGCAGGGGCCGGATAGAGCGCTTCCGAAAAAGGATTATCAGTCGGAGACGAGCCAGGACCGACCTGGACCAGGGTCGACCTGGACCAGGGTCGACCTGGACCAGGGTCGACCTGGACTCGTCGATCTTCCAACGAATCGTTCGTTTCGCCGTGGAGTCCGGGGCAATGGAGCGCATCGTCGATGCAGCTATCGATTGACGCACTGGCGTTTCGATGATTTCCCGAGATTACCTGGGCTTTACTAAATCCCGCGCGAAGTAACAGGACGGCTCTTTCGCGGGGCACAGCTCGTTAAACCTTTTGATGGGACCTCGAATCGGTAAAACGTCACTGGCGAGAGCCCGACGCGTCGGCCATCTGATAAAGGCAGATTAAAACCTTTGATGCGCGCTTTAACGGCGACACGTCGGCCGGTCGATCGCGTACGCGTACGCGTCCCGAGAAGAGCCTGTTGTTTTTTTATTCTTTCTGCATCGATGCGCCGCCCGTGATTGCCGCACCGAGAGAAAATGGCTTACCGCACGTGCGGTTGAAAAGCGCGATTAAACCAATGGGACACAAAACGACCCATTCCGACCGATTATTAACCATCCGTATCGGTCCTGTCTATCGCTCAAAGCCTATGCTGGTTCTAGTCCTTCGTAAAACAGATACACACCGTCTCGGCAGATCGCACCTGTCATCAAGATGAAAATTGGGCAACCACAGTCGGGATCGAGTTTTCATCGTCTCCATTGGAACCGAGAAATCGGACGCTAAAAGTCATCGAAAGGAACGGGAGGGAAAACTACAAATTAGTATATTAACTGATTGATCGATAATTGAAGAATCGGTTTTCTATTTCGTCTCCGAATTTTGACGGTCAGAAAGTTTGAAAACAGTGCCTCGCGAAAAGTGGACCAACGGAATAAGTGTGTAACATTCCTCGAGGAATTTCAAGATCGGTCAGTTATTGGAGAACGGTTCTCCGCGTACGCGCGGGTTGCGAGGGACGCAGCGGAGCTCGGCGAGATAGCGAGAGAGAGAGAGAGAGTGAAGGAGCATACGAAAAACAGAGATGGGGTACAAAAGAGAAGGAGAAGGATAGAGGAACCAGCGCAGCGTAGCCGAAGGATGCAGAACTTCCGAAAAAGAGCACGGCGAAAGCGTGAAGTGCGCCAATCACGGGCCGTTATTGGCGGCAATTATGATAATAGCATACCTCGAGCGCAGGATCCGTGCACGTACACGACCGAAGAGACGTGTGCGCAGGTAGATGTACGAGGGTGTAGGTGAACGTACGTGCCGGTCCTGAACTCAGGACCGTGGCCCGAAGACGCTGGCCGTAGGCTCGCGAACTACCGGCCTCTATTAATCATATGAATGGTTCATCGCCGTTCACCATGCATTACTAACGGCGATATAATTACACGCAAATTACGCCGACCGATGACCATCTTACAGGGTGATTCATGAGGGCCGACAAATCGACCTCATTTCCCGAAAAAACCGTACCTTCTTCGATCCGTCGCCGTCGTTTCCATTTCGATAATTCTTCCTAATCCGTGGACGATGAATTATTCCGCGAGTGCAGAATAGTTGAATAGTTGGATGCTTTTAATAATTTCGTGCTTCGAATACGATCAATCCGCAGCAGTCGACTGAACCGCGGAATTGACGTAATGCTTCTGCCGGCGTGGAATTCATTAACGACCGTCTGCCTCGTGATAATGAAACGTGTCACAAATTAGATCGCCGGTTGCCGTATCGATTTCCATCGGCAGTCATTAATTTAACTTTCCCACGGGTGAATAACAACGTGCAACTTTTCTATGGCTCGCACTGGTGTTGCATCGTTGCCAATGCTGGCGAGCTTTGCGTGCAACCTTGTCTGAAGTTCCACGGTGATACGATATCGTCCAAGTTGGGCCACGCAAATTCCATTCAGCTCATCGACTCATCGTTATTACAATTACAAGTGACAGGGAAAGGATTGAAAATAGTTTTGCGAGTCTAATTGAACGCGTGTTTCGCATTGCTTTCGGAAAAGGACGTCGAAAGAACCGTATTAATATTACCCGACGTTTAACAAAGCCCAGGAGAGTCATTCGATCGGTTTCGGCAAACTTTCCATGATTAATTCCTTTTCTCCGCCGAGCGAAACGGCCCGATTTCGGTTAATCAGCGAAAATGACCAACGGTACTTTGGCAGACGAGTTTCAGGAATTACCGGAGATGACTAATACACCGCTGTGATCGGTTAAATGATTTCACCGGGTCAATAAAATACCTGCCGTTCACTGTACCATGACAAATACGACATATGCTAACCACACGTGTCAGATTTATGAATGAAAAAGAATCGAGTAGAACGTTCACGAATCGTGCTAGACTCGCAGTTTCCGTTCTAAGAAAGCCGGGACTATCTATGCAAGTAAATTCAGGTAATAAGTTGGTGAACGCACCACCTACGTCCTATAGTTAAACCATTCTGAGTTCCTCAGGGCGATAAGTTTCGCTTATTTTCGCGCTTCGGGCAACGATTCTCCCTTAGCTGTGTGTGTATGTGTAGGGGATTATACCTCGGCCTTCGCATCTACCGTTCGGACTACAAGTCCAACAGGATAATCTTACGCATTTTCCGTGCGCGTGCTCGCCAACAATTCCGACGCGCCACCACGGGAAACGATCGATTCACATCGATGCTTCAGCCGGCACCGTTACTGCGCTTCTCTCCCACTCGAAATCTCGTCGCAGCGAAAATAAGAGATGCGACAAATCGCGGTAATAATTCTCGGCGACTCGCGGATGCAACGGGAATCCCAGTGGAAGAATTTACGTGCGCTTGGGAAACCAAGTATTACGATTCTACGGTTAGCAAGTAACATGGCGAATAAAGATGGAAATACCTCAATCTTTTATCAATTTTCGAACATATTTTTAAATCGTTATCAGCGAGCCTTGGCTTTGAATGCCTTAAAATCGAGCATTAGTTAAAATTCAAACGATACAATGGCAGCTTCATTTTATGGTCCAATAAAGAGACCGACGTTTGGCCGTTCCGTTTAAACGCTGCAAGTTACGGCAATTTTAGATCCGT
Organism: Hedychridium roseum; assembly: GCA_963989215.1. Lineage (NCBI taxonomy): Eukaryota > Metazoa > Arthropoda > Insecta > Hymenoptera > Chrysididae > Hedychridium > Hedychridium roseum. The sequence continues at coordinate 6,094,710 of OZ022313.1, read as the reverse complement.
TCCGACGGACCATAGTTCTGCGGAACTTCAGGCTATTGATATTTCTTTAATCCGTATGAACAATGCCACAAGAGCATACTTTGCGGCGAAGAAATGACTAATTAGGATCCATTGCCATGCACCGTTTGCCGCAGCTCGAAACTTAAAACCTCGGCCTTCGGGTTTCGCCGAAGGAACGAGATCGTCGGCCGACATTAATTTCCGATTCGACATGACGATTATCTGGCTCTCGTGACAGAGCGCGCCGGTATACGCGGCGTTAGACAATGAGAGCTCGGCACCGCGGGTTCCCATGAACGGGATAGTCGGCCTGGCAGAAGTGGCTGGGGAGGGCAAGGCGCGCGGCAATTACGCGTAATTCGCAGGTGTTGTGAGAAAATGGCGGTTGCCCGATGTTTTCAGGCCTTAATCGCGGCAATTTTTCTGCCATTACTAAGTTTATCGGCAGCGCACGTTCGAGGCGCACACCTCGGGCCAGGCCGATCTCCCATTGCGATCGTCGATCGACCGCTCTTCGTTATCACGCATAGACCGCGGGAAACTCCTGAGGCCCTGTAAAAGGCAATCTCTCAAAAAGGTTTATAATTACCCCCACGCCGAGGCTAATCCGCGATAAAAGCTGGCAACGATAGCGGCTAAATAAATTCTCATTCGCCGCTGTAAAGGCTATTAAGATTTTCCGCCGCGGAATATAACTCCCTTGTACGCGCGTAAACGGAGAAATGGCCTTCGTAAAACTTCATGAATATTTACGTTTGGCAATTTTCAAACTGACGTTCCGTAGATCCCAGCCCGGAAACTATTGTTCGGGAATACCCGGACGCGCTAAAGATAGCCCGCGGTGTGGCTTCTTATGGGAAAGGCCGGGTTGGACAAAAAAAAATGCCAAAGGAAAGAGTGGTAGCGAGTGATATACAAGCGAACCGACCACTCGTCCGTCAAGAAATACGATCAATCCAAACGGTTCAGGTATTTCCTGTTTCCTCGTACATCTTTGCCACCTGTACCCGTTTTTCAAGTTTTTCATCGGGGTGTCCTCTGCATGTTTCATAAGGATCCTGCGCGGAGGTGTAAAAAGCAGAGTCGAGGAGGGACCGGCGGATGAATTAAGCGGTAAAGGTAAGGCAAAAGCTCGGACGTCGTTACTGAGGCTTTGATCAATCATGAAAATTCACCTTCTTTTTTCGGCGATATCGCGAGAAGAAATTCAATAAGAAACCAGAATCGCCGTTCAAGGTGAATGGCGCGAAATGCTTGGAAATGTCTTGCTTACCCGTTTTACTTGGCGATCAACAACAGCGTTTACCGACTTGATCTGAGAAAATTTTCGTTCTACCTGGAATGCCCTTCGTCATTTGCACCGACGGAACTAACTTCGGTTATTTGCCTTTATTACGCGAATACTCTGGCTGCCGAGTTAATGAAGATTAATTATATCCGAGAATTAACAGTATCCGCGCTGCTGTGAAATAAGTCACTCGGCCCCGGGGCGATGATCATAATTAATCACGTTTCGACGTGTAATGCGCTTGATTATCGGCTCGGGCCCCGCGAAAAATCACCCACTATTTGTTTTACTCAGCGCCGCGAACAATTAATACTTGCGAAATCAACACAGAGCAGGGCGCACAAAAAGTGAAAATTCAGCGTTTTACTGTTACTTGCAAAATCGCCAGCTCCGATAACGACGAAGTATTGAAACATTTGCACAACGCCAACGAAATATCAGCGCGATGCTCGACGTTCCTGCGCACGTCATACTTGAATATACACAGTTTTCAAGCAGTGCAAACTTTGGGATGGCACGCTGTTTGGATTCTACACGCCGATCAGGTTGACGTTTTACTCGAAAATCCTAGCACACCTATCCTTCGAATCAGCACGCGACACTCTAGATAAATCCGCGGCCTTACAGGAAATTCCAGAACCTGGCAGCGCTGTGGGCTTAGCCGAGGACTACGGCATTTCCGAATATTCGATTTTATTCACGACGGTGTAAAACGACGTCGAATCACCAACTTCTGAGATAGTGAAACCAATAAATTCTGAAGAAAAGGTTTCTTCTGTAGTCACCATATAAGCGGTATCGTTTTAAAGCAAATACAATTCGTACAGGTGGACAGAATTGAGAAAGAATACATCCTATTAAGATAAGAGAAAACATCTTCGATAAATCCGCTACTTTCGTCATCGTACGTCATTTCGGGGACAGGCAGTACGCTTTGTTACAATCACTGGCTTTGCGGAGTTGGCTAAAAAAAGCGTCTGATTTAAGCGTGCGGTACGACACGGTACTCGGAAGCTATTTGCGGAAAGTCTCATCGGAAAGTAGGGTCCGGTCGAATGAGATAAATGATTTCCCCGTTCCTGTCAGCCAGACGGATGTGTTCCGGCAGTGATTGTAATGACGAAGGTCAGCGGAACGTCGTGGATGAGGCCGCGACCGGCGAGAGATATAAGAAAGAGGAGTGTTTGCCAACGCGCGGCACCAATGATTTGCGCGTATCGAAGAACAAGGCCTCGGCCGAGAGAGAAAAGCCGTGTTGGTTTGTCGAGGCGGTCTTCGGTAAACCATTCGGTTCTTCGTTTGTTGACAGCTGACAGGGGGGAAAGACGGGTCGACGCATACCGGCGCCGCGACGACGACTTCTAATCGCCTCTACGTGGGCCAATATTGATAGAAATGAATCACGCGCGAGGCTCATCTAGCTGAGCCCTCGATCACGCGCGTCGACGAGGACGTCAGCCGAAATTTCCGTCCGAACTTCGCGTCCGCCAAGTTTCGATCGACCGTAACTTACACTCCCTGCGGTCCTGCCGACACGTTCCCTTAAGTGCACATATTTCGCGGGAAAACATATTTCACCGGGCCGAAATTACGCGCTCTACGCGAGCTTATCGATCAGCCGGGGATAATGCCCCGGTCGAATTTACGAGCTAACGCTGCCGATCGGACTGGGCCAAGGCGCAAAAATTACGGCCCCGCCAAATTACCCGAATTTCCTTCTAACAAATCGGCGTTACGGGGGTACCCGAACTGCGTGGTCGGAGCAGGGTCACTCATTTTTTCGGGTTTCACCGTCGTTTACAAGGGTTACAAGTATTCGTCATTTGTAAGAAACACTGCTCAAGTCCAATTATCCGTAAATAACGTCGAAATGTAATAACAGTGCGACGACGTTGGCTGTTTCCGTACACGTTTCTTATTTCTCCGAAAATTAGATCACGCAGTTGGCTTTCCATTTGCGCACACCTTAACGACAAGTTCCTGATTTTTCGTTCAATATTTAGTACGTAATATTTTTCATGACGCACCGGAATAGAAAATGCGAAGAGAGTATTCGAGGAACTCCAAAACATCAACTCCTAGGGCCCTCTAGGCCGATCAATGTCATAAATAAATTTGCCGGCTGATTCACTCTAGCCGTTAAACGATCGTATCATCTACAAATACACTTAGCACTTCACTGATATGATATGAGCAGGGGTTTCGTTGCGACATCCTCTGAGCACGATTAAAACGATCGGTCGAAACAGTAATTTAAATGCTTCGAAAGCATCGAACGAGGTCACTGAGGTCAAAATGCGCGCTGCCCAAAGCCTAAACACGATTTTCATGAGTGCTGCGTAAAAATGCATTGGAGTTTCGGAGCGACGATTGCCAGTCGCCGGATGATCTTGCGGAGTCAAATGGTTATGCTCTTTAAACGTCCACGGTACACGGAGCTTTGAACGTCCGTAAACAAGCTTTCGCAGTTGTACGGTTGCCAGGCTCTAAAGAGGCCTGACGGAGGAGAGACCTGACGGCTGCGAATTCTCAGGAAACTCGTTCTGGAGTTGACTACAAAAAAATTTCTCAGCTCCAATAAAATTACCACCCACCCCTTCTCCACTAAAATTTCGAAAAGGACGAGTCTTGCGGAAAACTTTTCCTCGGTTAGTTTCGCGGTAATGCACATTTCTCTGCATTTGTATCAATGAAAGAACTGCGAAACGGCATTGACCGACGTAGTCACTTTGAACTTATTTCTTTGACAACACGGCTGGTATTCGGCAAAGTCCATCCTCTTCGTGCACGATTTCGTCGAATACCACTTGAGTCGCTTTATACCCTTTGAGACGTTTGAATAATAAAAGTCGTCGGCCGATAACGGGCACCGATGGATTCAACAACTTTTTCGCCGATAACCCCGCACGGATCACACTCGAGCGCAGTTGAAATGCCGGCGAAGAAGCACCGTTTTCACTTGAGATTGCGGCCGATTCGGCCGGAGGGCAGCGCGCCGCGCGCAATTCTAACTACCGCGGGGGATACAAAAACGGTTTAGCCAGGGGAAGCTACTTACGAATTGGAAGACGAAGACCGTAGAGTCGTAGCACATCGCACAGCGTGGAGAAAATTCACAACCGTCACTGCCACACGGACACTTTACAAGATTTCGTTTTCCAGCGAGTATTTCCGTGCGTCGGGGCCAATGGAATCCCAGGTAAGGCGCCGGTAGATCCGAGCATTCGGTTGCTTTCTATCCTCAGGAACGAACGGGGCTGTCGTTCCGACGGGCCACTCTAAGCGTTGCTTCGAACCGCTGGAACACGGTCCTTTAATCCCACTGGCTTTCGCGGCGAACTCGTCTAAACGGAATAGCTATTTCCCGCACTGGGTAGACACCGTCGGTCACTTGCTTCTCAGCGAGGTCGAGTACCCTCGACGTAAACGCGAAGTCACTTTTACGGAATCACACGATCGTGAAAAGGTAGTACACACAGATCCACAGGGCAGTAATAAGAGCGCGCAAGGTGGCGGTTTATCCCTGACGATAGGATTGCCTATCGGTCCGCTCCGATCTGCACCTCTCGCCCAACCACTCTGGCACTTTTCTTTCCCTTTTCTTTTATTCTCAGATAGACCGCACTGTCGAACGCGGCGAATCGCGAGTCTCCATCGCGCGGATGAGAGTCGCGCGGCTATGGGAGAAAACCTCCCTTATTTCCGTCCCGGTCGAGAGGGGGGTCAACACACGAGCACTTTTGAGCTTGGACCGAGGGGGCAAAGGTGTGCGCGACGAGCCCGTGAGACACACAGGAACGAGAAGCGACGCAATCGAGCCGCTCGCGCTGGCGTCGACGGAGAAACTGAGCGACGAAAGGGAACGAGAGAGCGTCACCCCCACCACCGAGCCAGATCGGCTGCCCCCTCTACCGCACAACTTGTGCTCCCCTCCAACAGCCTTCCTCTCCTCTTCTCCTGCGAACCTCCCCTCCGCTCGCCGGCAACCCTCCTGGCCGAGAGCATCCTGGCTCCCCTCCCGCCGCCCTCGCCAGACCCGACGAACCGCTACCCCCTCTCCCTCCTCCCGACCCGGCTCCACTACGCTCCTTCGTCCTTCCGACTGAACTTTCAAGGTGGAGGAGCTCGACAACCGGAGGAGAGATGCGCTCTCTCTTCTCCTCCTTATCTCTCTTTCTCCTCATCCATCTCGGTACGACCACTCTCCCTAACACTCTCTTTCTCACTCTTCCTTCGTCTTTCTCCGACTTGGCCGTGAGGTAAACCGTTAGATGTCGAGGTCCGAGGGTGCTCTAATGCCTCCGTGAGATAGGACCGGCCAGCGCCGAAGACCGATTAGATATTCGACGTTCGGAAGCGGACAGATAGCTCGCGTTGTCCTTCCGCGACACCGCTAAGAAAGCATTTGCTCCAGGGACGAGAAAAAATGCCGATGCCAGACAAAAGCACCGCCGACGACGGCCGAGAGAAAGGTCGACGCGAGGTAATTCCCATCGCGGAAAGTGCACACGAGTTACGAGGAATGCGATCGTACAACGAATAGTTACGAGGAAATGTAACCGGGAGAGCACACTCTACTCCGAAAGCAATATTTCGTGATTTTCCATTAGCCTATTAACTACCGGGATCTGATATACCTGGGTTTTTGGGAGGTAACGTCACTTTGGGGACATTCAAAGCCGATTCCGAAAAGAAGGAGACATTTTCGAGAATCCAATACCTGAGGTTTGCTAGCTTTACGTCGGCCTACGGGCGAGTTGGCTGATGGGAATTTGTGTTATTACACGGACAAAAATAAATTTATACAAGAAGCGAGTATAATGCGGCCTCGATTAGAAACTCGTACGTGGCAATAAACTTGGCGAATATCCGTAGATAAGCGAATTACACAGGAAGTCGATCAATCGTTAAGACGTTCCCATAATACCGCTGGGCGATTTAACGAGCTATAGAAGTGCAATTTTCTATAGCACCGTAAGTACGCCTCTTGCGCTATAAACAGTCTCATCCGTATGTCGAGGTTTAACTCGAAGCGATGCAAGTCTGCCCGGTGATTACGCATTGCTTTAAATCGAAAGACAGAAGTACGTTCGTTTATAAGCACAGCCGCTGTTTCTTTAGACGGCGGAACTGTGCAAGTGAAAAGCTCTTCCTCAGGGAGGACAATTAAAACTCACTCGGTTCGCTTGTTGGTCCGTCCGTCCGACGTCGCATCAAGTAAATTCAATTAAGCGGATTTTTCTTTAATTCGCGCGTAATCGTTTCTCGAGGTGCGAGCGGCAAACGAAGCAAGAACATAATTCAGCCGGTCCTCCCCTCCATTTAATTTAACTTTAAACTCAAAGCCGTTCGTCCCGCGACGTTTCTCGGCCGTTTCGCCGGGCGGGCTTTTTAGCCGTGCCAGGGGCGCGGAAAAACTCCATTCCGAGTTCCATACGGCCTTCCTTATTATCGTAACGAGTCCTTTCTCGCGTATCAGAGACGGCCGGCCCGGAGGAAATGTAACATTAAGTGATAAATTACCAAGTTTATCTGCTGGGAACGGTTTCACTGCATCGTAAACTCGATATTACGCACGAACAGGCAGCGGCCACTGGCGCGCTTCATACTCGCGGGGTTCAACGGCAACCCCCGACCCGTATGCAAATACGATGTAGCGCGTGGCATTTTGCGATCCTGTCGGCCCGTTTTCGCGTCCTTCCGCCCCGTCTACAGCGTTCGGCCCTTCATCGACGGCGAAACAGCTAATCGCCGTGCAATCTTGTCTCTTAAAAGAGGAAGCCCCTCTCTACGACGGAGTCACCGGCTCGGTCCGGAGAGAAGGCGTGTCGTGAGCACCGCACCAAGAGATATATCGCGTCCTCCAAATTTATTCATCCGTATCTGCGGCGTGCGGAGAGGTGAGAACTACCCCCCACGGACAAAGGCTCGGCCTATCTCGCGTAGGTCGCATAAACAAGGGAGGCGGGGGATCGTGATCTTCCTTGAGGACGTACAGGGGGGTCTCCCGAGGTGTTCTAAGTGCGTTTACAAAAGAGCCACTCGCCAGTAGACGGGTGAGGGGGGTGTATAACCTCTTTCTGTCACTCTCTTACTTGCTCGTACCGCCGTCCCTTCCTCGTCCGAGGCAGCTAATCCCAAAAGTCCATAAATACTGGAAGGGAGTTTATTCTCCAAAGGGCCGTTTACAGGATCACAGTTGTACCCTGACACGGTCCCGCGATGACACTTTAATCCAGTAACGGAGTGAGCTCGATCTGTCTCCTCCGCACCAGCGCTCGTGCCATCAGTTTCTCCCCTTCTGTCCTACTCTCCTCCGACTCTTCCCGCGCAAAATTTCTCACGCTAGTCCACGGCACACCGATAACACTTTAATTACCCGGGTACACCCTGTTCTGGACCTACTGCTCCTTTAGAAACGCAAGTTCAAGCGAGAACAATTAGATTTTATCGCCGCCCAAGATAGGCCGAATATACTACACGCAGAAAAAGGAGATTGCGTGTTTTATCTTCCTTCGCAGAATTTAGTGAGTTGAGCGCTGTCCGCTGGACTTAAAAATGTTGAGAAATACAATGAATAAAACGTTAGAATGGCAGGTGATGTCGCCACGGTCAGGTAGAAAGTCGTTTTCATCGTCGTCCATTAACACCTAGCCACGTATCTAGTTCTGCAATCTTTAACCTGCGATCGAGATGCCTGAACTTATAATTGGCTCGTGCAAGTGTTCCTTGACACGAATTATGTTGCGTAAACTGCGAAATAAAAGACAACCCATTGCGCTGTCGTACGGAACGAATTGCGTCAAACTGTCGTCGGAATACGCTTGATCGCGCTATAAGATTTGTCCATTATTCGTAGGATAATTTGGCTGCATCGATGGAGTGCGCGGAGAGATCGGCGTGGAAATGTTGAAAGCATCATAAGGATTTGTGTACATCTGCTGTGACAATCGTGCGGATCCCGTGAACCGCGTGAAACTTGACACATCATCGATTGTACGAAACGTATACCGAGCAACATCAAACACCACTCGTCGAGGTTTTCCAAGCGAAACACCGAACGGTCCCCGACGTGTTATTTTCTGCGCGAGTTTACAGTTGACGAGCGGACTACAATCGCAAACGCGTTACAGTCAGTTCCACAGCATTAGCGCAGCTGGCCGGGGCCGGATTCCAGGGATGTTCGAAAAGGGAAAAAAGAGATGGAAGCCGAGAGGGAGGGAGGCAGGGATAGTAGGTGGCCCATTGTCGGGCCGAGTCCGCATTCTCCTTAACCTCCATGAACCCTCAGCGGCCATTGACTATTTCATGGTTCATCCGGGCGACGAGAAGACGAGAAGTTCCTCTGGCTTGCCGCCCCTCGGTGTTGGTAATAGAGCGATCCTGCCGGACACCGAATGGTCCTGGACATAAACCCTAAACCGTTTTTCCCCTCTTTGTGCAGGCGCGTATACAAGCACAATTAGCGTGGTTCCGACTGACGATGAAACTTCTGCTACCTCGTCATTAGCCACCTAGGTACTTTGTGATATCGATGAACGGTCGACATCCCACCCTCAATTCCGAACCTTTCTACCGGTCGGCTTTGACGTTCCTATTAAACGGCAAACTTTCTAATCGCAGACGCTCAACAGCTTCACAAATACTCGACACTTGCAGCCCCGCTGCTCGAAATTTCATTAGAAACTCATTAATGATCCTACAAACGTTCTCCTCGAGAATAAAAGAAAAGCTCAGTAGGAATGAAAAAAATGTGTCGGCGGTTAACTTCGTGCTACTGTACTGTCTATCATCTCTCGGTTAATCATCTAATTAGCGTTCATCTAGATGAGTACTCACGTAATTTTTCCGCGCTGTGGTCGCGCCTCGGCTGCGTTGACGGACGTACTGTAACACAATAAAAAAAAGGGAAGAATTATTAACGTGCTGCACGGCAAACGCTCATATCTGCTCGACAAAAGTTTTTCCCAAACAACACCGCAATTCGTAAATTCCTCCGTAACGGCTAGTGAGCCGAATGGAGGTCTTTAAAAAGCGAGCTTTCGTGCGGAATTTTAAAGGTCCCGAAAAATGTTATAAAGCTTGGGGGGTTCCAAGGCAGATCCTCGACTGACGAAGGCACGAAATCAATAATGTGCATACTCCGGCTGGCGTGATCATCGGGCATCGGAGATACGGGTACGTTGTACCCGTTCACTGTGAGGTTTTGCATTCGAGGGATTTCACTAATCCACTCTCTATGCGTAATCCCATTATCGGGCGTTTTCCTTACGACGACTCATCCATATCGGGTCACGACTTCTACACACGGGCAAACGCTTTCTCTCGCTTGCCGCATTTCCCCCACTAGTTATATTACTCGATACTTCCCGCTGCTCTTTCGATGGCCGCCTCGATGTTCCTAATTTTCTCTTCGTACACTGTTTTCGCGCACGATGCTAGTGCAAGGGTTCCCATGTGTGCATACGTTTGCCCCGAAATGCGTACACCCACGCGAAAGGACGGTCCTGCGTGTGTGTGTGTGTGTGTGTGTGTTTGGTCGAATTCACGCGTCGGCAGCGGCCTAACAGGAGAATCCAAGGGACGTGAACACGAGCGAACGGGTCGGGGGATTGTGACACGTATCGAATGCATTCATTTTGCGTAGGTAACGTCTCACTCGAGTCGTTCTCGACGAGCGCGCAACTTGAATGGACAAGGGGCGGCGGGGAAGGGCCGAGGGGAACGGTATAATGGCCCTGAGGGACCCGCGACCCCTGCGGGCCCTTCGAACAGTCCCAACGGGCCATGCCGGGATCGAACTGGAATCAAAGGGGAACGACCCGGGAGTGGTGCCAACTTAATGAGGGACCACCTAGTTCTCCGATTGTTTGTTTTTCGGGCCTTTCGGCCCTCCGCCGGCCCGCCAGGGACTAACATGCGGGGAGAGGGGGATGGAATTCTCGGGCAAACGACACACAACGCCGCGTTTCACGGTCAGCCAGCTCGTGTGTAGCTTGTATTGCGGTCCGACATTCTCTTCCCAAATTTTCCCTCTCTCTCTTTTTCTCTCTTTCTCTCGTGATTCGCCTTATATTGCCATAACTTCCGCGATTTGGGCGTGAAATTACCACGCGCCGGTGCACACCGACGATCGAGGGAGGATCGTTCGATGTAGGACTCGATAAAGATTTTTGCTCTGTCATTCTTCCGATCGACTTGCTACACAACGTACGGTCGATTAGTATGGTACTTAAACCTGGAACCAGTCGTTTATTATCTCGTTACACAGTTTCGGTAGTTACCTTTACTCGGCATAGCACGGACGAATGTGACGTGTGATTTACGCGGCAATATTTTACTGCAGCGATTATTATGCTGTTCAATAAAATCCTAACGGATAAGCTTGGCAAAGGAATGAAGCGTGACGTTAAAATTTAAGTCCCATCGTTTTGTAGATTTTGTAGATTTGATTAATGGCAATATTACCAATGGAGAGACATGATTGACGCGTTAGAGCGTGTCACAGTAATTTAACCGCTACGGGCTGCAGGATGGTCGAGGCTGATACGATTCTCGCGACCAACTAATCCCGCGTGTTACTCCGAATGTACTCCGGCCAATGAATTCGATGAGTTTCGATCGGGCGACAGGTTCATTCCTTTTTTTCCAGGGCCGTTCCGCGCGTCGAGGACCCTCGCGTAATTCGCAACGCATCCGGCTACTGCTTTCCAGTAATTTACTTTGTAAATTAATCCGGCGCGTTTTAACGACGGGACGAATTACATCGGCGCACTCGAGAGATATTTTGGCCGGCGCGTAATTATCGCGCGATACTCGCGTGACAGTGCGTCGAGGGCGTCGTTGTCGGGCAAAGCGTAAAAGGCGTATCTGTTTTCTGTGGTCAATGTTAAAAAGCCGAACAGACGCATCACTGCCCGGTATTCTCGCAGGGCATTTTCGCGGCGTCAATGCTGCGAGAAGAAGCATTCAAATCGCGAGAGAAACGGCTAACGTATGCAATAAAGTCGAGCGAAAAGCAACGAAACTGGAAGTGGCCGTAGAGTAACCCCTTTACAGCGCGTTGCGCTAACGGGCATTAATTTGTTTTCTTTTAAGTACCGGAAGATTGAATGGAAATTAAAGCCGAAGTACAGGTGTACCGTCGCAGATTATACTACTCGGCGTAACTTTATGTCGTAAAATGGCCTGGCGTATTCGTGTAATTTGTGCGGTGAATTTCTTCCCGCCCGAAGGTCGGTCCGGGGAATGATGTAACGGAATTCGATGTTTAGCGGAGCGGTGGGCGTGGAATTACGGGCATCTAATGTCATATTTTTCCGGGCAGTGCCGGCAAGGGCGTCATGCATGACCATTCGAGAGAACTTCTCGCCTCCTTTGTGAGTTCGCGCCGGCTTTCACTCGGCCGGAGGAGAATCTTTCACACGGAATTCGTCGGCGGAGGAGGCCGAGCGAGGGGAGAGAGGGGAAAGAGGTGTCTGATTCGACGCCGGTCGCTGTATGCGTTCGAGACTTTGGCGCGTTACGTAACGCCTCGATCCCTCACGTGCAAGTATAATTTACGATTTCACTCGGAGCGCGAGAGACCGTCCATTACGCGATCGTCGATGCGCCCTCAGATCGTCCAGTGCAATCCTGATAACCGTCCAGAAATTATTGCATCGCCATGATTTTTCGCGGAACGGATCCTGGACACGGTCAATCGCCTCATCTTCGAAAGCGTTGGAAATTACATACATCCGATTGGCGACAACTATGGACTAATAGTCACTTTCACCATTACCTTAGTCGACGATAAACACTGCTAGTCATTTGAATAAATTTCAATTATTCCATAATTGCCTTTAATAATTGTATGTACTTCTTTCTTTTACCAGAAGCATTCGTTTGCGACGAAAAATCTTTTAAACCTTAATTACGTAAAATGTGCGTATCATAGTGTTTTGATTTCTAGTGAATATATATTGATGTAATAGACGCTGATGTAAATACATTATGTTGATGCGATAATCGCGGTAGAGTTTGCATTTCATGTTAGAGTATCTCGATCATCTATTGGGGAGTGTAGGACATTTCCGTCAAACGTTTTAATTGCTCGCGGTAACTGTTTTGATAAATATTTATCGAAAGTGCCTCGTACGGCTGACGCACGCGACTACCAGGACGCGAAACAACGTTGCACGCATTACACGGCACGCACCGGGCAAGCAGAAAATCTTGCCTTTCGAAAACCCACACGGTTCCATAATTTGCGTGACGCAATCAGCCTGCGGAATTCCCTTTACCTGGCGGTTTGAGGAATTCTTTTCGAATGTCCTCTGTTCCTATCATTGTCAATCACAATAAATAATCGGAAAAGGCGATGGAGGTTCAATTCTACATGAAGTATATCCAATATATTCGCTTGAATACTTCAAACATATATGTCCTGACATGTTGAGGACAGGAGAGAAAATCTTGAAAATTTGTGATGCGATACATTTGGACAAAACAATGTCTTTATTACGTCTCACAAGCTTCAACTGCAGAGACAAAAGCTGCCAGATGCACGATCGACATCGTGCATATTTCAGTACTTCGTCTGGAGGTCGTGTGCAGCTTATTACTTTTCATGCCGTGCAAGGATCCAGGATTAAACGGCCAATAACGATTAGCAAAGCAGCCAGACGAATAAGTTATGAATCACGGTTGAACCGTGCTAATCGATGAATTCTGTAGCAAGGTAAACTTTTTGTTATTGCCGGTTCCCGAGACGGATATATTCGGCATAGAATTTGTAACGGTTTAGTTGTCGTTCAAGAGTAACCAACCGAATGCCTTTGTTCCCGGAATACGAAAGAAATGACTGAAATAATAGTTATCGTAGCAACGTTATTTCGCTTTTCCTCGGTAACGCAGGGCTATGAGAAATCGACGTAGATCTGAATGCGACGTTAGGAAAAATGCTCGTTACGCGACGGGGCGGAGGGGAATACTTGAAACGAGATCGAAAGGTTTTCATGCATGTCGGCGTTGCTGGCTCGTAAAGATGTCGGCTTGATGGAAGCGACGGCACTTGGGTGTACAGCAAGCACGTCGTCCATTCGGCGAGCCGGCACTCTGTCGCGATTAAATTTATCGACGGCAATGGCCGGCCAGAAAAAGCGGCTCTAACGACCCGACTTTCCACCCCACCTCCACCCTCCCCGCCGTTCGGGGAAGCGTTGTCCCCTCGGTACGGGCGATTGAATTTTTGCGCGCGGCCGCGAGAAACGCGCCATGGAAATTTCTCGGCCGACAGATGGTTTTTTCGCCGCGAACGCGGTGCTACAGGGACGTTGGAAAACGGGACCCCGCGTATAAGCGACGAGGGATTCGGTCATCGCGACGCGTCGCCGTGGACTTCCTCCTCACTTTACGCCGGCACCGAGGACGATTTGTTTCTATTAGCGGGATCCTGCTAATCTCCGCGCTCGTATAAACTTCCGCGCTAATGAGCGGACGTCGCGCGAGCCGCTCGTATAAGGCAGCTGCGATACCGCCAGCATCGCCCGTGTTTTCGTTTGTACCCATTACCGGACCATGTATCATGCTTTGTCGTTTTCTTACGTCCGTCTCGAGCGTGCCGAGGTCTCATCAATCACCATATCACTTCGCGTTGTTTCGCCCGAAACCGCCCAGCACCGAGCCAACACCGGCGTACCATTGTATCATTACGAAATTCTCGTCACGGAGTAAATGAAGAAATTCAACACGAATATGCCCGAACGCAAAGATCCTTGTCGAGCTCTCTATCCTTCGTTGATTTCAAACTGTATCGACATTGCCGGTATTTCTATGGAAACCTTTTCCCGCCGGCGACATGCCACTTCTTTCGACGAAAATTCCCATTTCTCGCGGCGAGCTACTGGCTCGAGTAATCGCGCGTTATATATAGAAAACTCGTCAGTGCGACATTCGCGAAGAATGTATCGACGGGGAAAGGGTGCTCCCGGCCAGCGCCGAGGAGAAACTTACCCGAGTGGCTCTTCAAACGAATACACATATTTTTATTTGCCGTGTCCCGTGCATCGGCAAAATCTTCCGCGAGACGAAACATGAAATGTCACTTACTCGGCTACGCTGCAGGGCGAGGGTGGGGGCTGAGGGGGAGGGCCGCTTATGTGCGTCCGCATAACTGTACGTACGTAGGTCGTCGTCGTCGTCGTCGTCGTCGTCGAGAAGTCGATCGATCTACCGTCGCCGTTTCACCGGCTCTTGCCAAACAGAGAGAAGGAATTGCCAGACACGGAACGAGTGAGACGAGAAACGTAAACGGAGACACGAGTTTGTGATTACAAGGTACCTAGATCTGAAGAATTTGCACTGTCGCGCAACGGCCTCTAAACGTGGCAATTCGCTTACGTGGCAATTGCCCGTTGGAAATATGCTCGTGTACAAATAAGCCGATCTACCAGTCACTTAAATTTAGCACATTAAATATCAAAGATACCAAGTCTGCCCACATATTGTACTTTGACAATTTAATTCATCCGAGGTAACTGTCTACTTATCCACTGAGTCTTTCAATATTCCTGCGAAATTGCCCTCTTCTCTGGAATTCCGCCGACGTTTTGCGTAGCACTGATAAATGTGTGAACGTTCGATCGATTTGAACATCCGTAGGATTGTTACAATTGCCGTCGGAGGTACTCAATGACCGACTAGTGTTTCGGGGCAGCTAGGCCGGGCCGTGAAAAGAAGAGGAAAGGGAAGGGTTGAAGGGGGGTTGAATTGACAAAGGCAACTTGACGAAGGTAATGTTAACGAGGTATCGGACTCTCTCTCGGATGTCGCACTGATCGTTTCCTTAACGTCGTGCGAGCGTGCGGTGTGCGTTTCGTCCCGGCAAAATGAACCCTTTGTGCGGCTCCTCCGCGTGTCCCGCTCGTATCGTGCGTTTTTATTAAGCCCGAATAATTGACGCGAAATCCGAGATCGCCTCTGGCGGTTACGCCTGCAAGGTTTCGTTGCATCGCGCAACGAGCCTGCCGTTCCCGCCGAGTTCGTTACGGAGCGTGCCTGAATTCGTCGATGAACCTTTTGAAACTCGCTGACCTGTTCCCTGCACCCGCCTGCATGTGCGACGGTTAAATAACCCGCCAACTAGGGTGCTTACGAACTGTCGTACATGTATAATAAGTACAATGTCTAGTTTAGAGTTTCCGAACGCCAGTAGAACCAGCAGAAAACGACCTTCACGTACGTATAATTTATAAACATACGGTTAGCAATATACTAGCCATTGTGCATAACAGTAATTTCTTGTTTACAAAATGCTCATAAATAGGATATCTTGTCATCTCTGATATTACGTTCCGTGCTTGTATTATCTATGAGACCACCACACTGTTGATAACGATACGTATTATCGTGAACTTATGAAGAATGCATAGCAGGTCTTCTGTATGTTGTTAAATCAATGTGCAATATAACACGCTTATCATGGCCAATCTCCGCTCGTAGACGATTCCTATCAGTGAATCGTTCGTTTTCGTTACGCGTCATTGATAACGTTAGCCGGCTGACGTCGATTGGATTAAGTATATACGTATTTACTAGAGTCTCTTTTGGATCGTCGTCTATCCGCTCTTTCACTGTGTTTGCAATTTATCGCACCGCAGGGAGAACGCCCAACGGTTTGTTAAAAATTTCAAACGTTCAAAGCAAATGCACCTTGACCGGTGCTGGAATTCGATTAGTTTTTACATACGTTCCCATTGGGCTCCCGCCTGTATTTACGGTTTCACTCGAAACATGTAAGCAACCACCTGCACGCTTGTGCGGGGAATGGCTATTCATTAGTTTTATTTAGTAAATTGCACACGTATCTTCTTTAACTGGATGTGTTCCAACCGCTTGTCGATTCGTTATACGTTTGTGGAAAACCTATCTGTCCCATTAGCAGTATAGAGCTTGAACTTTAGCGTCTCGTTCCACTTGGCTGCTAGGAAATTCGTGATTGAATATATTTCAAGGGATTTACGATCGCAACTTATCGACGTAGCACCGTCTTATGGTAAATTATAACCTTTCGAAGATGTTCCTGTAATTAAACGGCTTCTAGGCAAACACATTCTGCAAGTAAATGCGTCGGGCATTCTTAAGCGGCGGTTTCTTATTTTTATTAATAAACTGCCGGCTGTACGGCACGGATAACACACCGTGACCTACGGCCTGCCCCTCGAAGCTGGAAGCTTAATGAAGTATATATTAATTAAAATCTCCCCTCCACTTCTCTCTTTACTGCCCTAACCGTTACTCTCCCTTCCTCTTTTACAGAGCTATTCTCTATTCCCTGGCAACTTCGGTCGCGATAGTAGGGAACATCAAGCGCCTCACATATTTGCGAAGATTAAATTTTGATTATAATCCCCCTGGCATGTACTCATTACCGGCCGCATTGATTAGCCTTAATTGATTTTCCCTCTCGAACTTCCTATCGAAAATTCGTCCTTTTCATCGGCGCCGCGGGTCCCCTTGTTCTCCTCGTTGGACAGTGCGTTAGATACCGTAAATTGCGTCACGTGGGCGTGTTGCGCCAGCCTCGTTAACTTTCCGTCGTTCGCGATAGCAGGTGAAAATCGTTAGTTTAGTATGAATTTAATGAAGCCCGTAAAGTGCTTACCACTTACGATGCTGACAATAACGCGGCTCGTATCTAGATTGAAAAAAAAAACAGCGGGCAAAAAAGCCCTTTCTAAAGTGTCGAAACTTTCATGCAAATGTACGTGTCACAATCTTCACGAAAGTTTAGAGAAATTTCTTTGGCTTTGTGATTAAATCATTCTACGCCGGAACTAGTTATCATATCTTTTATGCGATTACTTTTCTTCGAAAAGTCGAAGCGCCGTGAGGCCGGCTTTGAAGTTCAGAAATGGAACATGCAACTGTGCTTTCGAGAGTTGAAACCTTCGGCCCCGTATTGCTTACTTTCAGTAGACATGGCATTATTTCGTTTCGTCTGTCGGCAAATCGGCCCGAGGCGCTGCCTCGTGATAGGCGTGGGATATTAAACGCGGTTTAAGTGCCGTTAAACGACAGAAGAGGCTTCGGGGCTAACAAAGAAGCAGCGGAGGAGTACGAAATAACGAGGACCGCTGGCCTAATCGAAAATGCTGCGTCAGAGGCCCGTAGAAATGGACGAATTTAAGTGTCGGCCGCGTCGGCCGATAGAGCTGCGCGTAAACGGCTTATCTCTCTGGCGGCCAAAAAAGGGGAATCTGCCGGTGGAAGGTTGAGACGCATTATTCTTCTGTGTTAGGTCGGTAATTTACGCGCGGCCGACACGTTGACTGTCGGCTTTGGAGATCGGCAACGGATCGGCGAGGCGCGGAAATTACGTGGAGGAAAATGCCAGCGAAAGGGACAAGCGAAGGACGAACCAAGGGGGAAGAGAGAGCGTCCGAAGACGAAAGCTTAGGCCAGAGGAGAGAGGGGAGGGAAGGAAGCGGCAAGAAAAAAGGAAGAAAAGACGGGCGGCAACACGTCGAGAGGAGGGAGAGTCGGATAAATTTAAAGAGCCGGCGGGTTTAAAGTCCGACGACGAGCGACGTTTACTCCTTATCGCGTATACAATGTACCTACCTACAGCTGCTTCTCGTTTTGCATAAAAGCGAGCCAGCATCTCGACGTGCTCCTGTGCCCGCTATACCCGCGTACGTCTCTGCCTCTGTACACGAATTTCATTCAGAGTCAGCTGCTGAAGACGTTAAAGTCCGCGAGGAGAGAGTAAGGGGCACCGATGGGCGGCTGCCAGGACCCGCCTTGCGCTAACGAGACTGTTTAAAGGAGAAAAACGGTTTTCGGTATTCCTCGGCTAACGATTATCGCCGTGCCTTTACGCGAACTTCCCTTGTACCGGGATCGTTCAATGAATACATTCGAAGGCGATATACGTTTCTTGCAGAAACTCCCGAGTCCTGTTCCCCTCGTGACTCTAACGGCCAATCGGACCTGCGCAACAGATGAAACACAATCGGGAGATCATTCTTAAAATAGGCCATTCTCGAAACTGGGTAATAGTTTACACGCTGCAATGGAGCCATAAAATTTACCATTGTAAATTAGACAAGTTCTCGGTTTATTGACGGTTATGTTTTCCTTTGCTTCCCTCTTTCGGCATCTGCATCGTACATAATATATCTTCGTCAGGCATTAACACGGAGACTCACGTAGCATGAGAGTTTCAATGATAATCCAGAGACCACGTCGCACATCGAAATCGCCTATTGTCAAGGGATAATGAATGCGGGAGCGTTCGATGCCGATTGCACGTTGCAAGGCACGCGGTACGGTGGCAATAAGTGCGTTTATGTGCGCACCAACTCATCGGTTGTTTTCGCGAGGTACACACGGTTACACGCGACCCAATGGAACTGAAAATGAAGCAGGAATCGGATGGCACACGTGCCGGAATAGCAACGACGCTCTGTTTAATAAACCTACTCCCATCTGCAAACCGTTAACCAGTCTAGTCACCACGGTACGATCTTCGAATGGGGACAATTCAGATTAAGGCAACCGTTTCATGAATTCTCCATCGTTACGTGGCGATTTTATTGTTCGTCGTTAATAAACATGTCACGACGGGAAGGGCGTTTCTGAATTTTCCGCGAAAACAGATACGTGGGTTTCCCGGTTCCGTTCTTTTCTACTGTCGTCCCTCGAGTCATATCTCACCTCCGTTACTGTCGACGTATCTGGATGCTTGTCCGCCCCTTCCCTCCCACGAAATTGAGCCGCTTTCGGGAATCGGCTACACGTCGGCCCGGTATTTACACGGGCCCCGTGCTTCTACGAGATTACGCAAGATAATGTCCTGCACGCTGTAAAACTGCCTTATCGCCAGCCCCGAGCATCCGCGATTCATCGTTATGTACGGAGGATCCTCGCGCAAGCTGAACAAACTGTTCGAAATGCAACACATGCTAGGAAAGTTTGATCGCTCGTCGGGGATCTTTTGTTCTGCCTCTCGTTTCGTAGGTTTTCGGGAAGTTCGCTTTACAAGGCTCTAACGGATCTTGAACGTCGATTCTCCTTATCTCTACTCCCCGAATTCTTCGTGTATTTTATTACGTTAACCGATGGGTGAAATCACACATTATTTGCATAATTATCGTTTTATACACGCACGTCGGACGAAGATATCCCGGGGATACTCGGGGAAGATGATTTATTCTTTTCATTAAGGTAAGGCAGGTATACGTTTCTCTTTTGGACGGTCGTGCATTCCAGGGGCCGTCGCGCTACCATCACCCTGAAAATTCCGGCGGGCCGTCGATTAGCCTATCTCGAAGAAAGCTTCTTATCCGTCCCTACTACTGACATTTCCATGGCCGTCGAGGACCGGTCTGGCTCGCCGTCGCGACGGGCCCGGTCCCTCTGAAATGGACGATAAAGTTTTATCAGTCGCGCTGTCACTCTTGAAACCTCGACGTGCACTTCACGCAGACACACACACACGCAGTGCCGTTTTACCGACGCCCCCATGGCCTCTTTCTGCTTCAATATTGACACATCGTCGGTCAACCGACTATTGTCCTCGCAGTTATGCTGCTCATGCTCTTTTTCTAAAGACACGCAGCTCACACGAGAACATTTTCATCCACAGTATGCAAATAATATTCGAGACAGCCGTGCCATTAGTCCCTCTGATCTCCGTATTCTACGGTGCATGGAATTTTAGCAACGTCTGCATGACTGTCGACGAAGAAAATGGAACCTGTCGTCATTCTTCTGGCTCCAACACATTTTTTTTTCATGACACTTATTGGTGATATGGTTTCGCTTCGTACGTCATTGGTTACTTAAATAGACGAGCTACGTGTTTTCGTCTAATATAATTCTTATTCATCATTCCGCTAGCGCGCGGAACATTCGTTATCTTTTGATTGCGCGGTGCCTGGTATAATCTTTACATGTGGGCAGCGGGCAGCGTAAAGCACGTTTTTCTACTTTACGTGTAGAATTACTCGTTGTCGATATTGATATCCTCCGCACGTCCGACGTTAACTGTTGTCTCTAAATTACTTGCGTAATTTTGCTGACCGAGCCACACGATTTAATGAACCTCGCTTCGTTTTGTTCTTACTGGAGAATTAACGTTCAAAGATGAAACCGGAGCTGGACGTCACTGTAATTACGAAACAAGGCGGGACAGAATTACACTTAGAATGTAAATCGTCTTTGTATTCAACTCCGGTCCAACGGATTTTACGACTAACAATGCTCAACATGATACCTCTGAAAAGTATGTCCGCAATAAAATACCGCGGGAATTATTAAACGAGGTCATCGCGGTACACAGCTCCCCCCTCTCCGCCCGAGCGCGAAAATGGCGACGAGCGTAGCA
The DNA here is from genome assembly GCA_963989215.1 of Hedychridium roseum. Taxonomy (NCBI): domain Eukaryota; kingdom Metazoa; phylum Arthropoda; class Insecta; order Hymenoptera; family Chrysididae; genus Hedychridium; species Hedychridium roseum. Next base: position 6,074,050 of record OZ022313.1, on the reverse strand, counting down.
CTACCAGGAATTTATTTGCGCGATTAAAATTCCTCATTACCCCGAGATTAATCAAGATGGCTCGAGCGAGTTGCGGGGGTTCGAATTATTCCAGCGGGCCGTGGGTTCGGATACTCCAATGAATACAAATAAGAATGGCGCGTAAAAATTCCCCGTTTCATTGTCCCGCCGCGACTCATCGGGTCCCGTAAGGCCGTTCGATGGCAAAAAAAAAAATGCCTGCCCGGGCGTTTACCTTGTAATTCTACTAATAAACCCATTCCCATCGTAATTGTAGCGTTGCCCATAATTGCATATCTCCGGGTAATTGTACTAACAGCGACGTTTGTACGGGCAGATTTATTTTCTATGTAAAGCAAAGCGCACGTTCCATCTGGAATAGCAGCAACCGCAGCGCAAGTCCCTGGCATTTTCACACGTGTACCGGCGTGTACGTGCAGCGATGGAATACAGAGAGCCGAGGAGCCAATTACGATTTCGCTGTTATTGTCGAGGAAGAAGGGTTTCGGGTTACTCGGCGAGGGTTGGGCGGTTCCTATGACGCCCGTCCAAAGCACAGATCTAACGACGATGCTTTTCCCCTCGCCGCTCTTACAACCAGATGCTTCCAACACACCTTGATTTCTCGCAAACATTTACAAACAATTATGCCATTCATTGTATCAAGTGTCGTAGATTAATCCTAACGTTACGACATTTCTTTTCGTAGACATTGCTACGCAGCATTCCACGGACGAAATATCCTTCGTTTCATCCGGAAGTTCGCGAACTTGGCAACGGTATGTTCCTGCGATGTACCATTTTCGTCCGGACAGAGGGGGAGGGGGGGGGGTTCAGCTCTGGTTCGAGCGGCAGTTTGGTGTCGACCTGTAAGAAATCTTGTTCGACGGGATGGATCTATCTGTTTGATCGTAAGGGACAGGTCGTCGAGTAAGACGCGTTTCCGGTCCCGGCGAGGAGTTGCACCGGCAGATGCAGATACGCATATTGCGAGCTACTTTCCTTTGGCAACGGGGAAAGGATAGGTAGGCGTGTCGGAGCGGCGTTAGGTGCGTGTGCGTGACAAAGAAGGACACACAGGCGGCATAAGCCGGCTTATTACGCGGCGTGCCCGCCGGCTACAAACACGTCGAATAATGGCCGTGTTGCGCTGGCCGCGAGGGCCGCAGAACAGAGTAACGTCGAGGGGGGAGGGCCCGCCGGGGTATCGTATTAAATTATAATAATTCTGCTACGGAATTATTAGACGGGTCGCCAGGTATGCCGGGGGAAGGACAAGAAGAAAGGAACACACGTTAGTGCCGAAGAAGATTGGCGCGGATAAGGGCGGCCACGCCGAGGAAATAGAAGGACTAGCGTCAGCTTCTCGTGGCTTCGTTATCACTCTCCCTCGAATATGTTTTTTTTGTACTATTATACTTTCCTCGGCACAGCTATTTCTGACTCGTTTCGTCAGCCACGAAGATTCTGCCAATGACGTCGACGTGGAAGAAGAAAAAAACGAGGCACCGATAGTGACGAGAATATAAAACTCTGAGGATGAAATAAAACAGATGTAAAAGATGGGAAAGGGGATATGTGAGGATGAAAGAATGAGAGAGCAGCCGAATAAAAGGTACGGGACCTCGAGTCTCCAATGCTACGACGGTGTGTCGGTCTTTCACGCTCGGCGAACATACAAATTTGCCGTACAATGTTGCTGCTCCTCGCCAGGTGTGCGTCCGTTCTGCCCAGGACCCGACACCTTCGACAACACACGCCCGGGGGCGTTCCCATTCGCGATACTTGTTAACAAATATTTTACTCTGAAATCCGAGCTCCCTGTACCCATTGACCCCGGCAGGAACGATGACGAACAAATCAACCTAATTAACGACAACGAGAAATGAGATTTCTAAGAAATAAATGTTCACCGCAAACGAGGTCACGCATCGTTTATCCACTTTCCCGAGTTATAACGCAAGTAAAAGGTCGTAATTTCTTTTGTTTTCGAGCGAAATATATGTAGATTGAATATCCTGTTGGCACGGTTAACGATTCGTCGAGTGTGGCTGAAGATGAGGTGGAAACATTGCATTGGTCGCTGAAGGAATGACGTTGGAGAAAAAAGTGTGGACGCCAGGGGGGGAAGAGGAAGACGGGAAGCACCTCGTCCCCTGTGATTTATTATCGATCGTCCGGTCCCTTATCGACACCGTGCACTTTCGTTATCGCGTGAGGACGAAGCGGGGCCCTCCCCTTTCTTCTCTTTTTCCCCGTCGCTTCGGCCTTTCTCCGCCTCGTCACCCCGCCATCCTCGTCGCATACGGGATGCATAATTATTACAATGTGGCTCTGTACGACCGTCGTCCATTAATATTCATAAAGTCGATCCGTCAAAACGCTGCCTCTGCCGCTCTCTGCTGCGTTTAACCAGTCCTTCTCCATCCTCTCGCTTCCTCTTTCGCTCGACCTTCTTAGAATTTTTTCTTCGGGAAATCACGGTTAGAGTTTTTCTCTTTTCTTCACTTTCCACCTATGTCTTTCCCGTTTTCGTCTATGTGCCGATGACGTATGCGTGTCCTTCCGGAGGGGTTAAAGCTTGGGGGACGTAGGTATAGTCGCTCGAGTGACGCTCGATGACATGGAAAGACGTCACGGTATATCAAATGTAAATACATGTATAGGCGTCCGGCGAACATAAATTCTTCGTCTCGCTTGCGCTTTTTATAGAATACCGTAAGTTTCGCGCTTGGGAATAAATCAGGTGGCTATTGATTTTGAGCCGCACAATCTGTTTCCCGTGCCGTTGCACTCCCTTCCCGTCTTCGATATCCTCCTTTATTTTCTGTTCCTCTCTCTCTCTCTCTCTCTCTCTCTCTCTCTCGCTCTCCTTTCCTCCACCTGCTCTGTGCTCGACCTTTTATATCCTCCTTCACGCGATATGGCAGGTCCTTCCTCTTATTTCCTATCTCGCACGACATTGCTGGTATACGGAGAACATCGGCAAGACTCCAAAGCGGTTGTCTGCCCTTTTCGAAACGAAGAATGTCGATTCCAAGGTCCCGAAACATTTCGCCAATTACGCAAGTTCTAGACCTTATAACGGTTTTTTTACATACCCGATCGTTTGGTTTCCTTGTAACGAAATCCAACACCCGTAATAACGAGTCCATCCTAAACACCTCGTAACGAAATGTTATACTCCGAGCTTTTAATGAAAGCTTTTAACTGAATACAGACATCGACTTCCTTGTTATCAGTGAAGTATATCAACGCTGTATTGGCTACAAATTAAAGTCCGACTATCTGGGTGCAGGGGAGTTGCTGCCATTTGCTTTTCATCGTTTATCGCCGGGAAGGTCGCGGTGCAGTTATTAAATTCGAATTTGTCGGGTAAATGCAGGGCCCCCGTTCATTACCGAACGCCATCGACGGAATGTAAATTATTAGTACCGCTGAATGCGCCTATCGCATTCTGCCGCACGCTCTACCCCCGGCCTATGCTTATTTCGTGACCCGGGACCAGTGAATTACTCGCGGGCACGCTCCAAAAAGCTAATATCGATTGCAAACTGGCAAGGAACCACGGTTTTCCACTGCGGTTCACATACGTAGGCAGTTATCCGTCTCACTCTTATAACGACTATCCCGTACAGCAGGGTTTCCTAAACTATGTTCCTGTGTAGATAGGTGTTCCACGACAATTTGGAAAGGTTTTATACACTGCAACACATTTAAAGATCTTCTACATCAAAGTCATTAAGTGTTTTATTTCTTCATATTTTTGTTTATATTGTATTATAGTTTTATATTTAAAAATAATTACTAAATAAATAATGTGTTTTAATAACATTTTTAAAAAATTTTTACTAATAGGAATTACCCAACCTAAAAAATAAACTAAGTGTTCTGTTAAAATTTCCGGGTTTACGAAATGTTCCATTGCAGAAAAATTTTGGGAAACCCTGCCGTACAGCAAACGAAGAAACACTAAGCATCGCATTGTACAAGCTGAACTCCCGCGCATTTGACGTTTATCTGATTTACTGCGGTAAATAGTTGAACAGCAGTGATGCGATTATTTCTGTATTCTGTGGACGAGCATGATGATTTCTCTGGGGTTGGAGAAATAATACTTGAAAGACGGTGATCTGCGAAAGATCGAAGCGTGCGAGAGCAGCTGCTGAAGCTTCCTTCTCTCGGGTCCGAGGACGAGGCACACCGAGCGTGCCGGAGGGGCGTACCGCCATTACCCGGGAGTCGTCGAAGAATTTTAATTCATCCCTGAAATTATGGCAGAGCCATGCGCCACCGCCGGCGCGCACGTCGTCCTTCCCTCGGCGAGCGCTCATTATTCTCCCACGAGGGTCGAGCCTCTCTCTCCCGGACTCTCCGTCTCCTTCGCCTATCCTTGCCGTTCCTCCTCCTAGCGGCTAATCGCTTCTCACGGCCGAGTCACGAGGGACTGCCGCGCGGCCGGACATATCTGCGCACCTTGGATACCCAGGTGCTGGCAGGTAAACTCCGCGCGAGCACCGTAGAAAAAGGATTTTCACGGTACCAGCAGAATAGTACGGAAAGTCCGAAACAGGTGATCTTTTTAGGATAGATTTTCCATGCCTAATAAGCGTAGGTTTTCGACACCACCATACAAGTTTTGGAGGAAATTCGTCAGAGTGTGATGCAGAGAGAGGAAGTAGGGATTCGTGAAGTTGAGAGTAGACAAGTTATGAGATGCAGGTATTTCACTGATCGTCGTGTATTCGATCGATTGCGTGGTAAGGTCGAGTTTAAGGGTAGACAGCGGCAAATTAAAGGCAAGTGGGGAGACTTCTCGTAGGACAAGTGGGAAGACAGTTTTCAACGTCTAACGACTGACCTTGCCACGGCTCCGAGGCAAAGACCGAACACGTTAATTCGCACTTTCCATCTCTCCCCTCTATCCCCGGCGCCGTGAACGTAATTTTTGCAAATGAGAGAGAACGCCGCGAGCTCTGCCTACCGTCGGCATGCCAACCTCCGGTACATCGAGCCGAGGTAGGCAAACTTGTGTACCTTTATTAGGCGTAAGAAAATTGCCCGAATAAATTAAAGCCATCTCGGCTCGTGGATTATTTCGCTCCCCATAAAGTATCCACTGTCTGTCGCGAAATTCTTCGGGAAACTTAAAATCCCACATTGCCGTAGAATGAAAGTCATTTAACGTATAACAATGATCTTCGATGAGACGGTGAAAATGTCGCTCCGTTCACGATTCCTTCGGGATCGATGTCCGCAAATCAATTGACGTCATTGTCGTAGCGGACAACGGCGCCGATTCGCTGCCACCCCCCGGCTGGTTATTAATGCAGCGCGTCTATGGCGTGGTAACTTTGAAAAACGGCAGCGTCTACTTTCTGATTCAGGGTTTCGCATCGGCCATTTCTGCCCTTCCAGTATTCGCCGGACGTGAGCATCGAAGGAAATATTCCGCCAACAGGTGCTGTCGTTCTCATCGAAGGACGCGCCCCTCTCGACGACGTCACCTTTTTTTTGCCCTTCCCTCTGTCGTATCCCCCTGGACTGTGATCGTGATTCAAAGAAGGGGTTCACGGGCAAAACTACGAACGAGCAATGTCCAAGCTATCGCGAAACTCATGATTCTAATATGGACTATTTACGCACGATTCGAAGTACATGTTTTCGCGGTTTCTTCAGCAGGAAACAAATTCAATCGATTTAAATTTACGCTGAAGTATTACAAAGTGCTGTTAGCAAAAACAATGATAAAAATTCCAAGGATTAACCAATCTTTCCGAAAATCTGATGAAACAGTCACACATCATTGGTTTCCCAGTACTGGATTCACGCTGTAATTTTTTATATGTGTTTCTCAGAACGCCAAACATCATTTTTTTGTCAGTTACCACGTCGAGTAAAAATCAATTCATAAACAGATGAAATATTGAATGGATTGGTTATCGTCGAAATCAGACCATGAGTTTTCGGGCCCTTTGTTTTCGCCTGTTACGAAGGAAACAGCTATCGAAATGTAATTTTCCGTTTGATCGGGTCAAGGTCTATCTTTTTTTTTACAATTTACGTCCGCCGAAGTTGGTGGGTTTTGGCCGAACTGTGCGCGGCCAGAGTGGGAAGGGGAGAAAGGCTTGGACGGGAGAATGTATTTCCGTAGGACCGCCATGCGTCTCGATTCCTCGTACATCGTCGCCGGTTCTTTTCGAGATCGATATGGCTCTTCGGATTGTTATTTATACCGGGGCGGAAGGTACGGTATTCCGTTTGAAGTCCGCCTCCCGCGGCATTATCCTCGAGGAGCGGTTATACCGCGGGCAAAAGGGGGATGGCTGGGGACGGGCGAGGGGGGCAGCGCGGGTGGAAAGCGGAAACGACGGATTACAAGAAGCGTCTCGAGCGCCTCTAAGCTCGGTAACGCGCCGGCGATAGGGGGAGGCGGCCAACGAAGGCTCTTTGATAAATGCGAAATGTACCATTCGAGTTTGTTATGGTCCCCGCAATCTACTATTTACGGGGATTTCTTTGAACTTCCGGGCAGGCGGTTCGAGGCGTCGGTGGTCGGAGTAAACGATGCGGTTGCCACTCGAATTGCTCGCCCGCGCGAGACCCCTCTGACAAAGACGGAATCAGAACGACGGGCATACCAAAAAGAACCGAGGAATCAGGGGCAGGGGGGAAGATGTCGGTGGAAGAGAAAAGCGACAAGCCGATGCACGGAATAACGACGATTTCCTCGGATTTTCTCCCGAGTAGACGGGCCTGTGTCTTCGATCAGTCGAGACAAAGAAGACGAGGGTTCATATTAATCTCCCCTTTATCCCAGAGGACGATCCCTTATAGGGCATTTAATATGTGTATCCTCCATGGCGCGCAGACTGGTTTCCAGGGATTAGCGGCAAACTCCGCCCCGATCATCACAGTTACGTAGGCCGTTTCCACAATCTAACGATGTTTTTGATAAGAGACAAGAAGACGACATTGTTCGAACAGGTCTGAAGTGACTGGCTAGTCTTGACTCATGTAATCATTTTTTAATTCCACCTCCTTGTCCCTCCTCATTCTTTATGTATTTATTAGTTAATATTTATACTATACTTTAACTCTATGTGTATCAGTACTGCATAATATTAAGTAGTTCTATGCTTGTGATTTCATTTTTGTAGTTGTCGGTTGCTCTTAGGAGACATGTCCCAGAGCATAATAAATTCTTTTCTCTCTCTCTCTCTCTCATTTAAATACATACAAACTCATTACACCATTTTACATCTTTATGACTTGTTCCCACGAAGCTTGTTCTATCGCATCTTTATGTATATCGATGAGGGAAAGAAAAATTTTAATCTCGAGCCGAGTCGTGGCTTACAATTTGGACTGTATATTTACACAAGCGTTGGACGAATTTGAGCAGATACAACGGTAAGATCGCGTTCCGTGCCGCGGGGCACACGCAATTATGGTAAAAGGTTGTACGACCAGCGGTGTTACAACGTTCCAGCATTTTCAAGCGGCGAAAATCCGGCGTAGGATCCGCTGCGTGCGCGGCATCGCGTTGTCACTTTAATCGGAATTCCGGGGAATTACACGGAAACTCGGGAGGGGCGGAGGGGCTGGAAAAAAGGGACGGAGGAAAGCCTCCTGGCCGCTCGGTTAGAGTAATGGGATTAGGTTATCTTGATACACGCTTTTCGACGTGCCGTAATTAATACTAACGTGGCCCTGCGTGGAAATGGTCGACTCTGGCGCGCTGTCAGATCGGCATAACGCGAATGACCGTCGCTGACTCCTTCATTTCGTGTAGAACCGTGTACGCGCTCGATCACAAACTGTACACAACTGCCACCGCTAGTATTTATACGTGTGTACCCGCATTTGCACTTACCGGCCCACACGTTTAAATAAAACATGTCCCTCATCCGTTAAGAGGGAGCTTAATACACGCTCGTGCTTCTCGTAGACTCGCATGTGTTTGCGTGGAGACGGTGATACGAGGCATTGTTCGCAAAGCAGCTATGAAAATTTCCCTCATTAACAGGGCACATGAGTTACAGTTTTGGACGTTGCGTTTTGCAAGGGAGAGAGACGCGTTTGACCGCGGCAACTACGCCATTGACCCAGAGGGATATTTTCTATAAATACCCGGGCCTATCTGCGTAGGGGCTTGCCAGAGCTTTCGTGAGAGTTGAAAAGTGTCATGAAACGAATGTAAAGCTCGCTGAAAAGCTCGACAGCGATAACGCGCCGGCTGGAACAAGCGGGGGGTGCAGAGAAATGGAGAAGGGAGTAAGACCTCCGCCCGAGATTACGGCATCGTGACCCTCGGCTGCGAAACCGTGCGCGAAATCAGTGCACTCGGAGCTTCTAATCAGACTGACTCTGCACAGAGACTCGCCTTTACGTGTACCTTCTGCACGGCTCGTTCGGTTGCCACGAAAGGCCCCGAGCCCTTAATAACGGCAGCCTCGATATTACGAAGCTGCATCGAGACTGCCGTCATTTCGAAATTCCCAATCGAACAATCTTTCGCGATCGATCGTCGACATCGGGGACAAAAGGTTGAAACTCACAGCTACTCGCGCAAAAAACGTAGGATAATAACGTCAGCTATCTAGAGCCGTATTTTAATCTAATCCGCGGTTACTTTAAAGCGTAACACGCGATATCATCTCCCCGCTGTAATTGTATCCCGGCGAGGAATGAAATGCGTGCAAGATAATAGACACTTTATGTCAGACGAATTAGGCGAATTTGTAATGAGCCTGCTCCCGGCCGTAATCGCCGACCTCGTACCGTTGTTATCTCGCGTTCTGGGGATATTACGCGGTCGGCTGGGAGCGATTCGCCGCAATTTCTTTGGCCGAGGAAGCGCCATTGAAAAAAATGCAGTGTCGCGCGTGCATGCATGCGGCAGAGCTGCGGCCGGGAGTCGTAGGGACTCGTTAGCCGATAACGCGTCTCCCCGGCTCGTTTAAATGCTCGCGCGCTCGCCGGCCGACGACGATCTAGAACGGCGAAAGAGGAAAAATAAAGGAAAGGCCAGCGGACGATCGGGCCAACGAGTAATTAACCGGCGAGTAAAATCCGGCATAACGGGACGTCATTATGTAAAACAGACGCGGACGAGCCTCGTCCCGAGACATGGCCGATCCTGTCGGCCGTGTTCGCCGATCGTATCTGCCGTATACTCAACATAAATACATCGATCGGATTCGATCGGCGACGACGACTCGAGTAACTATTTCGTCATCCCTCCGTCGGGCCGTAGTTGCGCCGCTGATAAGATTTCCAAGTCCGGCTCGTCCTCGCGCGACCGGTAGGAAGCTCGGCGATTTATTAATGCGCGCCGCGAGGAGAGGTACGAGATAAGTTAATTGCCGAGAAATCAATTTACATACGCAAAAATGTCAAAGGCATTAGGCGCGGGCCTATTACGGAGATTAAATTCACGTGGGCCGTGTCTCCTAAGGACACTTCCATTTGTCCGCATTTTTAGACTTCCTCCTCGCGCTGATTTCTCTGTTACTTCGTAAAACAAAAGGTGGAGTAGCGATAAACGAAGGTACATGTTCGACGAGGACGTTGTCTCTTTTCTTTTTAAACATCTTTACGCGTTCCTTCCGTGATATTACGGTTTCCCTTGCACGGTTCATGCAGGCCGATCCGTTAAGGAGAAATCTCTTGGACGTCTCGCATGACCTTCCGCGGTAGAGGGTCCTTATCGGGCGCCGTTCTCCGGCCGATAACGCATCTCGGCTTATTTATGCCCGCGGCGGGGACGCGCGAAAAAAATGGCCAAAGCGAGAGAAGGAAGACGCGGGGATTTCGCCGGAAGAAAAGGCGGCTCGCGGAGCGCCGAGTAATTGATACGGCCGAAGCCAGCGGGCAAGTACAGTTATAATGCCGGGGCAAACGATCCTCTCCGCGATGTTCGTCTAATTAACCAATCGCCATGCGGATCTTATCGATCTAATCCGGCCCCGTGCGACAGTTACGAGGCCCGAGAAGCCGCGGTATCTCCGCGTTGCATCGAAACGTGTCGCCGCGAGGTCGTCTCTCTTTCGCCTATTTTTCCTCCCCTAGCCTTCCCCCCTGCTCACCGCACCCCCCTCTCGTGCTCGTTCTATCGCGCTCGCGCTCGACCACAGTGAGTTCTCCGGCTCGGTCCTTCTCATTAACCTACCCAGTCCGTACGTCTCGTTCGTTCCCGTCCTACCTCGGTGTACCTCTCCCCTGTCCCCGGCAGTCTCTTCCTCCTCGTGTAGGCGCGATTCTTTGGCCGCACAGAGTGCAGGAACCCGTTATTAACGTTCGCATTTACCGTAGCGCGGTCCCCTGACCGTACGCCGACGGTCCAGTTTCCACCTCAACGAAACCGAAGAACGTGTTTCCCGCCGGTCTGCCCCTCTCCGGGGCCTTTCTTACTTTCCGCGAGAGATTACTTTTGCGTCGTGATTTTTCATCGTCTTCCAGCTGCACGGTCCACGGCTGCCTGTCCACGGTTAAATGAGGAATGGTGCATTTCTGCTTGACAAATGGGACCGCTTAATTACGATATCGGTATGTATTCAACGACAGGGGATAATAAGAAAGCGTCGTTGAAATTGCGACTAACAAACATCACGTTGTTTTACGTGTGAACGTTACTCGTGCTACAGGTGAGGCAATAAAAAATCAACGATCGTATAATACGTTCGTACGGTTCCCCTTTACATTGCACGTCGTACGACAAGCCTCTCTGTAGCAACGTATCCGTGTTTCCGGAACGGCGTTGCCCGCGTCATGTATTTCCCGGCGATTTCCGAGCGTGAGATTATTTTCACATGGCAGTTTTTCATCGTCGTCTTAGATTCTGCTGCGCAAGGGCCATCGCCTTGGCCCGTTACAAGGGGAAGGCGCGCTTCATACATACGCATTCCAGACGTATCGGAAAAATTATGTGAGCGCGAAGAAGCAGGTAAACCTCCGGGGTTAAATATTAAAAGCCGCATGAATAAGCGCGCTAGTGCTCGTATCTTAGTGCTCGGCTTCCACGGTTACATACATATTCATGTCTCCTGCTCTTGCCGCTCGTGGCAAAAGCGCGGACTCTCGCTTTTGCTACTCCACTCTGCTCCTCTCCCGCTGTGTTTCTCCCGTTATTCCACCTCTTTTCCGTAATATCGCATTCCTTGCCCTACAATGCCGTGGGTGCCCTTTCATGCGGCGTCGATACGTGAAATCATCAAGAAAACTCCACGCAGCGAGGCATTTGTTTCACCATTCTCCAATTGCCACGTTGGCTTTAGGTATGTATTCTCTAGGTGGAAAAAAATCATCAGGTGCCCGGTGAACAATAGGAAGGCCTAGAAATGCTGAGACAACTCCTCGGTCTATTCTCAATGGATCATACGTTCTCACGTATTCATCCGCGAGCCCAAGTACAATATGTTAGCCGCTATCGAATCTGATCGCATTGAATGCCTTCTGATTAGCGGCCAGTTCAACGATATCCCGCGGTTAATAATCGAACGATTACCCTCTGCCGAGGGGGCGGAGGTGCTCGTGGATCCTTTGAATGTATTTCCAAGCTGGCGGGAGTCGTTTGCTCATCCTCGAAGGAGGCGAGAGTGAAGCGAGTTAATCCGTGTCAAACACGGACCAGTGAAGCGCCGAGTGACGAAGCAATCGCCCTGTCGACGAGCGCCGGTAATCGTTGTCAAAAGCATTAATAGAGAGCCGCGATGCACGCGTAAGGTGTGTGACGTACTCGTGCAGGGTGTGCATAAACACGTGGGCGTTCAAGTGCGCGTATGCATCTGTGCACATAGCGCATAGGTGAGGACACGCAGGTCCGTGTATCGCTGGTAAATATGTACACGCGCGGCGTATCTGTCGCTCGCGCAAGATAAATCATTGAGTTAAATAAATAGCCCATTAAACGTTCGAACAAATGACTTAGTTAATACGGTCAAACGGGCAATCGATTTTTTTGGAAAATCAGCCGTTACTGGAACCGGCCCAATCGTTTCGTTCTCCAATTAAATCGGCCATAGAGCTGAGTAAATGTTTATACGTAGCTCAATTTAACGCAATTTTCCTTTGGGGATTAGTTTCTTTGGACGTGTCATGCAAGGACAGGCGTGGTCGTTTGTAGGCTAAGTTAAGAAATTTTTACGCTGCTAGGGTACGATTGTCGAGATGAAGGGAGGAATAGCAAACGGACGCACGGATGAGTGGACAGAGAGTCTCGGTGGAATCATTGGAAAGTGTACGGAGACGTCGATAACAACGTCATTAAGTACACACAAGCGTGACGATTGATTAGGATCGGCCGTACACGGGTTTTTACAGAGTGTACGGCGTTGCTAATCGAGGGTCAACGATGTTACCTCTACAGACTCGGTGAGACCGGTCTGCAGCTAGTTCGCTTGACCAATAATTTGTACGAGTTAACAAACTCGCCTCGTTGATCGTACACAGGTGTCTAATGCGCTCATTCGATCCTTCATTGCATTCTGTTCCAAACTAACCCCTGGGCACGATAAAATATTCCCCTGCAGAAATTGAAAAGTCCATTAAAACGTAATGAAAGCCGACGACCGGGTTTACGTGGAGAAAATTTCCTGTATAGCCCGATAGCCCGTGTTAAAGATTACGGAATTTATCCTGCGCAACGTCCTGGCTCGACGCTCATCGGACGAAGTTAATTTTCCGATAAATCAGTCGTCGCCCGTTGCAGCTACAAATGATAGGCGATGACATTCGCCTATTACCGTTAATAATAAGAAGGTGAATTCCAGAGAGCGAGAGACCAGTTAGGCTAGCCTCGGCGTTTTGTCAAAGTCCAGACGATAAAACCGCACCAAGCGGTAAATTACTAAATTTAGTATCAACGGACACGTTAACTACGGCGATAGCACGACCGGTTGGGTCTCGACGCCGACGGAGCAATAATTTGCACTAGGAAATATATCGTGACGGGGCCGATCACCGGGCGAGCGTGCCGATAATCCTATCCTGTCGATCTTACCGTCTACGTGTAACCGAGCGCCAGGACGTAACTGCTCGCTCTCAGGCCGTCGTACCGAGCACATTCCACTTTTCAAACGCCAATTAACGTTGAATTAGCTGCGTCCTCGAGGACCTCTTTTGCCGGGGCTTCCCCCGCGACTCCCTTTATCGTTCGTCCTCTCTCTCTTTCCCTCATTCACGGCGATGATTAATAACGCGCTATAATTATACGCGTCTCCGATCGGCACCGTCGCACGCGAACGATCCTCGCACGGCTCGTTGGCCGATACCGTGGCTCCGATAATAATCCGCCTTCGTCCGCGTCTAACGACTCACTCGGCCGTTCCGCCGGCCGATTTTATTGCCGCAATTTATCGAAACATTTTAATGGAACCGCACGTTCCGCCGCTGCGCGCCCACAGCCGAGAGTGTCGTTTCGCAAAGCGACGTAAAACCGTGAAATCGATCGTCCCCGGTTCCCCGTTGCTTCGGCTTACGTACGCCGGTGGAGATTTGACGTTCCGGCGAAATCAAATTAGCGAATCGCATGACGTAGTTACGTTTATTTTTACGTATTCGCGGTTCTCTCGTTCCATCTTTCTCTCTCGAAACGACAGATCCCTGCGAATGTTAATTCGTAACTACATTTAAGAGACTCACGATTCTGCTTATATTTTTATTTGCTAGTAATGTAATGATACGTGGCGATAGATCCATCGGAGTCGTCGTTGTTCCTCGACGCGCCAGACGCGACTGCAGCCAATGCAATCGTGTGTGGGTGACTGCAATGCATATGCCGTGGCAGTGTGACGCGGCGGAGATCGTGTGTGACAAGCCGACCGCGTGCGCGGGTGTGTTAGGTGTGGGTAGGACAATGTTTTCATTAACTGAATACACGGGACCGCAGGTCGACGGCCGACCTACTGTCGTTATGCGTCTCAATGCGGAACGTGGGGAAGAGTTGTCAAAAATGTAGCCCTGCCCTACGGGAAAATATAGTTTCGCGGAAAAAGGTACTTCCCGAAAAAAAAAAATGCTCATGCGAATTGCAAGGATTTAGGACTCAGTAGAATTTTGTTCTCCGTTAATATGTTTTCGTGACATGATCGTTCGAATTTTGTATCGCTAATTGTGATGCATGCGAGCAATTTGGTCTCTATTCAGGTGCTTGCCAATTAAACAAATGTAAAAATCTTCCGAGCTAATGCGTTACGTGTGCCCGCGGAATAAGTAGGCAGTGAATCATGAATCGAAAGTGATCACTGATCAGCTAAGGATTTATGAGGAGAACGATAATTTTCGCAGAACCAGTACGATCGCAACCTGCAGCAAGGAACGGCCGCAATTCTTGCAATCGGCCAATAGACCGGTAAGTCATTCGTCCTTAGAGACAACGCAGTCAATTATTTGCATTCGTTACGCGGACTTACGCCTACTAGCGTTAAGCAGTCGCTGACACGACAGTGATAAAATGAGCCCCGTCAAACGGTACACAAAACGGCGTACACCATTCCGCAGTTCCTGTGCACGTCCGGTATCCTTTTTAATAAATTTCGAGCAGCACAGGCACGTGCAGGGGGACTTCGTCCCTGTGGATGCACGGTTTGGAAAAATGAATCTCTGAAAATACGTCGATCGTTTAAATCGTACTGCATTGAAACGAATCAACGAGAAATCTCTAAGAGCTAACTTGCCTTTGTCACCTGTATGTTTCTAATTATCCTGAAGGACACATAAAGTGGCCGGAGTATGAAGAAAAATGTTTATGAAATTCTTGGGAACATGGAAACACAATTGCGTTAACCAATGTTTCATCTTTGACGTCGCCGATCCCCAGGGACCATTTAAATTCGTAACGAAAGCCGAATGAGACGTAAAGCACCTTGGAAAAAAGGCCGACATTCAGGGGCTGGCAGTGCCGTTTACGCGGACCGACCCACTTGTCGGGGCGAATTTACCCTGTTTTCGGAGGATTCGCATGCGAGGTAAGTGTCGACGAAATTCGCCACATTCCGCGCTCGCGGGAACGGAGAGTCCTGCCTCCTGGGGGCGAGAAGGGGACAGTCGCCGGTGGGAGCACAAATTTTCTGGAAGCCGGGGTAAATAAAAACGGGGAAAAAGTGGAGCATGCAAATACATCCGCGGGGCACGCGCGCAATCCCTAAAAGTTTTGCCCGCGCCTGGCTAACCTGCCGTGGAAAAGAACGGCGAGGGGGAATGAGGGGCGGGGGCGGAGGGGTTGAAGAAAAATTACCGGCACGCCGGACGCATGTGCGACGCGCGAATTAAATATACATGGAACGCAAATAAGAGAACGGCTTCCGCGCGGTTCGGTCAATAGACGAGGCCGTTCCTTTCGCGTAACGAACTCCAGACCGCACGGACTAGCTGCCATAAATAATGGCGATAAATAATTTTGCGGAACCGAGAGGGCCGATACTCTCAACCGCTCGCCCCTGCAACGTTTTGAGCTTTTTTTGCGCGAATTTGCGAATTATCACGACAGGGATCCTGGTGTGTTTCTCCTTACGCGATTCACATTATGAATGATAAACCCGCGTTTTCAGTAGGTCACAGGCGCAGTCGAGGATCGTGAAATTCCAAACTCTGAATTCGCATGTCGTGCAATTAAATGCGTTATTTCATAATTCGCGCAGAGAGTCATTGAAATATGTTCTAATGAAGTTGTAAAGCTGGCTAACTTTCCGATGGAAATCATAAAATTCATTGCGGACTTTTACGTACCGCGGTAGAATATTTTTATGTCACGGAGGATTGAATTACTATCTGATTTTCGATAAACGGTCAACCACGACGTGTCGTACCGTCATAATTAATGCCGCTCAATGTACTTTTCGGTAAAAAAATAAAATTCACCTATCGATCGAGCTTTCGCATTCCGCGCAAACTTCGATATAAAGCGTATCCGCGGGCAGGCGACAAATTTGCGAAACAGGGTAATGCACATTTGACAGATTACGCAAAAATTGCAATATTAATACGTGCGCACGGGCAAGTAATCATCGCGGTTCATCTGCAATATTTTTCGAGTTCACGTCATATTAAAATGATGTAATGCCCCGGCGCGTCTGCATGATTGCATAATTTTACGACTCCGGGCGGGATTACTGCGCGCGTAATCCCCTCGGCAGGTGCATTAATGTTTGGTTAATATTAAACGTAGGCCTGGCGATGTGCGCATATCGGACAGTCGCGAGAAGCCATCGAAGGCCAAAAATCCGGATCTTGTTTACCGGATTTGTCTCTACCGGTCGACCGTATCCGTCCGACGAGTGTAATGTCTAGCGGGCATTAGAGGGATCAGACGCCCCCCGCCCCCTCCCACCGCCGCACGGGTGGGACACGTTCGTCGTTGAGGAAGATCGCAAATGGGGCGCGATGTTGATTGGATAAAAGTGGATACCGGCCAATCAGCCCCCATTTCACGCTCTACAATCTGCACTCGACTGACCGTCGTAGCGACCCGCTTTTACGAGCTCGTCGTATCGCCCAGACAGATGATCACGTTAAATCGTGTACGCTGAAAATAACGCCTCGGGGATATCCTGCAGCTCGACACTCTACAGACTCTCGATATTCCATTGAATTATGTCACCTTTCGCATTTTACCAATCATCGTGGTTTGACGGGCCGCAAATCGTTCCCTTGTAAATTTATTAAACTTCAGGGTTGAGTAAGTAAGGGGCTACGAAAAATTGCTCGTTGAACCTACCGGTAAATTTAAATTAGTCATTTTTATTAGTTCCTCAGATGAACTTCTCGATAATAGTGCGGTACGGGGCACCATGCGGGTCGAGTACGACGTACGAATTGATGGATTTTGTCGGGTTCGTTCAAGTGGAAAATTGTCTCGGGCAAACCTACTTAGCCCTTCGAGCAGACAGGCAGAGACCCTTGCTCGGACCATCTTTACGTGGGTAGCAAAAGAGGAATGTTTTGGCCGAAGATACACTTCGAAGGAGCCATTAGCATGGGCTAATCGATTCTGGAAAAACACGGCTCGATGGGAAACGAATGAGATTGCAGAGGATGTGGCCGTCGGACTGGCGTGATGGCGAATACTCGATGGCGCGATCGAGCAGGCTACGAGGAGTCAGGAATAAATCCTGAGCACTCAACCAGGGCTCGTTATTTATCCTGATATCGCATTAATATTCGGTATCCGGGCAGCGGCACGCCGGGCACGTAATTCTTGGCGCCCGGGCGCGACCGACGTGTCCCAGATTTCGGTTCTACTTGTCGTAACTCGATATTAATGCACAGGAAGATAGCGAACGTCCAGCTTCCTTTTATTTCTACCCGCACGTCCTGCTATCCGGCTAACAAAATACAGCCCCGAATTTCCGGATAACGGTATAGGCGAAGGATCGTAAAAAAATGTTGAAATTCAATAGGGTGTTTATTACTCAATAAAATATCATTTGTGTTCCATCAATTTCGTAACGAGTGGATTATATTTTGCTAAATACCAGCATGATGGTAAACTTCTACGCTGCTATGGGCGTCGATGATGATCGGGTTTGCGGTTATTCCGCCGTTCGTTTATTCCACATGGAAACAATGGAGAAAAACACACCGACAGAAGCCCCCGAAAAATGATATTGTTCCTTTGTTGGGCGGAATAACACGGAAAAAAGGCGTAGCCGGATCAATTAGCGGGCATCGTGTTGTACGTCATGACGGCTGGTTTTTCCGAATATTCCTTTTGTCTTCGCATTGTTCGAGTAATTAAGTTGAAACTACACGTAAAGCACGCCGGGAATAATCCCACGTCCGTCAGTTAGCGGCGCTGAATGTGCTGCGGCCGATTTGCATTTCACATCCCGGAGGATCATCAGGCCGTCTTTTGCGGGCCGTCGACCCGCGAAAGAAAGCAAGGGCCGGGAAATTCCGGGTCCTCGTGGAATTGCCGTCGATCAGGCACCGTTCCGCGTATCGTTTTGCTCGATCGCCGACTCCTTTTGCGTTCTTGCCGGCCCATTATCCGCGATATCCATCGAAAATTCTATTCCCTTTGTACGTCACGAACGTTTCGCGAAGGCTCGGCCGATAAAAAAAAAAAGAACAGAAAAAAGGCCACAGAGGAAGCGCGCGGAAGCATGTCGAATAAGGAAAAGGCCAAATAATCGGGGAATTTTGCCGAACGAGCCGGGCGGAAAAAAAAAGCAGAAGGAAACGCGCGGCAACGCGCCCGGGGAATGAGCACTCAGGGAAAAGAGCACGTCGAAGGGCCGCCAGGCGGATGTCCCTTAAATGGTTTCATTAAAACATCCCCCGCTTTGGCCGGCGGTCGATCGAAAGCCCGACATGAAACGGGCATGTCTCTGACGTGCGAGCCCCGCTCATCCCTGCCAGGCCGTTGGGTTACGCGCGCCCGCGCGCGCTCGTTCGTTTGTGTCGGTCTAATCGCGCTGTATTGTAACGCACGGCGCATATTTATGTAAGTACGTGCCTTTGTACGTGGCAGGAGGGCGAAACGTGGTGAGCTGTGGGAGGGAGAGACGACAGGGAGGGAGGAGAGGGATGGTGGCGCCCGACGGAATGCGTGTATCCGAACAATTAGGTGGCAGACCACCCCCCTGTCCCGTTCACCCTCCCGTTCACTCTTCGGAGGTTTCTCTCTTTCACCCGGGCGATCCACCGACCCTTTCCCCGTTGGTCGTGCTTGCGTCGACGCGACCCCGCGATAATATGTACGTACTAGAAACTCTCATGTTTTCTGTTAACGTATCGCGAAAACATGAGGAATAACGTTTCCCCCATTGCCGTGCCGTGACGTCCGTCCCACGTGAGACGGGGTTATAGCGTGGCGGGAGTGAAACCCGCGACTTGGGCTAATCGTACCGAGATATTTCCAGGCTCGTTGCGGTTCCTACCTGCGGATATAGCCCGTGCACGTCGAGTACGTGCTTGTGTGTGTGCGTGTGTGTCTGCGTGTGAACAACACTCAGAGACGCGCCTGCGTGTACCACGGGCAGGTAAGTGTATGGATACGGTGGGTTTGAGTATATCCGCGCGTACATCGTGTATTAAACACCGGTGCGAGACTCGTGCACAGAGGTCTACGTGGCAGTGAGAAGCACGTAAATACGTGCACGTATGTACGTCCAGTCATATCAGGTATACACGCCGCGATAGAAATTCCCCTGCTCACGATAGAAACGTCACTCGTCAGTCGTACTCTACGTATTTCAAGTGATAACTGTTTTCTTCTGTCAAACTGACGGATACATAAATAAGACCTAGATAGTGGAGAAGTAGATTGATAGCTCTTGTGCGTAGGAAGAACATTTTCGTACATGCCGTGGATTTGTGCGTGGGATTCAATTATTCGTAGTGGTGGACAGGCTCGACACAGTCAGCGATATCATGTGCAGAAATGATATTTATCATCCGCCCAATGAATCAATAATACTTTGCCCGGATAGGAATTTATGTTTTCAATATTGAACGATAAAAATGTACCCCGTCTGACAGGGGAAAATTTATTCTTTACAAAATGAAATCCGTACGACGGGCAGCTTGATTTTCGGTGAATCGAGTTCGGTTGAACAATAGTTATCACGCAAAGCTACTACGGTTGCTTATTACGTAACGGCAGGAGTATACTTTACGTACAAGCGGTAAACGGCTTTATTCTAACGGAAAGGCAAACTTGAGTGATAATCAGCTGGATCGTTGGCCGCCTAAGAAACACGGCGTCGATTACTTCTTCCTCTCGCTCTCTTTCTCCTTCTTCCGGTAATTTTTGTCTCTTCATCTCTCTTCAGGGTTATCAGGAGAGACGACAGAGAGAACACCGGTCGCGACTGTATTTCCGTCGAGTCGACGCCGCTCGCCGTTAATTAAGGGGAGAGGAGATGGGACTCCGGCGTCCGGAAATATTATATTCCCCGGCAGGACCGGGAGCCCAGGAATAATTTGATTAATGAAGGTTATTTAAATTAAGCCGGGGTACAGCGAGGGGAAGCGGGTAAGGGCGGCCAGCCGAATCGCCCTGGCGACAGGCAGGACCCGCGATTTTCTCCCTTGGCTCGGTGGCAACCTTTCTTTCCTACGGCACGGTGATGAATGTTAAACGTCCGGTTCCGAACAGTCGGAATATGAATCGTCTTGTACAACCCTCCGTGCCTTGTCGGGATCGTCGGACAGACGTGGAACCCATTGTTTCACCTCTCGAAAGATTGTCCTCGACTTACGTTCGAGCTTGCGTCAAGACCGTACCATTTGTTGCGACGATAAAGAGTCGGATTTACCGTCAGTCAATTGATTTATCAATGAGCATCATACAAGTTAATTACGCGTATCAATGGAATAATCATCTTTGACCTGCCACCGGTATTTTACCTCTTTACATTGCTAGCTTATTGCAAAGAGATTTTTACTCACCGAGTTGCTACAGCTTCCCGTCGCAATTTAAACCTTGGAAAATTCGTCACATGCCAGTTGATTGACGAGTACGTACAACATTTTAATTTGTTAGATCAACGGATATCTGTAAGCAGAGAAAAATCTTCTTTTAACCATAGATTCTAAAACAATGAACGAATAATAAAATCTCCTCCCCACTTATTAGATCATGTAAAGTTCGTTTGGATTGTTAAGATCTGTGAGTTTAGAGGGTGATTTTCGTGCGTAAGTGGCAATACTGAAATCTTAGCGTCTTTGGTCGCTCTCAGGTTTATCTGCCTTAATCATTCTTCGGAAATGTTCAGACGTACTTTTGCCTTCCGGGAGGTCGTCTCGGCCGCATTCCGGTACGTCGACGACTGCTCTCGCTCTTGAAAGAAAAACACGGCCGCACGAGGACGCAATGCAACCAGCGTAGGTTTATTCGAGTGCCTTTTCCCTAGGAATGGCATTCGTCACGAGCCGGACCTATCGCTTTCGTCCTGTCTTCGTCCTCCCCCCTGCCCCGCTCGTCTTGTCCCTCTTTGTCGCGCACACCCTCATGGCCCGATGGCCTTGTACAAACGCGCAGCTCGGCGAGGTTTGTTTTGAGGACTCGGCTTAACCAAAATAATTTCGGTAAACACGATACGGGACTGGTATTTCTCGCGGGAACGTCGCAGACCACTCAAGGCGCGAGGCATAGTGTATGGGGAGGACAAAAATGACGGTCGACCAAGTATTGTATACGACCGTAAAGACGAATGTCAGCAAACCGCGAAGTGTGTAACAGATGTGTTCGATGCGATAATCCGTACACGAGGTAAAATTCCATCCTACACCATGGGAAAAATGTTTAACGTTCCTGAGTTATTTATATGTAAATTTGTTACCCGGTGGACAATATATACATAACATACATTTATAGTTGCACTGATTGACTACTTTCCACTCCGTATACATCGTGACTCGTGAAACATCGCTCATAGTGATTTACACGGCGATGTGACCGACGAAAAATTATTTCAATAAACACCCGTCGTGTATTCCAAAGCACCATCCGCCGTTTATCAATCCAAACTTTGACGCCATTGACAGGAAGGTTTAGAAAAAAAGGTCTGAATTGTTACCAGTTAAATTTTAGATAAACCATCCGGAATGTGACATTTCTATTGGTGCTGTCTCCGTAAGGGTGCAAAATAGAACGTTCGCAGAATATAAGTCGGCGCTTAGCGCGAAAGGCAATTATTCCGGGCCGTAATGGAATTCGTGATTGGGCTACGACCCGACCATCCCTTCTGAAGATCGACGGTGGCTTTTGCGCCATGGAAATTTGCCCAGCTCGCATTTCATTAGGAGCCGGCAGAAACAAAGAAATCCCTTTCGTTCTCCGTACGGGGTGGTCCTGCTTGGCCAAAGTGGATTGAAAAGCCAGACCCTCTTTTCTCGCCCTCCGGCCCTTTCCTTCGTCTTCGGCGCGGTCTTCGGCCGAACCGAGGGAATTTCAGAGGCAGTTTGCGTAATCGCCGAAGACCAGAGAGGGAGGGAGAGAGTGAGAGTGGGTCGAGGGAAACGGAGAAGGCACGGCCACCGATCCTTAACGTGGCTGATATTAATAAAGATTTATAGCGAAGCCCCTTCCACGGAGTCCGCCGTTAATTCTATCCCTTTTCGCCGGCAAGCCAGGGATGCGATTGCGGAGCGAAAGAGCCGTTTCTTTCCATTAAAATGGATTCCGAGGCGCATCCGAACCCTTTGATAATGTCCGAGGATATCGGGTCCACTTCGTGCGGGGCCCCGTATAAACGGCGCATAATGATGCAGTCACCGTGCGAATCTTTGCCTGCCTCAAAGAAATCCTTCTGCATTGAGGTAGTCGCTCGATTATGGGTTCATTAAAATCCCTAGCCTGCCTGCCTGCCAGCGGAAATATCCATTCATATCCTGTCGAAATTTCACCGAACTTAACAAATCCAGGGATTTCGAGGGCCGTAGGAAATCGTTGAAACGCTAGACCATCGTAGTGATCAAAAGAGAAATGAAAAGCTCATTTTTCATCAATAACAAGTTACCAGTGGGTACGTTGCGCTCGTTAGACCGTGTTGTTTTTGCGATATAAATTGATACGGATTAAGGAGTGACGTTGAAATGTATCTCCGGCATAATTTAATGCTGGCCGAGCGGAAGTCCTTGCCCGGCCGTAATTCAGCTGTAGCCCGGCAAAGTGTAGATACGTTTCACGGCATAGAAACAGGCCGGCGAGGTAGGTACATTGCCGAGGAAGATCTCGTTCCGGTAGCCCGTCGTCTACGGATAACACGAGCGATCATAGCGAGCGAGGTAAGTACCTTTCACGGTGGATTCCGTCTTCTTTTTGCCCTTCCCTCCTTTTTTCACGAAAAGCCCGAGCGCGGCTGGCTCGCCGGCGGTATCTCGCGTCGATCTGAGAAATGGATGAGCCGTGGCGAGGTTAATAGAGAGCGTGTAAGCGAGGTACCGGCGAGCATCACCTTCCTAACACACCCCCCCCCCCCCCCCCCGCCCAACACACTACCTCCACGACGCACCACCTTCCACGGCGCAATGCGCGTAATAGCCCTGCAGGGGCGAAGAATGCCCCGGCTGAACGGCTCGCGCTAAGAGTAACCCTGCAGAGTGTTTTCGACCGGCCAGATAACATCCCGAAAGATTTAAAGGGTCAGCGCTGCAATTAGCGATGTTTAGAAGCGAATTATGAGACGCTATATCTCCTGCTCGCCACCGTTTCTCCAAGCTTCCGGCTCGCTGGCTCCACTTCTCGTTTTACCGCCGGCCGCTACTCACCTTATTTACACTTGTTTAAAGCTATAACATATTTTGAACCCTCTTAGACAGATTTATGCAGAACGGCTTGCCGGTAGAATTATTCTTTGGCAGTTTTTACCGTTTCATTACTCGTAGTCGGAGGTTCGTTCTTGTTTAAAAGAATCTTTTTCGTTTTTCACGACATTTTCATAGTGTTTTTTAGTCTTATCATCGCTTTCCTATCTTCTTTTCGTTTTTCCTGGCACACTTTTCGCGCGCATTACGGCGTATAATACTCCTGCCTCTTTCCCTCGGTATAACGTCCTCGTCCTCGTGCTACATTCTGAACCCGTAATATCGTCGAACGATCAGCCTACAGTAGGCTGGGTTCCGTGAACTGTCGCGATATTTTTTCTCCCGCCACCTCGGCTGCCCGCAAAGTTCGCGCGTCTACTATCGTGCGCGGGGGTGAACTCAGTTGAGTATATTTAGAATTTTCGCCTTATTTGTCTGAGCCCGGTGAGTATCTGTAAAGGCAACTGAACTATAAAAGGAATGCAGCTAAAAATTGCGATACATTACGGTACGCTACACGGAAGATGGCAGAAAGGTAGACAGTAGGCAAAGGAACCGTTAGAAAATATTTAAACCGGTAAATGTAAGTCGTTTTATTCTGCTTGACAAAATTGCACGACTTGGTGGTACTTTTACGTTGGCCTCCGGGCCATCGACCACCAGATTTTCTCCTGGCCCGCTTTTCACCCAGCAATGCAAGAACTCATCCAAGCAACTCTCGCTCATGGACGAAACGCTTTTCCTTTTTCCTCACTGCCAGGGAGAAATCGTAAAAGACGAGCGAAGGAGGAAGCGTGCCTGGCAAGACGAGAGAACGTGTCTTGTCTTTTTCCGAGGGTTGTACCTTCCCCCCCCCCTGCCCCCTACAGCCGCCCTCACCTTTTCTCCGTGCTGATGTCTCGAGTAGCGTTTTATTTTCCTTTCCGCGCGATGCTCCCAGACGTTCCGCGTATTGTTTCGTCGGGCCATCAGGGATATTGGACGGAGATAACAGCGAACGGAGAGATAAGTAGCGGCGAGAGTGGCAGGCAAGTAAGAATGTCGGGGCCGCAGCGCTCGAGAAAATGGCAGAAGCAGAGGATGGAAATCAACCGAGGAAAGGAACGGAGTAAATAAAGACAAGGAGAATCTTCGGCCTGAAGTTGAAACTACTATTACTGCAATGCTACTTCTCTTTTCTCGCAAGAAAATATTGGGACATCTCTTCGACATGCCAGTAATTAATTCCTCGAAAGAAGTATGTATCTCAGAGAGAAGAATTCGGATCTTGGAAGATTCTCACGTAAGACGGGCGAGGGTTGAAAATAAGAAAAAAAGTTCGGAGAAATGGCGAGAAATTCGTGGCAGTGCGCAGCACGATCGTCGGTAAATAGGGATAGTCTAATTATATAGAGTCGTTCATGCGACGTGAATAAACGTTTCGCGTAACGCGAGGATTTCGTGCCGCCCTCATTAGCGACGAGAGCTGCCAGGAAGACGGTCGTCCTTGACTACTGTGGAACTATCCCCACCCTACTCCCCCCCCCCCCAACTCCAACCGTTCATTGCGTCGTTGTCCTCCGTGCGTTAATCGTCCTCTTTCGCTATCCCGAATATCCTTCTTCCTTGCGGTACTCCCTCTCTCTTCGACTCTTTTCCTGTCCCCTTCTGTTATCGTTTGCCGCCCACGTTGGGACATACGACCGTGAATCCATTGCCCTATCGTTCGCCGAGTCGTTACCTGGCTCTTCCCATTCCTTCTTCTCTGTCCTTGCCGTCGGAATCATGGCTCGACAGGAGAAAGTGATCATTTGTCCGTGCCGTTGACTTCGCGTGTTTTCCACGCGTCGTTGTTCCTCTCTGATTTCGCCGTTCCGCGGAAATCCTTTGCCGACGATTTCATTCGTCACACGCTTCGGTTGCACAACGGACGAATCGAATCGATCGCGATTTACCCAGATGTCTTAAGACTTTCTGACACTTACGAACACATTGCGGGATTATTTGTGCCTTAGACGTTGCTGGGATCAAAGAAATTGTCGTACATTAATTCCTTCTGGTGGCAGTTTAGTTTTACAAGATTCTTCGAAATTTCGTACATGAGAATACATGTCATGTATAAATATGTACAATACGATGATTCTCGTCTCATCAAGGAGCTTTCGTTGGTTGTTGTGAAAATTTAATGAACTTCTGCCAATCACCGTCGAAAGCCTTATCGACACAGCGGCAAGACGAAACGATAAAAAAATGTCACGGTTAAATAAGGGATCATCCTGCTATTCCCCGTGGATCCTCAGACTATTATGAGATCATGGCGAGGCTGAAAAGACGAATGGAGGAACGGCGGGAAAGGAAACGAGCAGCGACGAGTATCGGGAGGAAAATACGAGACAGGAAAAAAAAGGAGACGCATCGTTCTTAACCAGCGCGACAGCTAGTTACGAACTTTTCCGACGACAAGAGGGACCTGTAGGAACCGAAAGCCCATTGTCAGCTTATCACGATGTAATAATAAAAGCCAAGGTACCTAACGATCGGATCATATTTCCTGCAGATACGGCGAACAATAAGGCATACACTACTTCCCCCCGATTCATAACCGAGAGTAATACGATTGTGTTCATGCTAGATCCGAAAAGATACGCAGAGATTACCTTGCCTCGTAAACTTTTCACCTTCAGCTTCGTTCGCGGGAGAATCGTTAAGTACGAGCTTCGCACGGGCCGAGAAAACGCTGATTTACTGGTTCAGCCGTATGCCGAAGATGCAGAAGACGCGAACGGATGTGGAATTTTCGCGATATTCCAGTCGGCCGAACGGCGGATTCGATCGTCAAGCACAACGACACGGAACGGCTCAGCCGGATTTGATTTGTTTCAGTGGACGAACCCCGCGACGCTCGCGAGAATCCGCTTTCGTGGCGGGAAAGCCGTGGGACCCGCGGAAAATCGAAAGTGAAATGTAACGGTAGCGGGGGAAAAGCCCGAGCGGGCTGGTGTCGCGCGAAAGGTCAGGCACGCCAACATTTATTCTTATAGACGATCGGCACCGCGGTGCTCGTTTCTGTTGCGCGAAGGCACAAGTCCCCGATATACATATGCGACCTGCCGTAATATACGCCATAGATCCGCTGAATTATTGCTCAACTTCCCGTGCCGAAATAACGGCCGACAAGAAGGAACGCATACGTCTTGTATTCCCTTCGACTTTCCGTTCTTCCCTTTTGACATTTTTTTCCAGCCCGCTCTTTGGGCTTTTCTTTCTCGCTTACCCCTTTACCCCTCTTGTCCCGGCTCGCTGAAAAATGTAGATTTCGGTACTTACGAGAGGTCACGAGAGCCGGGGAATTTTCGAAGGGGAGAGCAAAGTTTCAGGGACTCGCGCGATTTTCGTGAAATTCTATTCGACGATTCGCCGAGGTAACTTTTCCTAAGATTTTTCCCACCCTTCTTTCCGGGCTTCCGTACTTCCGTGTCTTTGTTCCTCACTGCATAGGGCTTGCCTTAATCTGCATATGCACTTCGAAAACCGACGGCGATCAAGACAGCGTTATCGCGTGGCTCTAACTGCCGTAACATCGGGTCTGCATATGAATGTATACTCGCTCGAGCGTTCGCGTTCGTTAAGCGATGCGACGTTGATACTTCTCTCCCCCCGTGTTTCCTTCATTTCTTCCTCCTACTCCTTCGCCACCCGCTGTACCCCCCCCCCCCCCGCCTCTTATTCCGTCGTTGCCCGAGGAACGAGACTCGCCGAGTTTCGGCTGCGCGAAAAATTACTTCGATCGAAATTAACATATAAAGCGAGGCGGAATGTTTTACGAGCGGCTGCGCTGCGCCCATAGCGAGCACTTTTTGATTTTCCCTGTGGTAAAAAAAAAAATTCACCGCCCGCAACAGCGGACTTTCGCGTGTTCGCAGGGATTTGTGGTTAACGCGAAAAAACGACGAAGAATGTATTGATGGGCAACGAAAGAGGACGTTAGGATTCGTGGCATTGCTCTCCGATGTGAATGTCCTTGTAGCCCTTGCCGGCGCGTTAGGGTAATCGATCTTCTTCGTTAGAACACCTTTAAACGGGCAGGGCCAGCGTTCGTGGACTTTCTCGTCGTTTTGTCGACGGCGTCTTGCATTCCATCTGCGCCGGGCATAGGGCGGAATACGAATCAGGGCGCATCGACGATATTTCATTCAAATTGTTCCACTGAAAAGTATTGATGACTTCCAGAGTTTTATCGCGTCATCGGCGAAAGTAAGCCGGTCTCGTCTCGTGGCACCGCCGACGAAAAGCGGATTTGCAATCTTTTCCCCCCATCTTCTCGACGTATTTGTCTTTTTCCCCAGAATCTTTTTTTCCTTTTAATTCGCGACCGTCGCTCCGATGTTGTCTCCGACGTTCGCCGTCTTTTTCTATCCGTTACTCGAATTATTACGCCCGCCTGGGGAGTATATACTACTATTTTCCATATCCCTTTGCCGAGCACATTTTTACTCTTTAGCCGGATTTCGGCTTTTACTTTCTCCCGTGTTCTCCTCTGCCCTTTCGTGCACGGTTCGGCGTAATTCAGTGCCGATAAGCTCGCGAGATACGCTACGCGAAGCTTGTATGTACCGAGGATACACGGCTATCGTGGGCTCCTGTCGAAAGAGAGAGCAGGTGGTCGCAAGATCGTTCCCGATGCTCGACGGGTCAAGTTTCATCCGAAAACCACGCTTGATCGTGTATCCAATTACGAATACCACTGGTGTATATCTGCAGCTACTTCGTGTATTCCACTGCTCATCGGCGAGCGTCTCCGAAACTAGATCTCCGACTCTGAGAATACAGATCGTATCGTCCGATCGCTCGATCGTGCTCCACCCCCTCTCCCTCCGCCCTCTTTCCCGAAAATCGAAGGGTACAACTTAGGCGGAGGACGTCGTCACGTGTAGGCGAGATTTAGAACGGTGTTTTCCGCGCGGTTGGAATCACAGCGAGAATGGAGGGGCGACGTGTAACCGGGGATTCTGGGATTTGCTGACGCCGCGCGATGGACACAAAAAGGAGCGAAACGCTCCGCGAACGCGGTGTCCTCGCCAAGGCAGAAATGCTTACGCGGTAGAACGGCCGGTTCGTTGCGTTGAATTCACGTTACAATCGGGAATAACAGGTAGGGCCATTAAAAAGTACGGCGCGCTAAATGCATAAAATTGTGTTAAACCCGCGATCGGGAAAATGATGGATGGGTCATTGAAATCGCTGAGAAGTAAACGTCCATTAACGCAGAGATAAGAAGGACGGAACGTCTTCCCTTAGGGGCAGAGTAACAAGGAAAAGAGGCCTTAATCAAAAGACATTGGCAAGAAAATTGAGATCCGCTCGTCACTGGTAGAAAAGCATCCGGGAAGGTAGGGACGCTCTCCGAAGGAGCTTATTTAACGTCAGGATTGCTATCGATTTTCCCGGCTAACCGCAGCCAAATGCCGTAGAATTGTCGTAGTATCGTCGTTACTATATTCCCTTGAGGTAGTTTTTTTTCGATCGACGGTTATTTAGACTGACTGTAGCTACGTCATTGCCTCGAATGATGCATGACGTGATTGCAGCGAACGTTTACCGTATTCGAAGCTTACTTTTATATTCACGGACATAACTCCCTACCGTCTCATTAAATACGACTTGTCAGGTGGTATTTCTCTCTTGGAGATTCCGATGTTACGTCACGAAATGCAGACGGACAAGGTGAAGGTAATAACTGCACAGGGTTTTGTACATGCGCAGTTTAAAATTCTGCCGGTTACCTACTCGGCAGGAATTTAAATACGTAAAGCGTTAGATTCGGCACTGGCGATTAGTTTTGCTAATCTACCGACAATTTTCTTCCTTGGGTTATTACCCCGTAGATCGTGATTTACGATCGATTATTAGCCGCACGTAACCCCTGGAGCTGATGCCACGGAGTAGGAGACTGCGGCAGAAGCGATCGACCGTTGGGGGGGGAGGTGGGTAAACGGAGAAAGAAGAGATGGAGAGAATAACGGCAGAATTCGTGATAGTTTCCAAGACTCCGACGAGTTTTCGGTATTCAAGAGGTGGGAGAATTCGACAACTGCGAGACAGATAAGACAAATTAAAATCATCGACAGAATTCAAACGACTAAGCAACGAGTGTACCGTACAAGTTTATAGTTGTCTTTACGTCTGATTTAAAGTACTCGTCGCAAAATTCAAAAGAATTGGCACAGTTTGTTCTTCGATGGTAATTAAAAAAGAATACTATGCGAGGATCTAACGAGAATCAGAAGGAAAAACCGTTTCTGCAGATGAGTTTCACGGAAAATGAGAATCCAAGTGTAATGTGAGAATCCATGAGAGTCCAAGTGTAAAAGAGAATCCAAGGGGAAAAAAGAAGGGAGCTAAGGGGATCTTCAAGCCGGCACGGAAATCCGGCTTATTTTCTTGGAAGGAAAGGATCCACGGTGATCGCGCTCGATCCGTAATGAAAATTCCGGAGTGCATTGATATGCATCTACAAGATTCCGACTGCGTTCGCGCGTGGCCGCCAACGTCGTTCATTTCACGCGATCCCAGGACTTCCCGGCGGAATCTCGTAGAAGCGAATTCTTCGCGATCACAATTCGTCGCCGTCGCCCTCGTCTTTTGCCCTGCAACGCAATGGAATTCATTTTCCGCGAGCGAACACACCCCCTCCCCCTCTCTCCGCCAGTTTTCGTCATGTTTATCAGAGGCAAAAGAGTTTGCGCTGCAGATGATTTCAGTATCCTCGTATTTCATAGAGCGTCTTTGTGATTTTACGAACGTGCTATTTTATGCCAGTCGTTGTTAATAGTTTATTCTGTATGGAAAAAATAGAGGGGTCTTGTAAATTGTGGCGAAAGGAAAGGACATGAAAGGAGAATTGGAGTGGGTTAGAGTGGGTTAGAGTGGGATGTAACGGATTCGGGCTGGTAAATTTGGCCGGGTAGAGGTAAAGCAACGATAATAAATGAGCGGTGAGTGCATTCCCAGCTTCGGCGGCACCGACGCCGGTGCTGGAGGTCCAATTTCCCAGGAGAGTCCTGGGCAAAACCACAGCCTAAAAACAATATCCTAGCGTGGCGTGCAATGACAGTGCCCGATAGATAGTTATGGCGCGGATAATTTATCGCCTTCCATCTAATATCCGACCGGTAATAATGACTGCCTCAACGAAAAAGGCTCGCCGGGATTAGACAGTTGATCGAGGAGGATTAAACCCGAATGCAACGTTCGTATTCCTGTGAAAGAATTCAACGGCGATAGAATCGAGTGGATTATCCAACGCGTAAACTCCAATCGTTGCCATGTGAATAAGTCCAACGATTATTGCTTATTATTCCCTGAAAATTATTGTAGCTCTTTGAAAGAATGTCGTTTTTATTTTTGTTTTTATAAAAGCAATGTCCATGTACACCGGTAACTGTTTCTCGGCAGTAGGTATTACATTGATGAGATATAGCGATGGCTAAAGAACTTAAAAATACGCAATAAGAGTTTCATCCAGGTTTATACAGTTTTGTGCGTTTTGTTAAATGAGTTCCTCGAGTTTTCCAGTTGTCACAAGCTCCGTAGACTTTTAGCAAAATTTTTGCCGAGAACACGAGACAGCATTTTTCTCGTGACATTCGCGATACAGTAACTGAACATTTTCGCTCGAGGATACGACAGGCGGACAGCGTAAAAGACGAAAATGATTGCAGAGAATCGAAGAAAGAAAAGCGAGAAAGAAAAATCATACAGCTAAAACTACATGAAAGTATACCGATTGTTTGTATTCCGAACTTTATCCTACGACATATTGAATTTTAACGTACTAAATAAACCGTCGGTGATAATTGCTGTTGAAAAATTTTTGATCGCCATCATTTATGAAGTTGAGTTTCCTGAGAGAATGGTGAAGAAAAAGGCAAAGTTATCAACCGAAAAGTTGAAAGTGGAAGAGGTAGATATCACCGACACTGGACTGTATTTCATAAAGTGAGAAGCTAAGTTCAGCCTGAAAGGTCAAAGTTCGTCCGGTCTGAGTCTGATGTGCACTTTAATACAAGTTTTCCATTTGGCAAGAGAGGGTAACATACTCCTATTTATTAACTACTAGTGAGAATTTGGCGTCGGTTTCCGGCCCTTGGCAGAGCGCACGTGCAATCTACAGACTCACCCACACATTCTTAGCAACTTAATGTCCACCTACATAAAAGAATCTTTCACACAGTAAGTTTTCATTATCACACAGTATTTCGTTATTCAAGTACTTTGTTTCCACTATTCTCAACTTAACTAAACATCTGAAGCCCATTTCTAAACGTTCTAATAATTTACCGTTCTGTTTATTTATCCATTGCTACCGTAACTACTGAGCGAATTTAGTTTGCTTTTACGTGATTTATGATTGCGTAAGCTGATTGTATCGTTTGATAACCTTAGGGTTCGTGTGTAAATGCTGCGTACAAGGACTGCTTAGTTCTGTGTAGTTCAGGGGAAAGTTATGACAGGTGGAAGAAATGCGTAATACGGGAGTGGAGACTGATGCTTACGAGGAAACCGCGGGTTACGAATGACGTCTTTCCGGAACACGAGTGGACGATTAATGTATCCTCGCTCGGTAAATACGGATTTGGTGCGAAGCAAACATAAACTCGATCGTCGAGTCTTACGATCCAGCAGGCATTTCAGATGAGCTAACGCGAATGTGAATTGCGCACGGAAATACGATCTCAACTGAAAACCTGTATACGCATATGCATATGAATTAATGCAGCGGAATCCCAGCCTCACTGCGTAGACCTAATAGCACACAGTTTAGAAATTGGTCCAAGAGAAATAAAGCCACGAGTAAATTTCGCGCGAGATGCTGAATCGCGCGAGTAAATTAGTCGTTTGTGTGAACAAAATTACCTGAGTAGAATTGTAAAAATCTATCTTAACTTTGAAAATCCCTAGAACACTTGTTTGACATTCTCAAGTATTTTCGAGGGTGTACACGGGAAAGTAGGGACAGATTCGTCGGATTTTTAAGCGAATTTAAGATCCGACTTTGTTCGATCCTGCCGACCATTAGCCCCGAAGTATTGACAATCGAGATTCCCCACGAGATCCTCTTTTCTCGTTTTCTTCTATTTGCCGATATTAGCAGCTTTTCTTCGTCCTGCCCCTTCCCCCGTCGGCTTTTTTCCACCGACGGTATTACGTTTTTCCCCCTCGATTGCCCGGCTCGCGAGGACGAATCGCGCGAGCACCGACCAATTCCCCCTGTCCTCGCCGGCTTATACGCAGGTGCTTCTTCGTCGGGCTATAATACGGCCAGGATGGCCAATCAGAGTCGAGTGTTTGCCTTACGGCTCGGCCGAGGAACATTTCCAGATGATGTTGCCATCCGGACGAAACAAGCCAATTCGACGATCGATCATCCGACAATTTCCCACGACGCAGTTCTATCGCCAACTTTCCGTAGACCCTTTTGCTTAAAACTTTCTCCAACGAACTATCGCCTACTTTTCCGAATCGTTCAGGAATCAACACCGAATCATTTCCATCTGCATATTCGTCCGTTACTTATATTTTTTCCCCTACCTCAAATCCCGTGATCTGACAACGTTCCACAAAAATGAGCAGATTTCCACGTTTTACAAGCGGGACAAGTTCTAATAAATTATTCGCGATTTATCGCTCTATGTGATGGCAGATTATTCGCAGAAATTGATCCATCAGAGGACGTTTCGCCGGATACGCACGGCGAAAACATTGACGTATCAGCAAATAACTCACTGTGTGTGTGTGTGTGTGTGAGTTATGACACTTTGTGAAGATTTTCCGATATTCCCTACCCCCGGATGCCATTAAACAGTTAGCCTTTCTTTTCTACGTGTCACACTGAACTCGTGGACGAAATGGAAGAGAAGGGAAAGTGGCAGAGCGTATCTCCAATGAGATCGTTGACTTGATGTATCTTCAAAAACTATCCCCCTTCAGGTCCAATGGCCGATGGTCAATGAATTAAGGCTCCTATCGCACTACCCCGAGTCCATTTCTCTCCTAAATCGGAGCTTACTCTGACCTTTTTCCTTCAAGATATATCTGAAATACTCCTACGAAAAGCTCAACTCGACTTGGCTAAAAATTATGGATACTTTAGGTTATTTCATTTCCTTCGACTTTAACTCCACTTCTTTTTATTACATGTTTATGATTTTCTCAAAACCTTTTTAACTTCTCGTCCCTTTTACGTCCTCACTTAATTGCTGTAACGCGGAAGTTACTTCACGTACGCGGACTTTACGACTCGTTGAGTTATTTTATCATTACTTATAATCAGGAAGCTGCTTTCCACTTGGTCCCTTTACAGGCGTTAATTGCCGCGGTTTCGAAATCCCGCGTGAGTGCGACTCGTTAACGCACGGATTAACTAATTTCTCCACTCACCTAGACACCTATGCTTGTGACTGGTAACTAACCATTAAAAACGAGCCAAAGAACAATTTCCATTCCGACAGTAACAAAAGGTTTCACACAAGGAATACAGTTTACTTGTTAAACGAGCGGAGGAAAGTATTTAATGTTTCACTTTTATTTAATCCAAACATTGATGTTGCCAGCAATTACGCTGTTTCATCGCTCGATGTACGTGTGTGTGAGTGTAAACGAATGTGTAATCGTAAACGTGTCTAGTTTTCATGTGCGGGGTTCGAGTATCCAATTCACGCTGAGTGAAGTTCCTTTTTTTGTGCGAGGTGTGTGTCCCAGTTTTGTGTCTTTCAAGTCGGAGGCCCATTACGCGAAAGATGAAAGGTACGCGGGAGGGGCGCGAGGGTTGGCAAGACCCTCGCATTTATAAATGAGCGACACACACTCGCACAAGGGTGCTTATCCGCCTGGCCAGTATTCAGACTAATGAATGTGTACTGGGCTAGTCTCGCGCGCCTTGGAATATCAGCCTGGATTCCAAAGAAATAGACGGCCTCAATTTTCCAATCGGATTCTTCGCCAAGCAAAAACCATTCTTTTACTTCTACGGCCATCTGTTTTAACACCCTCTACTTTTGCACGTTTTACCATCTTGTTCTTTTAGTAATAACCATAATTTCACTAAGAAATCCGAAGTAATGGTGTAAGCGTTTAAACACGCGGAAGCAAATAATACATCATAAATGTACAAGGTATAAGAATAAAGTTACAGATTTCGTTTGTTTCTCTATGCGGTAAAGATATAAAATTCTTGCCGGTGTTTACAGAAAGGCTGCCGTTTAAGGGAAAACGGTTTATGTTACCTCTGTGTTGACTTAACCATCGCAGACCATCATAACCCGGTGAAAATGCTGGCATAAATAAAGGCGGCTCCAAAAAGCCAGATAAATAAGAAATCGACGAGCTAGCGAAGAGGAAGACGAAGGAAACGGGAACCATAAATAAGCATCGAGGAAAGAGTGTAGTCCCTTATCATTTGTATATATTCCTCCTCTGCCGTCTAACAATACGGAGAAAGTTTCCCTCGGCGCCGTTTTTCTCGTTTTCCGTCTCACTTATTCCCTAGTTTTTCTCTCTCTCCATGATTTTCCCGTCTCTCAAATCGTACGTCGAAATACGCGAAAAAGTAAACGAGTCGCCTAAGCATTTGACTGACGCGCCAAGGAGAACGCTGCGAACGGAATACGAAATGTAAAGTTGCAGAATTTCGGCAGAAATTGTTGATCAGCGACTACACTGTTTACACATAAGGTGTGGCACGAGGGTAATCAGAAATCCTGAGCTGGCAAGAGACAATCAAAGGACGAAGCGAAAGAGTATTGCGTTCATAGAATTGATATAGATGCCTTTACTATTTTAATCACCGATAGCATTATCAGCGTGCACCCGGTGCTGTAGAATTACTGGACACCTAATACTCGGCAAAGTGACTTAGAGTAGATTTTGCATCCTTACTCTTTTGCTCGCGCTTGATGGGGGGAAGGAATGGACCGGAGGTGCAACCTGCAGTTTACCGCGGTATAAATTGGACTCTCTGTTCGAGCATAATCTGATATATTAACGAGTCAAACCCCGATGGTGTTGCGCCGATGGGTTCTTCCTTTGCTCAGAGCGAGGGGCGGGAGGGAGAGAGACGGACCGAGAACGGCCAGATGAGGAGATCGAGAAAGAGGGACCGAGCCCGCGGGAAGTATCGTCGATTTTTGCACGGTTAGTATCTCGCTTATAGTCCCGCGCGGTTTTTACGGAGCCCGGCCGATCTCCTCCTCGCCTGGGCTTAACGTCCGTAATTGAAATTGTGGCCTTGCTTATCGGCCTGTCGTAACGCTGAGAAATGGATCTTTATTAGAGAGCCGCGCTGATGTGAAGCGACCGTACGACCGGCGAATCGAGCCGCAGAATGTACGCGCCCTTCGAGCTTCATCGTCCTTCCCAAGCGAGACAAGGACGGAGAATGGTAGTCAGAGACGTGAGGATTATCGTCAAGAAAAACAGGGATACGTCACGAATCTCCACGTCGAATGAAGCTTGTAGCTGCGGGTCAGGAAAACCGTGGAAAAATGTATAACAGATTTTCCTGAATAATGCATTCAAGCAGAATAAAGGCCTTTTATTAGTGAAAGCCTTTCCATTGTTTTGCATTTAAATAGCAAAGACAACTCTTTTCCTCCTTTCGTATTATTTTATGCAACAGTGATGTCATTTCAGAAGGTTGATATAGTTGGTATATTTTATTTATAATATCTGTCTCTGTATTCCATCGTCAGCGAGAACTGTTTGACTTGGTGAGGAGAAGCTGAGGGATGCTTAACGATCTCAGTGAGGCGTTACGCGAAATAATTGCCTTCGAAACAAAAACAAGGAGGGCAACTTAGAGACAGGTAGATTATGCCGGTGACGGAGGAGGGAGGAAATTTATTTTCGAACCAGCCCCTCGCTCAAAATCCCCTTTCACCTCTCCCTCCACCAGTCGGACGGCATTCGGTATTCTATTCCTGGGTTCTGTACTCCCCAATAATTAACTACCCCATTGGCAACGCGAATATATCCTTGACAACTCATGGCTTCTCGACACCACTCCAATTAAATAACAATATGAATTCTCCTTTGCGGGTATACTTATGGTCTTCTCGGAAAATTGTAATCATGACAATCCCTTCTTGACCTTTCTACGATGATCCTCAAACGAAACAAGCTTTCTTCCTGGAATCGTTGCTTTCATTTATCCTACATTTTCCTCTCTTCGTACCTTCAGTTTCCTTTTATTCATTTTTGTTCTTTCAATCTCTACTTCCTCCCGGTATCCGCCAGTCTGAAATTCCCTGCGGTAAACAGCGGCAAGAATCTCGCGAAATCGTAAGGTTTCACGGTGGTAATGAGTAAAGAAACACCGCGTCACGTTTATGATTTATTTGTCGCGGACAAAAGCTACCCTGTTGATCGGGAATAAGTCGGCGATCGAACGGCACCGAGTGTTGTGGGGGAGGGGAGTGTTAGGCCGAAAACGATGAAAGAATTACGCGGTGTCCCGTAAAACAGCTTAACGATCCGTCAAGGGTGTATCGGTCTCGAGTTAACTGGATGAAAAAAAAAATTACCGCGTGTCTCGCGTCATCGCGCGCGTTTTTCTTCGCCTTTAGCGCGCTCCTCTTAGGTTCTTTTTATCACGCTCGGGCCACCCTCGTGCCGTCTCCTTCCGATAATTCATCGAACGGAGAACCCACTCCATGACGTCCCTTTCAGATTAAGGGATTTCGGGAGAACGACCATCGCTATAATCTTACACATATTTCTCGCGCTTAGCACGGCTCGATGGAGAACCGTAGAGAAATGCTAGGGTATTTGTACAATTAACATCTAGAATATAATCATGTGAGTATGTTGAAGGTAATGAAAAATTAGTTTTCCCTGAAATCCGTGTTGGTGAAATTGTGGATAGGCTGTAGTAACAGTATTAAGCGTACTGCACTTTGCTGAACATTTAAACGAGAGGTTCGTTATTGAATGAAGCGTTGCCGAGGGAGAATTTACTGTCTCCCTTTCTCTCATTCTCTTCGTAGCATCATTTTGTATCTCATTTTACGATCATAAATCGATTTTGCGTTCGATTGGCGAGGGCAGCGCTTTACGCGCATTATAAATCACCGCGCGGAAAATAATTCCTCTCGCTGAGACGCTTCGGGAATTTATTAGGGGATAATTATTCTGCGTTCAGCGTGGAAACACGATCTCGGGGCGAGTCTGTGTGCACGTGTGAGAGCCGCGCGGGCTAAGGATTGTTTCGCTTTAATATATCGCGGAAACCTATTCATTATTCAAGGTAAATCTTCGGGATGAAATTATCTTTCAATAATCGCCGCCCCGCCAAGGAAGTCAGCTCCGTATGAAAGCTAATTTTCGCCTCGTGAGGCCACTAAATATCGCATTATGTTCTACGAGAACAGATCGTATATTTATGGAGTCAATGAAATAAAAAATATTCCACCGAACTTAACAGAGGAGAATTACCTCGCGCTTCGAGTGCCGATAATTACTTTATTTGACTTTTGTTATTACAAATGGTTTTCAGCTTACGTTCAAAACTACATTTATCATCCGGATTATGCATAAAGACTTCAAAGGTATTACATTAATCATTTATTACATGCGAAACAACAATTTTAGCGTTTGAATCTTCCTTTTCTTCCACCAATATTCCCGCCAAATTCAATATTACATTTACGGTAACAGTTGTCAGTACACGTCAGTATATGGAACAGCAAGGCGAAACGATTTCTTCTTTTTCCTTTCCGCCTATCCCACCTGACCTTCTGTGTCTCTGCCCGTTGTCCCTGTTTTATTGCTGTTTTCTTGGTGACACGGCTGTCAGATACCGGGAGACGAGATTTGCACGCGGACCTCCGTGCAGGAAGCAATCGGCTTATTTTCAATCGATTCGGTTCACGACGAGAGAGTCCCCTTTACTCCGCCTCTTTCCTTCCTCGATCTTTGATTTGCCGCGACGATATCCGCCGTTCTCGTCCGTCTTTCTTGATTTTAAGCTTCCTGCAATCGACTTTCCTCCCTGTTCGTTTTCTTAACCGAACGTCCTTCCCTGCGCAAGACTTCGCGTGTCGCCGGGGACGAATAATTACCGGAATTCTCGTTGTTACAAAATACGACGACACTGGACATCGTCGTTGCACGTTGAATTTTAATTCGGCGCTTGACAATAGAGATGAGAAAAAGCCTGGACGTTAATTCGAACATTCGTACGATTCAGCTAAGCTAGACACGTATTTTGAATGACCGAAGGATCGACGAGTCGAAGAAAATTCGAGCTGACGGTAATGTTCATTTGACATCTGTCAGACCGGCTCATTTGTCTAATATTCGCGCGAGGAACATTTAACCCTGGGAATCGTTGAATATTCCAACCTGCGCCTTTGTTTTTTGTCCTCCGCGGGACCAGTTGACAGCAATATATTGAATATAAATACCACGCGACGGTAGGGGAAGCACGGGAAATCTAGGACGAGGAGAGAAACGGACGTTTTAGATAAACAGAAAATATGTGGCCGCGGAGAACGGCGCGCGGAATGCCAATGGACCTTTGGATTAATTTAAGCATTCGTGACCCGATCGCCGCTTGTTCGTTGGTCCTACGGAAAACGTACGTCCGATATCTACATCCTAATTTTCGTGCTACGTGCGCGGCAGGACAAGAGAACCCCGCGACCCGTTTGCCTACGTGGCGAAATTCAGGCTGGATCCTCGTGTCGAACGACGGAAATCCCCTATGATACAACGCTTATGTATGCATATTTGTACATATATAGGTACATCAACTTTGAAAGGAATTTTCTTTCTTTTCATATCACCCACATTCGTTCCGTGTGTATGCGTATGTGTGTATAATTGATTCAACAAATTCCGCCACGGTGAGAGCATTGTCCAGCGATTGTAAATAATAATTAAAAGCAAGGGACAAAGAACAGGTCCCAAAGGTCACAGGCAGTGTTCCCTGGTTTTGTATTTAACCGTGAATTCGGCCAAATATTTCCGTGCATGGTATTAATGTTTTGCCGTATTTCAGCGGCGATCGTAGAGGCAATCTACGGGAAGTTTCAGAAAAACAAGCGTGTTTGTCGGGACCGTATTTGAACGGGCGGGAGATCGCAGAGTGAAATCCTTGTGGCTGGCGCGCGAGTGTGGGCGATGTCCCCGAGGAACCATTAGTATCCGATTAGAAGAGGGGAAGAAGGGGAAGAACGGTCCGCCGAGGAGGGACACATTCGCGAGTGCTTTACAAACGTTTCCCTCGTATCGAGATAAGGAGAATCGAGTTTCCCGTGAGTCTGCCACTTATGGCGAAACGAATAGGCTTCTCGAAAACGAGCCATCCATGGCGAGGCCATCGATGCTATCGCCAGTAACCTCCACGAATACGTCCACCAGTTTCGTATTTTACAACATCTTTTCGTCAAAGTACAGAATGTACGCGCAATGTATCGAAAACCACCGAACATTCGGATATGTGTTGGAAAATGTGTAAAAGTCAAAGCAAAATAAACATTACAGACATTACGGTCAGAGTCACGTGAAAAGAGGAAATAATCTAAGATTGTGAGGATGAAAAAATGCAATTTTCACGACTGTCCTATTAGACAGGGTTGGATTTTCTTTTTCTAACACCTTGTACGTCTTCTCGATGCAAAGCACCCGCGATTTTATTTATTTATTTATTTATTGGCGTCTTTATTGGTCAGAAGTAGAACAATAATAGTATCAAGTGCAGACCACTTGGGCGAAAATCGGTAAAACCGTTTTACAATCTAAACCCGTTAAATTATATTAAAGATAATAAGGAGTTACTAACTAATAACAAGGGCTAAAGTAACTAAAAACTAATTTAACAGCTAGAGATCTTAAAAGTTAAAGAGGGAAGGATGAGTGGCGATGAAGCTGAAGCAGATGAAGCTGAATTTTCCGTAACAAACGAAACATCACCCGCAGAAATGATACCCTGGGCCCCCACGTGTAGGGGCCATTTCTGCCTGCAATTTTCGCCAGCCGTTCGTCGGGCCACTATTTTTCCGGACGCGTTCGTATGCAGTGCCGCACGGTTGGCGGCTTAATTTGCAATCACCGAGGGGCGGGCGGCGACGTGGTGGATACTCGGCCAAAGAGGAACTGCAGAATGGTTTTTCGACCGAGGCGCACTGCGACCCATGCAAGACACTCCCGGCAATTCGATGGCAATTGTACCCGAGTAATAAAGGCAATACCCCCCTCGTGAAAGGAACGACCGGAATGGTGGAGGTCCGAAAGAAAAGGTAAGAAGAGTAATCACGATTAACGACGGCAAGGAGAGTAAAAAAATCTTCTTCCGCTTCCGAAAGAAGAAAAAATCATCTACAGGCAGCGTTCCGTGGCAAATGCAAATCGAAAATCCTAACAAGAGAGATCGGAGAACCGTGTGAATTTTCGCAAATCAATAGACGATAAAGCAAATGACGAAATTGGATTTGCGCACAGGAGAGCATCGTCAATCGTTTCCAGGAGCGAAATCGCAGATTGAACCAAGAGAACAAGGCGGAAGGAGCACGAGAAACAGACGATCCTTCCCCGGATTCTGTCGTTGCTCCGAATTCTCTACAGAAGAACAAAGCAGGGCAAGGTAGAACGAGAAGAGAGGAGAAGGGGGGTTGGAGGGGTCTCTGATGGCAGTAAACGCGTACCGTGTGTATGGCGGATGGGAAGAGGAAGATGGAAAGGTGAGGGCGAGAAACGAGGGCTGATCTGAAGGGGTCCATAGCGCGGTGAAGAGATGGCCGACCGCAGTGACGAGAGACTCGCAAAAGGAACACCGCGACGAAACCAGGCAGAGAAAGAGAGAGAGAAAGACAGCATGAAAGAGATAGTGGGAAAAGGGTGAGGGGGCGGGGAATCGAAGGGGAAGGCGAGAGAGGAAGGCTTATACACTGGGCTTATTCCAAGAAACGGCTCCATTAACGAAATGGCCGGACAAACGAAACCGACTGCCGCGCTCTCGCGTACGATCGTCCGCGGTACACGCACTCCACGAGGCCCTCGCGCTTGTATATATCGAGGTAAACGATCGGCTGAGATTCCGCCGTCAAGGTGAGAAGCCACTCCAAAAGAAAGCCGGAGAGAGAAACCTCCAATCGATTCCTCGCGCTGAGAATCGTCTTCTCCGCTGAGCTCCCTACGTACCCGCGAAATTAAATTTTAATTGAGGTAGCATTATCCTCGCCGCGAACCCAGATAACGCGTGGCTATTACGACTTATTGTGTACGATATCGCCATTAGCGCGACGTTAATTACTTCTCCGAATTAGAGCACTGCGAAGTGAATGCCCCGTGTCAACCGAGAATGAGATCGCACGACGTTTCCCTACAATGCGATTCTTCGATTATCTTTCCGCCGCTTCGTACCATTTTATCACTCTTAACGTCTACTGTCCCAACGAAAATCGCAAGATCGTTATAAATTGTCGGCAAATTCACTGTCATTTTAAAGGTCCGGCGATTCAGGTAATTACGGGTTTCTGTTTTAATCGTTATTTGGTGACTAATTAGGACGTTATTGATAACCTTCTTCATTCGTTCTGCGACTCAAATAGCGGAAATAGGATTCAATGAGCAGGGATCGGCTCTGTTTGAACTTCCACTTTCTGTAACGGAGGATCCCAATTTTTTCACGGCGCAACTCAAGTTTCGAGTACGTTTATGCATTATGGAAACGCGTCGGCTGACGCAGGGGCGTCGGATAAATCGGCGTACAAAGTGGCAGCGCGTCAACAGGAGGCAAAAGTTGGTGTTCCCAGGCGGGGGGGGGGGGGACACGGAAGAGTCAGGGGAAAGCCAAGCGTATACCTAGAGTCGTCGTCGTCGTAGGTCGTTCGTAATGCGAGCAATTTATTCGTTACAGTCGGACCGATTCAAGTTCGACACGACCCCGTCTACCTCCTGGCGATCCTTTTATTCAAATCGTATCTTCCAGGAGCCATTTTCGATCACAACAACGGTATTGACAAAACCGTTCGCTCATGTAAAATGCATAGCCCTGTTACGTCTTCTCTGCCCTTTTTTTTTACATCACAAGCTTTTTCAACGTTCGCCATATCATCACAATTGCACGTAGCTGCGTCATCAAAAGGACACTAGGGGTCGTAGATTAGTGTGCATTTAATGTTAAACATAAAAATACAGTCGAAATAGATGGAAATTCCTTGATGTTCCAAAGCGGTACAGAAATCGTAGACGTTTTACATGTGAATTTCCGGGTAAAGATGGACAGTACGGCTATGTCTGTGGAACGTTTTTATTGTCGAATCACGGTTTTTCAATAAGATTCGAGGGGCGTATTTCCCAAGCACGAATCCCGGCGGATCTTCGGGGCGGTTACAAAGGGAATTCCTGCGATCGCAATTGCGCGATAACCCACAATCGTTTCCGAAATCGTTCGAGCCGGCAATCGGTTTTTCTTACGACGCGCCGAGCCGTATAGTTTTGTCTTCCTGTTAGTCGGCCGTTCCTTTGGAGTCTTCCGCGCGACTGTTGCGAGCAATTATCGTATATCCGGTGCTTAGAGAGCCGCAGTAACGTTCGAGGGCGGATAGTCGAGGGAAAATAAGAACGCACCGCGCTCGGCCAATTACAAAACATCTGAGTTCCCCCGCCGACCGTTTCACTCGTTTACCCGCTGAAGAACATACTTTGCATACTTGCACGAAACCTCGCTCTACCTCCACCCCTTGGTACTGCCCGCCTACGTCCTTCCGCGACGTGCGCCAACGGAACCGCAAAAAGGAGCCCGAGTTCCGCCGGCGTAATTAGTAATTCTAGATTTTTTCGGACCAACGCGGCCACTCCCCGTGGCTCGACGAATTTTTCCTCGGCTATGGTAATCGGCAAAACTTGGGGACGATTAACTGCTAGCCGGTGGCTTTTGTAATTGCTCCTTCGTTCGCGCCAAGGAACCACAAAATTTCTCCGCGCGATATTTAATGTGGCCAGGGCGGTTAGGAGCATACGCTGAATTTATTGGACATGCAGCGATGCGATCATGCATCCATGAGTCATGACTGGCTCGTATGACGGATTTGCATCTGTGGAAGTCCGATATACGGTTTCTCTACCTACTGCATTCATGCGAGAAGCAACGCAGACGCAGGCGGATAGTGCGCCAGATAGTGGACATATCTACCGTTTCATATGAAATTGCGTATATCGTGTTTCGTATTATAGTATGCCGATAACGTAGCTTCGGGTCACGAAATTCCAGAGGATAATGCTGCGGATGGTCCGAAGCCTTGAAATCCTATCCGTCGTTCTACTTACAATCACCGTCCTTTGCCAATCGTCCCAAAATGGTTTCATTAACGAATCCCCCCGGGATGAAAAAAATGTAGCATCGCTAGGCGTTGAATTTTCGATCACTTCATTTTTGCGGTTGACAGTTTGATCGTGATTTAAGGATCTACCGTGACACTGACAGATCGTTGTTGGTTCCCGAGTGTCGTCGGAGCCGAGTAAAATGTTTATCCACTCTCCGACAGGGAGGACGGGGGAGTACGTGTAATTTAGCATAGGCTCGTTTATTAGCATGCAGCGAAGAAATGTTGGCAGTGGTGGAGAAAATGCTTTGAATGATGCGCGATCGAAAAACAGTGTCAGCTGGGACGTCAACGATTTTAGCATAAGAATACATGCAGTATTTCTCGCAGACTCGTATTGTCCGACACGTACGGCAACCGACGGAGGAAGAGAAGAAAGAGGAAAGCCAGTGACGGCAAAGGAGGGAGAAGGAA
The DNA here is from genome assembly GCA_963989215.1 of Hedychridium roseum. Classification (NCBI taxonomy): domain Eukaryota; kingdom Metazoa; phylum Arthropoda; class Insecta; order Hymenoptera; family Chrysididae; genus Hedychridium; species Hedychridium roseum. The sequence goes on along the minus strand of OZ022313.1, from coordinate 6,030,020 downwards.
AAGAGAACGGCGACGCGTCCAGGAGAAAAATAGACATTGTCGCGCTTTCTGTGCCTTGGCCGGCGGTGATCAAGTGCAGTTATGACGCGCCGGAGACGTGCTTGTGTGTTCGGAGCAAGGCAGGGCGTGGGAGGTAAAAGTGAATAATAACTGTACATCAGAGTGGAGTTCAGGCTACTCAGGAACTCCCCGACGAGGTCGTCCGAGTTTCTACATCGCGTCTCTTCGTGTCGCAGAAAATCTCTCGGTCGCTCAGCGCGGCTAGGAATACCATTGGACGAAAAAAATCTTTTAACGACTCCAAGCTGCTTCCCGTTGATTAATGGACGTACCTGTAAAGAGAAGCAATGGCACGCGCGGGGCCCACAGCCGAGAAAACGTTCAGATTGTCCGCGATTTCGTATTCCCCGAATGCCCGGCAAAGAAAACGTCCTTCACCCGCCATTGGGTCGCTTTATGTCGTCGAAACAACGCCGAGCGAGCAATGGGTAAAAAGTGAAATTTCATCGTGCCCGAAGCGAGAGTCGAGGAACCGTGTCGCGTACGTTTTGGAATCCCGAGGACGATGAATTACGGATTTGAGCGTTGACCTCGCGCAATTCCAGGGCAAAATCTCGGGTTTTTCGTGAGACCCGGCTGAGCCGTCATCCGTGCGCGATGACAGGAATCGTGCGTTCACAGCGTTCACGACCCCCCGCGCGAGTCTGCCTGCGATGGTTGACAGGCGAAGGTACATTGAATTTTTCTAACTCCGTTGGCTGTGCCTCTTTCCCCGCCGCGGAGTCTCTCTCCGCGTGGATTCGGCAGTTCCGATCCCTTTTGTGTCTGACAGTTAAACCGCAGCCATTATTCTCCCTTCCGCTTGTCCGTCTCCCGTTCTTGTCGAGTCCCCGACTACCGCGTGTTTCCCTCCTTCTTTACCCCTTCATTGCCGTCCCCTCTGCCTTCGATTCCTCCTTGCCCCTCCTCGTCGCTCTCGCGAAAACTTGTGCTCTTTTTCGCTTTCTCTCCAACGGTTCACTTGGTGCCCCCTTCTTTCGCTCGGCCGTGTAACCATTCTGCCTGTGTTACGTAGCCGACCGTGGTCGTGCCGTGCTCCTCCGATAGCGGCAGATAACCGACACGAGCGAGAGGCTAGAGGAGCCACAGAAGCGAAGCCCCAATTAGGAATTAGATTTCTACGTGGATGCCGGATCTCTTTATTTGCTCGTTGCTCCGCTCGTTCCTGCTCTGTCCTCGCCACTGTGTCCACTTCTCTGTTGCTCCTGCGTTACATGCATCCAACATTCCTTACCCCCCCCCCCCCCCCACTTTACGTACCCAGAAGTTCATCATCCCATTTCCTTTGATTAACTTTGCACATTTTTCCCTCTCATTACATCCTTCATCCTTTCTTTCCCCCACTGACTCATCTTCTCCCGTTGTTCCTCCGATTATTTCTTCGGTTATCTTTCGTAGATTTCTCATCGTTCCTTTCCTCGCAGCTCGGTTCTCTTGGCCGTCCACTGGGCCTTCCTGCTGATTTTCCTTTCTCCCTACGGTCCAGCTATTCTCCTACCTTGTTTCTTTATTTCTCATTCTGCCCCGGGCGTTCGCTCTCTGTGTCTCCATCTGCGTTCCGGAACGCTGTCCCCGTGTGTAGCGACACGTTGCATACGAGTACGAGTACATCGATAATACGTGTCGTGTGTGCAGAGGAATCGGTGACCGCGGTTACATGCATACGTACGCGCGTACGGAGACTCGGTAGCCTCTAATGAACGCTGAAAATTAGCCGCTATCTATTCATCTGCTTCGACCGCTGCGTCCTACGAACAGTCGGCCGGAGATAAAAGCACGAGAGGACCCGGCCGGAGGGACAGAGCCCGGACAGAAGAGGGAGCAAGAAAGCGGAAGGGACACGGAACGGAACAGAAGTAGGCAGGAGACGGTGTGGGTAGACTCGCAAGTCCTGTCGGGAACGTAGCTGCCGGTTCTCCATTTGGAAATACCCACTGAACGACATTAATGGCATCTTCAGACGATTCGTCATCGCTATGCGGATATAATACCGGCGCATTAACATTCAAATGAATTTACTGCAAATAAGCGTATTTAAATTCTCCCGGGGAACGTGTTAGCCGCCTGCGGAACATGACGTTGCCGGTTTCTTTCAATTTTACACGAAGAAACTGGTTTCAGCATTGTTGTCTTAAATTGGTAACGCATTCGCTGACGGGATGCAGGATGCGCCTGAGAGACAATCTCGTTCGATACTAATGAGTCAACGTGGCCGCATGAAAGAGATCGTACTGCGAGGAAAAAGGGACAAAATTGTCTGTCACTCGCTGATATATGCGCTAAGCAAAAACGCGAACCCATGACTGATCTTGTTTAGACGATATATAAAATGCTCTTTGAGGAGAAAGCGAGCCAGGGTTTTTCTCGTGTAGCGTTTTATGTACGAGTACGGAAATTCGCTCGGCTCCTGGCGATTCAGAGGAACGCTTATGGGAATTTATGCTACGTATACGCAATTCAAGAATAAAAAGCGGAAGTATCCATCTGATTTTTCCGCGGACAACGTTTGTCCGTAATTGGAAACGTTCAGGAATATACAGATCGCTCTTAATATCAAAGATGATATCTTTCTACGAGTTCTCTTTTAATACAAGGTATAAAGTATGGCTTAATTGAAACGAGAGATGAAGCAGCCGGCAAGTAGTGAAGATTAAACAGCATTATACGTGACACGATCCATTGGTCGGAGATCATTACATTTGTGCCGGGAAAGTTATTGTAATTTCCGAGTTAAAGAGAACCGAAACAAAGTACTGCATATCAATGCACGGTCCAATTACAGCGGATCCGAAGGTAGATAGTGGTTGAAATTGTTTTATCAAACCCCTCGAAGCTCGAGTATCGTTGCAATCAGTCGTTAAGGTACCGTTTGTTACTTGCAACTTATAAGCTTCCCCACAGCATACATAAGCATTCAAGGGGATCGAGTGAAATGAGACATTACTTGGGGCGAACCGAGAGTGTCGGGCGATCAGGCAGGGTTTGTATCTTGCGACATCCTAGAGCAGATGGAAATCCCACGTCCCCTTTGCCAAGCAGAGCCAATCATGAGTATACACACGAAAGGCAAGTCGAACGTTACCTCCGGTATAAGGCGCCGCGGGATGTCGCTGTTCCACCTTCTGCCTCGAAATCATCGTGCAAGAACGTCGCAATCAGTGGCCGTCCAGCGAGGTGGATTTATTTATGTACAGCCCTTGGCGGGAAATTGGTCACTTGAGCCGAGTACAGCGGCATTAACGATTCATCGACATATCTCAGCGGTATCGGGATCATTCTATCCCGCGGTGAAGTTCCTTTAATCGAGGCACACGGGCAGAAATTCCCCGTTAAATCTGAGTGCCGTTGGGCCGTTGCGTCGTGTAAGCCGTAGCCCGGCGAGGCTGAAAATGGCCGTGGATGCACATGGACCGAACGGTAGACGTAGACATTCGAGCTACAATTACGAATTAATTAACGTACGATCGAAGTTGGGGCGGCCGAGGCGGGGCCGTTTAATTGACCATATTCTTGGAATTAATCGGACGTTTCTTTCCGTCCCGGATCGCAATGGCCGATATTCAACGGGGCCCGTACGATCGAACGTGGAGATTCTATTATCACGAGGCCAGTCTACACAAGCGAGTCGCGACTGTTACACGGGCTCCGCGCCTCGCCGAGCAACGATGGTCAATCGGGATCTCCCTTGGATTACGCTTTACACGGATCCAATCCTCCGTTCCTATACCCTTCCTACCTAATTAAACGGAACTAATACCGTGCGCTCGCTGGAAACGCCTATAACGAACTCTCTGTCCTCCTGCTTTCTACCCTCCCGCCCTTTTATTCGGCTTCTCTCGTGTAGAGTCGAACGTGAAGAATTCGGGACTTCGATCGGAATCAATCTGGGCCGATGCTGAAACATTCCCGACGACGCATTGAAGTTCGTCATGTCGGTGTTCAAGGATCAAAGTTCAAAAACGGGTCGCTAGTCAGTCCTTTGAATTAGTTGGACTTCAAAGCAAACAGGAAACCCGAGTTTTGTCGAGATAACATTTTTCTTCTGTACCTTCATTTACGAAGGAAATTCTTAATGGAATAAAAAAGTGCTGCGACATAATTTCAAAGATAAGCGTTTGACCCATGGAGTATGTCGATGAATTCGTTTAGGACGAATACTTTATCGAGACAATAACAGCTGACGGTCTTTATGAAGGCACGTACGTACGTGGCATTAGCTTTATTAAATAAAAACGCATCAAGAGAATCAAATAGAAGGTTCGGAGAGGGGAGGATGGGGAGAAGAGGTGGATTAACTGAATGATTGGATTCTCGTGTATGCTAGACTCAAACCGCACAACGCATTTTACGTTCCTGCGGCTCGACTCTCCTAGTCATCCATTTATACTCGTTTTCGCATTCACCGAGAGGAATTTTCGCACAAATCCAAATAAATCTCTACACAAATAGACAAAATCATATTTTATTGTTTTGGCCACATTTGTTTCCGGAAGTTACGCCTACCGCGAACGAACGGTCGTTCGATCCCAGGAATGATCATTTAAAGGAGAAAATATATTTTCACCGGTAGATTTATTTCCCACAAACTTCTCCCACCTGCGTCGTGCGAGCGTGATTTTCATTTGTGCCCCCCTAAAAAACCCCGTCGTGTTTCGTTTGACGCCGTCTGCGCGATATTCTCGCAAATTCGACGTGTGAACGAGAATCTGCTTTCGATGATAGCATACTTCACGGATGATCTTTTTCTCCTCTGGTAAATTCGTCTCGATTTTTCGCTCTTACTCGTCACTTCGTAAAGCATTAATCATAGCCTTTTGCAAAACTTGTCATACATACTGGATGCATTTGTTTCATAAAACTTCTTATTTATACAGGACAGATGAAAAATACTCCTCCGTCAATGATTAATCTAGTTTCATCTTATGTTCTGGCTCAGCTCAACGTCCTACATAAAATTTGAGTTTCCTCCTTTTTTCGCGTCGAGTTTCAAAGGAGTGGGGGGGGGGGGCGTTGAAGAGCCGACTGGGAAATCGCGTTCCTCGATAACGTTATAGACGCTATTGTAACTCAATCCTCTCCCTCGCCTGCATTTCCTACGTTCCTTCTGAGTTTCGCTGATGTACCGAGCGTCGTAATACGGCGCGACGATTAATCACGACGTTCGATGGAACGCATTTTTCCCCCTTGGATGGATATGATCTAACAGGTTTTTGCCGTTGCTCGATTACCACTCGTACACAGCCACTCGTCTCACTTTCGTTTCTTTGCCCGTCGATTCTATCCCTGGACCATCGATTTATTTCTATCTCGATCTACCTGCGCCACGTCCATCTTGGCGCGTCTGTCATTGACTTTCTATCCGGTCGGTACTATCGTGTTTTACGAGCAATACGCTCATTGAGATCGTCCGACTCGATACATCCGCTTCTATATCTTTCCGTCCGCGTATCAGTCGCGCTGTCTGCCGCTGACTGACATTGTTACGCGGAAAAACAGCGTTATCGCGTGCTCCCTGGCACGTCGGTTATCGACGCCGGGCCGAGAATCGCCGTGGACGAGAAACCGCGTAGTCACGAACCTCTTATTTAAGTTCGAAGGCGTGCAAATCCGCGAGGAACTCACTGAAGCCGAGAAGGGAGTAGGAGATAAAGAAGTGGTCCGTAATGGCGGGGGACTGACCGTCTCCGTGGCTGATTACCTCATGTATAAATGTACGCGATGTACACATAAGTTATGCCGTCTGTCGATTAGACGTGGTTCCGTCGTTTTTAACCGCCGTGCGCGCCTGAACGTTAGCCAAGCTCCGTTTCCACAGCTTCCCCCTACTTACATTCCCCTTCCCCCGGTCCGAAGGATAATTCAATCTGCGTCCGGTTTGCCAGCAGTCGGCGATGACCGATTGTCCATTAATTAGCCGGTTTGAAAATCATTGCCGCCGTTCGTTGGCCGCGACGATGCGGTCAAGCATTTCCGATCAGATACCTTCTTCATTACCCTCGATTAATACTCCTTGAATTCCCAGCGACTTCAGGCACAAGTTTCGTTACAATAAAAACAACGGTTCGTTTGCACGATTTCCAGACAAATACGTGCAATTATTTAAGTACGGATTATTCGCCCAACGTATAAACTACAATCGACACTCTGCGCACTGCAGTAACCGTGGCAAAAGGTAATAATGTTGTCGCGACGTTGTTCCCTTGACATGTGGGAGAGATTTACAGATAGGAGGTCACGACAATGCCTTTTTAATATCGGTTCAAAAGGGGCTACACACACACGCGCGCGCGTACACACTCAGCCGGGATTATTGTAATGAGTATTTCTGAAAGTATTTTGTTACGGTTGACACGAAGGAGACACTCCTTTTCTCTTCCTTCCCGTCCCCCCGGCCCTCTTTCATGCTTCCTTTCATTTTTACCGCCTTCCCTCGCGCATTCGCTTTCCTATCTGTATTCTTTGCTCTTTCAGCCTCCGTCGGTTCTTCCCTCTCCTCCCCTCGACGTCACGCTGAATAGGCGATGTCGTCGGCCGGATTTTCATTTCAATAAAGTCATCTTTGTTAGGTAGGCCGGTTTTATCCTCCTTTGCAAAATAATGGAGTGCATAAACGCCGGGTATAATTGCCCCGCGCATTGTGCCGCTACTTAACCGCTTATTACGTCGGATCACCGGCGAAAGGAGAACTTCTCGACAATATTTCCTGAATAATTCACGTATGACCGACAGCGCCGTTGTCGAGCGGTTATTGTTAGCCGTTTATCATCGAATTCCGTGCGTTATTACATCAGCTCCGACATTGATCCTACGCATCGTCGAATCGTCCGCCCACGTTTCCCATTAACCGAAACATTTGACACTTTACGGATTCGTAAAGTCCTGTAAAGCGTTCCTTAGGTAAGTGATATACGATTAAGACAATTCCAAGGAGTTCGTAAAGCTCGGCACGAAGCTCGTAATTGTCCTCATTTTCAGTAGCCCCGTGTTTGCCGGACATACGAAAGTAATCATTTCCCGATAATCGCGCGAAAAGGCGGTTAGCCGCGATAAACGGGACCGTGTGTCTCGCCGCGGAGTCGTAGTCCTCGGACTTTACGACGTGTCGTGACTGCGTGAAGAGGCAGGTCGCTGAAAAGCGCGAAGCGAGGATTAGATATCGCCGTGGTGCTCGGTGAGTCAGTCGAAAACACGCCAAGTACGCTGCTGCATATTTATAAATAACCGGCAACTGGCCAATGCTAATAATCGAGCCTAGTAACCACATCTCGCGCTCCGGAGTGCACTTTATTAGAGTGCATCTGCCGGTGCAAGGGCTGCTTAAGAGCGGAGAATGCTTATGTTAAATTAATCTGGCAGTAGCGTCGATTCGCCTAGCCGTGCTCGTTTCTAGTCGATCGACCGTTTCCATCACAATTATTTCTTCTCGCTTCCCCTCCTCGGCACCCCCCTGCCTCCCTCGTTAACCGCAACATTTCGAAAGGTCACGACGATCCGACTAAATAGGTCGCGGTGCCGAGGATAACTGCTCTCCGTTGATCTCTCCTCTTACTTCCTCGTTTTCCAACTTTCCGCTTGTCCTTCTTCCTCCGATTTCTTCGTATCTCTGTCCTGTCACCGGTTTTACTTTTCCAGCCGAACCTATCTTCGACCTCCCCGCGGGAAAATTTCTTCGGCTGGCTTTTCGCTATGAACTTTCTTTCGAGCTTTTTGCGTCAGCGAATCACCGATTTCGTATAAGTGATATCTTCCTTCTCTTTAATCTTGTTCCTCTTGCTCCTTATCTTCTCTAGTCCTTTTGCTTGCATTCCTGTTTGATCTCTGATACTCCGCAGGGAGCAAATGACCGATTTCAAGACGGCTGGACGTCTCCTATCTGAAGAAAATGAAACTCCTGCGGAGCGTTGCAAGCGTGATAGCTACCGCGACGTGAGCCCCTACTTATTGCGAGCAAACACAGTTTTCCCGTGCTCTCCGAGTCCGCTTTGCCTTCTCCGCCTACGCTTTTTCAGCGTTCGTCGTTGGCTTCTCCTCCGTCCCGCCCTTGGAATAGTTTTGATTCATGAGACGGGTGTAACCCGAGCAGGCGTCTACGATCTCCGTGGCTTGGCCATACGTGTGTTGTCTACACATGGATACATTAATGCATGCCTCCTCTGCGAATCTCCTTCCGTCGCTCTCGTCCTTTGTTTTCCTAGCCGATCTCGTTCCTCCTTGGCGAGACTCTTGAGCGCTCCTCTTTCATTCCCGGCGATCCGTCCCGTGTTATCGCCCTTCTCGGGGACTTTCTTCGTCCCTCCGAGGGCCTCGTTCATCTCGCTTGCCCCGGCCGCGAATCTCCATCGTCCGGTCGTCGCGTTCGGGACACGTTGAAATCCGACACTGCATAGCACCACCAGTGAGCCGACTTTCAAGCGGGTCTTCTATTCCCCCGGAGTTGGTTCTTTCCCCGCGGGTCCGTTGCGGAGGATCCACGAGGCCCCCGGACGAGGGCCCGGCCAGTCGGCGTTCGAACACGTGTCAACATGTCGGTTGACATAGATTTTTCGCCGAGATAGAACTCGACGGATTGCGGCTTGAGGGCCGCGCGCAGGGAGAGAGAAACCCGAAACACGGCAGGGCCCGATCGATCCTGTCTCGCGAGCTGCGCGCTCGGCTTCCCGGCGCGAAAGGTGCGCCCGCGGGGCCGACGGGGTGTGCGGACGAAGGCGAGAGTGGAATCCCCAAACCAGTTTGTACGTTTTCGAGCCGTGGCGAGGAGGCGCTACGCCCAGGCGAGACCTCTCGATACGGCCGGACGTGCGCGCGTCTAGAAATTCCGGGCAAAAAGCAACGGTGAATGACGGGCCAAAACGCGGGGAAAAACGTCGCGGAAGAAAGGACCGTGCCGGCGGAATGATTTAAAGAGACGACGGCAAGGACCGCGGGGAAAAAAGTCGTAAGAACCAGGAAAACGCTGAAACGAAGGGCCACTCAGCGAAAGATGTGTTGCTAAAGTTCGGCCAAAGGTCCATCGATCGGACGATCCAACGAAGAAAAGAAACAGAAGAGGGACGAATTTTTCCTCGATAAAGGGGATACAGATTCGAGTGTGCTTTATGGAATCCCCGCTATAAGTCTTCGTCTTTGCGCAGACAGGAATCCCAAGCTGGAGAAATTCCAGCGCGAGTCACTTTGCAGGCGGAATCTTATCGCGGGTCTTGAGAGAGAGAGAGCTTTCGCTTTGACTTATCGCCCAGCGATACGACCGCTGGGGAGAACCGACGAGTATATCGCCGATTGATATTCGCGGTATTTTTCTCCGGTTAATGCCAACGTAGAGCCATAAATCACTCGTACTTCGATAATTCCAGGCGGGATCAGCTGCTCCACGTGCTACCATTCGAAAGCTTAATAAACTACGCGACTTGTACTTCCTCAGGAAAACAAGACATAATTCTTACTTGCGTAGATCAGAATCCTTATGGTCGTATGTTTACCTGGCAACGATTTTGGCAAACTCGCCGGTTCCAACTTCTCAGAAATCCAGTGAGTTTTGGGGAAAAAACGTCTAAGCCGTTCCCAACGCGAAACAAACAACGGCGAACGGTTAGACACGTAGAACGGTACGTGCGGGCGCTTCACCGAGCGAAAGTTGTGATATATCCGTTATAATTTCGCGGTACGGCCGTATTGCTTTCCGTATTTAGGAGCCATTCATTCCGGGAAACGGCGCAATTTTGTCTCCCCCGCAGCAATACCCTCGCGGCGTGTAATTTAAACAAGCCCGTGCGCGTATAACGCGCTCTATTTATTCGGCTAGTGGGCTACATGGTAGTAGGGATATACGTGCATCAGCCACCCCTTGAAACGTCACGACATTCTATTAAGCAGCTGCGAGTTAATGGACGAGTCCTTGAGTCCGGCCACCTTTAAGGAAACTCAAAGGGATGTCTTTTTCCTACCGCGTAAATGCCCTGGAAACCTGAAATATGTTACGTCGACAATTACATAATTAATCCTTCCGGACCTCGAACTATACGCGCATAAGACCTGGGTAAACGTAATCGTCGGAGTTAATGTACAAGTCTTTGACGAAACTTCGTTTCTAACAAACGTCGAGAGTACCTTCTAATTCCGGGTATTTAGTAATTGACCCAGTTACTGCGCCTTGTCTTGTTTGAGCGACGATTCTTCTTGCCATCATTGTTCCCATTGCTTCCGGCTGGCGAGGTACGCAACAGTCCGGCGTTTCGCGAGCCAACGTCGCGAAATTTCTATTAAGCTGCCGCCGGTTAATGGACGTCTCTGCGCGTCCGCGCGGCTTTGAGGAAATTCAAGAGGATGCAACGCCCGCCGGAGAATACGTCGCGCATGGCGCTTGCGAAACTGAAATTGAGGTCGGCAACTGCCAGCTGTTCATTCTGACAATACGCGCGCGCTAAATGACTTTACAGCTGGAGCCTAAATGTTGCCACCTACTTTTTGCATTACAATAAACGAAAACCCCGGTAAGCGAGATTATCCTTTTGTCGTTGCCAAAGTTTTCCGCACTAAACGTGACTGTTGAACATCAGAACGAAAGATTTACTTTCACGGACATAAATTGATAAGCGTGATAATACGATGACCTGGTAATCTGGTTTCACATTAATACGCTTCTAAGTGCAGTTCCTAAGGCAGCTTTAAAGATTAAACGTATAAATAGTGACTATCCGCTTTAGCTTCATTTGAATACTTAGGCCAATTTCCAACTCGGAGCATGCACCAAGCAGTGACTTACGTAGAGTCCTGCGCAGAGACTCGGATCGAGCGAAACGACGTATTGTCTTATCTACGCGATTGTCAGACACTCCCCTTTGGGTACATTCCACTGTCGAAGAGAACGGAACGGACAGCCGCGATTTAATTAAACATCTAAATTACGTGTAAATTGTATCCTGCAGTGCGCAACTTTTCGCATGTCATCGAGTGGAGAACCGAGGCATTCATTGTTTTATCTTTCCGACTTGGACGGCACGCCTTCTACGTTCTAGCGTGGTCAGCGGTGAAAGTAACGTATAGCGGCAATTTAATCAAATGGTTATTAAATCGGAGATATATGAATCGTAGCGCACCGAGTCACGCCTACGATTCGTCCAAGGGGAAACGGTTTTCATTATTCCCTCTAATTAAACTGCTCAATCGTCAAAAAAATGACGAAACATCCTGCGGGCAAACCCGACGATACGGCTCACGATTTTTGCCTTACTATCGAAAGAAAAGGTTAAATGTTAAAGTCGTGTTCGAAGCTATAGACTCAACTCTGGCGCGTGGGGTACCATTGCGGACACGTAGAAATGTGTTTCTTCTCGACTGGACCCTCGTCGCGGGAAATTCGATTTCGCAGATTTCGTCAGCGACGGACAGGGGCCCGTGCATTGTTATCCGCGTCGCAAGATAGAACAGAACCAGCCGGGAAACACAGTACAGTTGGAAAGATCTTTGTACGGCTACGTGAATGAAACGGGGAACGATAGAGTTCTCTTAAGGAGAAGAAAAAGGGAAAAGTCGGGCATGTAAATACGAGTGGCGGTTCTTCAAAGATTCTTATGTAGATTATCTTAAGAAGACGTAAACTCACGTTCGGGGTGAGTGCCGGGCGCTGCTGGCGCGCTCGAGAAAGGTCCAAAAACGATGGAGGGACGGGTGAAAAAAGTCGAGCGAAAAACCGCCGTGAGGCGGAATCAAGATCCTCCTTGCCGCGGGGTTTCCGTGCAGGAGCGGATCGTCCTGAGGTTTCTCGAAGGGTGCGTGCGTGCGTTCGTGCGTGCGTGGCTGGCTGGCGGCTGCCTGCGTGCCCGGAGTCTCTCGCGTGCGGCGTGAGAACTCTTTTCGGCCCTCAGAAAACAATAAAAAGCAGTGGAACGAGGCGAAGAAGCAGCAGCAGCAGCCGCATTCGTCGCTCCGATCCCTTTTCTCCTTCTTCCTTCTTCCTTCTTCTCCTTTCCCTTCGCTCCGTCCCTTTTCACTCGGTTCTCTTGTCCCTCCGGATCCCCCTCCCCCCTCGGACGCTTTACGCCCGGCGACACACGCGAATATCACACGTACGGATCGCACTGCACCATCGAACACGATTTTCGAACGTTTCCATCGACGATTTCGCCGTATCCTCTCCTGTCTACCACTCTCTCCCCCTTGTCCCCCGTGCCAAGGCAGTAGTTACCTTTATTCGGAGCACCGCGCGACGCAATCGATTACAGAGGGAAAACTTTGGCCAATGGCGCCCGGAGAATTACCAGCCGGGGCGACTCGCAATCAGTTTTCTACTGTTGTCTATTTAATTAAACTTACGGAGATTACCGGGACCGATTAAATGTTTGCCGGCGACAATTACCTGTCGGCTAATTATTCGGATTAACTTCGCTTTTATAGCACCTTTATGACCCCTTCTCTTCGTCACATGTATTCCACCTTCAGCGAGCGCACTTTTTTTAACGCTGTTTCATTTGTCTCCGCATTTAATTTACGACCGACAATTCCGGTCGGTCTTTTTATGATCGATCTCTCGCTACACTGCGATATCTCGGGTACCTGTTACGCGAAACTGCGCACGTAAAAATGAAAATAGATTCCTCGTCAGTCGTCACGCGAAACGGCACACGCGAGAAAAACACACCGGCAACTATGGGGCTCCATAAAACCTTGTTCTTTGCTTTTTTAATCGAGTCATGTAACAGTCTTTACATTGACTCAACGTTTATTCACTTTCTTCCGGAATTGTACACGAGGGGACCGTTTCACCACAAACTGTGATTGAATCGGAAACTGTTAACGATGATTATCATGAAAATCAAGAAAAAAATCTTTTTCGCAGATCTTCTTTCGTAGCGTCAGCGAGTACAGTCATCAATTTTTCAATTGAAGATGTCGTACAGTCGGGTCAGACATAGAGGACTAATTACGTCTCCCAGTGCTGTAGACACTCGAACCTGAAATGTCGTTGTACGCACTGGTCCCGTCTAACTGCAGGAAAGTTAATTATGGTGTATCGGTAATCGACGCTGGTCTACAAATGTGCACGACTGTCGTCACATGCGGCAATTTCATTGTGCTACTCAGCCACTGTTTTCATTAATATCGTCACTCAACGGATTAATTACAGCATCTACTAATCTACGCTAGGTCTGTGGGACTGTGTAAACTTCATTTGATGATTAGTCGAAGCCGCTGTTATTATATCCACACTGGCGTAGCCGTTGTAAACTATTGGTCCATGGGAATTGGAAATTCGTGGAAAGCTATTATACACAGAGGCACGTGTTTATTTACCGATTTCGTTTTCGATGCTTCGAAGATGGGAGATTTCCGAAGGTTGTACAGGACGATATTTTACGTAGGAGTTGACAGGTCCTATCGTCGGCATTCTCAAATATCGTCTTTCATTATCCAGCTGTATCGACTTCGTTACAGTAGTCCTCGTCACTATTAAACTTGGCCAAGAGTTCCTAATTCTGGCAGATTGGATTTCCGACCTAGTTGCCCCGTTTTCGCTTCCTCGGAGTTGTAATTTTAATTGCGAGCGTTACGCGCGAAACTTTATCCGAAACTTGCCAACTGTCACGATTTACACTTGACCCGTACCCGCGCAGCTATGGCAACGTTGACGCAGAACGGCCAGCTGACAGTATTATCCTTCTTGGACAGAACTCTCCGCAGGACAAAACGGAAACACTGGCGATCGGGACGAAGGTAATCCTTTGTACGTGCAGCCAAAGAAACACACACAGCAAGAAGACAACACAGAGAGACACGCGCGCACAGCCACCGACGAGGGTTTGTCTAGTACAGTGGTCCACGAGAAGGACTCGTGACGCAGTTTCTCTCGCAGCGGTCCAGAGTGACCCCGAAGCAAGTAAGCACAGAGCCGCAAGCACTCTCAAACGTGCTCCAGAGTACTCGACGGTTGCACTCGCGTCGCACGATCATGCTATCGGCCCTATATCCCTAGGCACACACGCGCACATACACACACACTCCACTGGCACGTTCTCTCGTCGCAGCCTCTAAGGTGTCGCGTCTCTCTTGCTCTCGCGATTTCCCCTGACAGCCTCTCCTAGCTGACAGGTGAAATCCACCTCTTGCTGATGACGATGATCTCCCTATCCGGGCGTCGCTCACTGGACGACACTCCTCCCGGACCAATGATCCTCACCGGTAGATCCGGACTCGTCGTCCTCGCGAGCAGCTGGTCCCTAGGACCTTGGCGAATCTTTCATAATTGACGAAAAACAGCACCTTCGATTCCGTCCAATGTCCGGCCACTTCGTTCCACGATCCAAAATTGCTCGTTCAAACTTCCCCTCAACTCTCCCCCCACGTTCCTGTCCTTAATCACGAGCTACGGATTTTTCCTTCCCCGCGGTGCAAAACAGCGCGAAACTGACGTTTCTACAACTCGCGTGATTTCCCGATCGATTGCTCGGCGATCGATCGAGGCACGGAGGGGGGGTGGGGTGGGGTGGGGTGGGCGAAGGGTTCGAGGGCCGCCAAGGCCGGCTTTAGAGGCACGCGCGCCGGAAGTAGCGCGAGGGGAAAAACGCGTCGTTGATGCGCGGCAAAAACGTGTCCGAAGGAAATCGGTGCGGATGGACCACCGTGAGAGATCCGGCCTCGGAACACACGCTCGTTGAACTGTCGTTCGGAGCAGCTCGGGCCGCGGTTTAGTATCAGCGTACCGTTCTTGCCTGGCGTCGCGCCCCTCCCGGGACGCCGGCCGACGCCAATCGAGTGCGCGCGTATACACCGACGTGCACGTACACACCTGCGAACTCGATCCACGGGGCCCACCTCTGCCTTCCTACCAGACCGTGCTCGTCCTCACTTATTCTCTCCTTCCCGACGCTTCGTCCTCTCTCTATCTCTTATTCACCGGCTCATACCACCGTCTGTGCCTGAATTCTCTCCCGATCCCGCAGACCGGCCTCGAGTCTCTGCCACTCTTGAGTGGCGTTTTCAACAAAATTTATTGTCGTATTTTTACAGGTACTTGCCCTTTCATCTCCTCTGTCGTCCAACCCAACCATCAGATTAACGCTCTGTTCTTCGGTACCTAGTTTTCTTCTCTTCGGATCAAACGGATATTGCGCGTAAAATTTTAGTTTTCCGAAAAATTAATTATGTCGAGTTTTTATTGAATCAGATTTTCGGAATGTTTAGCCACACGGGTCGTTTGCGTACTGATTCTTGGTATTTCTTGTTTTATCGTTTGGCACGGCTCTGTACAGGCTGAACAATCAAAAGAACGAAATAGCAGAATGTAGTTGACGTAATGTAATAGCGATGGAAGGACGTGTTTTTGTCGGATCAGCTTTCCACCAACACAAAGGCGAGTATTGCTTTGCTGTCATTTGTTTTACTCGATAGGGTTTCATAGCAATCATGATAAGTACGTGTGGTATGCATTCTTTTCTTCTCGTTACACGAGATAAAACTTTGTAAGTCTCCGTCTTACGTTAGCTGATCCGAATAATTCTCCTCGATCGGTGAAATGGGATTGTCCTCGCAACCTTTTACGCATTAATCCCACTTTTCATACTTAACAGGATTTCACTTGAATTTTCGTGACATTTGTCCTCTTAATCTTCACTTAGAATATTGCCGGTAATTTCGAGTCCTTTGTTGTACCAAGATTTACGTGAGCGTAAGGGAGGAACGTTGCGTGAACAGACGTATCTACGCGTGCAAACGCTCTTCCAGACGGGATTTCATAGTCCATGTACTCTAGCAGCAGTGGGAAACCCAGCGCGGTGGGGTTGCTCGTGGGCGCACGAATAGAGGCATTTCAAATTGAATAACAGATTTCTGGGTGCACAACAAAATGCACTTGCCGCGTTGGCCCCGAAAACGAGAAGGGTTAGAACAATACTACCCCCTTCCTAGCCTTTGTGCTCCGTTTGCCCCGCGTCTCTGTGCGGTGCGGTTCGTCCGCCCATAGCGCTCGGTGCGCGATTTATGGCTACTCGTTTAGGAACGAAGCTCATCTTAGGAAATCGTCGAAACTCCGACGCGCCGCAATTAAAATTCACGCAGAAAATTCCGGACAATAAACTTCGGCGATCCGAAAGCGGCAGAGACATAAAGTGGGCGAATTTCGGTTTAACGCAAGAGGAATCAGGCGATAAAGAGGTCCACGATTTTGGATTACGAGGAATCGTGAAATAAATTGAGGGAATGGAAAGCCTGGGAAGAAACCACGCAGGGATCAATGACGCAAATTTTACGCCTCGAATTTTTTCACTTGACCTCCGTTATACTGAGAACTGTTCTAACCGCTTCCGTAAAGTCGACCGACCAAAAGGTTCGCGCAATTAGTCGTCTACTTTATGACATCTGAGTTGACGTTTCCCAAATCTGTTCTAGGTATGATTCCGATCAATACCATCGGCGACTGACCGCAGACGATGATCGTGAGTGGTGTAGGTGACTAAATCTCCGGGAATGCGCGATCGGACACATAAGAAACCGACAGACAGTTCGTAGTAAATCAGATGTGTAATCCTCAGAACGATGCTGAGGTGGTCTCTGGCCGAATAAAGTTTCTTCCTTCTCATTACGTTAAATTGCCCGACTTCTATTGAAAAATTTCGAGGAGTCACTAAAAATATGCTATACTTTCACTGCAACGAGAGACAGACTCAAATTTGTCCTCATGCACTAAAGAATTAATCCTGGTACAACCTTTAATTGTAAATAAGCATATTAATGTTATATTCATACTATAATTCCAATAGGAATAACATTTTAAAATAATGTATGATGGATTAAATTCTACTTGTATGTTGCAGAAATTAAACCGTAAGAAAACTTTTTGTTTGACTATGTGACATTTGTTACTTTTTCCGCTCAGACAGTTTGCCTTTTGGCTGTTAGTATGGTGCCTTTACGAGACTGAAAGTCTACGAAACGAGAATTTCTCAACTGCCTACGGAACGCGTGCAGGGCCGCGCGTTATGCAGACTATTCTGCCTATACATACATATGTATATAAGCCTGGTAATATAGTACCGTCGAAGGGCCTTTTTCCCTGAGATACGGCCTTGTATGCGATGGAATCGAATACTTATTCATGCGCAATTTGCGCCGAAAACTATTGTTTTTTTCCCGCCGGGGAAAACTTTCCCGTCCGGCTGACAGACGACCCCGCGGGTCATAGGGAAAACTCGACGGCCGTGAAAGTTTTTAACTGCGAGGAAAACCGACTGGTATTAGTGTAGCCGGTAACGACCGCGTTGATGGAGATGCTCGATGGCTATGAAACTTTTGACTCTGGCCTATCGCTCTATCGACGCGCGTTTTATACGTTACACCGAACGCAAGAATTTCATGAATGCGTAACAATCGTCGGCCCATCAACCGTCCTGTAGTTTGAAAATCGAAACTTTATCGGCATTTGCGCTGGGAACCATCGACAGCGGCAAATCCTCGCTTTTATTTGCTTGTTGTTCGTTTCGGCATTACATCGTTCAACATTTCTTATACGTTCGTTTGTTTCCCCAAACGTCTGCACTCGCCGTTATCCCGTGTACGTCTTATAAGATTTTCTGATGGTCATAACGATTCGAAAAAAATGTACACGCGGTGGTTTACGTTGGAATGAAATTCGTAGGATACACTTAGCGGCTATTTTGTACGTATAGCTGGTTGTAAGCGCAAAATCTGGCTAGAGAGACGCGTTATGTAGATGTGACCTCGGGCGATAAAGCTTCCGCCTGGCTTAGGACCCTGTTGTATGGAATTAGCATGCCTCTGATAGGATTGAATTTATTCATGTACAATTTAAACTAGCTGACGACAACGCACCACATCTTCGTATGCGTCTATACCGAACCGGAAGCTCGCGCTGCCCTTGCGACCGCTTAAAACTCCACCGGAATGCACGTCCCACCCGATAAATACAGCTCAGCGGTTTATTCTCGCAGTTTCAGACGAAAGAGTTCAAGCTTTCCTTTCTTCTCCCTTGCCTTACCAATTAGAATGCTATTCGCAGCTTCCATTGACCCTTCGTTATTATATGAAAATAACTTGAAAAAATGTAATCCGATGGAGTGATATTTACATCTTCGAACAAGCGGAAGTGAAACATTGCTTACTTAATTTATTCGATATTCGACGGGAGGCAAATGTGAAGAGAGAATTCAAGCGGTATGCGGATACGCGATGATAAAAACGGAAATATTTCACGCGAGGGTGACGTACATTAAACAGAAATATCGGCACGCAACTGTCATTCGTCGGTGCATTGGTTATCGCATAAATCGACTATCCTCGTCGGAAAATGGATTTTGGTAGCCTCTTCCTAATCGAGCGGAAATGATTAAACGGACTGTTTAATCGTCGATTAACGATCCGACGATTGTACGATTTTTCGTCCCCCATCGCGCCGTTGACGCGATAAAGTCATGAAACATGGGGCAAGTGAACTACGAAGTAAACGTTTCATTGAATTCATTACAAAGACTCACGTCCACGGTTAATTAGTTCGCCAACCGGACAGATTGGAGTATTGGAAATTTCTCGCTCGGAAGAGATTTATTTAAACCTTTCAGCGGCGATGCTCGCTGCTACATTTGACAAATGTTTCCCACAATTTTATTCGTTCTAGACAAAAATTCAGGATTTATTTCCAACCTTTTTTTTTTTAATCAAGCGAGTAACGGACTCGTTAAAGCAGGAGAGGAACGGTTAGGGGCAAACAGGTATAAAACGGGAAAAAATGAGGCAAAATACGAGACCCGGTGCAAATAAAATCGATAGTGACGGCTTTGACTGTTGAGTTAACTAACAAAACGAGTGATTAACCCCGATCCACTGAGTGCTTCCCTCGTCGTTTCTGCTAGGACGGAAGACGCGCACGATATTTTCTTTTCCCGATGAGAGCCTTTCGAGTGCGAAAACGACCTTAATGATGGAACGTCTGACGCTCACCTGCACCGACAGTGCGCCTAATGAAGTTCTACCGAAGACGCCATAATAATATAGTATTTTTTTGCCAACTTAATCCAGAGACGATTTCACGAAGAAGGAAAAGATTCATTAACTGAGGGTGAGCGAGAGCAGCGTTAATGATAGAAAAATAAGAAAGCTCGTTGTCGCGTCAGAATTTGTCCTTCGAATAATATCCCTTGAATAAGTTCAGGAAAATGCTTGCAATCGTGCTGCTAAGCTCGGAAGTAAGATAAGACATTTAAATTGCAGAACTGCATAAATTGACTTGTTACAACAAATGTAGCGAGGCAAGACACGATTAAACGAGAAGGGTGAAAAGGAAGGGATTGAAAGCGCGATAAACGAGAGAAATGAGATGTAAAAACAGCGGAGGGGAAGAATTACAAATTCCTACACTGTCATGTAATGAGCAAAAATGAATACGAACGAGCGTGTCGTTAATTTACCGCTCTAATAACGTCGTGAATCGCACGAGTGTGAACTTGCTGAAGCACAAGGACAGTCTGAGACGAGGGGGAGCGAGGGCAGTTTCATGAAAAGAAACTTCAGTCGCTCGTAAAATCTTCACCGAGGGTGAATAGGGAAAATGTATCGTTGTGAAATTTATTTTAAGTGGTCCGTAAGATAGCCGTTACTCGGTGCGTCGGTCCGGGTTTAACGAGGCCGATTAAACGTCCGGCCGCAGTGCCGTGTAATCTTTTCAACAATTGACAGCAGTGAGTTCGCTATCAAAGGACAATTTGAGTTTGCAGCCGGTGCGTGAGAGTCCTGATGCTGCGCAGCGGAAAGGTAGAATCAAGTTCATTACTGACAGGCGGACAGAGAGGAAAGTTCGTCCTCGCGGGAGAGGAAGAAAGAGGGAAATTTGGGGCGAAAAAGAGGAAGACAAGACGAGATCCTTGGTACAGTCAAGCGACGAACAGGGAGAATAACTTTACATCAGTATCATCGCTATTATCGGGACAGTTTCGTTTAACTGCCGGTCGCGCAAGGCCTGACATTCGTATTACTCTATTTACACTTGTAAGACGATAGTGACGAGGCACACGTGAATTTACAATCGGTACACATACGCCCGGCGAAAATGTCCGGTAGCACAGCAATGCATACGAATAGAAGAATTTAGAGAAATTTGTATCAACGCGAAATCGTGCACTTATCAAATGATCGCCATGATTACCTATTTCCACTGGTAAGGTTGAAATTTTTATTACACTGGGATTCCATATGCTAAACTGTCATTTTATGTGGCAACCATTTGCTCGATTCTTCGGTATGTCTTTAACTCTGAAACTCTTTCCGTCTGCCAAACACGCCGCGCAGGGAAATTTTTAGTTGCAGTTAAAACTTAAGTGCCCTCGGCATAACCGTTGCTCACCCCTCCCGCAGTCAGTTTATTACCGCAACATCCACTCTCATTGATATTATGGTGATATCGAGGGGTAATATGATAATGAATATCGTCCGCGGAGATCGGCTATCTTTACGGAAATCGCGAAGGCATTAACTGCCAGCTGCAAAATTCCCAGGTAATAAACGTACGCATATATTTCAGTCCGGCGATGATAATGGCAAATTAGGAAAATTATTCCCAACGTAACGGCCACGGAATATATCAAAGTTAAAAAATATAATATTTTACGGTTGCACGCTCTGATTGGACCCATTCGTTTTTATGTTCTACACACACCGATGTATTGTGTGTACCGTAGGAGAAAAACGCGCGAGGTATACAATTGGATTTTTACTGAGAATTCTTTTTTGTGGTAGAGCACATATGACAGCCGGCATTAAAAAAACGAACGGATCGAGAGAAATGGGCGTTTTTTGCCCGAAAAACTCGTGCGAAAAAAGCAGCAAATCGTTTAGCCGCGACGACCGGGGGGCTCTTAATTCCCAGATGGGCAATCACTTCGAGAAGTCATAAGCTTTATTACGAAAAAACCATATACAGCAAGAAGAGGGTTCACGCCCTCTGCCCGCCCTCGCCCGCCTATCTTCGCTAAATCAGTTTTTAATCCTGCCGGTTTACCGCGCGGTTCGAATGTAACGTGCGGAGCAGGGCGTTCGTCTATGGCGGCTCGTAAAGCCGCGAATGGTAATTCCAGCAGCGCTATACACCATCGACCGAAATTCCCATCGACAAAATGAACAGCGAGAACCGACGATGCATTGCATCGTCGCCGAATCTGTCCTTAAATTTTGACAATGCGATTAACCGACGAGCCTGACAATTTGTCCATTGACCGGAATTAGTGGGACAATGAATCAATGAATATTCCTTTTCGCGCGGATCGAAAGGGAATATCGGTCGGAATGGTGATACGTCATCTTGGCCAATGCTCGCAGCGCGGAGGCTTTTTATTGTCAGTGTCGATTTTAAAAGCCGGGCTTTCAGCGTAAAAAACTTGTACCTTCGGTGAGCCGGAATGCCAGGGCCCCTGGTAGCATCTTCACTTTTATTTGCCCGCGCGATACCACCACGATAACAATTTATGAGAGGAAGGACGTGCACGGCGATCCAAGGTTTAAAAGTGCCCCGCTGTAAATGCACCGGATATAATAGAAGACGCGATAAGGATCAAACTGATAACAGCCTTGGTGCGCGCGCTCCTCGCGATCGCTTTAACGACCTCTTTTACCTCTGCTACTCTCGCGTATTTTCCTGATTTCGCCCTCCAATCGCTTTTCCATTCTCCTCACTCTAACACCGAGCCTTTCGTCGCTCTTTCTCCATCTACCTTTCCTCGCGTATCCTCTTTTATCGTTTCCGTCTTCCTTCTTGTCTACGATTTCTCCCCTTGCCTCATCGGTACGTCCTCCTTCGGTCTAACAAACACCGCCCCTCGTCTCTCTTCCCGTGCGTGCCTTCCCCCTCGCAAGTTTCTCTCTTTCTGGGGCCCGGGGCACGCCGTAAAGAAGCGAAGAACCAGTTACAAAGATATAATTCCCTTTTTGCATCCAGCGCGACGCGTCGACCGCGTTTTACTGTGCCATTTTGCGCCAGGGGAAAGAAGATGGAGAGAAATAGAGGAAGAAGGCAAGTACGACAATTTCCATGCTTCCGAGGATCGCGTTGTTCAGTCCGTCAAGTTTCTCTTCTTCTCTCGGCGGGTCCTATGCTTCATCCCTGCCTGTTCAATTCCCTTTCTGCGCCCCATCGATGTCTACCGATTTTTCACCCTCCTCCTGCGTTTCACTGCTACCAAGTTTCTTAACGTCGGGGAATATAATAGCGCGGAGTTGGTTTAACGAGCCGTATTGCTCGGGAAAGCCATTTGATGCATCGTCAAAGGAATCTTAATACTTGGCCGCAATCTCAAGCCATAGAGGTATCGGCACATACGCTCTCTTCTCATTCCCTTCCTCCATTCTTCCTCAGCCCGCACATTGTTTTCCTTACTTCCCATAGATACTTTTACCGTTTTCCATCTCCCATTACCGAGGCGTTCAGCGGCCTTTGTCTCTGTTCAATCTGTATTCTAATAACGTCACATTTATCGGTGTTATGTGCGTGTAATATTGCCTGGCTCATTCGCGACGTAAGAAAAGAGCGACGCGGAGCTCCGCTGAAAGGAGTATTACATTCGGTTGGAGCACAGAGAGATCGCTAGTTTTCTCGTGAAATTTAGCAAAGTTCATTTAATGGCTCGGTTAGTATACACCGAGCTACTTGGTTCATAATACCCCCGTTTTTTGCTCTAATTAAGCGTTCCTCCGTTTTCCATCGGGTCGCCCTTTCTTGGCACAGCCCCCGACTCTTTCCGCCTATCTGCATCGCGCATCTCCCGTTCCCTCCCTGCCCCTTCCTGTGTAAGGGCCACCCCCCTGGTTTTCTCGCATTGTGATTCCGGCGCGACCGAACTTCTCCTTCGAGGCCGGCAGAAGCCGGCCGGTATGCGTCGATGCGTGCGGGTTTCCTCCTTTTCGTGCCTGTGTTCCTTGTGTCTGTGTATGTGTGTGGGTACGTGCATTGGGGGCTCGAGTAGCTCCGCGACCGGCCCGATAATTACCTCGAACCGGAGGTGTACTATTAGCGATCGCGGTTTGACGTGCACGCCGGCCCTCGGTCCTCCCTCCCCCCTCTGCCGCGCTTCTCTGCCGAATGCGCCGTTAAAAGCTATCCCCCCGGTGGTCATGCCGAGCCGCCATTACCGTATACTTACGACACGTAGCGCGATAATTAATACATCAGCCACGATGGCCGGCAAGATGGGCCAGCATCCTGCGACTTCTATGCGCACAAGGACCCGCGGTATGCCTCGAGTGTCTCTTAAAGGCTAGAACGACCCAGCGCGTATCCGACCTGTCAGCGATGCAAGCGAAGATATTACCCCTAAATGTTACGAAAAGTAGAAGAAATTCAACGAAATTAATAGAAATTCAAAGAATTACAAGAGTAGAATGTCTCATAGGCATTGCCCTTACTTAGACCCTGTTGTCCGTACTTAGGAAGTAATTCACTGAATAATAATAATAATAATAATAATAATAATAGGACTTTATTGCAAGCAAAAGGCGCGGTTCAGCGTATCGCTGAATTTCAACCTAACCAGAAGATATACAAACGTAAAGAAAATTAAATGAGCTAAAATTATAGAATTTGTACGCAACTTATTACATATCCTCGTTACAATTATCCTCGTTACAATCCTCGTAATAGTTTTGACTAAATGTCCTATGGACGCGTTAAATTCATACAGTTTACGGTGTGCATGTTCGTTTCCTGTTCCGCGTGATTTTTCGGAAGACAAAAGCACGAGAATCGCGGCAGAATGCTAGCGACGTGCTTTCGAAGGCAAATCGCGGTTTTGCGCGATTACAGAGCATACGGTGTTTAAAGTTCGAACTTCTGGGAGGGAGGTAAGTGGACTGAAACGTCCCACGCGGCAGCAAGTCGCTGGCAGAAGCCGAGGGGGAAGAAGATGGGCGAAATGGTGGGGATGGCCATCGCGTGTTACGAGCCGGTTGTGTACCCGGCATAAATGATAAAAACGGACAGGAGGAGCGACCGGTTCGCGGCTAAACCTCAATAAGTGTAAAAGACTGCATGCAAATGCCAAGCAATTATAAAAGAGGGTCTCCCGCCGTCCCTTATCCGCCCTTCTTCCTCGCCTGAGCCCCTTGTCGTTTTTATTTCCCCGGTGAAATATTATCAATTTTCGAAGCTGGAATATCGCAGCGTAGTGTGCTCTTACGGCCCAAATACACACAAGATCAAAAAGCCAACGTAGCCAGCTCGCCTAGAACGTGTTTCCTCAAAAAACATGGCAATGGCACAGACTAGTATCGCGTTGTCCATGCTGTACATTCAGACGTTTTTGAAAGTCGTTTCAGTCGTTGCATTCGTCGGCAAAGCCATCTATACCTTTTGGTCGAATATTCGCGGGGTGATAATTCCGTGAGACGCGGAACCGTGGATCGTAGTTCCTTTATTCCGGCGAGTTCGCGAATCGAAATTTAAGAGTTCAATTTGGACGACGGCGTTCCCGCTGTCGCGAAAAGCGCGGGAAAGGCGCGAAGGGAATTGCCGTATGCACTGGAGTGCAACAAAGTGCATCGCCACGTCGACGCGTTCGGCATAGCCGGTAGGATCGATTCGAAGTTAAATTACGATCTTAAAAGAAATGAAATGAGGGCGATGCTCTGCGGCTTCGACGGGACAGAACGTAGTTTCTACGAGCAGCCAAGCGTCCGACGTTTTCCTCCCCTGTTCCCCGCTCAGCCCCAATTTTCGCCCTGGTGCTCCCCGCAGCGGGATACCCGGGGGGAGGGGGGAATAGGATTTCGAGGTTGCGGAATAACGCGACGGTTGAGAGCCGCTGGCTTAATGGCAACTTCGAGCTTAATCGAGTCGCCGTCGAGACTCGCTATCTGAATCGAACGTGAGTAAGTATGTCTCTCTTTCTCTCTCGTGGGCTGTGGAGCAGCCGTGGCGCAAGGGGAGGAAGCGAGAGACGAAAAGAGAATGCACGGACGCGCTTCGTGAGAAAATAGCCGCACGGAGGCACGAAGAGGAGAGGACGTTTTAAGGGGACACGGCATTATTGGATACGTCTTACCTGACTCCGCAGATAACGCGCACCGTTTCTTCCTTTTTCATCCTCGCACGTAGCGCGCTGCAATTGCATCGCATTAACAAACCGCTAAAGTGGTAGGGACTCGGCTTGTATATGACACCTATTCATTATGCTTGAGAAACCTGCAGCCCGAGTTTATCATTGACAACGTTTACGAAGCATTTGCATGTACGGCTGGATTATTCTATCATCGCTGATGATGACTTATATCCATTGAACCAGGGAACTTATCTACCCCATTACGTTTTATCGGGATCTTCATTTCAACGGGTCAAAACGTTTGCTTATTAAATACAATCGATGCGCGTGTCAAGATATTTTCTACCATCGGTTTCCCTCGTGTACTTCGAATATGTTTACATTTATATTTTAGATTCTGCAGGACTATATCGGAGTACTTTGTCTTTTCCTTGTAACGAAATTGAGATTTTTCGAAAATCGCTGCGACCTGCGCGGGAACAATGAGAGATCCGAGAATGTGTCGGGTTTCTCCGAGTGAGCATTTTCTCTGCGGAGGATGGAAGACGTTCTTGCCGGGCCGGTATTCCACCGTCCTCGGCACCGTCGCCGATCTGACAGTGATCGAGCACTGTCATTCGAGTCGACGGTGCATACCTTACAAGATTCTGTACGCGCCGGCAATTATCCTATCTTCGGAATGCCTTGTATCACTCGATCTTCGGGTTTTCGCAGCATTAAACGAAAGTATACTCTTAGCCCGTACCTCGGGCTACTGGAATCGAAAGGGCCACGTTTTTTTTCGCTCTTTACAACGGTCAAACGCAAGACATTCCGCGCGACACTCAAAACAAATTTGATTTCACGCCTGAGCCAATTCGCAAGGGCCTCGATTAAGGCGAAGACCTTCTGCGCGAAAATCGACAAAATCTAATCAAGCAGAAACTTACCTACGTATTTTTCCATCATCTATATCTACACATTTCTGTCGATTTATATTAGAATCACAGAAGTTTATTCGTGCAAAATCATCCACGAAGGTGTAATCTGAATTATTTAAAAAACGAAAATCTGATTACACTTTTCCTGCGTTACTGTTTTTTAGTGAGCTTACTTCGCGAAGAGGCAACCTTTCCACTCTTCGCCACGAATTTTCCGAGGGTTTTCGCGTAACTTACTTGGCGCGTCACTGGCCCGGAAGTTATAGTAAAATTTCGATGGAGGAAGGGGTTGGTCGTAACGGCACCGCAAAAACAATGCCACTCTTGACAACGACACCAGAGTTGATTGTCTACATTTTGAGAATTCATTTTCACCATTCGCTCGAGCCATTCTCAACAACAATTCAGGTCAGCCAACAAATGTCCTATCTACCATCGTCAGTACGTTTCCTTCACAATTCATTTTCTGCGTTTCCTTTCATTTCCTTCTTTCCACCCACAACTTCACTTACACAGTTTACTCGATTACTTCCTCAATGACTTCCCTTGCTTATCACATGCCCTTCAATTTTCCCCTCCCAAAGTTCGCTCCTCTTTACTTTAGGCCGCTAAAAAAATCAATAAAAACTCAGCCGTTTTTGCCACGAGCTTTCTCAGTTTTCCTTTTTAACGGATTATAGGAAACCTGCCTCCGTGGAAAAATTGCGGAATGCCGCGTGCATCGTTTCTTGACCACCGAACGAACTGGTGAGGAGGTCTAGGCAAAAGTTTCGCGAAGCAGAAAAACGCGATATCGGTTCAGTCGCGTTGAAGAATGTCGCAAATTTCACCGATGAACGAGGAGAGAAGGTAGGGATAAGAAACGTCGCCGTGAATACCATGGAAGGGCGGTAAAGGGCTCGAACGATTTTGCTATGATATACGGCAGTCTAAATCGAATTTTCGTTCGTTTGTAAAGTTCGTTCGTCGCGCAAGAAGTACTGAAGGGACATTATATCCCTGTTCTGCCAATGAAATGAAATTCCTCCCTTAATATATCTTGAAAAAACTTAAACAGGGGAGTTAGCATTTTCAGCCGGTTTGCTTCTTTGTACATCAGTTTCTAGGGCCAGAACTTTCCCGAAGTCACTAGCGAAGATTCCTCGGCGTTCTTTACAAACTACGAGGCAATTCATTTTCTTTCGCATAATACTTTTCCCTTGGCTTTGAGCAGATAAATCTATTTTACAGTTTGCCGTTTACAGACATGTTTCGCTGAAATACATTCGGAAGATGGCTCGGTAAACTTAATGTTCTAACCGTTTTTAAACTGGAAATAATATTTGGAGGGTCAGAGATTTAGCGTTTCGTAAGGGTCCAGCTGGGAGGAAAATTAATGAGCGATCTTTCTCGTGAGGGTGGACACCGAAGGGGATCTGATTCAGCGAATTTAACGGCAATATACTCCTCCCCGTTCTCCTATGTTTTTTTGCCATACATACCGCGGGGATCGACTTACCCACCTCCTGCGTCTTCAACGACGACCGTCTCTTAGGAATAAGAGTACAGAATGCCTGGAAGGCTGGATGGGTATTATAACCGAGTTATAAACGCGACTACGGAAATCAGATTTGTGGCGTCTTCCCTCGGCAATTCGATTTAAGTGTTATTTCAATTTACCAACGTGACTCTCCCACTCTGTCCCCATCGAAGGGTTCACTTTCTTCGATATTGCTATTCGCAGAATGCCAATAAATTGCGACACATTTATTACCGCCTGTTCCCGATTTGTCGACCGTTATGAAATCTTATTTTTTTACACAACCACACGACTCGTTATGCAAGTTCTAAGGTCACGGCTGTTTCGTGGCATTACTTCGTGTTCCAACGAACGGGAAGATGAAATCGCCTAACGAATTTCACCCCTCGATAACAGTCTGTGGTCTGCCACTGTCAATCTTTACAGGATTTCGCGGTCGAGCGGGACAATTTAGATCCACGTCGAGGCGTCATTCCCATGCGCCAACGGCGTTATGCACCTCCGTGAGTTCGTATTAAGGGAACAAACGGGCATCGCGGAGTTACCAGTCACCGCGCTGTAAAGTCGAAAACACGCGGGAAAGCAAAGCCTCGCGACGGTGACCACAGAAAAGGGCATTTGTGGTTCAATCTTAAACTACTTATGGGATTCGCTTAAACGGACTTCAGGTCCTTCGTCGAACTCAGGGGATACTGCATTACGAGAACGTCAAGAGATTGTCCGTGCTGATTTTATAAGTAAAGTAATACTAAATTAACGTTACTCTTACTTAATTATTTTGGCTAGATGCTGGGAAACTATAATTGTACGTGACGTTCGGTAAAAATAGTTTGTTCATTACGTTCTTCTTACAGTTTAATAAAAAATGTATTTCCCCCGGGGAATTTTATTCAACGAGACGTCAAACTGTCTTATATAAATTTTCTCAAGATAACCAATGGCATCGATTATCCGAAGTTCAGACTTAAAATAGAAACTAGCCGGGATGATGAATGTTTCTAACTGAGTTTATATATTCTCAATCAATATGTCGAAGAAAACGGGCGTCATCTATTTCGCTTACTGGAGACATTTCTTTGAGAACTAAGAATACCAAAAGTCATTTTTTACTTATAAAGTCCCCAGAATGAAATTACCTGCAAATGATGCAGTTTTATCTTCTGTAAATGAAATTTATCAGTACGTGTACTTAATTGCTGATTAGTTACTTTGCGAAATGACGCCACACAAGTAAATTTCAGTGAATGAAATTGGAATATAAATAAAGCAATCGATTTTAATCAATAATTTTCGCGGAATTACCAAGTTAATACGTTCCCGAAGTTCGTCGGCAGAAAATACAAGCTCCTTACCTGCGGCAATCGATCGACCCGTCCTGCATAAATCTAAATTTATATCTATGCAGTCCAGCGGTATATAACCTTTTTCCTATGTATTAGAATATGGAATGTTCTCTGCAGTAGAATACGCAATATGTCGCAGCCCGACGTAAGGGAGACGTACGTGTATCCAATATAGTAATATTTCTATATCCGCGAAACGTCACGTCGTTCCCCGCATATCTTTCCGTCCTGACGTTGGCTTCCCTACAGTGTTAAAAATAATTTCGCCAACTTTTAATAAAGTCTCCTCATAATTTCACGTATTCATCAGTCGATAGTCCTTGGTTTAAGTGATTACATGTCGCAACGTCACATTTTACTACATTTTTCGTACAGTAAAATACTCAGTAAATTTTTAAGGATTGAGAGAATGAACTGAATCGTGAAACAAAAGAAAACAGGTTTTTAATAAGAAAGTATACGGCTGTGAAACAACAACAATCTTCATCTTTTCTTTATTTTAATTACATTAAATGAATATGTTTCGTTCATTACGAATGTAAAGTCGTTTTATAAGAAATTCTACACTTGGCAAATTTGACTTTACAACGAAAATGTTGACTCCCTGCACATCGGGATACGTGACACTGATAAAATCTTCCCCCATGTTGGTATTTCTACGTTTGGACTGAAGTATTCACTTGAAATACTGGCCGGACTACGATTTGCCTTTCTCGATACACTGGATAACGGAGTTTGTACAACAAAATACCGATACAGCTGCATGTGTATCGATCGTCGTGGTTTTATTCGCCGCGACGACACTTCCCTCCGTCGGTTTAAAAATAATTTGCCCGCGCTGCAGCGATGGGCCCCGTCGAACGAGGGGTGAAATATTGGCAATCGTCCGGGTGCATCCGCAAACTGCTAATCTGCACCGAAATGACGTGCGCCGACAAACGCAGGGCTTTCGCCTTCTGTCTCTCTCGTCGTTTCTCCGCCTTCCGCCCGGTCCGTCAGCTTCTCTCTTCCCCTACGTCTGTTTCGTTCTCTCCTTCGACGCACATCTCTGTCTGTCCTTCTCCGTGGATCGCTCGCCGCGTTACTCTCTTTCTCCGTCATTCGCTCTCTCCGCAACGCTCGCTCGTCCTTCCGGCTTCTCTCCCTCTCTTTGTCTCTCCACCTGTGCTCAGTGCGGATCGATGGCCAAACGTGTCGTTGCAGAGCGCGTAACCCTAGCTTGTACATACGTGACTGCCGGCGTGCATGTTGGTCGGCAAATACACGAGGTGTCCGGAAAATCGAGACCGGTCCACGGTACAGTCCCGATAGAACGATCAGCGGAGACTGACATCGCACAGCGCACGAACCGACGTTTCTGCGTTTCTCTTGGCAATTTCCAAGCGTGTTTTTCCAGATTTATAGGGACAATTTGCGCGTATGTTTCCCTGATTTCCGGCGGTTCGTTGAAAACCCGGTATCCGCCTAATGGACCGCTAAAAAACGATCGGACAGCAGAGAATCAACGTGTAACAACGTTACGGTTAATTTCGTGGGAATCGGAGAATATTTTGAACTCCTCGAAAAGTCAATGAACGGACGAAAAGAGCGTAATCGTACGATTGGTTAGAAAACTTCGTGCGCGCACATACATATACACACACACTCTTTTCGAGTGTATATAAATTCATAAACCATCACGTACACGTAGAGCCCTTTCGAATACATTGGTTGACCCTTCTTCGCTCTCTCGAGCGCGTTGCAGCGTACAACATTATGCGTCTGCATTCAGCCGTGAAACAATTACACGGACTCATAGTGCATGAGCCTTCGGTCCGTGTAATTCTCATAAATCTATTTTCGTGTGGCATTGTTTGGCAGCCATATTAACTCGTTAACCGGATTCTAAGCGTCCATTGCAACGCGTCGATAACCATGGGCCATTGGAATTTTGCCATTCTGAATTTTGCCCAATGAACGTCACGAAAGGGTCACAGAAAATGATATTTTTCCAGTACTTAGAGTAATCTTTCCCCTTCAGTTACTTCGCGAATATGATATAGAACATGACTTCTCGATCAGGAATAATAACTGCATGCCCGAAACTTTAGTTCATTACGTAAGTGATAATTCTGCAGTGGGCCTCAAGCAGAGAATCTTTGCCGAGGCGAGAGCGTTATGAGAACCTCGAGTTGGGGCGAGGGTAAATCGCCTAATGTCGGCACCGTTGTCGTCGTCGTCCTCGTGCTATTACAATACTTGCAGCGAAGCATAAAGTGGGTCGCACGTGAAACATTCGCATTGAAACGGAGCTGCACCGTCTTAAGGTACCTGTGCGCGGGCTTTCGTTTCTGGCTGCCATAAAGTCCGAGCGTTTGCTCGTTCGGCCGGCAAGACGACGAAGTCTAAAAGATGAGAAAAATGGACTCCGCGAGACTGGTGAAAAGGCCAAGGAAAAAGGTCAGGACACGTGACGAGAGCAATTCGCCGCGGAGCTGCTTAATGTTCCTACGCTCCTTTCTCATTTTTCACGTGGCTCATAAAAAGGCGAAATAATTTCAGCAACATGCCCGGAACGTCGACCAGTGCATTGAGAATGGAACACGCGGTTGAATCAAACGGGTCCGCCATAAAAATCGTTAAAATTAATTTACAGGCTCTGTGACAGGACAAGTACGATTGGTAAAGGCGTATAAGAGAATTGTTGAACGATCATCAGCAGCAAAATTGGTACACCAGAATTTAACGACGCGAGTAGAAGTTTTGTGAAAGCTTTTCTTGGAGAAGTCTCTAAAACCTATTTTATTTATTGGATGGGCTTGCCTTCGCAGCGTAGTTTTACGCCCTGTTCAAATTCAGATTTGTACGTATATGAAGAAGGGTGCGGCGTCGGGTAAAATTGAGTGACTGTAGATACGTCCATTCTTCTGATTCACGGTCGATTCGTCCTCCTCTTCACGGTAGATCAAACGAGGATAAAGTCCAGCTCAGAACGAGCCTGCAGTCCCTTATTCGCGCTACGTCACATGAATATAAGAACCCTTGAAATTCCAAGTGCCCGAAGAAACTCTCGAATGCAGTTCGCACCTCGGCGCGGCTCATCGTTTCCAAAGCCTTTTTGTTTTTAAGTGCTCCGCCCCGCGGACGAGCAAGTGCGCGTGAATTCCACCGCAGCAAGTTGGACAAACGGCCACGGTCTTCTCATGGCGAATCAAACGGCGATAAAGTGGCGCGCGGAACGACTCGCCTCGGCTGTTCCTCTGTCGCTGCGAAAATGATCTGCAGGATCAGTGAACGAGTGGTCGAGGCACGTTGCTTTTCGATCGTCGCGGCAAGATACACTGACTCGCGAGGCTTGTTAGAGCTCTCGTTAGGTACACGCTAAAATTCCATGAAAAATATTTCATGTGCGCTGCGTCTATAAATATTCACGCCCAGCGCACTGCTCGTGAATTTCCCGAGCGTTGGACTCTGCATTATTAATAACATATGCGAGATACTTCTCTTGCATTTTCATCGAGAAAATAAAAAAAAATCTCTACTCTGTAGTTCTTAGTTCTTCTACTCTGTAATTCTTGAAAATGTATCTCTTAGTCGCGTATAGCCGGGTTAGGAAGAGGCATAAACCAAAAACCGGGCAACGGAAAGCCAAAATGTAGGTCTATACTCAAAGAACTGTTTGAAATGTTGCACGTGGGACGGCATACTGCGGTGATCGATTGGCGAATGACTCTGAATAGCCATAGAGGCAGAAACACAGACAGAGCGGAGACTATTCTACGTCTGCCAGGATTTCCCACATGTCACCAGGCCACTCTATTTTTTGGCAAAGAGTAGCGTTTCTTTTGCTCTCTTCGATCGTTTTATCGGGTCCAATGTGTGCGTGCGTGTGAAGCACATCGTTGCTTCGAGTACAACAAACGTCCTTCTTTCTTCTCCTCTCGGTTTCTCCGTCTGACGAGCTCGCCCTCAGTGTGGGATGCTGTGCAGGTCCAATTCGAGAGACGCGACACGACTCCGACATTTCCCCAGAGGTCGCCGGGCGACGGTAGGCGAGTCGATCACTGATTTCGGTAAATCAGGTGGATCCGGACCTACGTCCGTGAGTTTACACGTACCGCCGGCCGTACGTGTATACAAGTGACGATATTACACCTGACCCGATGCTTGTAAACCGAGTGCAAGCACGTACCACTACGTAGCGTTTATTCTCGTACCTAGCTCGATCGTACATTCGTCTTCAAAGTTTCTCCATTTCACTCTGCTAAAGACCATTCTTACGTGCTACTGAGAACCATTCATACACCGCTTGTATAATATCATTTTTTTACCGATACGACGCTGCAGGATTGTAAAACTGTTTGATCGATTATTTGAAACTTTTGCTGCTCGCAAAAACAACTATATGCCACGACATTTAATGTATCTCTGAAAAAAATGAAAGTGAATTCAATGAACTCCTGTTTATTCGTCGAAGGTTCACTGTGCGAGGCAATAATTAGCGAGTGCGTTATGCCCGCACTTGATAAGGTAATACGAAATGAAATTTATGTAAGGACGGATATCGGCATTTGGCTATTGGCACACGTGCGTCCTGTCGAGTTTGCGATCGTGCGTGTTTCGCGAGGCGCGGGGAGCTTCAACGCACTTACGCAGCCGTGTTTGCCGTTTGCACCGACACGACGGGTGGTCCTTTGACGGGCAGGAACAAGCGGTTATACGCACATACGTTGTCCACTTTGATGTTCGGCCGGTCGCCGTACGATTGTTCGGACAGGTCGCCCGATGGATTTCCACAAAGTAAATGTCGAAGGCAGGCCGTTCGCGCACGACGACGACGACGACGACGACGACGACGACAGCTGAACTCGGCTCTGCGTAATGGCAATCGCACGTTTGCCCACCGTATCGTTTGTCAGAAAGATCGAGTTGCTCGCGAGCAGGGAGAAACCGCTGGCGAAATGGGCAACGGGCTGAAAAATAAGTGGGGATTGTAACGTCGAATCGGAACGTCGACGCGTCGACAGCTCGTCGCATTAGTAAACAGTAAGTTAATTTTCGTCGACGCTAATTCGCGGGAAATCGGCCAGCCGATTGCTGGCTACTCCGAAAGCTCCGCTCTCCCCCAACCCCCCTTATTTGTTTGCTTTAATCGACTGATGTTTGAACGGGACTTAATTAATTTCATTCGAGGGGCTGATTCGATGCGAGCTGTCGGTAATGGGGGGCCACCAGTGAATTTCCAGCTACCGCTTGTGTTGCGTGGAAAAATTCTCGTTACGCTCGTTGGCAAATAAAGCCGAAATATCGCGTTTCCTTGCAAAAATCCGCAAATCAATCCGAATGAATGGCAAATGTTTATCGTGAAACCCGGCCACACGAAATTGATATCTCACTGCGGATTTGTTTGGAGGGATAAGCTTCGTTGCTCGGGGAATGACGGCAGTTGGAACTGAAAAAATGAATTTGGTAGGGCAATGACAGGCCAGTTGGCCCTTACTGATGATCAGAAGGGTAAGGATGATCGTCCGGATTGATGAGAACCGATCGATCGGCGTGTGGTCCGCACTGATATCGTCGACGAACGCAGAAACGACCAACCTCTGCGTTACTTCACAGACATCACTGGAGTCATTGTCTCTGGCAATTCCTCGCAGAACGAAGCCTTCAGACCTCAGTGAATCAACTCACAAGTAACGATTCAACAACACAAAGCTTCGTGTCGTCCTTGTAATTTTCTCGGGTAATTCTAAGCACACGTTTTATTCAACAAAATACTATTAATTTACCCTTGAATATATGCTCATTACGTTAACCGGGAATATATGTTTGGCTGATGAACAATGGTTCCAGTGTCATCGATCGCCTTGTGGAAATTCGATCGATTCGCAGGCACATTACGACGTCGCCATTAGGTACGTCGTTATTCATTAAGCTCCGGCATCGGGGAGTGCTTGGACCTGCTGGAGGATAATCGATACGCGTTTACGGGAACACGCCAGAGAATAGCATCTCGACGATAGGGACGACGTGTCCTTCCCACGCGGGGCGTGTAACGTTCGCCGAAGATCGGCGCCTACAGCCTCGTGGGACCATTCCATTATGTCAACGAAAGTTACAGTTATGCCGCGCAGCTGCGCGATGCCGCAACTTTGAATAAGGCGTGTCCCGCGTAAAACTGCCTACACGCCGGCGCGAATGTCTTCATTTACAAGTCGTACGCGTTTCTCCGGCGAAAGCTCGGAAACCGCGCGTCGCCGTAAGCGGCTCCAAAGACACCGGCAAACGACGCCGTACGGCCTACCGAGGACACTGAATCCTTAAAATATCGCTGTTTAATTTGCCCGAGCCTCGCGCGAACAGCGCTGGAATCTCACGCAGGATAAAATTCCGTGAGATACGACCGACCGGGGACAGGGACGGCCGTGGTTTTCTTCCACGCGGAAAAGTAGCATTTTAGAAACTCGTTTGAAGAATTTCCAACACCGACGCGGGAATCCTAGATAGTGGGTTATCCTTGGGGCCGGTAATGGATGCTTGCTTATAAAAATTACGGTTCGTGGGTGTTGGATGAGGATTGTGACGATGAAGGACAGAAACGAAATGATTGCTCGTCGTCGGGAAAATAACGGTTGTCCGATAGATTTTAATCCGAGATACTTCTTGTCGGTACGTAAAGAGAATTATCTCTTCGATGAACAGGGTTACGTCTCGTGTCTACTTTCGTTAATTCCTCGGCAACGTCCTTCACGTAAGAAAGCCTGGAATTCTCTTATCCCGCGAGGATCGACGATAATTCGCCGACGGCCGCGCTGATTTTCTGATTGTCCTATCGCTAACGGATCTGGCCATTACGCGAAAAGGCGCGAAGCGAGAAAATCGTGCGAGGGTCGATCGTTGCGAGGGAGGAGACTGTGCTTAAGGAAACGCCGCTCGCAGAACCGTTAGTTCACTGTACTCTCGGTAAGAGCAAGCTGCGTGCGAAACACGCATCGCACGTAATCTCCTAACGGGTACCCGCGGAATTGCAGTGCAATTTCATCTACTCGGTAATTAATAGAGGTCGATCGATATTGCCTTCCTCGACTATCCTGCAATATCCTAGACATTGCGAAACTGTATTGTTTACCCGCCCGAAGACGAAGCTACTCTTGCCCCGGGTTGTTGATTCAGACCGGAAGTCAGGGACATCCTTTTAAATACATTCCATTTGCTTTTGTTCAACAACGACTTGAGAACTAGGTAGGCCGCTGGTTGGTTGCACGTCGAAGTCCAGAATGCCATTACACGGATTACTCATTGCGCGTTCTCCCCGAAAGAATACGACGATTGCATCTGCCCATATTTCTCCGCGCGAATCTCTCCGACTTGAACCGTGAAGGAATGACTCGCGTGGCAGGTATACAAGCGCGAACAGTCGGTTAACGGTCTCGACGAAACGCCGGCGCGATAGTCCCGCCTTGACTAATGTTCTCGTGAAAATTTACCAACTAGCATCCGGGTCTATTTTGCATCGCGATATCCCATCGATCTGGACGATTAATCATCGCGGATCAGTCGCGATACGGATCACTCCCGGCGACTGGGCAATGCTTTTACTCTCGCCGACTAATATTCCCGGCACGTCCCGCTGCAACGCGGCACCCCTTGCACTTGTGCATTTAAGCGGTGCGTTAATTCCGCGCGGAATTTTCGTTCTGATGACGCAGAATGGCCTAGTTAGGAAACGACGTTAAACCCCCTTGAAGTAATGGCTAAACTTGTGCAAAATTTTTGCGTGCACAGTCTGTCAAATCGTCGAACATAATGTTCGAACTTTTAAACAAATATAAGTGTACTTCACCGAAGCTTAATCGGCCATACAAAACATTTAGAATTTCTTAATCTAACCGATTGAATCGCTAAAAAGGTATACGTGTTAATACACGATTTGTGGAAACCTTTCAATGATACATTAAAACTCTTTACATAGCTATGTATTTTCCTAGTATAATTTCCATGAATTTCTCCGAAAGGATATTGAGACTAAGCCGAGAATCCTTGAATAAGGTTCTTGCGAAATTTCATCTCGAGCCCGAGTCAAGTAGTATTACGGGCATGTAACTATATATTTCATCCTGATCGCATCGATCCGGCAATTAATTCATGCCTATCACCCGGCCAGATTAAGCGGGCGAAGACGGCGATACACGGCGATACGGAGGATCGGTAAAACAAAGACGTGATCGATCGCTTTCAGGATCGTCGCTTTCAAGGTCGCAGCCGTAATCCCAACGGTGCCGGAATAGCGAATGGGGCGTATTGTCCGCAGGTTGGATCCGATGATCTGTCCACGATAGAAGTGAATGGCTGCTGCCGCTGAGACATTCCATCGAAATTTCGGTGGCCTTGTCCGGTCGACCGATAATATTGTGGGATAATAATTGAAGTGTGCATAGACGTTTTATTTTTACACAAGAAAATCGTATGAGACGCTAGTCGTTCGGCTTGTCGCTCGAGACTGCTCGCCCTTTGTCGCCGTTCTTTACACAATGCATATCGGCGACCGTCGCTATGCCGCCCAAAAATCGTCTCGCGCTATCTTGCTTACACTAATCCTCAAAACAAAACTCGCATTGGGCACGCAGTCCCATACACACACATACGCACGCATCCACACGCATACACACATATCCACACGCATCACTCACAGTTACCAATTCCTACACTCGGCCGTCCTGCTTTAACACCTGCCCTCAGGTGTTATCACTTTCATCACCACTATCTTCACTGTCACGCTCTTCCATCCATCGCTTCATATGATCCGCTACAGTTGAAGTTTCGCGCGGGCCCTCGTGCTCACCAATCTTCTTGACTAAATACCGGTCATTTCGTAGGACTCTTGTAACAGCATAAGGCCCCAGATATTTCGGTGCAAATTTCAGTCCAGGCCGCATTTGGGTCCTCAAGATCGCGACTAAGTCACCCTCGCTGTAACGACTGGCTTTTTTCCTTTTCTTGCTGTAAGTTTCGCGACTTTTGGCCTGTACCTCGCATATTCGATTCTTCGCGTGCTGTCTCATTTTGTTGCGGTTTTCTTGGGATGACGCGATCCACTTGTCTTCATTCACCTGGCGAATAGACAGGACCTCCGCTAGCTGATAAGTCTGTTCTTCATCCTTCAGCACTAACGACATACTTGTTCCTACCTTACGTGTCTTAATAGGATTACACGACTCTACCGCCTTCCGATACTTTACATTAACATTTGACTTTACCGCATTCGCTTCGCATTCAACCGGAAAAATCTCGGACAATTCATTACGCTCGCTGGACTCCTTTATTTTTTTCACGCTAATTTCGTTTCCTTTAATCCGAATTTCTACTGTTCGCAAGAAATCAGCGCCGATCAGTAATTCGAAACGCATTGTATTATCCGGAACTACTCGAATCGGAATAGGATGTGCATCACCGTCTATTACGATTGTAGTGCCGAATTCGCCTATCGTTCGATTATTATTTTTCGCGCCTACGCCACGAAATTCAATCATTTTTCGCTGTAATCGCGGTGCACCGATCTCAACGTATTTACTAGCGCGCATTAAACACAAATCGCTGCCCGTGTCTACTAATGCTGTTAATTTCGTACCGCTTATCTCCACGTCCTTAAAATATTTACCGCCGACGAAATCAGTGGTCGCACAGCCGACATAAGGCGGCTCTCGCTGGTTCTTCTTTGGGCATGCCACCGACACGTGACCGAAGTCTTGACACTCGTAGCATTTAGGCCCTTTGTGCTTCGTAGGGCAGTCCGCCAGCTGATGATTCCTCGAACCACAACTTCTGCATCGCCTAGTTATTGCGTCACCTCTCGATACGCCTTTGTCCCTGCCGTTGTCCTCTTGCGACTTCTCACCGACACGCTTCACATCCATGGCCCGGCTTGTTTTTGAACGCCACGGCACCGCCTCGAACGCTTTTAATAACGCCGTCTTCGACGCAAAACAATGTGTGCGCGCTTGGTCGCGTAAGTCAGCATCAGGAATTCCCCGAATCAAATTGGACACCATCTCTTGTTCGTCAATGGGTACACGATTCGCGAGGATTACCTTCTCATGGAAATATTCTTTAAATGTTTCCCCGCTTTTCCACATACGGTCCTCGAACTTCTTTCTTCTTTCCGCTTTGTCTTCTACGCCGTGGAACATCGCTTTTATTTCGGCGAGAAGCTCTTCGCATGGAAGCGCAATGTATTCCGATCTGGACCGAAACCATTCCATTGCTTTTCCCTTTAGACGCGCTATTATCAGATTTTTCGTATCGCGTTCTGATAAGTTATACGTGTCCTTCAGCCAACGTACCTGGCTTTCCCAACTTTCGTACGTTCCGCTGCTACCGTCAAAATATCCCAGCATCTCGATGACAGTCGTTATCCTCGTTGAAGGATTCTCCGCTGGTTGATTCGCCCTTTGCTGCGCAGGTTGGCCAATGCTCAGTTGTTGCACCTGCCGCATCAACTCGATCTCGCGACGCGCCAACGCTAGTTCACGTTCCGCTAAATTTTTTTCTCGACGCAACATTTCTATTTCTGCGTCTCTCTTCGCTTGAGTCTCACTAACATTACGCTCGGTTCCTCTTCTCGCTTGAGTCTCGCTATCACTGTACGCTG
This sequence comes from Hedychridium roseum, assembly GCA_963989215.1. Classification (NCBI taxonomy): domain Eukaryota; kingdom Metazoa; phylum Arthropoda; class Insecta; order Hymenoptera; family Chrysididae; genus Hedychridium; species Hedychridium roseum. Next base: position 5,990,529 of record OZ022313.1, on the reverse strand, counting down.
TCTCTGTCCTCACTTGAGAATTGTTGCCTTTATTTGGTCGCATTGCCCTTCCAGAAGCTTTTGCACCTTCTTCCGGGCCACACATGGAATCTTGCGAATTCCCTCGTACGCTATCCATCATCCAGTTACCCGATGGATCCACTGACAACAATCTTGCAATGAGTTCGCTTTTCAACCCAGTCGTAATTTCACCTAACGACTTAAGTTTGTCCTTGAGCTCTGACACTGTGAAATCTTGCGGAGATTTCGGCATTTCACTTAACACATGCTCAAGTCTCTCATTCACGTTCACAAGAACTTTCCGTTTAAAAAAAACTGTCTAGGATGCACTGGCTACGTTAAAAACTATCCCGGACGAGCCCCCAAAATTTGTGGGATAATAATTGAAGTGTGCATAGACGTTTTATTTTTACACAAGAAAATCGTATGAGACGCTAGTCGTTCGGCTTGTCGCTCGAGACTGCTCGCCCTTTGTCGCCGTTCTTTACACAATGCATATCGGCGACCGTCGCTATGCCGCCCAAAAATCGTCTCGCGCTATCTTGCTTACACTAATCCTCAAAACAAAACTCGCATTGGGCACGCAGTCCCATACACACACATACGCACGCATCCACACGCATACACACATATCCACACGCATCACTCACAGTTACCAATTCCTACAATATTGTCCTCCTCCATCTGTCGCTTCCCTTACCTTCGTGGCCATTCATTCTGCGCAATTGCAACACGCAATCGCACTCACTAGGAAATTTCACAGCTTGCATCCCTCTAAAAATTAGCTTCACACAGAAAGATCCCAGCAAACGGTTAATACTGTTGAAGTCATACTATTCACGTCAATAAGAAACTCCGGTATGTCCGATTCTCAGGATTTCTTTTACACCTAGCTCCTGTATTTTGTCCTTTGAATTGCAGATCTATCCCACGATAGGAGTGCACTGTATTCAAGTATCCCCTGCAGGAGCTTGACATTCGCGAAACGTCAATGCTGTGCCTGAATTCTTCGGATCCCTTTGGTTCGTACATACGTTCGACCATTGTCTACGCGTAAAACCGTGTCAGCTGCGTTCTCGCGGGACATGACAAGACGCTCGCAACGTCTCCTCGGAGTCCCCGATGATGCTGGAGCACGCGCGATGCACTCGAACTCGGAATGTCCCCGGTGTACCGCGAGATGCGAGCAGACGGATGCAGAAACGCAGGGCCGCGCCGGGAATAACGGTGACTAATGAAAACACGCGTTCTCCTCGTCTCCTGGCTGCTCGGGCGATAACTTTTTGCATGATTCATTGCGTCATTAGACGGGAAACGCGCGGGACCAACGGCTCAAAGAGCGTTCATTGTGATATCGACGATTTATTGCCCGGGTTGGATGGAGGGAAAGTGCGAGGGAGACTCGACCGACTGAGATACCATCTTTTCGTGGCACTGAAGGAAAAGTATCGCCCTGTCGTGGATTCTTTCGAGGAATTAAATAAATGCCAATCGGTGTGCTTCTTAATTACTCCTGCACCTTTAAAGGCCATCTTAGTCCACGTAGAATGGGAAATACTAATTGATTGCCGGAAAGTGTCGCTAAATATTCGACAGGGACAAATTTGCGGTGTTCCAAAAGGTCAGGTACTATTAGGTAAAACTAGCCGTGTGGCATACGGCTTATTATCCATTCACGGTTTTTCTTTGCCGCCGAGCACACGATTCAGTAATAATCTAATCGGCCTCTACTTACCGTTACTTACCGCCGCGCGGAATGATGTCGCAATTTTATTTCATTACGCACTTCCGCGATAACCGACATCTCAAGTGGCAACGATTCAGCACGTCAATTACACAATTTCCCTCGCGATTGACGATACTCTTGCCGACATGGAAGATTACGCGGACTTTTAATGCACGTAATTGCCAGTGACATTATAGCTTTCTAGTCGGTATCTCAGGCTTTTCTGCGCCGACTGTCTACCGATTCGCCGTATATCGTTGCAGAGCCTACGTCATTCCTGGTATTATTAATCCGCGCGATCGCAGAGAGAGCGCGCATACCTTTAAATCGATGCCGCTTATTCCCCGCGCACAATTACTCGCGCTTTTCAGTGCGGTCACAATCCGAGACGGTGTCACGCTGCGGTATTAGCGCAGCAACGGTTACACCTAATCGTCAGAACGTGATCGGCCGGCCGCAGCATCTGATGAGTCATAGGTGAAGACCGCGAGGAAAGAAACGTGGGGAGGATCACCGTGAATGATCCACAGAAAGGAGGGACGAATTGAAAAAGTCAGCGGGGAAAGAAAATAGCCGATATTCTTGGTATTCGTGGAATGCGAGGTCGAGCAGTAGAAATTAGAAAAAATCGTCCGATCTTGTAGTACAGCCAAAACGTTGATAAGAATCAGAGAAAATAAAGATGTATAGAGAAAGAGAAAACGAAAGAGGTGTTGATAGGTAATACATAGATAGGTGATAGATAAGAAATGTTAGTTAAGGAGGAGGCAGTCCGAGGACAATGAGCACAACTGACGAGTACTTATAAGTAGAAAAAGGGGGTGGACGTAGAGAGTACGAGGAAGACAAATGAGTCTGCGAAGGCAACAGACACCCTCGAGAAAGAAATGAGTGGGAGAGAGACATCGTGTACACGTAACTCTCAATACCGGTCCGTAACAGCCTTGTTCCGTGTGAATCACTGGCGACCCTATACAATGCTTATAATACGAAAGGTCGGCAGACACGTTCGCAGAGATCGAGGGAATACTGTACCTATGTCGGTGAGCACGTTCGCCGTTTAGCTTGCGGTTCATCGAGCTTCGCATTATTCCACTTTGCTCGACAGATCTCCGCTATCGGGCTCAGAAATTCGCGGACAATCCGCACCGATCGGCACCGCTACGCGTCTATCAATTACCGATTAGCCGGCAGGCCGACAGTTCTTTTCGGGCCGAATGAAATCGTCAGTTAGCGCGGAACGATCACGCGGGCGATTTGATCGGCTCGCGGCGAATAAGGCGCGCCGCGAAAATCGCCGATTTAGCATGGAGAGCCGCGCATTGCCGGAAGAAAAGGCGCGTTGTGGATACTGCAGGAACGCACGCTCGCAGGTGGGCAGGGCGCAAAATATTTCCATGGCATCGCCCTCCGAGGATTCTTCGTGCTGAGGACATTGTAAATGATTACATCAACGGTAATCAACAGTCATTTGAATACGTCGCCGGTAGGTTTTTCGACTATTTATTTCGCAATTACTTCCTAGTTAGCGTCGGCGAATAATAATGACTAGGACGAATGAACGCGACGTTATAACGGGAAATAAATTCTCCGTCGTTCCGACGTTAAATATTGCGGTGCAAAGATTCTCCGTGAAAAGCACGTTATGCAACGTAATCAAGATGATCTTTCGCGGGCCCGAATTAACGGTACGATTATCGAGATGAATTAACAGTGCAATTGCAGCGAATGCTGCTAATTAATCTATTTAATCTCGGTCTTTCGTAGCGAGTTCCAGCAAGAATTTGCGATATTCATCTGCGGCATAAATTATCGGCGCACGATGAATGCATCGTGTTGCATGATATTTGGCGGTGGAGTGCATGTGTGCCTCGGTTTTCTTCATATTGCAACATCGATGCGCCGAGCGTGCGCGTCTGTCATTACGGTAGCGTGATCATTTAAAGCCGAAAAAGCTCGTGCGCGTGGTACTTTTTTGTGTGGTAGGGCGTAGTCGAATCCGATACGCGTGGTGGCCGATGTTTCCCTTACGTGGCAAGCCGGACAGATCGCGGCAATTTCGTTAAGCGGCCAAACGAGACGGCGGTTCGGCAACGCGGCGCCACATGTTCGCCGGACGAGAATTATCGTCGTAATTACGACGATCGTCGTGCAACAGAACCGCGGGCCGTGGCTTAATGCGTCCTACGGTCAGCGGAGAATCCCTTTCGTCCGTCCGTACCTCTGTCCGTTTGTTCACGTGTGTATGTCGCGGTTGGCCGACGGGACCAGCGGGACATCGATGACCCCCGCCCACCGAAACATCCTTTTAGCGCGGCCAATATGAATTCCCGATCGTTAGAATGACGAAACGGACGTACCGGAGGATCTTCATCATTCGCCCGGTGTTCCTCGGCCGCGGGCGAAATTGTTAGCGAAATCGTTTCCTCGGAGCGATGCTCGCGGTCGCCGAACGTGAAACACAAGGAGAATAGCGAGAAAAGGGGAACGAAAGGCGGGAACATTGAGGAATAGGGGCGGGAGCAAAGGGGGAAGGAATGGTCATTATCGAGGATGACTGGCAGCAGGGTCATCGTCGTCGGTGAGTCGTGCGTTCTTTATAAACGCGGGCCCTCAATATCCCGGTACCTGTGTGTACAAAGCTGCCGAAATCATTAACGAATTCCCCTCGTGTTCCCCTCCCTACGCCTTCCCGGTGAGACCCCCCTTCCACTGTTTCTCGCGGGTTGTATTTGTCGTACGAGCTCGTAACTCGCGGCTAACAATGTCATCGGTTCGTCGCGAGGAGCGCTAATAATGTCTCACAATAAAAAGACCGGCGGCGTGACAGCACGACAGCCCCCATTGTCAAATCGTATAATTTTATTAATCGCGTCTGTCCGAACGAATGCCTCCTCGGACCTGAATCCTCGGCGAACGGTATTTCACAGTAGCTTATATTTTCGGACGCCAGCTCGTTAAAATCACTACTGACATTGCCCAATCATGTAATTCCCTGTAATGACCTGCTTTCGTTGTAAATGACCTCGCAAAAGAGTTGCCGCGATTGTGTCGAACGTCAAGGCTTATTACCTTATCATATTCTTACTTTGCCCGTAGCTACTGACCCATTTCGCATTTACAAAATAACGAATGATGCCTTTTGCTTAATGATTTCCATGCTTAGATACTTGTATATCTAATTTCGTCGTTAATGAACGCCCGGAATGATTTCAAACGGAAGTCGGTTTAAAGTTTTGCGTTATTGTGTCCATCGTGAATGTGTTAAGATCGATGAATTTGGACCATGAGTCGTGGACGATTCCTGGCAACTACCAACACTTGGGAGAAACTGTGAAACTTTATTGGAAGTGTCTGACGACCCGAGGACTCTCCGTTCGATTATCCCTGCGAGTCAACAAGGCCGGCAGGACCGCGCCGAATCCGAAGGACGGCGGGTTTCGCAGGACGCGAGGGAGTAGTCCCTAATAGCTCTTAACTCCGATAAAGTTGGGCCACTGTGCGAATCGTGCGGGCTATACGTGATCAGTTTTACTGTCGGATGATCGTTAAGATCAGTAATGTTCGACAAATATATCCAGCGCGGTTAGAATTATTATTTACCTTCCGTTAATATCGAAGAAATAAATGCAAGATAGAACAATTTTACTGAAAAGGGTTTCATGTAGTTCCTCTGAGCGTTAATTTTCACGAAATTCTAACGAATTAATTACGTTCCCATTTTGTCAGGAACTTAATGTTACAGCAGCAGTTTTCTTTCCCTACGTTTTTTTGTTTTAAGCAATACGTTTACACTTGTAACTTGTAGTCTGGCAATTAGGAGCGATCATTTTGTGCATCGCTGGTCCTCGATTTCAGGTTTCGTCGCTTCTTCTCGTCGTTCGTTGGTGTCGTTCCTCCTTGTTCCGAGCAAACCCTCGCCGTGGAGTTTCTCACCTCGGCGGAAACCGAGGCTTACGAACGCATTAGCTCGCGGCACGTGTTTCGCCCGAAACTCAGAAGTATCCGTTCCGTGTAGGCGGCTGAGAAGGAAGACGCTAAGGATGGTCGGGGGGGGGGAGGGGTTCCGCGCGACGTGTAAGCACGGGAGCAGCGTTTAATTGGACGACTTCCAGGTACTGGAATTAGGAGCCTGCCCGGCTTTTCCTCGGCTATGCGGAAGATCGGCTGCATGTGCGGAGAAGTATGCAGAGCGTGGGAGGGGGTTTACTTGTCGCGCGAATATTGGGGGTGGGGGGTGAGAGGTTGAAGTAGAGGCCCAGGCGACGTGGCTGCTTTATCGGCTAATGTCACTTTAACATTGTATCAAATCATCAGTCGGCTCTGCAACCAGCCTGACGGATTAATTAAGCTAATTATTGTTTACGCTCGGTTGGATACGCCGAAGCGAGCCGTTCTTAATGCTTCTGCGTCTCCACTGCATACTCTGTATATCTAACAGTGTATATAACACTCGCGCCGTTGTAGGGAATCTCTTTCACACCTCGTTGCCCGCGCGCCGTTGTTACCGTGAAAAAGCTGATAGAGCTACGATCCTCGCCGCGATTGCGCTTCAGTTGGCAAATACGCCAGCAGACGTCAGCGTCGGAGACAAGCTTTAAAGCTCAACCTTCGTCTTCCTCCGACATTCCCCCGCATCCTGTCGATTTCCCGTCGATTAGATTTCTTTCCACAAACCGACGGTGTTCGATTCGAAAACGGATCCTCCGGTACGTTCGACTACAAATTAGTCTTACGCCGTGGAATTGTCCGTGGGGCTAATGTGCCTAACATTATTGCGCGCTCGGAGATTTCCCAGTGAGCCGGGAAAGACGTAAAATGCAAACATCTTTAGTATCTCGCCGGCACAGCGCGTTTATAGGTGCACTCGGATAAACCGTGCTGCCCGATATCTAGGTATACACAGTCGCGTACCTCATTGTTGCGCGGAATCTCCTTCACAGCTCGCTACGCGCATGCAACTGCAGCAGTTGCAGTGGCATTTGCGTCGGTGCGAGGCCCGAAGACGGGGAAGACGGCGACGAGGAGGTAGCGGACGGCTCGGTATTTATAGCCGGAGCTTCTCTTTATCGCTGTCCCTCTTGTTATCGGCCGTGTCGTTACCGTTATTGCACCGATGCCACGGCGGCGCGAGCAGGACCGGCAAACGGGAGAAGGACAGGAGAGAAAGGGGAGGAATGCGGGACGACGACGGGTGGCGATCGCTCGCGATACCGATCCGATGCTCGAGGCCTCCGTAAGATTGCACGAGTAAATTCCACCGTTAAACTCTTCCTCCGTCCTGCGCGCTCAGCCGCGCCCTTAAGGATCCAGGGGAAACTGAGCGAGACGAGAGAGCCGTCGGAAGGATCGGGAAAATGCGCCGATATCGCCGACCTGGAAAATTATACCGCGCGGCCCGAATGAACCTACTCTTTCCGCTGGCTCTTCTCGTCATTTCCATTTGCTCCACGTCCTTGCCGTGTTGTCATATTATATCCGCTGAAACGAACCTTATCCGATGGAACGCTACTCGTTAACACTACGAAGCTCGGTACTAACGAACGACAAGTTTTACATCTAGAGCATGGAACATGATCGGGAGGGTTTAGCAATCCCTATCCGAGGAATCTTACGTACATGTATTAGGCCAGAAAGCGTAGAAATGCGAATAAGAAAATCTGTCGCTTTACATTGTAGCCATTAGAATATGTATTTCGAAATGGGAGCTACGTTAAGAGGTCGTCGATGACAAGGAGGAACCAGCGATGCTCGCATGTTAGGGGCCGGCGCATTCCATCGTCCACCGAGATTTATTTGCCGAATAAACGTTGAGGAGGTATTTTTAATGGTCGACAATAGTGGCCCGATACCGATCTCAGAAACGTATTGTCACTGGCCGTCGTATATAATCCCAGAGGCATCGACGCGACCAACAAAACGTCGTCTGTCTCTCCCTTTCATGCTCTCCCATTCTCTCTCTCTCGCTCTTTCTCTTCGTGCCCTTTTCTGACTCTCACTCCTGATGGTCTTCTCCCGGAGGGTTCCTCCGCTACATTCGCCGCTTATCGGGAACTTCGTCGTTCACCGATCGTACTTGTCCTCGACCTGCAGTTATCCTATCGTTCTGCTTTCCATATATTGTTTTCTTTTCGTTTTATCCCCACGCGTCGTCGTTAGGCTTCACACTCATCTTCGTTTCCTATTTCCACGGTATCTGAGCATTTTATTATTACCCTTTGTCGCATATTCCCGCATCTCTCTTCTCCACTTTTTCTTTCGTTATTTACCGATTCATCGGGATTATTTGACTTTGTGTCTTTATTTCTTAATGCTTCGCTTTTGCCCGTCCTCTGTTTCTACAGTCACTTTTTGATCTTTCTTCTCCTTTCCTCTTCGCCCCTTTCGCGCACACCATTGGCGCTATTCTGTTAAATCCTTTGAAGTCGACTCTTTTGTGCATCGACATTATTATTGTAATTGAATACTTGTCTCCTAGAGGGATATCCTTTCGTTCCGTACGCTTACAATGCGCGGGGCTAAAGCAGGATTAATGCTCGACGGAGGCGAGGCGAAGAAAACGATGGAGACAAACGACGGGAGAGACGTATCATCGTCGATTCGAGCGATGAACGTGAATCGATCACAGAATCTCCCCTTAGATATGCCGAGTATTGCTATAACTTGTGCCCTCAAGCATAGTGAACCGTCGTTGCCAATGTTTCAAACTCATTGTCTACGTAGTATTCACCGAAGTGCAGTGAGTAAGTGGCCGAAAATATTATACAGAAAAAACAGGGAAAAGAACAAACCATTTCCAAGATTTATATTTTCCCTGCACGTGTTTGTAATTCAATTTAAAACTAAGTTTTCTTTCATCATGGATAGGCACAGGTGGAATGGTAAGCGGTAATGAAATGTCAATTACATTGAAAATATGCCTACAATACTTTATTCTCGTCAGAAACAAATACAGCAACGGCGATATAGGACTAATTAATTTATCTTATCATACGTTATATTTTACGCAAGTGTTTGCGTAAAATATTTGTATCTAAATATTTCCCGAGCAAACATACTTTATCCAGCGTTTCGTTGCTGGTGGGTTTTACGTTGTATCTACGAGCGTGGATCGTGTCACTATTATGTCGGTTTAACGAGATTGGCAGAGGAGCGTTGTTAAGAGGACTGTACGGAATATCCGCGGGAGTTATTCCATTCCCATTTCCTCGGTGTATAGGCACAGAGCCGGGGGAGAATTGTACACGTCGTTCGGTACTCAGAGCCAGTTGCGTGCCGGGGCCTTGGAGGTTGGTGATTATCGATAAAACATCGCGCTAAGATCCCGCCAATGCATTCCCCTAGCTTCCCATAAGATACAGTTATGATTTCCATGGACAAACGGGCCGCGCTCGTGCGTCTCGTTTCACTCCTCGCAGCATTATTACCGATAGGAAAAGTGACTTGCCCACTCCGCGTGGGACAAACCACCTTGATTGCCAGATGAATACTCGCTTCGAGCAAATAGATGCTTCTCTGTCGTTGATTTGGCCCATTTACCATGATCGCTGACACGTGGAATTGCAATGACGAACCTGCGAGACCACGTGCTTACTCAACGAGTCTTTAAATGTTCGACGATCATTAGGTTATTCGCGGAGACTTGTACGTCAATGGTTCAATTGCTATTTATTTGCGCGCGACTCGTGTAATTTCGTTTGGTACGAGCTCCGGAGTTGATTTCATTATCGCAGAAGGTAGTTTCTCGTGTTCAGCACCGACAGGTCTCTCAAGGTGTTATAATACGGCGGGAGAAAAAAGAAATTGGTGGCTCTCGTTTCACACGCAGGCTCACGGGGCGTTATTACCGTCCGTGACTTTCTCCGCGTCCTTTTTAATTAACGCGCGTCCTCCCGGCATGGAGGTAATCTTTCACGGTATATTTACGACTGGGTATCGCCGAAGACAATCGCCGGCGCGATAGTCGCAGCTGTAAGCGCGAAATACCCCGACCGTCCTGCGAGATGGCCAATCGGACAAAAGGGATGGCCTACTTCCGGTCGGCACCTAATCCCCTAGTCAGCCAATTCATCCATTGTTGTGAAACGCGGGCGACCGTCGCCACGGGATTAACCGGCGACATTCCACGTTAATTACTTCGATAATTAATGCCTTACACTTTGGATAATTTAACGCCGCACGGAGGAGGGACAGTCGCCGCGAAAGCGACCGTACGGCCGGCCGTTATTAATGCAACTTTCTCTCGCGTCCTTTTAATTAAGGCAAAACCTCGACGTGGAAATAATTCCGCTGGCTCGAGGCCGTATCGTCAAAAACAATCGATCGCCTCGCGAAACCGCAGGTGCGACTACGCACGATCACCGAAGGCTCCCGGGACGGTGAATTTTTAATGAACCGAGCCACTTGCAACCAGGTGCATTTGTTGCGGCAACGCTCGACGCGGCAATTCCTCGTAATCCACGATAAGTGCCGTAAATATCGTCCTTCGTACAATACCGTTTTATTAAATCGTACCGATCGTTCGGCTCGGCCGAACGGCCGCTCGTGCCTAGGCAGGTACCTTTGTGTACGAGAGATGCGCGATAAAAAAGATGGCCTACTTCGCCGGATATCTGCGCACGGCCGTGCGAAGGGAAGGCACACCTCGCTTACTCCGAGACGCCGTGAAATCTGATCCCGATCGAACTTATGGCGTTACGAGATCAGACGGTGGGCGTGTTCGGTGGAGGGATACCCGGCGCGAAAATTCGAGCTGCTCCTTTTACCCTGTCGTCCTCTCGCTCCGTTCCCCTGCTCTCTCTCTCTCTCTCTCTTTCTCTCCTAGGCCTTTCATCTTCTCTCCGTCGACCTATCTCGCTCTACCACTTTTAAAATCCCTCTCCCTCTTACGCTCCTTCTTATCGCATGGCTCTCGTCCTTCCTCGTCCCCGAGGACGGTCCAGTCGATGCATCTGCACCGCTCTCCCTCGGCTTGCCAGTTCTAAGACTCCCTTCAAGGCCGGGGAACGAAGGACAACAGCGAGCGTGTAATTCGCAAAACGACTGATTCATCATTATCTTCACCTCAGAGTCAGGCTTAATAAACAACCACGGTCCCCGGGGGCAGCTCGCAACGGGAGGAAATTGTTCAACAAGTTTCCACAAGTTTCATTAATTTTCGACTAAACTTAATTTCTCCGGCATCAAAACTTTCTATGGACCGAGCCATTTTTCCGCTTTATTTAGACGTGGACTTGCTTCGAGTACGCTTCGGGGCCTCAAAGTTGTATGCAGTCAATTAAAGTGGAAACGCAGCGGAGCGTTTTTCTTGTTTTTTTTTTATGCGTCCTGCGGTACACCGAGGACGTCGGACAACGAGCATGAGATTCGAGGAAGAACCATCGCGGCATCGTTGCCGAGCGAATTCGCTCATTGGACACGGAACGATTGGACGTGCCTGTCAATCTGATGGATCAGATACCGCCGGAATAGATAGATAAAGTGGAACGATGAGAAGTACTTCGCCGCTTATAAAACGATCGCCACCTGCGTGAGTCTTCGATATCGTTGCGACGGAAATGCATTATCCTGCCTCCTAATTACAAGCGTTTTTTGCAGGAAACCCTTTGAACAGATGCCCCGTAAAAGCTAGGTAATGCTGCCTTTTGTTACTCGTACAAACACGGCACCTTGGCTAGTCATCCAGTTAATACATACATAATCCTTGACTAACAATAACGTACGTTATTTGAATAGATGTTTAGTTATTTTTACAAGAAACGCCGGGAAAGGAAATTCGTTTTTGGCCGTGTGTAATTCGAAAAATCAGCAATTCTGTAGGGAATGTGTCGTACGTTCTTGCGGACGGACGATCCTCGTGCTCTTTACAGAGACGGGATTTTTCGTCACCTCGCGGCACGGGCATGCAGAATTCATGAAGGGCCTTTTTCACTACTGATATCGACCGTTCTGACGTCTCGATCGTTGCCACAAACCCGCGCGGATCTTCTTCGCCCGGCCGCATAATCGGACCGCATTCCAACGGCCTGGTGGTAATTCTCGTGAGATAATACGAAACAAATAGGTATGGCCGGTGCTTTCGTTGCCACGTGTAAATTTTACCGGTGCATTCTATTAATGAGTCATCATGGCGACCCGTTGAATAAAACACCGGGGAAACGAAAAAAGCTACACTTTGGTCCATTAAAGCGATACCCGTGCGAAATACATGAGCCGCAAATTGAGGCGGAAATGAGAATACCGCGGGATTACGCGGGAATAATATTTAACCATTTGAAATATTCATAACGAATAACGGCGCGGGAAATGGAGCAGAAACGTGCAATTATTTTGCGATACCGTGAACGCCTGAATTAGTAAAATTAATGAGGGAGGGGGCAGGGGGGAATAAAAAATGTTTGCGCGGCAACGCGCATGGAAATGAGCGTAACGGGCCGATGCGTTTCGGGTGCTAGGTATTTCCGTTGGCGGTAAATCGAAGGACTGGGGTACGATCAGGAACGATAAAGCCGATGGCCGACGTATCGCACGTCCCGCGAACCGCGGAGACCCTGCACGTTTCCCCGGGCATGGCAATAGCGCCGTGAGTCACGTGTTAAAATTCAGTCGCGGCCCGTAACCGCCCCCTCATAAAGGAAGCGTCAGTTCATAAATTGCCTAGCCCCCCCCCCTCTCCCACCCCAGAGCCGACTCAGTCCTGGCCGAGGCAACCCTCCGGGCCGCGATCTCAATTTTGAGGGTGCCAGCGGGAAACTACCACCCTCGACAAAACTTACTGAATTCATTATACGATGAACAAAGGCACGACGGGAAAGCCTTAGGCGCGGCGGCGCTCGCACGTCCGCGAATCCCAGGAAGTAAACTCCCGGAATGCTCGTCATATCGTAAATGTCAACGTCTCCGCGCGATCGTTTTCAAGAGATACTCCGGAGCCAACGAGAGACACGTTCGCGTCTCCGCGATAACGACCCCCCACTTTTCACATTTTCAATTTCGCCTCGTAATTTCGGGCCAAGCGGGGGGCCTTCGTGGAGAAAAATTTCAATGGAATTGGTTATCTGCCGTGAAATGTTGAAAATGACTGTTAGGCCGTGGTATAACTGGAGCAAGAATTTTACGTTCGACGAAAAGAAGCGAGTGCTATACATGTGTGAAGAATAATGGCGCAGTTCTCTTTGGCCGGTGGTTAACGAGTGCCTTTACTGGGTCGGCGATGAATTATAGGAAATGGTATTCGTGCAGGCAGATTTCGTTTTAGGCTCGGCTAACGAGAATACGAAGAAATTACAGAGCTGTCATACTAATGAGTGGCAGGTTTACTTTTCCTAGCGGAGCCTAGTTTAACTGCCCTGGCACTGTTTTTATTTTTTGCCCCTCTATAACGCGCGGTAGCTGTTTAAAGTACAGTGTAATTTCAGGGTAGGTAACGCCGAAATCGTTCGTTGGGTGTTATTCAATTCGCTTTGCGGGTAGCTTTAATGAGTGAATCCGCGGAGGATGTTCAAACATTCGAGACGTTGATAGAATTGTCTGATAGAAAAATATTGTCCTATGATCGTCGCGGCCGTGTACGCTCGTAGAACATGCGGGTTCCATCAATGAAGATCTGAACTCACGGCGAGCACGCGACCAGTTGGGCTAAGGGCAAACGTAAAACTTACCGATCGGCAAGATAACTGGTGTTTAACACACCAGCCGAACCGCCATTAAGCCCGGCCCACCGTACGATTTCCACGCGCTCTCCGCTCGGGCCGAGGAGAGAAACGGAGAACCAGGAGGGACGGAGAGATTGATTTACGGGCCTTGCCGGCACTTTTTCTCCTGAAAAGAGAAGACGACCGTCCCCGAGGAAGGACCCAGGGGCCTACGGGGCAGGGGGGACAAACCGGGCGCGCGCGCGAGATCCGCCGACTGGTTCACGCACTTACGTCCACGCATGATACCCTCTTTTAACCATACCCCCTGTCCCCTGGCTTCCGTTTCCTCGTTGAAAATTGAAAAGGACATTTTGAAACCCTTAAACGCATGCTTTCACTGACACGGAAAACAAAGTAATAAATCCGGCTACCAGCCTCTCCTTTTTTCTTCTCCTTTTTTCCCGGTCTCTTAACTTTCCTCTTCTGCTCTGCCTGCAGAAGCTTCGTGATCTTCTTTCTCTCTCTCTTTTTCGGACACCCTTTTTGGGTCCTGCCTTCTCTTACCTGTACATGTATGCTCAGGGGGGACGTGTAGATACGTACGCACACGAAGGTAAGTCGACACGGACGTAATAACGCCGGGGAGGAAGGTGCACGCACGACCTACGACAGAGGCAGGACTGGCGATCGTCTCGTGTCGGTTGGGTTCGTTGCACCGGCCGTAAGACGGCCGGGAACACAGCTGTGGGATCGAGGAGGCGGATGAGATCGGATCTAGTGGGATCTCGGGGGCTCGGAGATGGCGAACGGCGATGCCGCTGTTCTGTCGATTCATTGATTGCACCGATTCACCGAGCCGCGAGTCCTGCTTCTGGCAATCAGGCCGATTCGACCCTCATATCCCCTTCATAATTTTCGTTAATCGATATCGGCACACGGAGACATCGCGCAAAAGAACGTGAAATTTAGTAGCCTCCAAATGATTAACACCTGTCGTGTGTAGCCTTACATACTCCACGCAGCTGACACGTAACGGCGTTTCTTAAACTGGTATTAGCTAGAAAATTTCTTTTGGTCGTAACTTAACATGTACAGATGGGTAATCTTTAATTGTCGGTCCATCTACGCGATCCCAGCTCGTCCTTTTGCCGTTGACAGCTAATTAACAGGACGCGGTCTAATTAAGGTTCGCTCAAAGCGTTGTGAATGGCTTATCTGCGATCCTAGATTCTTCCTGGCTTTGCGGCGAACTAGCTGGCAAACGGAAAGTGAGTGACGGTAGATGGACGAGCGACGTACGATAAAACGGAAGTCGAACGATGCGTGATGGACGAAAGCCCGGGAAGATCGTTCCTATCTATCTCCCCTTTTCTACTTCGCCTTACTTCCCTCCTTTTTCTCTCTCAATTTCTTTGAATTCGTAATGCCCTAATCAGACGGCCGCGGCCGCTGAGAAACGTCATGCATTAGAGAACGAGATTCCGGAATCAGAAAGAGTAGCCGGGCGATGAGATCCTTACAGCCAGCGAGGAAGCGAAGGAATTGCCACTGGAATTCTCGGTTTCTTTTTACGTCGGCCTTTCAGCACGTTCTACTTATCATTGCCCTCGAGAACGGCGTTTCGGCCTAGGATGTCGTACTTTGTCATCCGATATTTCCAACGATTGGATACCCAAGAGATAAGCGTGTCAATATCCCAACTAAATCCGGAGGAACGAATTTACATAGCGATACAGTCATCTAAATTTTCACATATTTCATAGCTTATCTTATTAACTGGTGTTGGGATTATATAGAAATAAACACATTCCTTCAAATAAGTACTAATTAGGCGATTTCGATGGTAATTCTAAAGTTTTCAAACGGTAGAGCTACGCTTGACAGTTCATTACGTAAGTAAGAATGCCCGTTAAATACGCGAAGAGCTTGCCATGACTCTGTAGATGATTTTGAGGACACTCGGTGAATTATTCATGCGACGTCTGCAAAACACTTGCGCCGTATGAAATGGCTTAGCATGACGCTCGTGTAATATGAGAAAGAATTCGAGTAGTTCGCTCGCTCATGAATTACTAACATAAGACTGAGCGAAGCAGCATCGACGTGTCTATCTGGGCTTCCAGTTTGACGTCGGAATCCCCCGAACTTTAATCCGGCTTTCTGTCACGCATTGTACCGATACTACTGGCCCTTCCTGGAAAACATTCGTGTCGTTCAGATGTATACGTACGATCAGTCAATAGTGTTTTTTACGAGATGCGTCAGAGTTGTTACACTGGTCTCAAAACACGCCCGTGACGCACCGGTGAACGAGGGTTGGTATTAGACGGTCCCCCATTGTGCCGGTATCAAAGGAATCTCCGAGCAACGAGGAATCCATGCCGTCATTGGAAAAGGAATAGATTGACTCTCCAGTTCAGCTGGCCTTTTTCTCTATTGAGAAACATTCTTCCGTCTTAACCCTTTCCGTTTGACTAAGAGCTAGAAGGATTACAGGGACCCTTGAGGCTTCTGTTCCTAAATGATCCAGCTGTATGAATTTCAATAACTTCTCGTTCTTGCGACAGTCGAGGAAATCAGCTGTTAATGAATAGCTGATTAAAAACAGCAGAGGAAGATGAGAGTCCATCAGTCACAAGATGGCATTGTGATATACTGTCCAGGTACACGGTGGTTAAAATGGTGGGTAAAACCTTTTTCTCTGCATCGAACTAGTTGCAAAGTAAATCCGCTTGCGATTGGATCAGCCTGTTTCGAGGAAAGTCGGTACAAACCACCGCTTGTGGGTTGTCGATCCCCATGTTTCGCATCATAATCCAGCCTTTTTTTCACGGGACAACGTACGCGTCTACAAAGTAAAGTATTGGCCTGATGACACGTCATATCGCACAAGAAGATATATTTCTATTTATCTATTACATTCATGACAATTATACGATACAATATTTCCACGCGTGGGCTACTTAACTTAATTCATGTTAATTTTGATTCTTAAATAATTGCTACGCCAAGTATAACAAAGATACACGTACGCACATGCGCTCTTCTGTTTTCGACGTGCCGGATGATTCTCTGACGGATTTATTGTCGCGGCCGCAAGAAGTATTATTAAAAGTCTCTGGAACAGCAGCATTTGTAATTACCGAAGCTCGGGGACGATTGCGTCTCGTTAAGGCTGCGTCGACAGCTTCATCAGGACGGCGATCGGTGACTCGCGTTAAAGCTCGATCGACTTCTTTCGCGGCGGGGAAAGAAATTGCGGGCCGCGCGTGGGGTTGTTGGTTGTCCTGGCGGATGTGCGTGTTGGAGTCCAGTTGAATCCGTTACACCCGTTGTGCGATGGACGCGCGCGCGCGCGCGCGCCGCTTTTTCTATCCGATGGTTTCCAACGTCTTAGTCCGGATTCTCGATTCTCTCCTGTTCATCGATTTACTTGCCAGTCGTGTCGTCTGGCCCCTTCCCGCTATGTCCTCCGAAGACTCCAAACGTATCTCCTTCTCTCGCCCTCGTGCGTGTGACGCATTTCACTGTTTTTTTCTCATTCGTCCTTTCTCGTTCATTCGTCCCTTACCTTTTCTACCCGAACGCATTATCGTTTCTATCTGCCAACTGTCTCTCTCTCTCTTGTCCCAACGTCGAGCTCGTCTTTTCTTCTTCCTGCGTGTCCTTATTTATCGAGTGGTGGCGCGCGACCGCGGTTTTTCTCCAATTCCCAATGCATTATCTTGATCGATTACTCGTTGCGACGCTGATTTATATTCCCGATCGCTTTCTGTGCCGACAGTGCTGTGCGGCCGCGCAACTCGACTACCATTTTTCTCCTACTCTCCCTCTTTCACTCGCGCTCGCAATTGATTCTGTCTATAGTTGCGGCGCGTTAAAAAGAGATTCCCAGACAGTTTACTAGGAAAACCGTGCAACGACTGTAATGGACGTGCTTTCTTAGATCGGCCAGCGAATTCCACAGGCACAGATATGGAACTCGCTGAATTCTTGTGCTTCCATCGATTTTTAAACCTGCGAGGTAAACGTTCCAACAATTTGATCACAACTGTAATAGGATACGTTTTTGACCGCATGTAAAGAAACATCTACTTAACATCCTCCAAGGGGATCCTTTACAAGCTTCAAATATTCAGAATACCTGCCTGTCCGAGAGTTTTCAGGAATTCAGTTGTAACCCAACTGGTCCTTTATTAGAGTTCCCTTCGTTAACATCGAACCCCATCGAATTATTGCTCCAACGAACTCAGATTTGTTATTAACGCCGACGTGGCTCGCTATTGCACGTAGTGGACAGAAGTACAGTTTCACCGTCGACAATCGTACAAACTAACAATCCTCGCGGGCACTAACTATCTGAACACGAACAGCTTTATCCGATTCACTGGACGCAGTTGATGGAATTGCCGCGCGCAGCTTACGAACGCTCTCCAAACCAAGAACTTAATCCTCGTGCAGCACAATACAAAAATTTAATAGGATTACAACATGTATTACAAATTGATTAACATAAAACTCCCTTGGAAGTTTTTGCGCAAAGCCCTACCAAAATAAACATTCCAGCGATATTTACATATGCGGTGTTAAAAGCCATTAATAAATAAATAGCTAAATGGAATATTTCACAATGCTAGTATAATATCATTTTGATATTTGTGATTTAAGTTGAATTTTACGCGGGCATATAGCGTCAAGCAGATTAAACATTTCTAACGAATTGGTTGATAATCTGTTAATATGGCTACAGGTAAACTACAGGTAACTAAGAAAAATCGTCCATCTATTATTTACGTACTGTACAGGTGGCATAGACGTCTGACACTTGCTATAAATAAATCAGATGTACATCTTGTTTTGAATTCAGCCATATCGCCGAAACTTTACTGGAAATCGATTAATCACCCTAGTTCCGTGTACTTGCCTTGTCATTACTTTCGCACACGGGACGGTGATGGGGGTAGGGGGGTTGGTTCTATTATTAATCCGCGATCCCTTTGTCCCTCGCCCATGAATAGTGCATACCCGCAGTACGGGCTGCTATTTCCGCACGACTATGCCGCGAAACTGTAAGAAACTCTTCATCGCACGGTAGAAGGGGAATGCGAGAATCGAAGGAACATTATAAGCGGCGATAGTCGTTTGTTTGTGATTTCGCTGCTCGTGTCCGCAGTTGCGGCCTTGTGAATACTTCACGAGTGCTTTATTGACGGCAAAGAAACGACGTATCATCGGAGGAAACGATCATTAGAGGGAACGCATGTCTCGACACACTGGGCGACGTTTGTTCCGCGAAGGTTGATTCGCGAGCGGCACAGCGCGAGCCTTTGTTCGCCGAGTTGACTGGCATTCCCGCCGATGTTTCTGTTATCGTTGTTAATAAGACCGTCTAGAAAAATGAGATGGCGTCGGACAGCAGGACGTTCATACGGGGAATAATTGCCCGGAGTAAATCGACGCGTCGAACAAGGGGACCTTTCCGTTGCTCTCTAATCTCGCCGGTGATTTTTCCTCGCGCGAAACTCTCGTTTCTGGGAAACCGCGGCTTTCACATCGGTGCGCCGCATTATCGGGACTTTAATTGAATTAATCGGCCCGCACCTTCCGCGCCGTCACGGAGAAACGAGCGCGGGGCCCGGCAGTTTTACACCGTCGCGTTTGTCAGGGCGACGTTATCGCGGCCAGCATCCACGTATACGCATAATTGCGGGAGCACGACTCGCGGGACAACGACATGCTGCTGCTGCTGCTGGTGCGCCAACACGCCGGCGATCCTCGCCCCGTGTGTCGGCTCGTACGTGTGTCTTGCGCGACGGGAACGTCGCGGTTTCGCGCGCGGCCCGCCAATTAGCTAACGACGAAAGTTTCGAGACACCGTCGCGGAGCTAATCAAGATCCCGTCGTGGATACCGTAATCACCGGTGATACCGTCGCGGGGAGTCGGCGTCGTCTTCGTCCGCCGCTAGAGACGCTGGGTTTCACTCTTACCTTGGCTTTCGACGTTTTCCCGGCGCGTGCCGGCAGCCCTGCACGTCCGTGCAAATTAATCGCTAACGACCCGCCGTTTGTCCCTAAGCTAACGTGCACCGTGGAGACGTAGGAGAGATCCTTTGACGAAATCTCCTTTGATCTCGGCGAATCAATGGCAGAAGGCAGCTGCGCGACGCGGCTCATTCATTCGGCCGGGTATCGCTTGATCTCTGGATAACGGTAATTAATAAGCCAGCCGGTTTAGCGACTTTTAATACCGCCCGCTACGTTTTCCCTCATTATCTTTTTCTTGCGTTCGGGCCATATCGGAAGGCCGTCCTTTTGCAAAGCGCTCGTCGGCTGCGATGACGCGGGGTGAAAAAAGTACCGAGCAACAAGTAATGGCGCAGCTGGATTGCCAAAGGAAGAAGAGTACAATTATCCAGATGTCTTTCGCCTCTGAAACGAACGTTCCTCGCGTCCGAGAACTCCTCATTCGCTTCGCGCGGGTCGTTTCTCTCGCTCCCTCTCTGTCGTACCTTCTCTGTCACTGACCCGCAAGGGTCATCACGCCACTCTTTCTCCCGTTCCCGCCATTTTTTCCCTTTGCCTTCTGCCCTTTTTTTTACCGCAGCCTTCCTCCGCTCGCCTCATTCGACACGCCGAGATTCCTCGGAACAATTATGACTCCCTTCGCATTATGCCTCAGTGGTACTATGAGAAATCACGAAAATAATATTTTTCTTCCCGCAAACTACCCTCTTCGTACTCGCACGGAGTGCGATTGCTATTATTAATTGGCAAGCCATTTTGAAGTACAGTCAACAAGTCCCCACATAAAATCCTGATTAATATGGAAGTAGCTTCAACTGATGTTGCTCTTGTATAACTTGATATGTGATAATAATTTAATGATTAAATGAATAACAATTGCTGTTGTTGAAAGTATGTATCCGCCAGTTGATTATCATTTGTGTCATTTTTGAGGCCTAAAAATAAATATTTGAGGGAACGGTTAAGTTAAGTCCTTGATGATCATAAAACATTAGAGTGTAGGGCTTCATGAAGGTTCATCGGCATCTGAGGCTGTCCAATTTGGGAACAGCCTCGGGTCCTACGTGGTCACGCGATAACACGGACGTGCACTCAAGGCTTTAGATTATTCACGACGCCAAAATGACACGGTTTTGGTCGAGGCGGAACAGACAGCCACTGTCGGCTGATCTCCTTCCACGTCGGAAACCATTCAGCCAAAATTCATATTCATATTGATCGCACCTATTAAAGAAACATCTACTTTTTACATCGAATCGTGTCCTCAGAAAAATTCATATCCCAGTAATCGTACGTACAGACGAAGCATTTAGGATCTGTGTCATAATACATTCTGTGAAATAATTCGTTCGAGCACTCAGACGCTGCGTCCCACTTTACAGTATCATTTTCGAAATTTTAATCATCCTCTAAAGGCTGGTATGGAGAAAATCTGATAAACGACACGTAGAATTAACATAGAACAAGATTTTGATTTGAACCTATCTGGACGACCTTGATTCTGTCAATACATTGGACCGCGCTGGACGTATCTAGCGGGAGATCTATTAAAATGCAATGCGTCGATAGAATAGCTGGCGCCCGAGCAGGGTTAAGAGCTTAACGAGTTACGGGCATGATATCGGGTCCGGCGAAATTTATGGGCCTTGTAGTCTCTTCCCGGCGGGCCCGAGTTGCCTCCCGCGGCGAGTCTTCCACGGGTCCACGGCGCGGGGTCCCCGGGGTACATCAATAAGGCACCGCACCGAAATAAATTCGCTGTTTTGACGTCGTTTAATAATAGTAATAATTCGCCGATTCCATATGGAGGGCCCAGGAACCGACGACTGCGGGGCACTGGAGCACGAATGCCCAGAACAAAATTCCCTTTTTCCGCTACAAAATCCCTCCTACACTTTCCTGTGACTCTAAAAAATCGTTCGATCCAAAGCTAATCGCCACTTGATATCTCCCTGAGCCTCCGAAACTTACGAAACAATTAATTACGTAATACAGTTGACCTTTTGATAAGTTGGAAATTTGCGATTAATAAGGGACTGGATATGTAATTACTTTGAAAGGTATTTGGATTAATGGTACTTTCGAATACGGTTCGTCTGCCCTTGAGAGCAGGACGAAGGGTGATATGCAAAGGAGTATGAGGACAAGAGGAAGGGAAGGGGGGGAACACGCAGGACCCGTTATGAAACATCTACCAGCTTCTGAGTTCTACCCCGTCGGTACACCTTTGCCCAGTATTTCCTGATGATGCCGACGTTGCATTAGCATTTCCGTTACCGACTACGTATCGACGACCACAACAAAGACGAGCTATAACGGATATCGGCTTTATCGCCCTACATCGGCGTCGAGGACAGCAACTCAGGGATTGCTTTGTTCTTAGACAATGCCGAGTGTTACGCTAAGGCTACTCCTCTGTTAATGCGTGTGCAGTCCAAACCATTAACAATCCGCACTACATGCTAGCGGATTATAAACAAAAAGCGTTAATCACGATTACTTCCCCGAATTAAACCGTGACAACAGCAACGATGATTACACGTTTCAATGAAAATCTTTTCCAGTAAAGTTTCCACTTATTCCCTCGTCTTTTGTTGCGTGTCTTATTTACTCATTAAGCTTACGCGAATGTGCTCTTAATCGGACATTTACAGACGAAGCCAGCGGTTGGAGATAAAGTTATGTCGCGGCGGTGTACTGGCAACGATACGTTGAATCGCAGAAAGGCCGAGTCGGAGGGGGGGAGGGGGGTACATTGGTGAGTGGAAGCGACTCACTAACAGCTCTGGGCGCATCGTCTCCTTTTCGCCCGGCATTTCCTGAAACGGGAGGCGCATTAGCATTTCCGTTACCCGCTAACCCTCGGGGGTACCGTCCTCGGAAATTTCTGTCGCGCGAACCGCCGTTCCTGCAGCCTCGGATGGGACGAAGGACGGGCACGTTGCATGTATCCACCTTGCACTCAAAGTCTCCGGCGGTAATCCGCTCGCGTAGCTGCGTCCCGTGTCAACGATGCAGTCGACTTTGCTCTCAGTTCGCTGCACTTTGACCGCCGAAACTTTGGCCCACTTTTCGTTACGGCAACTCCCGGGTCCTCTTTGAAATGGCCGGCTCAAACGGTTGGAGCGAGCATTGCCAGACTTACGGATGGCCCCTGCTTAGGGTAACCCACTTAGCCTTTTACATTTTCACGAGTTGTCCAACGTTCCCGGAGATTTGAGGAATCGTTGCACGTGGAAGTTAAGGTACTATTTTCTTCGGAACTTCCTTATCGCGGAACTATAGGAATGGAGATGGAGGGGTGGGGGGGGGGGTTGCTTGAGGTTAGAACTTCCGTCTACGGTTTGGCCTTTTCGAGAGACTTTCAAGAGGCTCGTTGGGCTGTTTGCATCTCCCCGCTTTCCCTAGTCCGTGAGGAGACAAATTGTTCTTTCACCGGTTGCCATCCATCATCGGCGTCTGCCCGCTGAGCAAATACGCCGGGAGTCGTAACAAATGTCAGAACCCAGCGCGCCGAGAGTGAGCGTATCTCGTCGGAAGACGAGAGTACCGGAAGAAGGGCAAACGGAAGTCGTAGGCAAGCGGAAAGGAGAAGCCCAGTCGAGTCGACGCTTTCTCAATGGTTAGACGCGTAAACGCTTGATAAAGTGATTCCGGTTAGCGTCGGCTTCTTTTGATGATCGATACAACAAAACACTCCGGCGAAATCATTAACCAATCCTGCTGAGGCATCGTTAGTCGACGGTTATTGTCGGATTAACGTCATTGCGATGCACTACAATCAGGACTACTGTGCGTCTGGAGAAAGCCGATTCCCGCCACGAGATGCAATGACGGTGTAATGGCAGATTAAGTCGATTATTCTCTGATTACAGACAGATGACTGCGGGCCCAGAGACAGCGGCATTTAATGCGATGAAATGCAGATACAAATACCTCCCAGGTGCACGTTTCCCTCTCAAGAATTTCTCCAACGTAAACAAGACTTTCCAGGAGTTCCTGGATTTACCATGTTTCGAAGTAACAGTAATCCACGAATATTCAATAACGATGTTGTTTCGTCTACTATTTTCATCCAGCCTACGAATATTGTAAATTGAGAAGATTGAGAAAGATTCACTGCTACACTGCAGGTTGATTGCTACTTAAAGTGTACCACAATCAGAACTCCTTTTAGAGAGTGAAAGTTAATTCTAACGCGCTTCGTTCCAGGCACCGTCATGTACCGCAATAACGAATAAGACAAATAGTTCGCTATCTCGTCTGCTAATCTAATCATCCGGCAATGATCCACGTGAAACCCACGTCAGAGCCGACGGTACAGGTTACACGAATCGCCATATAAATTCCAGAGAGCTTCAGTGACATCGGAAAACGTATCCCAGATACAGTCGCGACGTACAACGTCGACGACGGCAAAGTCGGCGGTTTGCTAATTTCAGGCAAGTTTATGGATTATACAGTGCTCGTTGACTTGGAAGAGTTTATAGGCGGATCTTTTGACAGACGACTTAATTGATTTTCTGTACGTTTCAATAGATACCTGCGGACAGGCCGAGAGAGATAGAAGGATAAAGAGAACGGCAGAGGGTTGGAGTGACGACACCGACTCGTTGTCGCTGTCGTCCGTCGTCGACGTTGGAACGTCTAACGATCCCGGCGAATGCCCGGTAGACGCGCATAGATGTACGTAGATGCACCGCGGCAACGGACTGCACGGTTCCCCGGAGTCATTTATTCTTGCCCGGCCGACGAGTGCCATTAACTTGTGCCGCTTGTACCGTATGTGCGCCGCGCCGCGCGTAATTACATTGTAAGAGTACCTTGATTGAAAGGGCAGCGTTGTCGGTATATCCTTTCGCGCATACGGTGGCTGCACCAGTGGCTGCAGCCAGTGCAGCCGACCTAAGACAGACGGAATAATGAGCAGCCACACGAGAACGATGCTTCTCTGCTTACCTACCTACTGCCGCGATGCACTGTCCCACGAGAGCGAAAGAAACCGACAACATAGGAACGTTGCGTCTTAACACACTGGCCTAATTCCACGGGTTACGTCGGCTTTATAACGGTACCGCCGAGTGTGCGAAAGGACTCTCCTATGAATCCCATAATCCCCGAAGATTACCATGGGAGACCGCGTTAGGACGGTTCGCATCGTTCAAATGATATCCACTATTAAGAATTCCATTAACTTACGGCAAGTAACTCGAAATAGCGAATAAGAGTATTCAAAGTCTTGATACAGGACGAGGAGGATTTAATCAGCATTGTTTCTTGCGAAAAAGCAAAATCCTTGGGATTTATGTCGGTCGATGTCTTTTTCCGTTTCGTTATTTGCCCGACGAAATCTACGGGCAAATCTTCTACTTTGACCGCTGATTTTCTTCGGTTTATTTCGCCGGATCACGGATAATCCGTGCGGTGCTGAACGTTTCTCGGATTCCTCAGATAATTCATGATTAGCCGGACGACGTGACGTTGGTATTATACAGGCAAGTGACTAAAAGCGCGCTGAAAACAGCGTGTATATCTCGTGGCACAGATTCGGGCAGACGGCCGTTTGTACGGATTAACTGGATTAGACTGTCGGCCGGGGTGGAGAGGACGGTTTTAACGTATGCAAATCGATTTCTACGAGCATAGGCCAACGATAACTCTGTCCCGCGTAAAATGGCAGCAAATGGATGCCCCTTTTTCTTCTGTTTTACGCGCCGCCGAGTAACTTACTTCTCCTTAGGAACGAGAATTCCTTCGCGGGGAATCGCCGAGAAAATTTTTCCACTGGCGCACGACGCCGTCTTCGTCGTCGTCGTCGTGATAAGGATAATTTCGCTTTGGGGAGCTAGCGTAAATTCGACATTCCGTTACACTCATTCGCGGTGATACCCGATACAGGTTCGGCCCTGTGGCAGATTTTTAGAGGTCGTATTTCCCCGAGGTCTCCGGCTGGATGAGTTTTACGACTTCTTTACAGAGAGATCGTACGGGAAGAGGAACGTTTCGGCCCGGCGAGGATTGTCGGAAAAGAAGCATTTTTTACGCATGCACGTCGACATTATTCCGCGATTTTATAGCGATGGCTGGGGCATCGGAAACGTCGTCGTCTCCTAGCGCACGTCAATCGATATTTCCTGGATTATTCGGCTGCTTGGTCATTTATTTACGCCGTGCTCTTTCGTAAGCACTTTCACCCGTGTTCTGACCACGTTCCGCAATGCCCCGACAAAGTACATAGACGAAGCTGCAGGTGGTTAAAAACACTGCTATCGTGCCGTTAAATTAATGAAATAATGGCAAACACTCCGTCGGTGAAAGTGTAGTACACTTACCATTTTCGTGATTTATAGTCCGAGACTTGAAAGTATCTGCTCTGCGTCCGGTTTATCATTATTCATTAGGATGCGAATATTCGATTAATGGAAATGAGAGACCAAAAGGAATATCTTATCGGTCGAATTCGACACTCGTTCCCGGTCTATGAAATAAACGTGACCATAAAATGTCCCACGCAGGAAATAGTGCGCAAATGTGAACGAAACGAAAAGGGGAGTTTCGGTATTTTATAGGGCAACCATATCATGTTGATAGCTTCGTACGTAAGGAATTGCAGGTGAACACGACCGGTGCTAAAGTCACGGGCACGACTTTCAACACCAGTAGCGAGCAAGGCTTTGCTCGAAAACGTCATTGCCGGACAGGAATGTCTGCAAAATGAAGAATCGTTTGTCAGCAGGTCAGCGCGCTAACCGCTCCTCCTAACTCGGTTCTCTGCGTTTGGTGTTTTTAGAGGTCGTATTCTCCGGCTACCAAGGCCGCGTATCTGTCGAAATTTTATGTCTGTTTTACAAGGTGCCCGTGCGTAAGAACGAGATGAATGCTGCGCAGTGGGGACGATCGAAGGAAGATGAAACGGGTGTTCAGCGGTAGAAGAAGAAAAACGGAGACATAAAAAGAAGATGTCACAGATAGAAGGACAAGGACGTGATAGGAGGAGAAGAAAAGGAAAGGGATAAGAAAAAGAGATAGAAACTGGAAGAAAGAGACGAATAGAGGAGGGACAAGGAAAACCGGAGGGAAGTAACGAGAAAAGGGGTACACAGGAGAGCAGGATGAAGAGAAAGAAAGAAAGAGAGGACTAGTATCAGAAACGGAAATGATAGACTGCTGCCGATGTGTGTACATATGTAGTCTGAGAGCTACCGAGGTAGTAATGTATTCAGTCGAGGACGACGGAACGCCGGCGTCGATTTGCGCCAAGATTTACAGCTACCACTAAATATCCGCGCCACGCCGTTATTATCGACTTTATTACGGGGCCTTCCCCCTCCCCGGCTCATACGAGAGGCTTAATAGAAAGAGCAACGCCATTTCGCGCCCACACGTCGTATAAAATCCGATAGGATTCCATTGATTCTGCGCGATACGATACCCACCTTATTTCCGCGTGAAAATAGTCATTTCCCATTGGTGAGAAGGAAATTAACAAAAATTGCAAACGTACCGTAGTGCAGACGTGAGGGGAAGAAGTGATATGGTTTGCATTAGAAACTCGGGGCAAAGTTACTGAAGCAATAGAAATAATGACAAAAAATAGGGAATACTTGATGATGGTAGGCTTTGCTCTTTTAAAGTAAGCTATAAAAGTGCTGTACATGAAGCGATGTCGTACATGTAGTACCGTAGATTACCACTTGCTTTTCCCTCGAACGTGATATACTTCTTAGTTCTTATGGCTCTGGCCGTCCCGCAAATGTCACGAGTTTTCTAGAAATGCCAAGAAAGTAGGCCTTTATTCTTTCGAAAGAAAGTAACCATTGCGTCGAGCGAGCGAGAATAAAGCAGGTGTAAAAATAGCAACGTATAGCAAATTTATATTATTCACAGGGAGAAATGTTATGGATTTAGAAATTTCATTTCATTATGTCTGGATCATTTTTGAAGTATCGCATCGAAGGTATCTCGTTAATCGATCTGTCATTTCGATATTTTAAGTGTTTTACTCTACTGACACTCGGGAAGTCACGTTTTAATTACTCCTGCGTTCGTTGGTTCGCTAAAGAAACACGAGATGAAGCGCTAAGCGCGCATATGAGTTGCGATTTTCGCTTTCCATTTGCATCCCGGCGACGAAGTTGCCGTATTCGCCGCCGTCGTTAATGACAATGCAATTCTAAGGAAAACTACGACAAATGGATGGCCAAAACGACGTCACCGGAATCGGCCAAAGCGACGAACGAAGCCCGAAGTTTTGGAAATTCCGATGGTGAAACAAGAGACAGGAAAATTAAAGGAGGTGAATTGCGCGGTAACGGGAGGGGGGAGTTACAAGGAGGAGTTAAAACGCGACGAATGTAAGGGAGGACGGGGTACGCAGAGACGAGCGCAGAAATGGGAGAGGAAGAGAGAGACAAAGGGCAAGTTGGGCTTAAACCGTGCAGGACGGAAACAGGTGGCGGGGTAAATAAAGGGGGAGAGAGTACGAGAGGTGAGACGAGTGCGAGCGAGAGAGGACCGGATGGTGGTCCAAGAACGAAGCGAAATTTATTCGCGTACAAACGGATGTAAATTTATTTAAATTACGCGATTTCGGCCGGGGGTTTATTGTGGCGCGACGCGGCGCAGCTTTATTTGCTTTATCACTGCGTGGGACAAGGGATGGGCGTGCACACCATTGAAAACGCGCGGGGAAGAATTCTATTTTGTGGGAAATTAAAAACTCTCTGCTGCACGCGCCGTCTCTTTTCGATCGTTTGTTATTCTCTTCTACCTCCCCCCTTCCGTGTCTTCCGCTCCGTTCCTCGACTCCCTTCTCGAGCCTCTTTACTTCAGCAATTCCGTATCCTTTTTTCTGGCTGTTTCATTATAAACGAAAAAACCCGTCGATCTTGCCCTCGATCTTGGTACAAACGGTGTAACGTTAAATAACTGTTCTTAACAGCCCTAAGTATGATTTGATCAGGGATTAGACACCGTGAGTATATCTTTTTTGTCGATCCCAAAGTGACTGTTTCGTCAGATCGTTTAACTCGACTGTGTTTCATACCCGTTGTACGGTAGCTTTTACTTACATTAGTCGTCCAACAGTCTTCGCTTTCTACTTGTCCGCTTCCCTTATCTGTCGGTCCGTCCCACGGGCAAAGTTCCGGGTCCTTTCACCGGTCCGCTTAAAACGATCGGCCGTGCCCGCCGAAGATCGGAGCCGCGGGATAATTAATGGGGACATTACTTTTAATTAAGAAATCCGCGTTTTTACGGGAACTTGGCTGTCACATTAATTAAATTCTAACGAGTAACGCGGACGTGCGACCTTACAAATTTAACGCTGGCGTCTTCGCTGTCTTTACAAATGAGCCTACGAGCGACGGGAAGAACGAAGGTGAGACGAGGATACACGAGGCAGGAGCGAAAGAGTGGGAAAAGCCAGAGAGAAATAACGTAGCGACAGGGCCCGTCGATTTCCTCCCGTAAATCACGATTCGTTGAAGTTTCACGCGTATCGGCGAGGGGTTAATAGGTGATATATACCATCAACCGTCAACCGGTTTCCGTGTGTCGATTAATTTCGATTCGACCGCCGACCGGAGCTCTCTCTATTCCCGACATTTCTCCCTGTCTCTCCGTCTCCCTCGTTTCTGCCAGAGTCGCAGAGCCCGCTGCCCTTTCGCAGTATTTGCCTTGCTCTTGTGATGCATTACGCAACAGTTTTGCGACTGTACGCACGCAGTCGCTTAACATGACCGCTGAATAATTACCCGTACTGTATCGTGTACCTGTG
The DNA here is from genome assembly GCA_963989215.1 of Hedychridium roseum. Classification (NCBI taxonomy): domain Eukaryota; kingdom Metazoa; phylum Arthropoda; class Insecta; order Hymenoptera; family Chrysididae; genus Hedychridium; species Hedychridium roseum. Next base: position 5,961,365 of record OZ022313.1, on the reverse strand, counting down.
CACCTATAAACGCGGATACACCGACCGCTCAAAGCAGGCATTTTTCAGGGCACTGGGTAGAATTAATTTACGGCGACGAAATTGTAGCAAAGAGTCTTATAAATGTTGTAAATTTGATTTATTATGCTTCCAAGTAGTGTCGTTTGTCAGCATTTTTGCTTAGTCAGTGGAAAGGTTTTTTTATAGATCAGCCGCGGTAATTATTAAATATTTATGTTACCGAGTAATCCTGATTTCGATCAGGATTTTATTATCCCTCGTGGAATGTCGCTTCTATCGGAGTTGTCGAACGACCACACGGATCAACGATGATTATAAAGAATTTGATTTTCTCTCCATGATAAGCGTTCTTCCCAGTGCTCAACAAAATCCGTTCAGTGGCTGGTCCATGACGTTAGAGTGTGTCCTATCTTTGCTTTTCTATCTATTTGTGCCTCTGAAATCGTGATTTATGTATCGGTAACATAGCCGCGACTACCGTACACTATACTAACGATCCAAAGCGATCGGCATTATGGACGAGCCAGAGCCAACTAATCTTTCTCGAGGAACCTTGTCATGTAAGGATTCTACGCTCGTTTTAAGAGACTCGAAATCGGCGAGTACGCAGAAATACGAACGCACGCATTGCTCTACAAGTACCCGTGGACTTTCTATCGCGGCTTGGCCTTAATTAGATTGGTTGTAGGAGCGGCGCACGCGCGTCGTCTTTAAATGCTCGCTACACCTAACGAGATAAATACACCGTCCGTACACACGGGGCTTGGTAGGAACGCGAACTCTTGATTATCACGTTACAAGAGCGACGTGCAATACGCGCGTACGGCAAAACCCGGCCTCGAAAGGCACGCATGTTCGGCGAGAGCGGCGCGGATTAACACGAGCAGCTGCGACTAGCGAAAGGATGGGAAAAGTTCCTTAACGAGAGTGGGTATCGGCCAATTGCGCCGGTAGCCAGAGAAGGGAAGGAATAAGGAGGGGGGAGGAGAAATTTTTTGAACCGAATCGGTGTCTTTCATTCGCCGAGCTCCGTGCGGGGGACGAGAGGCTGTCCGACGGTCGATTGAATTATTTCATGCCCTCCTCGTCGTCTTGGCGTTCGTACCGACGTATCGACGGAGCTCCACGATAAGCCGGACGAGAGACAACAAAAAGACGAGATAGCCGACGCGAGCGGACGGAGGAGAAGATGACCGTTCGACTCTCTCTCTTTCTCGGCCTTCCGGCTACTGCATACGCATTTATTATAATCCACGAATTCCCAACGAGCGGATTCCGAGCGGTGGGCCTGTCGGCGCGGTTTGTCGTAGTCTTCCTTTCTCCTTCGCCAGCGACGGCTGGCATTCGGCGACGCATAGACAGCGACGAGAGGACGACGGAAGAAGCCACGGTGAAAGAGGAACGAAGAGTGCCCGAGGATCTCTCCCGATGCCAACGGCGGAATATATCGTCGAAAAGGGATCCCCCGACCAACGGCGAGGTCCTCGAACGGACTCGGCAGAACGAGAAAAATGGTCAAAGGCGGAAGGCTAAAAGGTTTAGATTTACAAGAAAAAAAAACCGGGCGAATCTTACCGTTTGAAACCAGCGAATTAGATTCATTCGATTTTTCGCGATGCAATTAAACGCATGAACGCTTGCAGTGCGGCCGTTTGAAAGCACCGTGAGAGCAGGAAATATTTTGTAACGCCGAGGCACGAGAATGGCGCGCGCAGAATGAAAGATGCGTTTGAAAAATGGACGATTAGGAGGGCAGAGAGGGCGATCGTAGCTCCCGGCGGCGGGATCTGGCTAACCCCGATTTCCGAGCATAACTCATGCGAGCGAGCCGGGGCCGGGCTTAAATCTTCCGTCGGAATAACAAGAGGAGCGCATTTACTTTGGTCCACTGGCCGGTGACAAGCTATCCGCGGACAGAAGCTCGCGCACACCGGCTGCTACGACGCGTATTCCTGTTTGGCAAGGCCGAGCATAGGAATCGTTATTCTCCGCGCGGTGCACCGCTGCTCCTGCTTTCCGTTCTCTCTCTCTCCCTCCTTTCCCCTTGTCCCCCGCGTGCCGAAGATCGGATTCGTCTCCTCCCCGCTCGGCCCCTCTTCCCCCGTGGGCTCGGACCCTTTGATTTCGCCGTCCGCGTCTCCGGGCAGCGGCCGATCCCTCTCATAAGATCGCCGCACGAAATTGCGCCGATCTGTCCTGCCTGCCTCTATTCCCAGCCCTGGGTACGGACGGATCCGCTGGCGAATATGCCTGACAAACGTCGAGCGCGGCGGATCCGACGGGCACGGCGACTTTGACCGATTAACGAAACTTCCAGACGGCCGGGGATTCGAGCATTGTCCTTACAGTTGCGATGAGAATGCAAAGGGCAGCCACTGCGGGCATAGAAATTCTCGGGAAGAACGCAAATCCGTAGTAGACGTACGGTCCTAGTAAACTCACGCAAATAGGCGTAAGGTGTCAAAGAAGTATGACGTTCGCAGATAGAGTATTACTATGATTTTCAGGAAAAGTTCTTGATGTGGGAATAAAGAATCGAAGACCTTAAGGTGCGCACGTCGATTATGCCTTGCGATTTACGTGTACACTTGCAATCTATTATACATGTTTGGACGTGGTCAATGTGAGTGTTGAGCTTTTGACAGCCTGCCGGCTCGGTGATTTCATTACAAGGTTCCGTCTGAGATTCACGTTGCTTCTGTTCCGATAATGCCCCAGCGGTGCTAACGTGAACGTCGATTGTGCGAGTCAGTGGATCGCGATTACGTCGCGTAACCTGACGTCATCGTTGCCCAGTATCGTGCCTGAACGATTGATCGCGTACACGAATGTAGTTCGACCTTGATAATGAGCCAGGGAAACATGTGTGTAAAGCAATTGGGAGCGCGAAAATCGTCGTAAATGTCGCGTCTACGTGTACCTTTTCATCATTTAACGGTTATAAGTTTATTCCGAAAGTACCGTGCGTTCAAAGTTCTATAACAGTTACGCTTAAATAACATTAATTCGATTTCAATGTTGAAATCAGCGTAAGAATGACCAAAAAGTCAACCGCAAGTTTTTTCACTTTTCTTAGCTTGACCTTCATTGAGCATCAGCTAACGGAGATACCAAGGATAGGGTAAAGACAGGGATCCAAATGGAAGATGAAGCGTAAGGAGCGGGGGCGGGGGAAAGCAGGGAACTTGGAATACGACGCAAAACAGGCCGGTCCTGCACTTTGAGGTAAGCTATCGCGGATCAAAACTGAGATTGGAATTCGAAACTCAATCCGAGAACTTGGAAACACAAGCTGCCTATATAATTAGCAGGTGCGTGTCGACCGATATCGGCTGGGGAAGGTTTAATGCCGTTGCATATCGATGTCTAATTGGCTATTGAATGGAACGACAAGGATTGACATCATTGAACCTCTCCTTTACAGGAGCCTTGTATCGGTTTACAGCATAAATGAATTGCGCACTCTGTTTAATTCTTTCATCGTCAGAATAACATTATTCATGGGAAATCTAATTCTTAAATCCGCCTGGGTACAATCAAAACGTGGGCTACGGCGTTCCTTAAGTCTCTGACATCGAAGGTGAGTGAAGTTTAAACATCTCATTTGGATGGCCGTAAAAACCTGCGGCGGTATGTGCAAATAAGTTTCCTGACGATCGTATTTTTTTATATTTCTGAATATTACGCGGGGCTCGTAAAACAGTTCCGAACAAAGGGAAACCCACGAAAATGTTTTCCAGCGTCGGCCGGGAGAGCCGGCGAAACGTATTTAAACTTTAATCGTCGTAAAGTCGTTTCGCGGCGCGTACGAAGTCAATTTTACTTTCTGCCATTTGCACGTCGGCACCGATGTCGTGTTCTGAAATAAGAGAACGGCGAGCACGTAACTCGAATTCTCATTCGTACCGTCCGGGACACAGGTCTGCGGCTGAAATCACGTTTCGATCGATCGATCGACAGACGCGAATCTCCTCCACGAGGACTTCCAACATTTTTTTGCGCGCACACAGAGGCAAGAGTATTAACTATTCGCGAATGATTCTGTAGGCCCTGGGAACATCTTAATTCAGCTTAATTCGATGTTCGATCGTTAAGGGTGAACTCACGGTGATGGTGGTGGAGTCTTAACGGAGTGATCCTGAAATTAATGAAGAATTGCCAAGCTCCAAATAACGAATCCCCCGATCACGTCACAGCGCGATTGATTAAAGGCCCATCCCGGCCGGACTATAAATAACGTTAAGCGCTGGAATTAAAAGCGCGGTCACGGGAGAGAAGCGGGAGGGTAGGAAGGCAAGAGAGGAAGCAAAGAGGAGCGAACAGTGGGCCCCGAAAGTCCGGGTTTAATCCGCCGGTGCCAAGCGGTACCACAACACTCTTGTGTATCGCTCTGCGGGCGGCTGGTCGCAGACATGGGCGCTACAAATGGGCGGGCCAGGCCGTGGTGCCCTCGGGTCACGAGGAGGAAACTCGCGCGGCTCTCTGCGTCCAAGAGAAAGAAAGAGAGAGAGGCCACTGGCAAAGACGAGAAGACGAGCACTCGGAAAGGAAGATCACGAGTGCAACGGCGAAGGAAGGAAATACCGGCGCGAAGAACTAGACGGAGAGGAAGGGTAATCGGACGAGGGGAAGTAGGGGGAAAGTCTGTGCCACAGCAGGGAAGAAAGGAGTAAAGCGACGAACAGGAGAAGACCGGGGAATGAAGGTGGAAGCAGGACGAAGATGATCGTGGCGAGGGAATACGAGAAAAAGGACAGAGGAATGAGAGAGGAAGCGTGCCGGCCGAAGGTAGGGGAGGACGGTGCGAGAGAGAGGGGGCACACGTGAAGGTAGAAAGGGCCAAAGGGGAGGGACGAAAAAGAGACGGAAAGAAGTGACCGAGGGGGGAGGAAAAAATGAGGGAAGAAGAAGAGGAAGAAGAGTAGAAGGGGCCTACGAAGGAGAGGGTGAAGGGCAAGGGAACCAGGGGGGGGGGGGTGGACGAGTCGGTGCGCCGGGCCGGGAGGGGAGGAGGTAGGTTGCCGGGGCCCGTACGAAGGGTGGGGTTGGCGGAGGGACTCAAGAGGGGCCGAGAGGAGCCCTATCAAGGTGAACCACTTACACTTTACCGACTGGATTACACTAAGCGATCGAACTCGGCTTCGACACAGAAGAGTCGGCTGCTCGCGAGCCTCGGCTGACGTTGCGTGCGATCTCCGGGCCACCAGTCACGTGAGGGCCCAGGGAGAAGCCTCGGAAGAAACGATGGCCAGGGTTTTCTAACGCCAATCTGCAGCGCGGCCCTTCGGGAAAGGCGCGCGCGATACGCCGGATGACGACGATCAAGTCTCGCGATCGGCCCGCTTGGAATGCCTAGCGCACCTGGCTTTGTTACTTGTCGCCATGGAATTTACAGCGCGATTCAACGTAGGCGATATCATATCTCCAGGCGAGAGAAGAACGGACCAACCTGTCGTTTTTTTCCATACAAACAGACCTACAAAGTAGTCGGAACAAATAAAAACTGTTTCTAAGTTTTACCTGAGAGTCGAATATTTTGGGTTCAACTTTTTCACAGCGACATACGTATGTTGACGAAATGGTTTAGGTTCTATGTAAATTTGGACACAAGGAAATAACTAAGTGTATTTAAGTGGAACAGTGGTTGGAAATAGAATGCCTAGGGTCCGTCGTTGAAGCCGGGCGTGCGAAACTCTCATATGGAAGCAGCCATGGTGGAACAGGTCAAGCAGAGATTAGAGGCTGGTTTCTAAGCCGAGAAAGCCGGATAGAAGCGAAGACCAGGGGCGAGACTTAGAGAACCGGGTCTAAAGGTCATTCGGATCAGAAACGTATTTGAACTGCCTAGGTCAACTGATCGGCAATTAAGAATTCAACAAATATGAATGTTCAACAGTCGGTCGTGTAAAAAGGATCGGAAAGGAAAAGTTGACAGAAAAGAACATTAACAAATGGACAAGAGAGCGAACACGTCTAATAATGAATGAAATTAGAAACAGTGGTAAAGTTAAATGATATAACGACTACAGGTATTCGAAAGACACAGAGCAGAAAAGATATCTGTTAAAAACGAACTGAGAGGAAAAGAGACAGGAGTAGAATCGAAGCAAAATGTCGTGCGCTCACGCCTCTCTGTAATTGAAGTTTACGTTTCTCACGCGAGGATCTTCGACGGCGATTTGCGCTTTCGTACGAGAAACCGAATCGGACCAACCACGATAATTCCTAAGCGCGATAAAATCGTTGGATTTATGTCGCACGGCGCAGCAACGCGCCGATTCGATGCGGAATTCAACGGATGAAGCGTAAGATGGATTTCATCGAGTCGATATCCTACCAGGAAAACTCAGCCTCTTTCTTTTGCTTTCGTAACAGGCCTCTAAATATCCTTGTTCGAAGTCGAATGTCCTATTTACTTTTGGATTTCACCTGCTTTTCTCGTATAAATAAATCGCGCTTGGAAAGCGGGAGAAGCCAACGTTTGTCCGGAAATTCGCGAATTTTAAACAGAAACTCATTTCGCCGTTATATAAATCGTATACGCAAAACAAGCAAAAGTTCACGCTTTCATTCGCGCCATTGTATAAATCAATACTCGTGTTTTTCGTCATAAGCAGATCGGGAGATAATTATTCTCCGCCGAGCGTTTTGCTGAATTTCATCAACTGATATACCTGCTATTGTTCGGATTTCTGACAATTATGCTTTCAATGAGCGATACACGGTTTGAATTACAGGGATTCTTGTATAAAATTTCTATGAGTTCATGTCGGCATTAGTATGTGTATTAATACAGATTATCAGGAGTGGCGTTACATTCATGCACGTGAAAATGTTTGGAAAAATTGTTTATTTCTTTAGCAATTAATGAATAATTGAAAGATATATAAAATTTAGATAAGTGTAAAAGAATTCATTATTCCATGAAGTATGATTATCAAATTAGTTATTTCTCTTAAGACGAACAAGAAACAAGCCTATTAGGTGAATACACTTTAAATCTAAATATGATCACATCACATATGCCTTTAAAGGAAGTTTATACAAATGTTAATGCTTCAGCAATGTCATTTACCTAGTATACGTAATTGCTTACCGCTGTGCTAATATCCGGCTAATGACGATCATTAAGGGGGGAACCTGGTGTAAATGGCCTGTTTTTCAAGAATTTTTTTTGAAAAATGTAATGCGTAGATTGATTTCAAATTTGAGGTATCATTTACTAACATTATAATGTAAAAGAATATATTTTTTATAAATGTTAATTGTTAATAACAATGGTACAATGCTGGCTTGAAAATGGCATCCTGTAAATGCGCCGTGCAGCGTACAAGGCACAAAAATGATCTGAAACAAAAAAATCAAAATGGAATCGTTAGTTTGTGCAAAAACGCTCAGCATGACGTTCTTCTTTTTTCAAAATTTTCAAAATTGCGAAATAGGCGAGGTTTTGAAAAAAAACGCGGATGTTTTGCTATGAATAATTGTTAATAACTATATTTTAAATGCAAAATTAAAAAATCGGAGCTCGTCATGCTGAGGCCAGTTGTTTATAGAATACATATACCAAGTTTCATAAAGATCGAGTAATTAGTTTCTGAGCTACGTTGCACGGCGTGCAAAATTTGACGTTTCGAGATAAATGCGTTTATAGTTTGAGTAGCAGAAAAATCGTAATTCATTTTAACTTACCGCGGTTTTTTGCTAATCTGCGATTCCAGGACCATAGAACAGGTCTTCCTCTTCCTCAAAAAGTTGTACTTGAGCCGTTTTTTCATCTTTTTTTCTTTTTTCATTTCCTTTAGCAGAAGTGTTCGTTCCTTTGCCTCCGCTCGTCTCTTCACTTTTTGTCACTGCACTAGTTTTTTTAGGAGTTCTTCGCCGTCTGAGACGATTCGGGCGATAATTCGGATCGATACCTTGCACCTTTCGACTTATTTTCAATTTATTTGTATTATAAAATGCTCTGCAACCGACCAATTTCACTCAAGAAGCGCTGCTAAACTGACAATGAGAAAGCGCCCCACGCCGAAGGTGCATCTTTTTTAAAACTATTATATCGTTATCCACGACAGTGCTATGGTGGAGATAATGACTAGTGTACATTAGCATAGGTTTTAACACAGTCGGATTAAAACGAATTAAAAAGACCGAGCGTCCGACTACCCGAGGCGCTCCGCCCTGTTTACTTTATTCTGGAAATAGAGGTATTTCTGGTACAAGAACACCTCTGATCACTTTCTATCATATACCTGAGGAAATTTCCTACTGATTTAAGCAAAAAAAAAAAAATGCTAAAAAATTTCATTTTACACCAGGTTCCCCCCTTAAGCAGCATTCGTTGCACGTCTTATGATCTCTTCGCGAGTGAAAGAACGTTGGAGTTCAAGCTTCGTCAAGAGAATGTCCCTGCCGGTTATTTCCACTTTCCGGTGCGTGCATCGGGCTACCTTCTCATTGCTGCTTACGTTGAGATCAGAGGGAAAAAACAGCAGGAGTACAAGAACAACGACAGCATTTGTGCGTGTGTGTGTGTTGGAACAAAAAGAGAGAGAGAGAGATGTGCGGACATGGACAATTTCGTCTTCGAAAGCACGTGCAATAAGAGAGACAGAAAGAGGAAAAAAGTGCACAGAACGACAAGGTCGGGTTGTCATACAAAAATTGCCAGTATGTTAGCATAATTATACTGCGCTTAAGTTACTTAATCACCGGTAATAACAATAAAAACGGTGTCTTTATGGCATTCCGCGCGATTCGCGTTCCACGCATTACACAGTGAAATGGTATATACCCGTTTCGAGTCTGTAAAAGCCGTGAAAGCCGAAAAACATTTTGTCATAGCTGAAGATTTGCGGCGTTTTTACCACGCATAACATAGGGCGGTTTTAGTCGCTCGCGTGCGTATATAAGGTTAATTGTTCAGGTTCTCCATTCCTTGATTTTACGATTGTCCTGTTATGATACATAGTTTTACGTTCGACTCCAATATTTTTTCTACTGCCACGCACGCAGAAAACTTCGCATTGTATGGCATTTCGACATTTTCAAAATTTTCCGGATCTTTGACCACCGATGCGAACAATTGAAAGAATTCAAAATCTTTCGTTTATAATTTACCTCTGTAAATCACTGCAAGACTTCCTTCTTGCACAGCTTTATCCTTGCTCGTGTCTAAAAATTTTGATTCATGTTCAGTTGACCCGCTGTAAAATGATCGCAACAGTTGCCGAACAATTGTCCTTCGACACATTACGTTGACGAGATAACGGCCGGCGTTAGGGCATTTTCATAGCAGGTTCAAACGTAAACTCATCCGGCGGATTTCGCGCATTATACCATAAATTTCCGAAGAACGTGGAAACAAGAGGGAGGCGGAGGATGCGGCGGAGGGGGAGGAATACAAGCCTGTGGGCCGCGCTCGACGTCGGGCCGTGGGTTATCTGAGATTGATCGCTCGATTCCTATTCAACGCTTTCTCCGCCCGCGCGCGCCGGAGCTACGCGGTCAGGATTTCCGTTCACCGTCGAGCGCGCATTCCTTTTCAATTTACGAAGGATCCCCGATAAAGCTTCGGCGGGAAGACGGAAAAAAGCCTCGGAGCGCTCTCGAAATAGTATCGGCCGATCCTCGCCAGAAGCTCCGATACCCACCGATACACGCTTATATCTCCAGAAGTCAGTTATTTGCGACAAATCAGAGCCGATTTGAAATGCTAAGCATATATTCCACCCCCGGCTGGAATTCAATTTTTCTACGCAGACAGGCAAATACGAGTTTCATCAGCCCGGGGGGACAATCGAATTTGCAGTAGAAACGCTTTTTTTACACCAGGAGAGAACTTATGAAATAATTGTGCATTGTATCATACTTTTTAACGAAATAGGAATTACTACTCGTGTAGTATACTCGTGTGCTCGTGTCCACTTTTAAGGACACTTAGACCGTCGAAAATTCGTAATTAGTCAAACTTTTGCGAGAGGGAAGTTAACACAAAACACTTAAAAAGGGCCATAGAATTATAAGCTAACGAGCTGCGAATTCGCTATGGAAAACTTTCCTTCTGGTAATTCAGCTAAAGTCTTTGCCGTTGCAGAAACGAGCGTGGGCAAAGATCGGGTAATTTCCACGGTGGGTAATCAGCAGTGAAAATAATCGCGGTTGGCCGCGCTGTAATTAGACCGGAGCTTCCCAGTTACTACCGACATTGTTTCGTTTTGCGGATGATGAATTACAGTGGCCGTTTATGCGAGATTGTTACACGCGGACCGACGGAAGCGGCGCTACCGACGCGTCGAAACGCAATGGCCGACACCATTCATAAGATTCTCACGCTGAGGAACGTACCTTCGCTTCGCCAACTGCGCGAAACGAATCGGCAAACAGTTTTCAGCATCGCGAACGCTTCAGCCCATGCTCTAACGTTCATCCACGTTTGCGTGGAACGTCTCGTAAAGCCGGGTAGTTAATTAAGTTAGTTAATTAACCCGGAACGGAAGTGATTTTGAATGATGATGAACACTCTGAGTCTTCCACTACGGTCAAACTATTTTCTTATCCATTTAATTACAACAATGATTAATATGACTATATACTTACAACCACTGATGATCGATGAAAGTTTCTACCTAATTTCTATTCATGATACGATGAGAAAAAGGGACGTTGCAATCGCTTAACATTTTCCACTCCGTGGTTTCATCGATGCTCGCTCATCAGTGGGACAAATATTGAAATCGCCCTTAACAAAGCCGCTGTTCCGTTGACTCACGAGAGTGGATTAATGCGTAAGGACGACGCCATTGGCCACGGCTATCGAGTCTCGCACTCGCGTTAAGAGCTGTTTATGCACGCGGCGTTAGTCACGAATGCTTGACGCACGTGCGCCAGACACGTGTCACGCGTGGGCCTCGCGCTCCGAGGAGTTGAATTTTCAAAATCGAGTCTCACCGAGGCATCCGTCCATAATCGACTAGTGCTTCTCCTCAACGCAGACAGGCTAACCCACCCTTGTTCGACACCGTCGCGGTTCACCTAGCACGATGGTTCTTTTATCACCTCATTCGCGTCCTCCGGCTCGTTTTCACCCTCGATTGGCCCCATCGAAATCCCAGCTCTCGTTACCGACGATGCTCTACCCATATCGTTACAACCCGCCCCAACGGTCTCACGCAAATTATTTTCTAATATCATTTTAAGGTCGTGCAACATTTCAGAGCAACCCGTGAAAAGAGTGATGTCATGCTACAAAATAGTCGATGACAGGTAAAATTACGGTGCATACAACATTTTGGAACAACTGATGAGGCAAAATTCGTCTACTACCACACGAAACAGATGTTGACAGATAAAATTAGAGCGAGGACCACACAGTAGAGTATGGAAAAACTGGGGCCTGTTTCTTGGGGCTTGGATTAACCCTGTCATGCGTCGAAACCGTAATGTATCGTTAGAACGGAAGACATTAAAAGACGGTGGGTACGCGGCGACGGCTAGGGTGGCGAATTACCGGCATTATTTATGGCCGCGGCAGGTCAGAATAATCCCCACGGCGACGGCGACAACTGCGAGAGATTTCGCCGTACAGTCAAAGCCTTTTCCCTGCCACGTGGCAAGATACACGTTTTGGTAAATTGCTTCCGATATGCACGATGGGCTTTGTCGCGCGGGTGCGCTCTGTTTTGAATTTATGACAGTACTTCCTCCCTTTCTTATTGCCAAGTTTCTCACTCCTAACGCTTCTCCCTCTATCTTCTGTCGCCGCTCCCTCTATTACTGTGCATCCTTTGAAACGTATTCTCCCCGTTTTTACTACCCCGATAATAATTTATCGTAACCTCGATACGTTCAATTACAAACACTCGTATCCCGGATCCTGTTACGTTTCGGTAGTTCGTAAGAGGCCTGACAAATGTGCACTAGGGTTCTTCTTTTGCCGTCATTCACATCCTGCTACTTGACTTGCCATGTTTGCGTCTGTCCTAGCTCACTCGCCGACGGTCCATTTCCTTTCTGAAAAAGTGTACAGTGCTGTTTTTTACACAAGGTAGTCTTCGGCAAGATAAAAAAAAAGCCAAGGTAAAAGCAGCGGACCGTGTGGGCTATGTAGGAAGAATTAGCTGTGCAGGGTTGGCTCGGCATGATGAATGACGCGTGGTTTGAAGAAACGATTGCAAAGGAATTAGACGACCGTGGGGGTCGATCGGGGTTTCATCGCGTGGGTGGCCAGGAGAAATTTCTATTCGGATCATTAGAGGACAAAATGCGTAGACGCGTGTACCGATGGTATCGGCGGGACAAGGACGATGCCGGGCGAAACAGTGCGTTGCCCGTGTAAACGGTGGAAGAACAGAGTACATGAGGAGGGATCAAACGAAGAAGAAGAGGAGGAGGAAGAAGCGAGACAGACTGGGTTCCTGCGACGGCAGTCGACCAGTGGAGCAGGTTTTCTCACGTCGGACAGAGACAGAAAGTGCCATGAAAGGGTCCAGCCGAACGAGAAAGAGAGAAATGAACCGACCAGAGGGGGACCCCTGAGGAAAGGAGACCGAAAGAGAAGAGAGAGACGGACAGAGTGCAGGAGAGAGAGGCAAATAGTTATTACAGACAGAGGTTACGTAGTCGCTGCTGCACTCGTAACTGCATCTCTCGCGGTCGAGTCGGCGTGTGTGGGTTGTTGTCGTTCCTCGAAACGATTCTGAATCGCCTCCCCTCGAATGCCGATGTCGGGAACGCGATCGCGTAGATATACCTCAAAATGGAGACGTGGTTTCTGCTTAAGGACGGTCCTCCGGTACTGCAGAATTTCCACTTCAAGCAGCAATGAACAAATCTTTGCAAATGGTTACACGAAAAGTAAAACGAACACACGTTACACGTGAAAAAGGAACAGACAATACCTGAAATCATTGTAAATCGTTCGTAGCATTGAAGACTCAGCTACTTATAAAGGAATACACTATGAAAGGAATAATTATGGCGATCCAATTCTACTGCGCTTAGTTCTATCATTTGTTAATCGTGTAGTTCAAACGTTGGGGGAGCCCCGAAATGATTCTGAATTAGAGATAGGTCGTAGGACCGTCGTCCTTGCGGCGAGTTTAAAGAGAAACGATCCTGACTTGGAAATTCGGCTGACTGGCCGGTCATTTCGTCATTCGTTGATCACTCATTGTGTTTCTAACGAGTGATCTCGCGCGGATAGTCCGGCCGTGATTCAGAAACACGTAGGACGATCGCGATGGAAGAGGATTTTACGTGCGTTCGAGGAATCGAGCCGCGGAGAAAGGAGGTCAAAAGTCATTACGTCGGTATTGAATGTTATTAATGACTCTCCCGCATCGGCGTGGACGTTGCTTTTTACAGCGAGAGAGAAAGAGACAAAACAGAGACAAAACCTGGCCTTAGAGGATTTCCGTAAGCAGAAAACGAAGCGCTTTAACGTGTATAATTATCGACGGACGATTCCATTAGTCTGATTAGCACCTTAAACGTACCGGCGCGAACGAACCTCCAGAGACGTATTAATTATTTCCATAATCAAAGGTTCTCCTTGTAACCGAAATGGTCATTACATTAATGAGGGAATTGTGATACGTATCTCTGCCGGTATTGCAAATCGTAGGCTTCGTTCATGTTTGCACGTTGAACACCCACGCCGTTGATGATTTATTGTCATTTTTCTATGCGAATTTCATTATATCTGCAGGAGAGGGATTGTCGGGTTGTTAAACCGCCACGAATTCAGTAATGACTTCGACTATTCTGCCTTACTAAGGCTCTATTCCCCGTAGAAAGTTCGCCTCGGCTTGCTTACAATTAATTCCGTCGAAGTGGCCGATCATTTTTCTCTTCCTCCCCCCCACTCTGCCGAGAATGCGTGGGTCGACGGCGTTCGGCTGAAAAGGGAAAGAAAATGAATCTTTCCAACCGCGTCCGGAATGTTTCCGTTAACCGCAGTTCCTGGATCTAATACATATGAGAAATATGGGTATATTTTTCTTCTTACATCACCGAACGAGTCATCTAACATGGTCAAGAATCTAGAATAATTCTCATATTGCATTTTAAGGTTCCTCAGGTCTAACAATACGTCGGCATTTCATTACAATAAAAAAGAAACTTACAAATAATGACGATCTAATGACCCAATGGTATTGTCTTTATTTCGTTTGTAAAGAAAAAGTAATTTTAAAATTTCACAATTAGTCCGCTATTAAGTGTTTGATCGATTTTCTCATTTTCGCATGGCTTCTCACGCACGCGTTTGTGGGTGCGGAGGTTCGCAAAAAAAAACCGGTAGGAAGAAGAACGGATCTTAAGTTCTTGCCGATACTCGTCGACATGGCTATCGTGGCGGGAAGGTGCGTATCACGCGTACAGCGAGGCGTTTCTTGTCAGTAACGTTAGATTCCAATACGCTGCACATTCGTACACATATTATGATTGCCGTGTCGATTCGTGCCGCCTCTTTCGCTGAGGCCGACCGTAAATCTAATGCGTTCTGGCGGGCAACCACGAAAATAAACGCCGACGGGCTGGCAGCAAGGCCAACGGGAGCTTCTGCTTTGTCTACCTGCTGTACCCGAATTTCTACCCAATTACACACACGGAAACGCGCTTAATCGAATTTCAGGAACATGCGGTTTAATAGGCTTGAACGAATGATTTGATCATCCCGAGGATTGCCTTACAAGGATGAAAGCATCGGCTCAGAATTAGTAACGACACTTGGCATTTTGATCCTTCTCAACGAAAGTGACTCGTTTATAAATTCGTGCGATGTCTCTGTAAGAATTCGTAGCGGCGTATTTCTCGGTTTTTCGAGTGATTCGGTTCGATGGAAACATGAGCCAAGTATTTCGCCCGTGGTCCCTGCGGGATCTGCAGGAGTTTCCCCGCAATCTTCGTCTTGGATTTTAATTCGCGAGGTTCCCCCGTTATCCAATGGCCCGTTGCGCCGGTCGACCGTTCATTCGGATATTGCCGAATATCTCGGGCGAATATCACTCCGGGAGGGAGCGATCCGCCCCATCTTCGTCGTCGCGGCGCTTTGTCCGGCGGGCACAATGCCGCCCCGCCGGAGGAATAATAAGAAAACCACCGGAATCCCGATCGGGAGACGCCCGGAGGAAGGGGACGAACGGGTAAGAAGTCTCGCGCAGAGATAAAGAGCAGAGGCCAAGGTAGACGCGAACGAGAGACAAAAGGTTCCAGCAGGACCAACGCAGCAGACGTCCGAATCCACATTTGTATATTCCTTGGGCTTATTTATTCGTCTTAATCCGTCATCGCCGTCTAGACTCCATCGATTTCTCTTCCTACCTCTCGTCCTAAGTCTCTTGATCTTTTACATTTTGTCGTTTTGTCCATCGATGCATCGCCACTGACTTTGAGTCATCGAAATTGTGCACAGAAGTGTTTACTTCGCCCTGCTGAATCATTCTTCTAGAGATTGTCCTTGAAACGTCCTCTTTACACAGAAATCACACTTTCTAATCCTCCTATACAACACCCTATAACGAAAATGATATCCCCTATCCTCTTTATACAATAGTACCTGTGAAGAACTAATTAAGTACACGGTAGTTGTCGCTGAGCTGCCATGAACAATGCTAACGCCATGCGCAATAAAAACTATAAAAATTCGAGAGAAAAGGGTCGAAACTAGTTGGCTTCACGGCGGACTCATGGTGAATGTCCAACTGTCACTTCGGATAACTATTTACAAGTCGTTTAAGGCCGGTGAATTCTCGCTCGGACACATGGAAAGGGCCGGCTCGTAGCCGGTGTTTTGTTGATTTCGTCCTGGGGCCTTCCAGAGTCCGGGAGGAGGATCCTAATCCAACCCTTATTTCGCCTGCAGGGCGGTCTGTTCTCATTAAATTGCCACGCACACGCGCGAACTCGCGCATACGAAATATAGGAACACCTGGCACTTTCTCTGCCTCTCTCTTCCTCTCTCACTCTCCTTCTCCCTCCTTGTCTCCCTTTTTCATCGTGGATATAATCATCCTTCGAAATCTGGCTCATTCACTTGGGTGACTTTTCTCCTCCTGTTCGCCACCTTCCAACCGATGCCGCAACTGTCGAGCTTTAGCAAGCGGCCCCGCGTTCTGGGAATTCTGTTCTAACGATTCATTTCAAGGAATTCTTTTACTCGATACAATATTCCTCAGCGCAGCTTCAAAAAGCGGGATTCAAAAGGATGCATATTTTAGCGATGCTTAAACGATAATAAACAGAATTGTACCCATTGAAAGTCAGGGAAACATTTGTAAAATACGAAGCATTCTTCGGGTCGATTTTATTGTTGTATTACAGCCAAACGAGATTTGCTCTTTTGATCTGCCTTTCATAAAAGATTAAATTATTTACAAAGCGACGATTCACTTGGGAAAAAAACTTGATTTTCCCGACATGCTGGCGAAATGATGCTTCGCTTCTTAAAAAACTTGATCTTCCTGACATGCTTTAATGAGTTCATGGCTCGACGAAGCCACTTACGGAAAAGATGATGAGAAAAACTGGTGCCCGGGCTCAGGGCTGTTTTACCCGGCAACTTTCGTTGCAGATAACGTAGCGGCTCGGAGAGACCGTAAACCTCGGCGCGTTATCAGGACGCGCGGGGAAAAAGTTCAACGAGGCATTATTATTGCGCGCTCCAGTCCGAAACTGGGTGAAATTAAAAGACAACAAAGGCGGCAGAGAGAACGCTCGGCATATTTTAATGCCGTCCTTGACAAAAGCTCACGCGGGGTTCCGAGTATTACTTTTTGATTAACGAACCAGAATTGCCAGCCAGCCGCGGTCGATCCTTTTCTATCGAGCAGGCGATATTAATTACGAAAACATGACGTAAAATAATTCTCTGCTAATACAACCCTTTTGTTTCCTGACGCGGGAGAAGAGTATTCATCTGACGCGAGGTACGTAAAGTCTGGCATGCAACGTTTTATGGAAATTTACTTTTTAATCAGACACATCGTCCGAACGCATACGTCAATAAATGTTTGATTAGTGCTATCCGAATTTGTGTGATGCTATTACCGATGAAGCAGTGGTGAATAAGCTGTTTTCATCAACTTAATTACCCTTCATCTCAATGCAACAAAGTGCAGAATATTGATGAGGAGATTATAATAAGAAAAAATGAATAACATGCGGAAGTATTAACGATTTCGGCAAGTGCCGAGACCTCCGGTTTGAACGCGCCGACGGATTTTGAGGAAAATTATTTCACAATAACACACACGCGCAGATAAATGCAATATTCGTCGGCTGTCCGGTCCGCTGGTCTGCTTTCGTTTTGCAGCCGCGCTGTGCATTTCCCCGCTAAAGCCTGTAATCAGGTTTTCCGTTAATCTCCCCGTAAAAAACAATAGGATTTAACCACGGATTTCTACACGCGGCCCGTTGAAAATTTAAATAATTGAAACATTCGAATGGTCTTCTCATAGGAGGGAAAAACGTTGTCGAAATTTCATCGGCAAAAATAATCAACTGGCTTTAGAGGTTTTCGTTACTTTTACTAACTGTGCCATAAGTCCCTTCAAATATTGTCCCCAGACAATAGGTAAGGAAATATTTGGAAAACGGCGTTACTATTTTTTTTTCTCATCCGGTTGAGAACAAGTAGTACGTTGGAAAAGATTTTGTGGGTTTCGCGCGTGGATGGGACGAACGTATTAACGTGGCACATGTCCATGCCATGGCTGCGGGCATGTACACGTCGCACACGGTGCTTTATAAGTACACATGTATATTTTTCGCAGAACGCTGTAAGATCGTCGCAGCGTTCATCTGGGGCGGGTGCTTCTGGCTGGTTACATAATTAACGAGTCGATCTTCCCCGGGCTGCAAGGGCACGGCATATCACCGTGTAATTTAATACGTGAGGCGGAAAAAAATAGCTATACACATATATATATATATATATATATATATATATATATATATGTAACTCGGTGGGCCTTACAGTGTCGTCCACATATAGCAGCTGATGCATCGCGGCAGTAATTAACGGTCGACATCCCGCGAAACATCTCGTTTTTTCTTGCTCCTATATCCGTCTTGCAGGGCCGACGTAAAGCGATGCAGAAAAAGAAAATCGCGGCAGAGCGAGGGAGACGGGGAAAAGGTGTGCGGACCAAGAGAACCGATCAGGAATTCTTCTTGCTCAATTACACCCACCGCGGAGAATTATCCGCGTCAGTCGACCTTGCTCCCCACCCCCTCTCTCTTTCTCTGCCCATCTCTACGCTTATTTCTCTGTCTTTCGTCTTGTTCCGAGGGCTGGTAATCCACCGTTAAAAAGAAGGACGTCGACGCGCGATGCACATTCGCTGAATCTGTAGGTAGGTGCAGTAAAATCAATGCCATAAAATCCAGGGTTACGGCATTCCTCAAGCTGCAATGTTCGCAATTTCTCCGAAGCTATGCAGCTACTCTGTCCCCTTCTTTCCTTCCGCTTTTAGCGGTAGTTTCTATATGTACATACATGTCGATGAATTGAAGATCTGCAAAATGGGTACACAATGGGGCGAAATTTTTTCGCGGAATACTGGAAATAGTGTGTCTTTTCTGCAAAGTGATCCACCTAACTACGGTCTAAGTTCCTCCCAAGGCTACCCCGTGTCGTTCCTCCGTCTTCCTGTCACGCGAGAGAACCATCGACGCGTCAAGGCTCGTTCTGGCAGGGACCCGTCAAAGCCCAGAATTAATTCCGGTCGACGCGTTACGCTTTGCACGCTGTACACAGAATTGCATTTTTCTCCCCTGGCCGTCCTTTTTTCATGGCGTTCTCGCGGCCGGTTTTGCAGAATGCGTAACATGGGATAGAGTGTTACGTATAGGCAGGCCGTTCGGAATCGGGTTAATTCCGGGGCCCACGAATGTCCCGCTGCGGTGTTTCGCTCTCGAGGTTTAAATACTCTCGCCCGAGCGCACCGGGAAGAGGGTCCGGCTTAATTTATCGAGCAGCTTAAATTCTCGTAGCTCGCGAGGCCCAAAATGCCACTCCCCGCACACTTCGCCGCGAAACGCCATTGTTCGGCCCAGGACGTGCCAAAGCAGCTGCATTGATTGCAAGATAATCACCGAAAAATTTATATAATCTCAATGTACGATTTGAATGAAGCAACACTCTGCACTGAGCATTCTCTTTGTAAATATATTCCCGAATATGATTTTTCGAAAGGTTATAATATCGACAATGAGGAAGTAGATATAAAAAATCATAAGGGTATGTAGCGACGATTTTAAAATTGGAGCGCTAAGCGCAACGACGAATGAGAGGGGCGAGGATGAGAGTGTGATTATGTGTATGTGTGTATAAAATCAGCGCGCATGGTAACAGTTAGGCAGTTAGATAGTCAGCAAGCAAACATCGAGTGAATAAATTGTTAAACGAAATTCCGGTGTAATTTCTTAACGACAATACCCGACAGGTAGACGACGGAAAGTGTCGTGAAAGAAATTAAGGGAAGCGATAGGAATAACGAGAGCTTATATATTGTAAACGATGAATACGCCGTTTTAATTTCCGCAAATACCTGTAAAATGTTTGGCAAGTTTGTCGCGCAGATAGTTGAATTAGCATGCGGCGCGCATTAAGAGGATGCAATGTAAATATGTCAGTGGGAGTGAGCTTCAGGAAGCACCATTTCATTTGAAATGCCACGGATACTGGACGCGCTGAATTAAAGCAATTAAACTACACTGACGTTATAATTATTAAATTTGGTGCTCTCTAGAATACCCAATAGTTGATAATGAACGTCATAGGCAGCTTTCGAAAGTGATCTCTAATTGATAATCCAGAAAATAGAGAGCAGAGCGATTTGCAAGAAGAGTGTTCAATGTGCCTTTTTCCGTGGATAATTGCTTTCATTATTAGTAACCACGTCGCGAGTATTAAGCTCTCAGAATGTACGGCTTTATCGAGTATTCTGTCTGGTCTCCATTGATCCATTCGTAAGCAACTGCATTAAAAGCCTCTCTTTAGAAAATGACACGGAATTCTGACGTTTTCGGTAAAATCGAAATACGTACGAAATTCTAATAATTCACGTACGTCAAAACAATTTCTTACAAATTGATTCAACGAGTGCTTAATTAATCGTTCAGGAAAATAAACAATAATAGACTCGTAACTTTGTAAACATGTCATTATTAACCAAAGATCGAACGAATTTCCATGTCTACTTATCTCAGTGCTCACATTTCGCAAGAGAACCAACACTCCTGGTCTAAGGCATGCTCTTCTCAATATTTGGGACGATATAATCGGCTTATAGTCTCACGAATGGTTACTTAGGACAGAATCCTACCTGCAAATGTACTCACCGCGTTCCACGGACGGAACACGTGGACGCATTCGAATACTTGGCCGGAAATCTCAACGGCGGAAGGATGGAAACACTGAGAGATGAAAAACGCAAAAAAGCCGGATAAAGCATTACGGAACATTCGAGATTCCGGGACGCTTAACGAGCGAATACGTAGGCCGGAAGGAGTACCTGTAATTTCGAGATAAGTTTAACGATTTGAAGTCTACCGCGAAATAGACGGTCGAGAAAATCTCATAAGTTTTCCGTATTATTTTCCTGGCCTATGTAAATGATTTCTTTAGTATGTGGACCAAGGACAGGAAGAAGAAAGATGGATCTAAAGCAATGGAGGTCCAACGCAGAAGAATGAGAGAAA
Source organism: Hedychridium roseum (assembly GCA_963989215.1). NCBI lineage: Eukaryota > Metazoa > Arthropoda > Insecta > Hymenoptera > Chrysididae > Hedychridium > Hedychridium roseum. The sequence continues at coordinate 5,940,659 of OZ022313.1, read as the reverse complement.
GACGAGGGGAGGGAAAGAGAGAGGTGGACCCTCGAACGTCGTATCGACTTGCTGAGGAACACGAGAATTCAATTACTTGGCTACCATTTCATCAAACCGGCACTCTTGCCCTCTCACTGCTACACCGTCCCCCTCCGCTTTGCCCCGTTTGGTCCCGTCAGAGAAACTCACCGCCACGTCCGCCATGTCATTTCTAACGATTGCCGAAATGAGACAGTCTTGCATACCGAGCATCTTCTCCTTCATCTTTCCCCTTAGCCTCCCAGCCATTTCTCTCTCCCTTCCTCTCACTTGTTTTTCGATTTACAGACGCATACTTTGGACCGATGGGCCCTATCAACTTTTCGTAGAAATTACAGTCCTCGGATATGTCAATGTCACGTTTGCCCGGGTAAAAATACGATAATACCAAGCGCCGTGTATAATCAATCAACGGAATCATGTGCATCCCACTCAAAAATTCAGTGAACTAAGGCGATACAGATAACTGTCCAGGAAGTCCATTACGTTCTCTGTCAAAAGATAAATGCTCGAAGAATGCTACTGTTAATACCGTGCAGTGCACTTGACAGGAGCTTTTTACACTCCACCGAAAAGTAGATTGTTCAACGAAATTCTGTACTATCTGATATCCATTCTACACCCAAAGAGACTAAGAATATCCTACTGCGCCTAGGAAAGGTAGATAAGATAGAAACTTTAATAAACCGTAAGAATGTAGAATTCTCCTCGGACAGTTCGATCTCGATCGACAACCGTTGGTATCTCACATTGCAGATGCATCCGCTGCGACGATGAAGAATCCGGTCATGATAAGAGCATCGTGCAGCATCGAACGAGAGAGTTAAGTGGCCGCGCGCATTTCTTAGAAATCACTATCAGGCCGGAATTTGGCCGATACAAATTGCAGCGGCGCGGGAGAAGAAAGGAAACGAGCTGGGACGCGACGAGGAAGGGGAGGGGACCGAGGGGTACCCGTACGATCGGCAGGGAAGGTTGTCGAGAGGGGCAGGGGGGGGTAGGGAGGAGGAACCGAGCTCGTGGAAGGACGTGCGGCGTGTGAGCGCCGGTTCCACGAACGTCTACCTGTCACGGTGGTCTTGTTGCCGATCCGTGCGAAAATTACATAGAGAATCGCGCTATTACACGTGTTTACCCCGTTTTTTTCTGGGAAGCGCGTCATGCAAAGTGCACAAAGTGCGTGCAAGTGCACACACAGTCGCCCGTGCAGATGCACGCACATGGAACGTCGGCGTGCTGTGTTCGACAGACGGGAACGTTACATTGTTTTAATCCCCGTTCCGTTCTGGAACGTCGGATGATCTTGCTCGCGGAAAATTTGTATTCACGAGGATTGTTGCACAAGCATTATACTTGTGCGTAAATAGGCGGAAGAGTTTCCGCGATTAATCGGGGATACGTGCTTATCTCAGTACGTCTGAATTTTTGCCAAAGTCCAGCGTGTCCATACTTTGAATTCCTCGGAGAGTCGTGCGGTTGGGAAAATGGAACCGGTCGGCCCTGTGTGTTTATCTGCACGTAAAATAGCGCGCTATCGTTATCTTCCGAGGTGAGCAACTAGGAACGAACAACGCTGAGCTCGGTCACTGGCTCCGTCTCTTATCGACCTCAACTTGCATGCTCGTTAATGCACGGCGATATTAATTAACGAGATGCGAGCTTGCGTTTTGTCATCGTCGGGCCTTGCCGAGCTTCCGGGGAAATTTTCAAAACCGTACGTGCGCGCCTATTCGACCGTTTTCTACAGAGATTATCTCAGCGAGCCGACAGTACGCAGGTTATCTGTAAATACCGCGATCGTTAATTGTAATCAGACTAATTACTGCGGTAGGACAAACGGAATGCTCGTACAAGAACGCGGAAGGTACTTGTAACGTGAACACAGATACCTTTGGTCATTGCCAGTAATTTCTTTCACACCTGTGCACGATTCTTATCATTTACTGTACTTCTAAAACTACAAATACATTTCTGCAGAACCCACTTAATATCAATTTCTGAGCGAAACTTTAATAGAAGGCTCGACAGAGGAGAATTTCCATGAAAATTGTTACGCCCGGATATCTCACCTTTCGCTCATTCTTGGCATGACTTTATAATTTGTCGAAAGTGCAAAACCGTGTCTGGTTTAGCTCTGCAACGCTGGGAAAAGCGGCGTAGCCGTCGAAAGGGTCCGTTGTTTAGCGGTTCGAAACTCACGACGTGCAGCGCGTCGAATGGGCAAAAAATCAAGCGGGGGTAGACTGCTGTTGCGGGAAAATTCGCTAAAACCTCAGAAGTGGAAGAGAACGGTGTATCCAGGAGTTTAGGGCTTGGCGCTTAAACGCTGCGGTGTTACATAATCCAACGGGATTAACCGTACAGCTGTGGATTAACTCACGGAGACGGATTGACGGTCCTCCAAGCGAACAGCCGGTTTAACCGAAGTATTCAATTATAATCGTCGGAACGAGCTTTGAGGATTTCCCGCTGACTTCTCGAACTATAATCTGTACCAACAATATTATTATTCGTATTTATCACAGAAACAATTGTCTTTATTTTCGCACGATTTTTCTTCAAAAAACTGAAATAATCCAGCACAAAACTTTTCGATTTTTTCTCCTATTTAGTCGACCGATCCACGAATTTACAAATCTCGCTGATGCACAAATTATTGAAGCTTTGCTGCGTCCCGTTGTTTTAGTGTAAAACGTGCATGTCTGCCGCTGTAACATCCATTCCCCGTGTATATCCTTTATTTCGCTGAGTGGTGTGACGGGCCATGCATTTTTCATTCCACTAAATCCGTATTAAGCTCCAACAAATTTTTAAACGCGTACCGTCAATAATAGACACCGCTGGGGCTTTGTAGACCGTTGAGAATCCCGGCTGCACGACGGCACAGGTTACGAGCGTGTCGGTTTTGATCCCGCCGAGGAGAAAAAGGACTGATCCATGCTCGTGGCGGACGATCGTAAAAGGCGGATGGTATTAAAGAACGTCGCGAGGGATCGGCTTCTTCGGCGAGCGGAAATCACTGGGACGATACCGACGAAGAGGGAAGTGAAAATGGCAAGAGGAAGGAGGATTAAAAAAAAAACGAGAACACTGAGAAGAACCGAAGGGAATAGCGCGAAGAGATATATGTATTGTGCACCGTGACGAATGCCTCCCGGGCACAAGGAGATGGATGGAAATATACAGGGTCCTGAGCGCGGAGAAAGAACAGGACGGACAGAGCGAAAGGGAGGATCGGAAGAAAGGAGAGGACGAGCGACAAAATCCTAATCTCAGCAACACGTCGGATAATTATTCAGATATTCCCGGAGAAGAATGTCCCGTTGAGGTATCTAGATACCTTTAATGGGGCAAGCTTTCAGCCGTTATCGGTGCAAGGCTCACTCGGGCTTTTACTCGGTCCTCGGTCTCCCGTGCGGATAAAATACAACTCGTAGGGCCCTCAATATAATTAACCGCTATCGGGCCGCACTTTTTCTCCTACCTTCACTGCATCTCCCCCTTTCTCCCCCTCAACCGTCGACCGTCGTCCCGCTCTTAGTCGTCGCCCTCCCCGCCTCCCCCGTCCGTCTTCTCCGTCCCTTTGGATCGAAATTCCATTACGAGCCATTTATTTTATACGTGCGTGATCGTCGCTCGCCAGCACGTCGTCCACGGGGAGAACGCACGATAATAAGTCGAGCCGCAGATACGCACCGGCTAACGTCGTTAATGTGCGAAAAAGCCGGCTCGTCCACTCGCGGGTATCGCCGGATGCGGAGTTCCAACTTCTCGAAAATACGCGGTGCTCATCGGCCAATTGCGAGGGGGAAACGAAGGGGCAACGGTGTTCGACAATGACGTAACGGTCGAAAGTACGATTCGTTCGGGAGGTACGGTTTACAACGTTCCCCGGTGTTACAATTTACTTGTCCCGTGAGCGGGATACTTTAACAGAATTATTCCCACGAAGATCTCACGTGGATTCCGTGGAATTCTCGTCCTACGAGTAAAGAAGCCCGAAATGACACGACGCGAACACGCGATAAGTACGACGTTCCTGAAGACGGAGAGAGGGGGGGGGGGAATTGGAGATAAGGAAGGGGAATGTATCGGAGGGTTTTGCGGACGGGAGTGCGTGCAGTTGCCGTGCGCACGGGCATCGTTGTACCGATCCTCGCGTGATAACAGCGCGTAGGAAGAGCTCGCGCAATGCGGCCATTGTGTTATCGGTCTCTCGCGGTAACGACGCGTCGCAGCGGTCCCTCGTTGCGCCTGTCGTTGCCGGCTGATACAGAACTACGGAGAGGAAAGGAAGGCTGGAGTTTATATTAATGCACCTCTCGCGAACACCTCCCTGTGATTTTTCAACGGATCCTCTCGGCCCTATCTACATGCACACGCGTGTCTGCGTGTGTCACGGTCGGTTCGCGAAAGGAATATCAATTTTGAATCCGATCGCGGATACGGTCGGTCGTTCCATCTCGGTCTCGTCCCCCCCCCCCCCCTCCTCCCATCGCACGGACCGGTCCGAAACTGGTTCCAAGTCTGTTTCCACGTGCACCCTCTGTGTCACCGATGAACCGCTCCACTCGAAATCTCCGATATGCCCTTCCGAGTGTTCCTACTGTCCCTCTCTTACTTGCTCCATCGCTGTTTGGCCTGTCCTTCTGCTGCTTTACCTCTCTATCTGACGAACATCGACGACCGATTCGTTATAATCGTCCCCGAGGTCGCCACTATCTGGACTTACGTGCGCAAAAAACAACGAGAATTCCGGAGAAAAAGGCAAAGATCCAGGTGTATCGATGAAGGGTTCCCCGCTAATTGGTGATTCGACGACCGACGTTTGCGTCTTTTAATTATTCCGTTTGAGACATTTTCGAGCGTCCTTTTTGCCGACTTTCGCGACGATGACAGGAGGACCCTGCTATCGATGATCCTCCTTAGCAACAAAGTATTCAAGAAATAAAACACCTTACGCTTCTGGCAAAATCTTTCATCTCGCACAGCCGATTGACTGTTAAACGCTGCGTAATTCAGTCTTCCGTGGCGGATGAATTGTCGACATAAATCACTCGGCCAGCCAACAGTGCAGGTGCATTTATTCGGGGCTAAGCACATGTCCATCGAGATTCCGCGAACCAGGAACGGACACGTGCGGTTTACCATGTTATTTCTCGTCGATCGAACCGGGAGAAACGGTCCAACATGTGTCGAAATCCTCTGCTATACCGCGACGATGTATCACGTCCCTCGTAATGTGTTAATTTCGCAAAGTCGATCGGCCCTCAGCCGCGCGCCTAATAACTGCGTCGCGAATTCCAAGTCCATCCTCCTCTTCCTCCCTTACCAACTCGGCTGATTAATGAGCCCAACCGCGGTTCTTCTGCCAGCGTTCTACATGCAATCAGACACGCGAAAACGGCTAAGGAACATTAATAACGAACCCGCGGTCAAAGTTTTACCGATACACGACCCACTCAAACTACAATTGAACGGAAAGAAAATTTATCACGCCCATCTAAATGGATAAGAGCTGAAAAATTTCTCAATTTGCATTCCTAAAATAAGAAATGACTTGCTACATGTAGACGATTCTAACACTCCCCAGAATATATTTTCTTTTTACGTTATTCCAGAAAAGTTAGTTTCTCAATTGATGTTTGTAGTAGAAAAAACACGTTACAAAAAGATGTACATTGAGCAGAACAGAATTTCTTCGACTGGGGGATAACTTGGTGTTGTTCTCTTTTTCGTTCATTACAACAGCATTTGCCATTCTGTGTACGAACTCGCTAGATCAAGAGTTCGCACGTTAATGATCGTCCTGGTGAACCGATGGCGCCTTATCGACAGCGCTCACGATGTCGAGAGTTTATCACGACGCCGCAATAAAATTTTTATGTCATGTCTGCGTCGTAAAGTTCGCGCCGCGTTAGTCCAGCGGTTTCTATGAGCATCGACATGTCTCGTAGATTATTCCCACTGCTATTTTTACAAACGAAACGTTAAAACTCGCGCTTTTCATTGCCCACCGCACATACGCCGTTGCGTAATTCACCCGACGAGTCGTATACATTGAAACCTAACGGTATCCGCCATTTTCTACTTATATTTTATTCTTCGTGATATCGTCAATGTAAAAAAAAGTTAGCACACACCGTTGCCTTTACGATTATTAAATGTACTCGCATGTTTCGAAGGGTCGTGAAATCGTAGTAAACTTTCGTAAGATGAAATGCAGTAACGTCCCGATGTACCGCGCCATTGAGTGATGTTTTTTTAACAGGGTTTCCGAGGATGAGGAGTGTCTGAATCTCGGGAAGAAACGAAACTCGCCATCATCCGGTCTAAATAGACGCCAAGGTGGAAAACGGAGTAACCCGGCAAGGGGTTCCGCTCTTTCTTCGACTTTTCATCAGCCGCGAGAATGGTTTTCGATTAAGGTCTCGGATTGGCGGAAGCGAAGGTGGGACGACCTTCTGTCGGCCTTTGCCCCATCTCGAAAGGGGGGAAGCGAAGTCGCAGTCGGGGAATGAGCACCGGAGACAAGTGGTTAATTACGAGCGCTTCTATAAGCCCAAGGGCCGGCCAACTTCTCATTTAAGTTGCTGGACGAGCTTCTCAATCAATCTCTAGGAGCTATTGGACTATTATAGTCCGCGGACCATACCGTTCAACATTAATGGAAAGTCAATTACCTCCGTCCGAAAGCTACCTGCACATTTGTTCAGCAACAATTTCGTACCCCTCGAAAATCGTCTCATTGAAAGCTCTATCATCAATCAACTTGATAGTTAATCAACATCAACGAATGCATTAAAATAAAATGTAACGCTGTCTGCAGATTCAAAGTATTAAATTATATTTCTACGTGAACCGAAGAATTCGCATAGGTATAAGTACGACATTTATGTAACTTATTTCACATTCTTCTATCTATCAGAAAGTTCATACAATGATCCGGATAATTCTAGAAAATCTGTGTCACGTATCGTTGTCGAAACGGTGTCGAAAAATACCAGTCGATACCAATATCTCATAGCGCAATAAAGTGTACGTTCTTTTCATCATGAATGGATAACCGCAATTCCTCCTTTCGATAAAGATTCGATTGAGCCGCCGGTATATCCTCGAGAACGATGAGGATTTATCATCGACGTAGTAATTAAACACTCTCGTTATCTACGCGCCATACATTCATCTATCGGACAATGTTTACAAAGGAACAAAACGTGCGAATAAAGCGTTTAATACAGCGCAAGTAAACTAACTTGTTATAGGAAATATTGACTTGATCAATTTTTACTGCAGTTTAGCTAGAAAACTATGAAATGTACATATCGGGGCTAGACTTTATTGCTTTTATTTTTTTGTTACAAATCTTGTTCAGAAGCGATGGCTTTAAGCAGATTCCGCGCGTCGTCCATGGGATTCATAAATTACGTGTACCGCGTGAAACGGGTGGACGGCAAAAGAATTTTGTTCCGCGGATGACGATGAAGAAGGGATCGGGTACATCTTGTTGCATCGCACGTCCGTCTTGCGCAGTCGAGGAGAATCTGGAGGCGTCTGAGGGATTCTCGTTTGCTTGTTCTATTTGTTAGCTCGGCGTTTACGGGTGCGGGGATCTCGCCGGGCCGTGTTTGTCGAGCGTTTGTCAGCGCTCTTTGCCGTTGGTCCAAAGCTCGGTCCGATCAGCTTGACGCTCGCTAACGACGCGTCGCACGTCGGCCTTCGGGCTGCCGTGCAATCGCGGCCAATCCTAAGGTCAAGTCGCACGGCGGGATCCGTCAATCGGATTGGCCTGCCTCGGAATCGGATAAGAAACGAGGGATTACCCTGCCGCGGCCGTAAAACCGTCGCCCGTCTCACTGCGGATCCTACTATCCATTTGCATCTATGTATACCCAAGTCTTTATCCAGGGATTTCGTTACCGAAGAATCGCCGCAAACAACCGAACTTGCTAATCCTTCTCCCCTGAAAAAATATGCGAGAAGTCAGAAAACCGTTAGAACTCGTGGCGAGACTCATTCTGAATGTGGATCAGACGTTTGCCCGTAAATTTCTCCTTATTTGCCCGTGATTTTTTGCCCCGCACGTTGATTAACCCCCTGGCGAACAGGATTCGTGTGCCTCGCGCGTTGATTTACCAACATGCGTGACCTGCAGAATTTTCTTTGGCCCGTGTATTTCGCTCGAGACGATGCATACGTGTGTGACTCACTCACACCACTTCCCCCTCCCCCTCCAACCCCTTTTGAAAACCCAGGACGAACGAGGGGCGCGCCTCTGCGTGTTGAACGTGCAGGTGGATCCTGCGCCCGTGTGCGCGCAATATTTGAACAAAGATTACGTTCGCTCGTGCGAACTAATGAGATCTCCCCTTGTCATCGTTGTACGCAATGCGACTGTCAGGCAACAGAGGATTTTGCGGACGGCAATCCGATTGGACAGTGTCTTTACTGCGAATTTTGTTTGCACAGAAGATAACATTGGATCAAGCCGCGCCAGTTTCCCACCGAGGACGCTATTAACCGTATACAGGGAATTTTCATTTCTCTCCAAAGTCCACCGCGTGAAATTCCGTCCCTCAATGTAATTGGTGTCTCGACTTTACTTTTGTTTTAACGTAATCGCCAGGGTAAGTAATGCACGAAGATACTTCAGATTTTTACTCGACAAATCCCGACTCATAGACACAGTAAGTAATGTTCCGCTCCGTGTTGATTCGCACTTCTTGACGATTTATTATTTGCCCAACTGCGCATTGTCACTCGGTGACGAAGGGAGGAGAGGGGGGGGGGGGGGGGGGGTGGAGAACAAAAATGTGTTCCGGTCGGGAGGGATACGGCAGTCTTGATTTATCACCCCGCGGTCCGCGACATGAGCATTTATCATGGGGTGCGGATCAGAACGGTCGTCGAGTTATTATGACATAAGGTTGCACTATTTATAGAGGAGATCGTCCCGTCGGCTTATCTCGTTTTGTCATTACGTCAGACCCGATGTAAACGTTCCCCCGCAAATGGCATAGGCTTGGAATTAATTCTACTGCACCCATGTCCTGCGTAATTTGCAAGGCAACGTCGAATAATTTTTCGAACATTAATGAATTCCCTATTTTGATAGAGCACAAGTTCGTTGAGTTCCTGTGCGAAGAAGAATGCTCGCTATCGAAAATGTGTTAATGAAAGTAGTTGCTGGTATTTGCCAGTTCCCTCCGCTCGGATTATTAACACGTTCTCCGGTCGGTTTGTGTGTAGGGAATAAATTTCAATTGTACTTTATTAGCGTCGTCGCTAGTGTAGCAGCCGAGGGCGGTCAATCTCTCCTCCCGGAATTGAAATCAAACTTACCGGCGACGAGGCGGGCTAGTCGGATATTTACGTCGGCGACAATTAATCGAAGTACTCGTCGATTAAAGTAGCGATAAAGCCGGAGGGTGTTTGTGCATCGGGCAAACGAGGGCAACGGAGAGGCCCGGGAGGAACGTGAAAAGAAAAGAGAAAAGCGGAACGACGACGACGGCGACGCTCCCGAAGTAATTTCCATTACTAACGAACAGCCGGAATTAATAGAACCCTTAACACTCGTAGATGTATGTACGCGTCGGTCGTGAACTTTCCCCACGATCGATGCGATCTGTTTTAATGCAATTGACCGGCGGGCTGTCGTAATTTGTCGAGGCGCCGCGTGGAACATTCACGAAGAGTATTCCCCTTCGCCATATCTCGACAATCACTAATAACGGGAAAAACCTAATGTTCGCAAACTACTGAAACTTTATATCACGAAAATTCTTTCGACGATTAACGATCCACTTACAAACTGTGATATCTTAATGTAAATCAGTAGCAAAATTAAATGAATAGCGAAGTATAGTGTACCTTGAGTTCCTATAAATATTCGTGACAGGCAGTACTGCAGGATGAAACATGCCGGTATATATTTTGCGTTAATCTGTAAGCGACGGAACGCGCGGTTGTTTGTTCGCCGGGTCATTCGGGGTGCGTTGGAAAAATTCCGCGCGTTCCTGGGGAACGGCAGATCCCGACCGTTTCCCTCTTAGCCGATCCCATTGGAAATAAAGTGCGGAGGATATCGCGCGAACGATCGTTCGCCGGCGAATAATACAAGGAACAATTGGCCCATGATTCACGGGCCCCGTTGCTTTACAGCGAACGAAAGTGAATGGCCAATTACACGCGTGTTGCCGCAATTGTTTTCCACGGGCATGCGACCCGCGTTGTAATGGTTATTTAGTGTTTCCCGTCTGCTACGATCGACGCTCGTCGGGTTATCGCGAACGAAAGTGAACGGCCCCGTAGGTGCCGAGAACTTTGCTACGATTATGTAATCACAGTTGTAATCGATATTTTGCACAGTCCGTAATATAATTTATCGCCCCGGTTCTGGCTATTAAGACATACGTTCGCAAATGGTCGATGTTCGTGGCTTAAGGTGTTCATTCGTTTGCATCGTTATGTTGAAGCAAGAGGAATAAAGTAAACGATTGCCCATCGACAGTAATGTCTTGGCGATCGTAATTTAAGGTGAGCCGAGTCTTTAATGTATACCCATTCATTGGAATGGCATATTAAATTTAGATTTTAATGAGAAAACTGACGATTGCGAAATGCATCCATATGTTACATTGCACAATGTTTAATTAGATGCTTAAGTTAGTAAAGTACAGAACACTCGTAACAAGTGAAGGTACAAACGAAACAATGAGCTCACAGTTACATGAAAAGTACATGTCTTCACTTGTGGAGAATTTGTTGGAATCCGGAAATAGAAGAATTTCAAGCCTTTCTCGTCCTTGGACCATGGTCCGTGCTGTATTGTAACTCAACGCCGACATTGCATCGACGAACAGTCAGGATGTGCTTCTCATTCTTCACCCTCGGCTGTCCCGTTCGGTTCGGCGGAAACTGCAGCGAAGAATGGAAAAGGGAAGGAGAAAGAAATCGGGGGTGAGGGTGGGGACAAAATCGAGGGCGGCGTGGGTTGCAAATTTTTGTTATTCATGGAATAGCGATTGCTTCCGTCTCCCTCGCAACAACGAACCTCGTCGATCGACAACTCGAAGAATACGCTAATTTTACGCGAGCTCTTACCCTTGTACCTGCCCCCCCCCCTCTCTCTCTCTCTCTCTCTCTCTCTCTTCGTCATTTCTATTCCGTCGCGCTCGGCTTTCGTAGCGACGTTTTCCATTTTGTCGCTGTGGACGAATTCATGCCGTGCGAGAGCATGAGACGCATAACAAGTGCAACGACGACAGGAAAAAGCGAATTGACGTTCCCCGACACAATTTCTTCACGCCTTCGATTCGAAGGAGTTTAAGATTGATTTTCAGCCGACCGATATCTGCGAAACCGTCGGGAGAATATAAAAAGGATCGTCCCTTAGTGCTTAAGTGCCACGTTTTCCCTGTGTTTCAAGGTGAGCCTTGACGAAAATGTCAAATACTCGGTGAAAGTCTGTGTACGCGTGTCCCATGATCGGGCGTACAAACTTAAAAGATCCTCGTCAGGAGGATATCGACACGAAAGTTAAATTCGCTCGGCGTATAATGTCATTAGACGGGAGCACCTCTCCGGAGAAAAGTTTTCGATTTACCTTTGGCCCTTCTCCCCTCCTGCCGCGGGTTCTCGCCGGTTGGCTTTTTTATCCCCATTCTCTGGCGCTGGGCTTCGGTCCTGGAAAAAGTTTGCCCGGCTTATAAGCACGCGAATCTGCCGTCGCCGTGAATATCCGCCTCCTCCTCTCTCCCAACCCCCATTCCCTTCCCCTCGACGCTCTCTGTTTTCGCGGAAAGTGCGTCCCAAGATTGCACCACTCGACTTTTACTCGTGAAAATATCTGAGTCGCGGGACGTTACTCCGTGGCTGACTTATGACACGCGCTAACGCCGACCGTGCAGGACATAAGCAGGATAAGTCGTCTACGCTCGAGTAGTAAATGGCTTTTCCTTCAACAGCGTAGAGATTTACATCGGCATCTCATTTTGCCCGCACGCAATCTCGTTCCGAAGAATTATACCTAGAAGCTATACCGGTTCGTCGGACAAATTTCTTACACGATACCCACTAACGGCAATGTTAATACCGATGTGTATCGGGCTTTCGCCTTATAGTCCAACTGTAGAGCTTAATCATCGAGAAAATACGGCTTAACACGTGCGCTCTACGGCTTTCTTTTGGGGAAAATCAATACGCCGTATTATCGAGCCGAGTGCTATTTGTCCTCGACCGAAGAAGCAAGATGGTGACGCTCGATTGTCCCGAGAAACAACTTAAAAAACTTCCATTCCGTGTCGGGCGAGGTTTGTAAACAGAGCATGTGGGGTGCCGGTGGAAGAGGTAGATTGTAGGTGATTTCAGAAGGGGACGGACGAGCGGAGCTCTTCGGCCGAGGCAAGAAGAGGAAGAAGAAGACCGAAGATGGAAGACGAGCGGGAAAGAGAAAGGTCGAAGAGAAACGAAGATTACAGGGACTCCCTTTGGTAACCGAACTTTTGAAAACAGTGAAAGTCATTTAAAGTTTGCCCCGCGCTTGCGTCACCTCTCTCATTTTCCGTGTACCCTCCACGGTTGCTAGTTTTCCATTCCCCTCTTCCCCTTCTCCTTTTCTCTTTCGCTCTCCCTCACCCCCAGCAGTTCCTTCGTCATTCCCTTCGATACCGGAACCCCCTCTCCGGCATGCAAATGTTCTCACCTTTCGCTCCCTACCGTACGTTGCCGTCATTCTCTCCTCCCTCTGACTTTCCACCACCCTGGCCCGCTCGCTATCGTCTTTCTCGGCCGTTTCACACGTTTCCTCACGAGCGTTTCATTCCCCTGCTCCCTCAGCGCCCTTTCGCTTGCCGTTTGCTCGATTACTTCCGCCCGGTCCTCCGTCTCCGCCCTTCTTCTTCCTCCATGCTTTCCCCAGAATCAACAGTATACAGCCCGGAGCGATGTGCGCGATCGACTTCCCCCCCAACCTTCGCTCCTTCGTCCTATCCTCGCGTCGTACGCGCGAAATTTCACATGCGACTTCACTTTTTCGTACTTGAACCAACCGTGAATCGCGGCTGAGAGATCGACGAGGGGCATACGTGATGTGAAAGGGGGCCTCACACGCATAAGGTTTGCTTTCTACCGGTGGATCAGTGCTCCAGACTTCTTCGATAGCCCATGATTATTCTCTCTACCCAGTTTTCAGTCCTATTACAATTCTTTGGTTCTTTTATTTCACTTTCTACCGCGTTTTAGTCTCCATTCTTTGTATTTATGCGAATACTCACAGGTACTCTATATAACATCTTATAAGCACGATAGTAAATTGAAAAAAGAAATTTGTGTTGTGTAAGAAGTTTTTTCGTTTATATTTTTTAATCCAGGCAAGTCAAATCTTTCTTGAATAATACGGTCTAAGGCCGACCTATCTTTGACATCTCGCGAAATGCATTTCTATAGACGCGTCTCCGTATGCTTCGAAGACTCATATATATCTGTGAAATCTTTTATGCCTGCCATTGGGAATGTTATTAAGAAAGTCCGATGCAATTCGACGCAATAGTACGTGACGTTCAACCTGCCGCGTCCGCATTGTTGAGTATAATACCATTACGATTTACCGTGTTTTATATGTTATTACAATATTGCATGAAATATGCCATGAAAATGGTCGTCAATGCCTTCTATTAAATATACAACAGTTATTTATGCACTATTCAGTGCTCCGATACAGTCTGCACAGAGTGTACGCAATTGTCCAACAGCAGTCTTCGATGAATCTTTAACGAATGTGCAAAATAACGGTAGACGTAAATATTGATAAACATGTAGTTATTATTTCGGCAATATCGTCTGGCATTAACCAATGTTTTAGCACACGCAGGAGATTTGGAGAAACGATATAAACGAAATCCCGTGAATCCCCCGGTTCTGGGCATATCCCACCGCAAAGGTTCGTAAATATTTGTAGTCCATTAAAAACATGGGAAAGCCTTGTCGCTGATCCTCTAGGAACTCGCTGAGATCTCTTCTCTTCTGGACTTACGTGACCCTCCCTTCGCACGCACGCAATGCGTCGGCTCGGCTATATTATCATACGGGAACCAGTTCAAACAGACGTAGACTGATGTATGCGCAGTTCGTCAGCGTATTCGAATTTCGTATTCAAATGGCACGTCTCTGCCGAGGAGTCTAGATGGCTGTCGTGCTGACCGCCATGAGGGAATGTCGAATTCTCAGCGGCAGGGACCAACCCGTAATCGTGCAGACGTAAACCCCTACCAAAGACTTACGTACGTGTTTATATGAATTTACCTAGAAACAGCGATTGATTCTGAGAAGATTTCGACGAACGTAACGTCATGTGTGCTCAAGATTTCAATTGAATCTCGTCGTTAGGGGTTTAACAAAATAAATTCTTAATACCGAAAGCAGAATTGTTGAGGAATATTACTTGACCGTGAGATTTCAAGACTTCGTGTTCTCCTTAGCCTGTGGAACTGGGTTAAAGTCGATATTCAGACTTGTCGGATATTCAATTTTGTAGTCCGGGGACGTAGGAAGATTGTGTGGGAAGTGCATTACAAGGCCGTCTTCCGACGCAACTGCGTCGAAACGAGCACTGGCTCGGGGCGTATGAAGCCCCGAAGTTGGCGGGAAGTTAGTTTTTGGAAGTCGTTCTAATCCACATAACAAACGTGGCGTTGGGTCAGCTTCAGCGAGGGAGAATAAAAAAGGAGGGAAAAGTGCAACGTGTCTCATGGTGGCCCTGCGGACTGCTCGTTGCTCCGGGCTTTCCATCCATCCACGTTTCTCGGGCACGGCGAGCCTGCTGAACTTACTCGAAAACTTGGCACAGCGAAGACCGACCGTCCCGGTCCCGTGTGTCTCCGGTTCCCCGTCTTCTTCTTATTCTTCCACCGACCCTCCCTGCGCCGTCGCGGCCCTTACGTACTACCGTGGCAAGGGACCGTAGCTCGCGTTAAACTTTATCTCCCTGCAGCCGGCAGCCTTAAAGTTCACTTTATTAAAGAGCCCCGGTGACTTCCTCGCGGTTCCGGTGCGGCTTTCCTAACGTATACGTTTCCCGTGGAAATTAAAAGCCCGCGTTAGACGTGTCTCTTCTCTCGCCACCCTACACCTCTCCCTGTATCGGTGAGTACGTGTGTTTCGTCGGCTATCCCAGTTCACAGTTTATGAGACCCTCGAAGTCGCCCCCGGAAACCAAGGCTAGGAATTCCAGCAGACCGGAAACCTAGTACTCGATTGGTATCTACGTTACTTGCGCGTGCGAAATTATTGCGTCTCTTTGCCAATGTTTAATATCCAATGCAGATTACGAGAGAATTATTTTCCGCACGATTGAATTTTCTTTTTAAAAGAGCGTTGTCCTATATCGTGAATTCATTGAATATTGATGAGGGCAGAGCTTTCAAAATTCATTTTTCATCGGATCTACCAACTGGCTCCAAGTACTTGATTCTGCGTTCTTACTGGCAAGAAGCAGTTTAAGAATTCCTCAATCGGTACATGCTTCCCCGGCTATCCGATTTCGCGTCATCCAGTGAATTCCTTGCTTCCGTGCGCAGGTTAAAATTTGTCGCAAAACGCTCGCTTTGACACCTGAGGACATTTTCACGTGTAATATTGGCTTTCGGCAAATATTTTCCCCGGTTTTCGATCTCCATTCTGCCGAGCGATCTCTTACGCGATAGATGACGGGGCCCTGCGGCAGCCTGGAAATCGAATTCCCGATTCACCGGCGCGACGATACCAAATTTTTCCTCAGGCATAATAATTTCGACCTCAACGCGGCGAATATCTACGACGGAAGGGGAAACTGATTTGAAGCTGACGAGGGACAGCAAGACGCGTAGGACGGATAGGGAACGAAGCGAGAAAAACTGCACATGCAGACGATTTTCCAAGATCCTCGCCATTTTTTTCTACCCGTCGAAAAACCCCATAGAAAAGTACAGAATATATCCCGATGAAATGGCGAACGGTATTTTTCTCATTCCTGCAACGATCGCTGAAATGAACTGGTGTTCATTAAAACAGATATTTCCCAGGGTAGAAGCAGTAAGAACTAATCAAAATTTATCGATTGACTTCTTTGTCCGCAGAGCATCGGCAAAATGTAGAAAAAGAATCGCGAAACTAGCCGGGAGGCAGGTAGCTATCTGAAATCTACATATAAAATTGCTGATGAGAAAGAATAATGCTTGCCGACTTGAAAAGTAATTCAACCGTGCCACTGGGTCGATCATTGAAAGATTACACACGTTTAAAAAGAGAGAGGAATAGGTTTCTTGAAAAAGGAACCGAGCCGGGGTCGATTAAAGCGGACGAGGGTGGGGTGAGGGGTTAGTAAGGGAAAAATGTGGTAGGGTAGGAGGACTGGAGAGCAAGTAGCGAGGTAAATCGGCGAAGGCCCCAGCAGTTATCCATATTTTGAGTTGTTGGACCGTGCAGAGGGGTTGCTAGAGTTCATTACGGTAATCTGCCCTTCCCGGGAGTAACGTATCGTTGAAAATGTATAATAGTATCCGAAGCCCCGAGACGTTTATACGTGTGTATACGTCGGTATGTACGTACCGAGGGGGTACGCGTAGTAGCGTGGAGCTAACTCCATCAACCGATCCGAGATAATTATTGTTGGCCAGACGATCCCTATGGTAACTCGGGCTGCCGTTGCCGTTCCGCTTGCCTATCGTCCGTCTAGGTAAAACTTAAGTGCACCGCGATTTACCAGGGACTATGATTGTTCTGCTATGCACAACTCCCGGAATGCATTTTCCCCGTTGCAAAGAGCCATTCTGATCCAGTCTTCGGACCTCGAGAAAAATGTTATAACGCGGTACGAAAAATACTGCTTAAGCAAAAAAATTGTTTTACGATCCGTCCGTTTGAGAACAGGCAAGTCCCTCTACTGTGGGGAATTTTTAAGTCTGATCTATCCAGGAATGTCCCATGGTGTTATCGAAATCGGATGGTACATTTCCGACGCGTTCTTAGCTCCCTTTCACAGCCCCGCACGTTGCGGAAAGATCAGAGACACGCGACTGGCGAGTGGATTTACAATCTAGATCTGTCCGAATAAGAAAGTTTATCGTTTACGAATGCAGAGCGTCAGTAATGGGGACATTCAGTAGTGGCCCCGGTCCAAGTGATTCTTAATCCGACGGCGCTTTCGACTCGGTATGCGTTATCTTTCGCATGTCCCTCACCCCTCGTGCCCCTCTCCTAAAACTTCTCCGACGACCCCACAAAGTTCCGCGGGCGCCATTTAGCGGGGCGGCGTAGGGGGAGATCGGCCAGCGCTAATGCACTTTGATGAAATATCGATGCTCGGCTGTAAAGAGAATATAGGAAATGCCGTCATGGTCAGTTTCTACAGGCACGGTCTGCACCTACGGCCTGTACAGGAAATTGAACGTGCTTCCACAGATATAATACGCACAGGCCGTAAACTTGTCGACAGATATCTCCGCTCACTATGATTTTCTTCAATTTCCTCGTAGAATTATTAGTGGTACATAAAGCACTCAATAATTTCTCTCACAATAATGTCAGTATTTCTTCTCATAATTTTTTGTACTTTTATGTATGTAAGTATGGGTATTTATTTCGACTTATAATCAATCACCTATCTCTAAAGTGTGGAACACAGACGGTACTGTGGTTAGTGGAAAAAAAAAGGGGGGATGGACTGTATACTTTGGCCTGCGTGTCTCATCGTTATTAAGCAGATGCTCTTTCGTTGTTCAGATAAAGCCCACTTGACACCGTCGCTCGCGTGGCACGCCGTTGTGCAACCGTCGCACTCGTGCGTCAATCAACCGCTGCCGTTTGTCGTGGAATCGGCAACCGATTGTCACTCGAATGAAACATCGCGATTGCCGCACTATCGAAGTGTCGTCTATAAATCGTAAAAATGTTAAAAAGCACAGGGAAGTCTCTGATCGCTTCGGTTACGAACGAATCGTTCGAAAAACACGTCCTGGCTAAAATTTTAATACGAATGCAGAAATTTCGTAAATTCTTTCCTACCAATAGATGTACGGTCTTTTCGTTACGTTTGCACGGCTCACTTGCGGCAGTTACTCGCGGTAATTTGGGGAGCACGAAATTGCTGGCGGGGAACTTTTTCACAGCTCACGGAAGCCTAAGAAAGCGGAAGGCAGAGGTAGCGAAAGGATAACGGCAGGACGCACGGAACCACGTAGACCGGCTCCTCGGGGAAAATTGCCCAAGGAATTATATTTCCCCGCGTGACAATGGCCATTACGCTTGCATATCGACGAGGAACCGGTGGGCCGAGGGCATTAATATTTATCGACGATTTCGCGCGGTCGCGGCTAATTATTTATACGCCAGCGTGGATGATTAATTCATGTCCGACGGTGCGCGAGTTCTCGCGCGGTCGGACATTCCCCCTCCCCCCCCCTCCCCCCCACCCGTCTTCCCTTTTATTCGGGCAGCCTTACATAACTCAGCATAAGTGACAACGTATTACGAGGCCCTCTCCGGGGCCGGAGAGTTGCGGCAAGCGGCTTACGAAAATGCAGGTCGGCCGAAATCCGCAGAATGTCGGGCCAACGGGGAACTTGGAGAAGAATAAAGAGGAAGGATCGCGAGAGCGCACAACGAGACAAGGTTCGACCGCGTGAAATTCATACGACGTCTCTCGTCCGACCGATTTTCTGGCCTTCCGACAGAGGCCGGAGACACGGGAGAAAAGCTTGGCAAGGACTCTCGGCAAATTCAACTTGCTAAGGACATCTCCTGCCGGCCGACAATTTTTCTGCATCCAACGTCATTCGTCGGAACGCTGGACCGTCTTCCTTTACAAGACGTTCCGCTTCGATTTATTTTCGCATTCCCCCGTGCAGATTACAAGTCGAAGAAACCTCCGAGTGGTTAATGGCCGGCATATACCGGGCCGAAGGTGGCCCGGGAGATGGGCCAGCGAGGGGAGGGGAGGAACCTCTCTCTTACTCTCTCTCTCTCTCTCGAAGTATGCTCGGTTTTAACGATCAAAGAGAC
Source organism: Hedychridium roseum (assembly GCA_963989215.1). NCBI lineage: Eukaryota > Metazoa > Arthropoda > Insecta > Hymenoptera > Chrysididae > Hedychridium > Hedychridium roseum. Next base: position 5,921,600 of record OZ022313.1, on the reverse strand, counting down.
GTGGGTGTACGGCGGGACGGCGGGAATGAAACGAAGGAGAAGAGTAGCGGGACAGGCAAATAACACAGCCAGAAAAATATGAGGGGGAGGAGAAGTTGGGACAAAATGGGAAAGAGTGAGAGAAAGGACGAGAGCGAGGCCGAAGAAGAACAGGAACCACCCATGGTGTCCGTTATTGGAGGACATTAAGTCATTATTGATTACCTCTTCGCCGTCTACTGCGCTCTACCACGCTCCCCGCGCCCATGGAAAAATGAAGGAGAAAAACGGACACGGGAGATACGAGTACGTCCTGCCTCACGTCGTACGAGTCTCTTTACGCCCCATGCAAAGGTTCATCGACTCGACGAGAAACCACCTCTAACAATTCTTTATCCCCCACAGATGTATTCCTTCACCATACCGAGCGTCGTTCTCAAATTCAATTCCCTGCACAACGATGATCAGTCGAAGAATTTCGTTCGAATCAGCTCTATTAGACCTATCTCGCTAATCAGTGTGGCTTATAGTATGGTCCAATCGATCTTCCGATAACGCGATTGTTACCCCTGCTGGGAGTTCCGTGGATAAATAAAATCTACGGACGTAAACGTGCAAAGCAACAACGTTAGCGGGTATATGGATAGAAGCTTAGCAAAGGTTAGCAGGGAAGTAGTTGGCTCATAGCAGTGACACGATCCGGCTAAAACCCTCATAAACCCAGTATTATCGAGTCAGTGTCACGGCAGACTGGTCGGTGTATTAATTAAAGCCTATCAATTTGAACCGTATTGCCCGGCATATCCGTGCGGCAGAACAGAACCCCGTGTCCGCGCGGGCCGTATTTAGGGAAGGCTCTTTAACGCATTGTGACATCTACACGAGCCTCAGGCCGATCTTTGTATGGAACTTACTAATACAAATCCCATTTCGCAAGCGTCCACTGATCCTCGGCAGTTCGCTACGAACGGGTCTATAATGTCGGACGATCGGGAGATTCGCAAACGGATAGCTGCTGATTACTGCGTTATATCCGCGTGTCTATCTTCGCATTCGCTCTTCTCAATAAGCTCTACGGCCAGGCACCGAAAGATTATCGCAACTATCCCGGTACACCCAGTTCCCGCGGCTTTCCCTCGTGGACAGAAAAGCAAATCCTCTTGGGATTCCGAGGCATGCATCACGGATAATCCTCTGACTCTATGTTCCTTGATTCCGCTGGACCATCAACTTCGCTGTCGATTATTGTCCATTCCGCACGGCTCGAATGTCAGATGGTTGCCGACTGTCGCGTGAGTGCAAAGTGATTTCATTATTGAACGAGAATTTGGGCCCGTCGCGACGAGCGTTCGGGGAATGACAGCTAAATAGCGCGACGACAGGAGCTCGAGTTTTTGCGGGCCGAGGGTTATTATTAATGTCCGGACGATGTCTAGGTCAGGCCGTTCCTCGCATTCCCCGGTGTCAGCGTGAAGCGAGAAGGGCCAAGGAGAAGGGTCCGCTCCACCTCGGGGCACTCGTACTATTATTTCACCTATATATCGACCAACCGGTACGTCTCGTCCCTTCTACGGCGGTCCCGGTCCCTCTGAGAAACTGGAGGGACCTGTAACCTCGAGGCTATTAGGGCGGTCCAAGTATTTGAACCTCACACCTCGCCGAAGAAAGAGAGACCCGATGGCCAGCCAGGACTAACGCAATGAAGAGAGGGGAAAGAGAAAAGAATCGAGAGATAGCCTGTGCCAGGGAATAAAGGAGAGTGAAGGAACGAGAAGGACAGGGAACGGGGGAGGGGGGGATAGAGAGAGGGAGATAGAGACGATCCGGAGAAGAGGCACCTGCTCTTTTGGGACTGGGCGGTCCGTAATTACCTACCCCGTGCTTCGGCCGCCGGTCCGCTCGTATATGTAATCAAAACGAATGATTTGAAAACTCAATTACCCTCATTACGTCTATTAAAGTGTCTGTCCACTCACGCCTCGCACTCTCCTGCGCTCTAATCGACGGTAGGCCCAGCGCGCGCTATTGTTTCGAGTCTGCCCGAATGTCACGTGCACAGCGCGAGACAATTTTTTGAATTATTCCTGCAGTTGCGCCGTAAACAACGTACCACTCAGGAACAAAACTTCGCCTGCCGTACAGACGAAAAACGAGCGATATGAACTGAAACGTGTAATTATAAATTTTAATTATATTCTAGTTATGCGTGATTCTCCGCGCGACATGATTTATATGTTGATATCCGTCTAATATTATTCTCCACGGTGGGAATTTAATTTCAGCGACGGCTCGGTCAGAAGAAATTGCCTTTTTTACATGCTTTTCAAGGTGCATTATTGCAAAAAGCCCGTAACAGGATTATAACTCTATTTTAATTAAAGCACGCTGCAACTTCCAAACTTCGCAGCCTTCCCGTTTCTTCTTTAAACTTGCCGCGAGTCTGGCACTGACGTTAAACCGGTAATCAGGAGAAGTTCAGTAGAACGTCGCGTGAAGGTAAAGCGGCCTTCACGATGAACTTGGCGGAACGTTATTCACGCAAAAATGCCAGTTTAAATTCGAACGCACCATATAGACAGATACCTTTATCTTGTCATTAATACACATCCGTCGCGATAAGAAAATAAATATATGCATGTGGATCAATACGATTACATTCAATTTCCTCGAATTTTTCACATTTGCCCATCAACGAGGACTATTCGTGCATTCGCTGACAGAATGAATCATGAACGATTACAGGCGACTCAGGACAATTGGTGGACACGATGAATGTTTTATCATCCGATAGATATTCATTTGTTTGCACGCTGCCACGAAGCTACGTACTCGAGCTTCTCGGTCGACGTCATATTATTCGCTAAAATATTAAGTACCGTGGAAACGTGCATCCCCTTATGTTTTTTCCAAAGGTATCGTCGTCGACGTTCCACCGGGCACTCAAGAACTGAAGTTTTCAGATTTCCGTCTCCTCCAATTTGCCACTCGATTCCCCAGGACAACCGGCGACGGTAGGTTAGTGCACACCTTCACCAGGGGGACTTTAATACGGCCGGCGCGTTACAATCGGGTACTAACAATTACGGTTTCCTGTTTCTCGCGAGCTGCTCTACGAAAGTACCTGGCACGAGTTCCACAGACCGCCGTGCTGCGGTTACACGTGGACGCGTCGAATGTAGACCCCGGCTGTGAAGCTCGCGTGCAATCGGCAATGCAGATATCGGCGTATTTCAGACGCCCCGTGCACTTGGTTGCAACAATGCAATGCGCCATCCATGCGGTGGCAATTCTCGTGCAACAATACCTTTGCCAACCTTCCAACGAATAAGACTAACTTAATAACCACATTGGAGATTATCGAATTTTATGAGCACAAAGGAATACGTTCTTGGTGAAATCAAAATTCAAGCTAGACTAAATCTTGTAACGTTAAACGCGCTATATTGTACCCTGGAATGGAATAGTTACGAGAAATGTAATTGACACGCTCCTCGATGCGGAATCGGGAGGATACCGGAAACGGAAGCCAGATGCATACGCGTGAGGAAGGGGCGGAAAGGGACGCAGTATTCGATAGGAAGGATGGATAAAGGTGGGCGGTGAGCGAGGAGATCGGGGGACGGGGGCTCATTTAGTCCGGCTAATTTGCTATAAAAAGTGCACGTGCCGGATCGGCATTTCCCGGCGGCCTGCTGAAAGCGCACGGCGGATTAACATAATACGAAGCGTGGAAGCGGTTGCCTTATTGCTGGCAATAGAGGCTGGCCGATGCTGCCCCTTTAACATATAGATGGCTTATTCGAAGCTGATGCAAAGAACGGACCTCCCCAGGTCTGTCTCGCTCGCTCTTCTTGCTTTCCTTCCGGTTTACCTGCTAAGGCGTTACGCCGCAACGACAACCATCCTATCAGAAGTGAACTATCTACCTCCGCCTTAGTTTACACAGTGTTTTTGGACGAAACCACTGCAAGTGTGTCCGGAAGAAACATCGTGTCTCTTGAGAAATCGTAAAGCTTTGACTAACACTGCTGGAAATGAAAACTCTTTAATTTATAAGGGAATTACGCGTGATTTGGTGATTCGATTTAGGAAAATATTTAGTTTAATGTTGTGTACGAATTTTTAGGTTCGAATAGGAGAAACAAAAGTATTCATGGGAATAGGCGGCACGAGGGTAATGAATTGCCGTACATCGGCTCCGTGACAGGTGCAGTGAGTCCGTTAACACCTGTTCGAGTGGGTCGGTGTTAAAGATGAATTTTCGTAATTAAGGGACATAGAGAAGGTGCAAAGGAAACAGCGGTGCAGCCGGTTGATGGTTAATGACGCGCGAGAGCCGATCAATCATGAAAATGGGGATCTGATTACCGTGGTTATTAGGGCATCTTCATCGTCCGGCAATTCTCACGGGCGAGGCTTAGCCATAATTAGCAGCTTTGCTAGTCGATCGGGAGACTCGGTGATTTATTCCGCGCAAGCCCGCCGCAACGCGACGCCTTTTAATTCCTGCCTATAATTCACGTGGCATCGCTTTATCGGCCGGTACGCGTCTGCATTTTACAGTCGCTTTGTCATCGAAACCGGTGATGCACCGTAATGATCACCGTCATTAGGACCACCGCGATTACACGCACGGCACCGCGGAAATAATTTGTGATTAGACCGCTTCCCACGGCCCCAATGTCGCAGACTCAACTGCCATAACTCATATGGCGTCGGCACAGTCACGCCAGGTATTTCCACGGTAACCCTGAAATTGCCATTTTTTCGCTCTATTTCGATGATCCCCAATTACAAGCGAATCCAATAGAATTTCCAACCATTGTTAGGTTCGCGGAGGATCGCTCCGTAAATGGGTTATCCAGGCATTACTGTTCCCCCCGAATAAAAGAATATGCATGTACAGAATCGAGGCAATTAATCACGAACTGCAGAATAATTCCAGCAACACATTTTTACGTGTCAATGGCTCGTTAAAAATTGCGCGCCTATTGTCACTTTCCACGAAACAAAGTTAATTTCGTAACCTAAACCATAGAGTATTCACGTCCTTGTATCTGCAGTTGAGATATTTTTTTAATTACCATACATTTCATGAAAATTGTATACATTGGCGTTAATAAAGTTGACTTTATGGCAACGCAAGTGACATACAATATTTATTTTTTCAGAGTTTCCGAAAAACCAATATATGTCTTTAATAGCTATAACTTTTTAATTAAACCGTACGTAACGATGTATTTTCCTGCCCTACAACTGTATTTTTCAATCTGAGCAGTTTCTTCATTTACCTATATTTATCAGGAGTCATTTTTTATTGCTGACACGTCGTATTCCATGTTCTTGACCATCGTCCCGGCGCACGTTTTCGATTATGCAGAAGCCGGCGGAGGAAAAATGATTAAAGGGTACGGGAGACAAATTCAGGAACGCTTTTACATTACGTGTACGGCAGTGCGATATACATACGTCTGCTGCAATATCTCTCTGCATGCGACTGACGCGTGTGCATCCTCGCGGAAGTAATGCGTCATATGAATACGAAGGACCGAGCACGGTCACAACTAGACCACGTACTTTTTCCGTGGGAAACGAAGATCGCGAATTTTACACGTGAACTAGTTCCGGGGTAATGATAGCTCCGAGATTGGACGGATTTGAGGCGACGGTTTCACGAATTCCGCGTAAAAGTCGGCCACACGAGTATAGCACAGTATCACCGAGCGCAATAAATAATTATCGATTCTCTTTGCCGAGGGTATTTCCCTGGCATCGTGCCGAGCCTCTCGAGGGAAAGTGAGAAATGACGAAACTGTGCCAGCCGCTGAATAAATGCACAAACGCTTAAGCGATGCGTCGATCGGGGGATGAAAAGGACGAGCGAACGAGCGCAGGGGGAGGCTGGCGAAAACGGAGTGTGTTGAAAAAAACGTGCGGGGGGAGGAGTAAAGCAGGGGCGAGGGGCAGATCGAGATACCGAAAGATAAATTCGCCGGGCTGACGTTCCATTCTTTCGGAATGGCTACCGGCAGCCGGCAGCTCCCGCCGTAATTCAATTCTTAAGGGTATCAAACACACAACCCTTTCATTAGCCGGAGCCCTTCATCAGCGCGAGACGGACCATGGCGAGGAGGGCAGGGGCGGCAAGAGGACGAGGCCGAGCGGCGGGACAACGAAGTTACACGTTACAGAAGTACTTAAAGCGAGAATTCCACGGATCGATACGTCCGTCGCCGGCGACGACGACGTCGTCGTCGTTGGGGACGCCTCCTGTAAATGAACGTTCATTCGTCCGTGCGGTACTCGAGAGACGGAGAGCCGTGGAAAAAGACGGGACACGAAGAATCACGGTACGGAGATAAAACAACATTTTTCCCCCTGAGCACGCCTCGTTATCTTATCGCCCAGCAATTTCGTTCCTGATGTAATTCAAAGCAATCTCGTCTCGTTGCCGGCTGTTATACCGGCCCGGACGGCCCAATTGTTATCCTTTTTAATGGGCAATAATTTGCCGAAAATCATTGAGGAAAGGCAAAAAGAACGCCGGCGAGAAATTATCAGACCCGATGTCACATCAATTCAGATCGAAAATACAAACGCTTTGCCACACGACAAATTGTCAGGGAAAGCGTCTCCTCGCAGAAACAATGGACACTGTGTAGTGTAAATGTTAATTATATCGCACCGAAACCGACTGATTTGTGACAAAGTTTATTCAAATTAGATTCAAAAGTATCTCCAGAGAATTTTACATAGCAGAGGATAAATACTATTGCGAATGCATTAATACTTTGTACCAAGGAAACCAGATTTCTCTCGGCTGATTGTTGGCATAGAACACTTTCGAAACACTTTTCGAATAAAAACGTTCTCTTTCGCTCGGGCATATCCTCGGAGAACGTAGTGTCTGATTGTCAGGAGTAAACGTTATATCGCGGCGGAAAATAGTTTTACCGTGCGCGGCGTCGGTGGAAATCCGATGCGCCGGGAAAGTGGGTAGCTTTGCCCGCTACTTCGGCTTTCAGTCGCTAACAACGACTGCAGCTATTTTATCTGACGCATACTCGAAGCGTATTCATAGTTGCACGGGCCGCATACTTTGCAGGTGCAGGTGCATTGATAGTCGACGCGTTGGCGGAGCGTACAATGGCCGTTTGCATGTGTCGTGTACGCGGGCGAAAATGAAAGAGAACTCTTTACGAAATGAGTTCGCACGAGGCGAGGAGTGTCCCGAGTGTCCCGCAGTGGGACGCGCAAGAAACCGACGATAGGACCATCGAAAGGAAATGGCCAATCACGCAAATGAGAACACAAAGCAGACCCAACGGACGGCTAATTGACGTACTTTCATTAATACACGTACCATTGTCAATGACCCACGGTAAAATCACTGCGAAAAACAATGCATGATCTCCGCTCTCTAGGACCTATTTTACTTCCATACCCGCATCGCCGTACGCAACTTCAAGAACGTCTCAAACTTGTACCTCAAATCTGAAGGAGCGGGGATCGAGTTATCTAGACTCGAGTCGATCGTTAGAATTACGTTCGATGCAACTCCTGTAACTCATTAATGTTAATTCATGCAATAAAAAGCTTTTGAAATCCGTAGTTTACGACGCAACGAGATGGAGGGGCGTGCCTGGACGGCCTGAGAAATTTCCTTGTTGAACGTTTCCATACGTGCGACCCGTAGCCGTCGTTTGTACGCGTGAATACGGTGATTTAGGAGTCAACAGGGCGGTCGCCGTACGGAAAGCCGCGAGGATGCGCGTGCAAATGGGTTTCTGTGTGCGCTCGTCCGTGTAACGCTCGCAGGACCCGGAGCGTGGTAAGACACCAGGGTGACAAAGCATTAATTAAGTCGTACACGCTTATCGGGCATATTCTGCCGGCGGGTTACGGCCAGCGAGCCACCATAAGCACGGCTGAAAACCGCCCGGTATAACGCAACGTCGATAAAATATATTACGACGCATGTATTCGCTCCTCGCACGGAACGCTATATAATAACGTCTGCCCCGTACGAGCGTTTCCCTGGAATCAAAAATGCTCCGTCGTAGGAAGGGAAGCCCGCCGTCCTCCGGCCGCAGCTGCATATTACCTTCTGCACACGGGCCGACGTGGAAAAGGATTTTACCCAGTCTGCGTCGTGCAAACCCGGGCAATGAATTTACTCGGGGCTGATAATATTCCTGAAAATGAGCTGGAGATGGAAAATTCGTGGGGAATATGAAGAGAAACAAAGTCACGCGAAATAGCGGAGAAATTACACGTTTTTTTTCGCGGAAAGTTTGCGAAAAATAGTGTTTTTTCATTTATGGCCATTTTCAAAAGGCGTTCTTTGACCATTGAAGCTCGTACGAAATAATGCAGGTGCAAAGTGTAATGAAAATGCGAGAGAAGGTGCAAAGGCCTGACCTAAAATCGCGCCAGATGAAACGACCCGACGAATATGGATGAAACTGCATGGCTCTCAGTAAAAGTTTGGCAATCCGGCGAAAATTTCTAGAGCTGTGTTTAGAGCATGTTTTAGTAGACTTTCGCGCATGTTAGACGGAACGATGGAGTCCAACACGCGATCTCCTCGCCAGCTCGACCTCCTTCGACGATTGTGCGTGCAGTCAACTGCATGTAAATGGGAACACACTATCGCCGCGTAGTTTTAGCGATAAACCGCCAGCGATACGAATCCCGAGTCTATATAAAAATTCAGCTGAGAATTATTGTCACGCCTGTACGGCTGTCATGCTCTCGTAAAATCGGACCGATCGAAAATTTCAACGGTATGGCAATGGTGTTCATGAAGCAGTAAAACTTCTCGTAAACTGTTGTAAAGGTTTATGCTGCCGAAATTCGCCGAGTTTCGGAGGTGCATTGTAGAACAGAAATGGACCAATGAATCGGTGAAGACGGTTTTTGAAGCAACGTGTATGAAAAAAGACCTCATTCTGTGTGTTAAGGCGGGCGTTTAAGGCTGAAATCACGCGATCGGCGTTTACCATCGACGCACCAGATGCCGCGGCACATTGGGTGGCACGGTAATTGTACGTTATTTCCCCTATGAATTAAGAGTCAAGAGAGAGGCGAATCATTCTTTGTCGTGTTTTACTCTTCCGAAAGCCCCCCCGTTCTCCCTTTATCACCACTTTCTTTCCCTGCTCTTCAGATAAAAATAAGAAAAGGTATTTCATTTGCACGGGCCGCGTTTGCCTGAACGTACAATTACGAGAATTGCGTCTGAAAAGTATGTGCACTGTTCCTTCCCCGCAGAAGAACGACCCCATGACACACATCGAGGGACCGTGATTCCTCGCAAAATAATTGACGCACGTACAGGGAGATGTCTCCCAGAAATCGACGAACAAAACGCGCCATGTGTTTACGATTAATTTGAAAATAAGGATAAAAAAATCACTCCCCTGTGCGTAGGAAAATATTCACGTAAACCTTACCCCGTATTTATCTACTGTCCTTTTTTACCCAGGTATTTCTCTCTGAATCTTCCGCCCTTCTCTTAACCGTACTTTTTTCAGAAATATTTAGTCCTGCATTAAGGGTGTAAGGACCATTCCCAAACACTTTGTCCGCGCCAAGAACGATTCTATCCAAAGAAACCGTATCTTGCGTTACACGTTCCTCGGAATTGCGGCACTGACGCTAAAAGTTTGCGGCGCCCGAAATTTCGGAGGCGTGCGTAGGGACCATCAGACTGGTCCGTGACCGTGCTGGGCTCCTCTCATTTGCCGCTGGATTGTGTCGGAACGTTAATGCATCCCTGGCACGCCACAACACACGGGAGACTTGGCCGCCGGCGTGAACGAGACATTGTGTGAACACTCCTTACGACTGTCTCGAAACGCATCGTTGTTCACTTAAGCAACGGACGTAATGCATTGTCGACGGGCAGTCGTTATTTCGATAATACTCGTTCGCAGGATCCCAAATTCTCGGCGTTTCGTACGATTGTACGGTATATTTTAAGCGAATATTAACGATGAAAAGATATTCCGGATTTAATGTCGGTCGTTTCTGTCTGTAGGGTAGTATTAATGACTGTTTTTGTGAAAGCCTTTCGAAACAACTATTGTCGTACTATTGATATATTCTGGGATTAATCCTTGAAACGCGCGGACGATGGAAATTCTGCTGGATCGAACATTATATTTCACGTGCTTCCACGAAACTGCTGACCCCGGGCACTAATTCTGCTAAATTAATATAAAAACGTCCCAATGGCGTCCTGGTTAGTACTTTATGATACGGACCCGGTTTTCATGATTTATAACAGCAGCACGTGCGGAAGTACAAGTCTTCCAGGGCAGAGTAATATTTCAGCCGTTACAACGGCGCTCACGCGGTCAGCTATAGGCAAACTTTTTAAACGACCATCAAGATTATCCACGGTAATTAATAACAAAAGAAAGTATTACTCAAAGTATTAAGAAGGTGTTCGCGGTCTAATAGCAAATCAGGTCGAACATAAAGTGGTCGTACTTTAAACGATCATAATATGTACTATATTTTTCTCTAATACTGTTGTACCGTTATACCGTTTCTGTAACGTCGTACTGAGTGACTTTTCAGATTGGTTTGAGTATGTCTTTATCCACCCCGTAAATCACACGGACGATCGATGTAAATTGTAAATGACCTGTACACGAGCCATTCCAGCGATCGTCGCTCCCTAGTTGAAACTGCCTTCAAATTGACTGTGTTTGATTGCAGGCCGCGACGATCTTGTCGTCGGGTATAAGAACACGAAGGGGTCGAGTCCCGCGGGACACGGCGTTCACGAATGTCCCCCAACGTGTACGTTCCCGCTAGATTTACGGGCACTGCTGGAATCGGAGGCACGGTAGAATGGGATGAAAAGCCAGAAGTACGACGTAAATAGGTCGAAACGCGCGAGAATGTAAAAAAAAAAGAGGTGAAAAAATCCTAGCAGTAAAATCAGGCGAAAGTAGATAATACGATAATAGTCATCGAAACGGGAAGTTGAATATCGAACATTTTATTCCGACATTGCGCACACTAAAATGGAAATAATGAAGTTCTTGAGATCGTCAATAAGTGAAACGTCTTAACAAAAATTCTCACTTTACTGTCGTTCCCTTAAAAATATAAAATTACAGGAGACAAATTTTAGTTGATATTATTGCGAATAGTCTCTGGCAACGTCTACCGTTTTTCTTTGAATTAACAGTGTGTATAACAGTCCACACTGAAGTTACTACATGAAAAATAAATATGGCGTTTTGAGATAAAGGGAGGAAGGTAGAACGAAACGAAGTACTGAGAGAGTGAGAGTCAGGGAAATGGTAGCAGATGTAAGGGACGGCTGATTGGTAGGCAAAGGGCAGGGATTAATCTGGTTATGGCATGCAACCCCGTGCATTAAAACCCACGTGCAGTGGCGAGAGCCGTCGAATCGAGTGCCTCACCATAGAGAGGGGGCGGGGGATTACTCGTGTACGACAGACTCGGAATGACCGGCCGTTGTAAATATAAACCTATTATAAATATAAATCTGTCCGGTGCTCTCGGCCCTGTCACGTGCATCCCTGGTCTAGCCGCGACGGCGGTTCGAGTGTAGGTACACGTATAATAGAGCACGGTTTTGACGTTACGGTCAATTCATTTCCCCCGTCCGTATTACCGTACTTCACCTGCACTCCGAATAAAGATTTCCGTCGAATGCAGAAAAGTCCATCTCAATGAAAAATAATTGGATCGATGAATGCCCTCCTCCGGTATATAAAACGTCTTTTGCATATTTTATAAGTCCCACATGGGTCTCGTAAGCGGTGGCAATTGAATCTCGTGAAATTGACAAAAATCCGATAACCCGTGAAACTTTGATGCGTCGAACGGCTTTTCCGGAAATTGGCGAGTATTTACGATAATTACCGGCGTCGAGGGCCGGTGCTTATGCGCGGTTGCTTTTTATCGATTTCTTTTGTCCTTTATCGTTCATCTTGGCAAGTTAACAAGAACGAAACAGCCGGGGAGCCGACGAGCAAGCGAAATTGGCGAGAGACAGGGGATAATTTCGTTAGTCCGACAGAAGACGGCGGGTTTCGTGAGGCGAAGCGTACGTTTCGACCCCCGTGGAAAATATGCCAGGACGGTGCCACAAAGATGCCAGGCCGAACCGCGGATATTTTTGGTCCTGGAAATCCTGCATACGAGAAACCTCGAGGCACCTTGTGCGCGCCGGGATAAAGAAATCCGCAGGAATAAAGAAATTGATAAAGTAACGACACAAAGTGCTGTAACGAATGCGCGTAAAAATCGTCGTATGATGAAAGCACGCCTCGTCCCATTTTTAATATCCCGCTGACTTTACGCTTGATTAAAAATTACTTTACATCTCGATACGTTGAGAGTTATAGCCCTACTCCGGTACGCGTGCAGACATAATACTCGACATTGCAAAATAAACCAATCATCGAAATTCAGGTAGCTGATGGAAAACAGTTAAATTGGAAATACACATCTAAATAGTTTTTTCGTTGCACTAAATTCTTTTTATAAGTACGAAATTCCGTTGGCACGGTGAATTATTCTTTACTTCTTTGCCTACGGTCCGGTGAATTCGAAAAAAATAAACCCGAACCCCTGGCGGTCGTTAATCACGGCGCATTCGCATAACCGCTCGCCCTTCCGCCATTACGCAAAGGGGAAAAAGAAGAACTGAACGTGCGAAAACCTTCCGATCGGATGCAAAGAGCATGGGTTGAGTGCTGCGTATGTTCGACCGGCCGTGTGTATGCGTATTGGTACGCGAGGAAGGCCATGCGATCGCGATTGCACGAACTTCGGGAGAACGGCGAACATACGTCTTTTTCCATCCCCGTCCTCCACCCTCGCACTCATGGGATTCCTGTGAGCGCGGTACATAAGGGGAGGTGTGACGTCGGCTGCGCCGCGAAAATTTATCAGCCGATTCAATGCCGCGGCGTTACTCGCGCTAATTTATATACACTCGCCGAAACGAGGACCGCAGGACCAGTGGTGCTCAGGCCCAATCGAGGTTTCCGAATTTCGCGAAACTTTCAAAACCCCAAAAGGCAAATCAATCGACAGAACAAAGATCTGAAATTTCCTGTTTTTCCGTGAAAGTCAGGAAAAGCCAGAGGCTTGTCGAAAGAAATGGGGTTTCAACTATCGAAAATTCTGCGATAAATTGTGCAATAAAAAGTGCTAAAAGTAATACACCAACCAGGAGATCATCCTTTTTTTCCCCCCCGTAGAAGTTGACGTTAGTGAGTTTCCAATTGCTACCAGCGGTTCCCTTGGGCTTTGTGCTAAGCATTAATCCCCGCGAGAATCGTAATCTATGCATTCGCCGCATTAGGTATCTTCAGTCCGTCGCGCTGGAGGGCAAACAGTCGTGGACCGACAGTAATGGCGCTTTTACCCGTCAACGTTTCCAGCCGCAAAACGACACCGCCGGCAAAGAGGGTACACAGAGCGCAGCGCAGAAACTCCTCCGGTTCCCCGTTGAAAACAAGGACACACAGAGTCCTAAATTAATTTACGGCGGCTGGGACCAGCGCGGCCTGGCGCTCTTGTTCTTTCTTGCAATTAGCATCAGACGCCGTTTGTGTGCCGTTCCACTAATCTACGAATAATAATGCGACGCGGGGACCGCAGAAGTAGAGGTAAAATGTCGCACTGAGCGTATTGCCCGCGAAGAAAATGGATTTCATCAATTCGCCGGACCTCGCATCTACATTTCACTACACGACTGAATTTCCGTCGACTTTTTCGCGTCATTCGCCAATGGGCAGAATAAATTTCAACGGTAATCGATGCTAGAATTGTTTGAGTACGAGGTAATGAACTGTATTTGACGATTTAACGATTTAACAGACACAGAAATCTGTGAAAGCGATGAAAGGTGAAATGCGAAAACGCATTGTCCTGCGTTCCTTCGCGATTCGCCATGAAGCTCTGGGGGAGAAGGGGCAAGCAAAAAAAGGAGTTTCCTTCGTGGTTAGTTCGTGAGCAATCGAGGGTCACGGGAATTCACGTTTCGGCAGAAGAAACGCCGTGTAAAGCGCGGCGCGGCAACTCGTTGAGGAAAAATAAACGCTCCGTGACTTACGACCCTCCGGTTCCGCTCGAAAACCGGCCTCACAAAACCCATGCTCAAAAAGTTAACATCCCTTTCACGTGTTTATCCTTGCAAAAATTGCTGGAAAAAACAACGATTTCTTTACTGACCAGCGTAGTACGCTTAAACCTTGTTTAACTACTAGAAATTGCAGGAAAAAATTCGAGAACTTCGAGAAAATCTGTGCACAGAACCGCTGCAGTTAAAAAAAGTATCAACAATAAATTCTTATAATTAAAAATAGTATATTTCGCGTCTTAAAGTTATTCGACGCTTCGAGCGACTAGCAGGTTTTTTGTGATAATCTACTTTATGTTTTGTGAAACGTTCTAAACGAGCGGATTCTTCCGAGCGATTATCTCTTTCGCCTGTGGTTACGCGTATGCATAAGAAAATGAGTTTATAATAAATTAAGACGACGGACCGGTTCTCTATACGCGCTTAATCCGCTTCCTCGAACTGCGAGTTGGCCGGGATTAATCCATTGGGCATTGTGAAGGAACGTGTAATGATAGTAATGGAGTAACGCTCGAACCCGAAGACGATAATTTTATTCAAGCTAGAATGTAGAGGAGGGACGGGGAGTTGTTGGACGCAGATGAAAAATTACCATCCTGGACGCTTGAGGAATCCTAAGCGAACGGTCCGTCAATAAAGGCGCTGATGACTATTGAGAATGGCATTGTCCGTCTCTGAGGAGCATTGTTTCTGCTTAGCAGTGATATGTAGGCTACGGAAAAAATGTAGATGCTGAAGCAAAAGCAAGTGTTCCTGAAAAAATCCCATGTACAATATACCGCTGTAAATATCAGTACAATCTACTTACATAGTTGATTGCGTGAACAAGATTAAATAAAGATCGGTTAAAACAGCTAACATTGAATTGGGGTAGAGACTTATGGCAAAAGATGTAATTCGTAGGACCAAATAAAAATTTCTCCGATAAAGTTTAACGGGTGAAATCATGCACACGTGATGCTTACGAAACAAAGAGAAATCACTCTCATCGACGTCATTGCGGATACCAAAGCTGACTCATATGCATACGTATCCATTATTTAATACCCATCATTTGGAACGGTGTTAGTCAAATACGAACGGGCTACCCCGTGGTGAAGCCGTGATATATGCGCAGGAGAGACGGCACAGTGGCAAGGAAACTACGGACCGTCTGTCAGTAGCCGACGCGAGAGAGCTTTCGAAAATATAATGTCGGTAATTGATTATTTGCCAAGGAACGATGTGCTCATCTCACGCGAACGTTATGGTACTTGCGCCGTTGAATCGCTTTATTTTTCGTAAGGCAGACTAATTTCCATTCGAATCGGACACGGTTCTCTTGTGTTTATCTATTTAATCGTTTGAAACATCTAAAAATGGGCCAACTGCCGCCATATTGTTTGTACTATTCATAAAACTTGATCGTATGATTACAGTAGTACAGAATGAATGTAGAGAGATCGGGAACCCCGTACGGTGCGCTCCGCAGAATTTTTTCGGGCACTCACGTGATAAATTCACGCCCCGAAAACGAAGAGGTCGCGTCAGATCGGAAAGATGGTGCCGCGAGATCATACAATAACTTTACGCACCCATTGTACAATTCCGATGATCATTTGGCCGTTGAGGTCGCCCGTTTATTAGCATATTTAATTATGAATATTTAAGATTTTCGGCCCAGCGGGACGCGCGAGACGTTCCATCGCGCCGGCGTATTAAAATAAAGCCTGCATGGTGCGCGAGGGCTTCGTCGTAAATTTCGTCGGACGCGCGGGGACTGGTCGTTGCTCCGATCTCGCGAAGGACGAGGAAAAAGGACGAGTATTTCGAACCTGGCCCGTACGATACGTATTGCCACGAGCGAGCAACGCTCGGGGGGAAAGGGCGATGCGTATTTGCCGGGACACATTGCACAGACCCGTTTGTCTAGAATTCATGGATCGTAGTACTCTAACAAATTGAATGAATTCATCGTTTAACCCATTAAACCACGTGAATGAACAAAAATTCCCGATGAAAAGACGTATTCGTTCCTGTGGACATTATTTCAGTATTTCACGAAGGTAAAGGATGCCACTATTTTTGCCGATCAATGATCCTTAACAGCCGTTGAAGATTTCAATTGAATTTCAATTGGATCTCATAAAACACTTGGCTGAAGAGGATTTTCAAATGGGCTCGATTTATAGTGCCCTTTGATTTCTTTTTCGCAAAATTCAAAAAGGGCAAAACCCGCGAAGTTTTTTCCCTTGAAAAAGCCGGCGCGCGCAATTTACTCAATGAACCACCGCCGGTTTTGTTTATTCCTATTTTCGGCGACTATTGTTCGCCAACACGTTGTATTGTCATTGGCTAAAAACAACGCGGACCGGTTTTTTTCTCTTAGGCGCGCAATTCTTCGAGTTCGGGTTGCCGTGAGTTCCATTTTCGCCCGGTTCGCTGCTCGCGCATTATAATAGCGGCACTTTAAAGGGTCAAAGGATGAATGAGGTGCGTATAGAAGCTTCTAGCACCTGCTTACCATTATAATGAAAGACCACGAACGCCTTCGTCTTTAAACAACACGCGTAATGGGCCCTAATAATTAATCGAGAAAGATCGCTCCAGTCTGCGAATCTGACACTGCCCCCAAGCAAGAATCTACTGACAATTGGGGTTCAAGAACCCTTCGTTTAGTTAATAAAGTTGCTGACAGGGATAGCATTATCGTATCCGGAATGAGATTCATCAAGTATCGTATATTCTTGAGACTCTTTGTGCGGTCAATGATTTTTCAACTATCGACTTGGAAAATTCCTAACGGGTAGAAGAAAATGGCAGAAGCGGGCACATGAGAGGAATGAATGATCGCATTTTACTGTAATTATTGCGGGTCGCGTCTTCGAAACACATCGCGACGGGGGGCGCCAACTTAGCCCACGGCCGTTAAATAAATTTCGCTGTAGGCGCCCCATTCGTTTCAACGAAGGAGGCCTTCTGCCATAGTCTGTAGCGCAATGCAAAGAGGGTGGGTCGAAAGGAGGCGGGGAACAACTTAACATTTCCAGACCGTTGTAGACTGTCGAATAATCGCCCGACTCATCATCTACCTTATACGACTGCATCAAACATTGCTTTCTCAGCATCGTAAAAGAAGTTTCCTATCAGGGGAAACATTTTGCGAATCATGAGAGAAACACAAAAAAGGTACATCAATAAAACAATATTTACCTACCGTAAAATTTGCGTAACCCTCGCCGTGTGGAGTTGTGTAATTGAGAACTCGAAATATTAAAACTACGAAATTAACGTATCGGTCGTTCTATGAGTATATTAAATTATTGTCGTCTACTTGTTGAACAGCTGTGAACGCGTCTCAAGCGGACAGGTGGCAGTTAAAAGCGCCTTGCATTTATCCTTAATTTAATTTCATATCGATAGCGTAACGCACGGACAAAAAATGAGACGAGTTCCTAATTTCTCTCATTGGAATAGGACTTCACCCTGGGCCGCTCCTACGCGCCAGAATCACTCGTTCGGCCGATTTATTACTTTTAATTAGTATTAAATTCAATGGAGACTGTCTCGCCGTAGGTGGCACGTTTATATCATGTAATGTGCCCCCTCCATTATGGCCATTTTCTCGTGGTATGCCCACGCATTATCAACCGATTGTCCGCGCACGCGGGTCCCAAGGGGGAGGAGGGGATAGGGCGTGAGAGGAAAGAGGGGGGTGAGAAAGAATCGGTTAAATATCAGCGCCAGTTGAAAAAAAGACGCGTGCAATTCCACGGAACGCGCCTTCTGACGTCTATACGTTTAATCGAAAAATCCAACGGGGAATGGCGCGCTCGCACGGAATGCAGAAGTACTGGCGCACACGACTGTCTTAATAAACCAGTGGACTCGGGCTGAGGAGGAAATTTCACGTGCCGGCATTATAATGAAAGACGGGGCCGTTAATAACCATTGCAAATTCTCAAACACGTTGAGGAATTCGACGAAGCGCGCACGACGAGACGCACGTACGGTGTTCCGCGTAGGAACGATGGAGATTTTCTCTCCTTCTCGAAGGTTTAATTACACGTGCGTTACGTATCGCGTTCGATTTATCGCCCCGCGGAATGATACATAATGGTTCTGCCTCGTGGTCACTGCACGTTCTTTTCGACTTTCACCCCACTAATTTACTACGGGCTACACTCGGAACTTCATTCAGCTGGCTGAAGTTCCGGTGACCGCCGCCCGGCTGTCGTGCCGGCTTGTGACTAGCCACAACGGCTTTTACCACCCTTCGTAGCCCTCCTAACATTGAGGCTTCTGTCCGATAATCGCCTATTACGCCTATAATTCCTTCCTTCCATCTGCGTCTACCAGGTGGGAAACGATTAATATCGAATGCTGTTTAGTGGCCGGGAATAGAATTCCTATCGATTTAACATTCACACGGGTCATCGGCAAAAGAATTAATACTGAACGGACATTAAAGAATTTTTACGATTCCATCCTTCCGGGGTTAATAAGGAGTACCGTCATTTTTTCTTTTAATCATTGACCGAACCGTCTTCCGTGCAGGCTTCCTTGTGTTTATGTGAACTAATCGGTCAGGAGTTGGACCTTCCTCTCGTCCAACGTCATATATATTCGACTTACCGAGTACATTCGGCTGTATTTTATTCGTGAACAAACGGCCCCGAGAATGCCGAGTGCATAGCGTGTGCGCATGATACACGGCTGTTTGTAAAAACATATTCGTCCAGTCGTTATTTATATGCCTATCAAAACGTCGGGCTAGAGTGGACGAGCGTAAGCTGGTTTCATGGGCAGTTTGTTCCTACCGTTCTACCTTGAGAGAAGCGACACGTAGGACGAGTGAAGGGGGCGAGGGAAAGAGGATTACGGAGGGCCGTGTATACACGCGGGCAAGTTCGGTGGTCCGTGTAGAGCAGAGGCCGATGTAGGAGGCGTTAATTCGTTCGCGGCACAATCTCCTGTTTAGCTTCCTCCCCCCCCCCCTCAACCCCTCGATCTCGTAATACCCGCCGCCCGTTTAAATCGCCCGGTGAGACGTGAAATTATTTTCTACGCCCGTTATCCCGGTTACCACTATCCGACAGGTTTTCCCGAATTTCTCGGTTGCCAGTGCTGCCGTCGAGCACTTCGCACCGTAGGAAGGATCCGTTTAAGAGGTTGCCGATCGTGAACCAAGGAAAAGGGCCAAGGTGCGTGCACGGAACGGGGACTTAAATCTGACTTAAGTCGCATGCCGTGTCGCTGAGGTTCTCCGGCGTACCGGTAGGAAAGCGCGACGGGAAGGGAAAAAAAGGAGAACGGCGGTTCGCGAGCTACCTTAAATTTACATGAAGCTCTCTACGACGCTTTAATCCGACTCTGGGCATTGCTTAAATGCGTCGCTCGGTTGGATGGGCCTCGGCACGTCCGGTTAGAGTGCGAGCAGCAGGAGCCACCGGTTCCCAAAGCGCGTCGGGCCCCCTATACACCACGTATCTCGGCTTTTAATCTTATTACCTGGCCCCGGGATGCGCAGATATGCTCGAGACGTATCATTTTCGCCTTCGCCTAATTTATCACTTTCCATAAACCGTCCCGCGGGGCCCCCTCTAACCTCGAGATTCCGTAATGCCCGTGATAAATCGGACGCAGGCCTCCTTCGACGTCGATTAAATACACCTGTATGTATAATTGCGGCCCAGTGTGCATGTCTAAATTTGCCGTTGCAACGTCTTCGCTGACTTCCTTCTCAAGAAGCGTCCAATTTAAACGAAAAGAAGTCGTGGAAAGGTGTAAAAGACCTGTATGCACGGTTAAGGAACTCCATAAATTGTCTACGAGAGTTAATAAAAAGGCCAGTTCATAAAGAAAGCCGAGATTTGGGGAATGCTGATGAAAGTGCTGTCCCTAAAAGAAAAAGAGAATGAATCATGAAATTGAGTACCTTTCCCCGGCTGTCCAAGTTGGTAAAAAGAAATCTGTGCCCGTTGCGCTAATGGTGCGTACGGTAATCATGGTCCGTTATTCCGTACGCGTGGACGGTGATTGTGCCGGGCGATCGTCGTTGAATATAATGATTTCAAAGCCATCGGATTCCGAGCGGCGAGATGAGAGCCGGTATTGAGTATCAAAGTCAGCGGACTTTCATGACGGCGGCATGAATGAAACACGGAGACGATCGTATACAGCGCGAGAAAGGCTTTCGAAGCCGCCAGGATATTCAATCATCCTCGTAAATAATTTGGCCGATCCCATACAGGGGTTTTCGCCGTTCAATATCGGCGAAACAGGATTTCCCGGGGCTGATCCCCGGGGGTAAGACGGCGCGCTTCGCCGTATATACTATACGCGTCGTACGGTGGCGTGTATCTTGGCTGGCAGGATTGCCAGGAGCGAGAACGCCGAGTTCCCGTGGCGGATCGACCAGCGGGCGAGGGGAGGGGCGAGGCCGAAGGCGTCAGGCTTAAGGCCTTAAAGCCCGTGCAAAAAGGTCGTAAAACAAAGGAAGGCCCTATTTAATAAGATTACCGCGTCTTGAGGAGATTGTGTTGCCCGACTCTCGAGTATCGGGTAACGTAAGCTACCTAAGGGGCAACGTTATCCACGAGAGAACGACGGAATCAGGGGGAGGACAGGGCGGGGGAGGAAGACGGAAAGCTCGCCGACACGTATATTCCTGCTAAAGCAGCAATCCCGTGTACATCGTCATTGTCCTGTACGCCGTTGAATTTTTCACGACACTTGGCGCCAACGAAATCCTCCAAGGCGATGTAAAAAGAGGGGAGACTTTTTTTCCAACGATCAGCCGACTTTGCTCGACAATTTCACTTCTATTTGTCCTTCGTGTTCCTGCCTCGGGCAGCGACGATCCCGATTCCAACGTACAAATATGTATTTAACGAGCGCTCACACGTCGGATTAAAACAGGTCGCTTTCCTTTCTTTCGCAATATTTTTCTTTAATTGTATAACGCGACGGAATTCTACGCCGCGAGTTCGCGTCAGAACGTCAAAACAGGTTTGACAAACAGCTAGACGGCCATCTGATTTTACTGTTTTATTGCCCTGGCAAGATATTCGAGATGTTTATCGCGTACCGACTAATTCGCGATAATTTGGTACTAATTTATTGCTCGTCTCTGCGGGCGACTGTCGTTTACGAACGGAGGAAACCGGGAAAAGGGAGGTGGGCACGGGTTATTCAGGATACGTTCGTATGTGTGAAGCGACATGTTTGCAGTGTTCTCGACGTGTGTGTGTGTACGTGTGTACACGTGGAAACTGGTCAGCTTGGCGGAACAGTAGGTAGGAAAAAAGGGAATAATCGCAGGGTAAAGCCGGAAGGAGAGTGGGGTATTTAGCGCAATCGATGCCAGTATGTGCATGTATGTATGTACCATTCCACACGCACGCCGCATTATACTCGTAGGTGTATTGCATATTTGGAATGCTGAAAAAGCCGAGCTGTCACATAGCTCGTTATAAGCGGCTTTTCTCCGTTTCGTTTTCACTGCCGGCTTCGTCGCTTTTTCTTCGTTATTCTTCTCGCGTAATCGTCTTTACTCCCGGCCCCCGTCACTCCTTCGTCTGTATAAAGTAACCTACAACTTCCGACTGTCTCCCTTCGCCGTTGGGTATTTTCCCTTCCTTCCTCCTTCAATTTCTACGTGAAACAATTTTTCCTTTGAGCCGTTTTCAACCGGCATATCCAGTTTTCTGCTCAATCGGACGGTCACCCACGGTCAGTCTTCGTCCCCCTTGCATGTCCCTGATAACGAGGAGCTGCGATAAAAGCCAAATCGTCCTGGAACTGCCGCCAACCGCTGCAGCTCCGATACATTAAGCTCGTCTCATCCGCTGCAGGCGCATTACGAGCCGGCGATTAATAGAAGGATAAGTGTTAGCCCACTTTTACCATCCGAAGAAACGACTCACTGTACCCACATTTTCATGTACTTACAATAATGATCAGTACGTTAAATTCCACAAAAAATTGCACCAGTATCGACATCACATCGACAAATGGATCATCACAAGTCTAGTCCTATTGTTTAAATTCTGTTAATCGATACTCTAAATTGATTTGATCCTCCGAGCAACTGTACTATTTCTCTTCATTGACCAGTTTCTTTTTTGTCACGCCTAAGTGGAAGACCCACCTCTAGCAAGAGAAACTCCTCTTATCTACCGTGAGAAAGCTGAATAGTCTGTCCCTCAAATAAGAATCTCGAAACTTCACTCGCAATGCGTAACGGATGGGATTAAAGTCTCACGATGGGGTCTCCTTCTTTCTCTCTCTGTCTCTCTTCTACTTTTTCTCTCTGCTCCGTCTTGCCCGTACGCTCAAGTACGTGCACACCCTCGGCCTCTCCCTCCTTCTGTCTCCGTGTGCGTGTATCGCAGGTTCTCTACCGACCTTAGATCGGGTTTCCACGTGGATCCGTCCGCGTAATTACTGGGTAGAAAAAAAAATCACTCGGTATCACTTAGCCTAGCTGGTGGCATCCGAATGGACCCGCCTCATTAGCATAACCCCTTCTCGTCGTGTTTCGACCCCCGCCGGTGCGTTCCACGGTCGAACGGGTCCTGGGGATTGACGGAGGGCGTCGCGACGCTCCACGACCTTCAACCGTCCGGGAGATTCAAGAGGAACCATTACGAGCATGAAAGAAATTTTATTTAAAGTCCTACGAACGGCAAGGAACGTCAAACTGTTGCCGTCACTATCAAAAAGGACAATTGTTTCTCAAGAATAATTCTTTCAACAAAGCCACAATCAGTTATGACTTACATAACGCATAACGAGGATAAATGAACGTTAAGACTTGGTGCACAACAAAGGGAGGTGATGCTATCGATAAAAATGAATTTAATTGGAGACACTAAAATGAAGCCCGGGACCAGTTGAAATGACGAGGGCAAGAAGAAGCGAATAAAAGGAGCCGGGTGATGTAAGTTAATAGAAACGTCGTCGGCTCGGGAATGGGGCTGAAATCTGGAAGAAGTTGGCCGGGGTAAATGCACGGCATTCATGGCAGGCACTGATGAACCGTTTTGCCGTCGCTGTGAGTCGTATTACCTCGTGAATCACGGGAGATGAAAATTTATCATCCGGTATTTATCATCGACGGCGGGAGAGGCGACGACGACGTCGTCCTCGCATTAACCGTGACGATCGGGCGTCGAACGGTCGACTTGTCGTGGCGTCGGGACGGCCGCGCGACGCCAACGATTTATGTGCGATGGCTCGCGGGAAGGGTTATTGAAGGATCGACATCGACGGAAACCGAATGCCAGAATTTCCACGGCAGTTCCTTCGACAGCATGAAATACTGCGGCACCCCGGCCACGCAAGGAAAACACTTTTTACCATACTCTCCGGGGATCTGACAAGGCTTAAAAAATATCTACAACTTGAAACACAATGTAGCACAGGTCCACGATCTAATATGTCAATCTCGAAGTTAATCGATCTCGCGGAACATGTGAAAGTATGAGTGAAGTGTATTTATAGAAGATGCAATTTTCGTACTTTATATTACATTTCACGTTTCCGTCGCTTAGGTGTCCGATATAGGGAAGTGAAATGATCGACCAGGGGTTTCTTGGTTTCCATAACAGAAGAAGGATTTCGTGTCGGAAATGGACGAACGTTACGGTTCAGTATGGTGGGCATCGGGCAACGACCGTTCGAGCGGTACAATCGTATTAATGGTGGTAACACGAGACATCCATCCTCCCCGATTGATCCCCAACATGCCACCGGCATGTATGCCATCCACTTCGACCGCTGACCGCCCTCTCCCGCCTCTCGAGGTAAGACACAAACGCGTGCCCCACGAAGACACAATAGGGTAATTGAATCCCCATAGGTGATCGATGGCCTCTAACCATTGCCGCCTGAGTCATCTCGTAGAAACCGAAGGAACCGGTGTGCAAGGCCCGCCCACGCGCTGCACTCCAACACTGACTTATTTCATCGATGATAAAACCAGCATGAACGATAGTTAGCTCAGTTTATCAGTTTGTTGCTAATGAATCATAATCTTGTGTATATAATATTACAATAAACCATTGCATCGTTGACTTCATTCTCGTTTAGCCGTTAGCAATAAATTATTACATTACGTATCAGAGATTGTTTGAGACAGACAGAATGATGTACTTTTAATGTGTACTCGTTTGAATTATAATTTGTTGACGGACGAAGAAGGTCTTAGGGAAATGTAGGTGTCAATTTTGCTTCAGCGTGATGTAATAACCGTTGTAACTGAAAACACAGGCATGCCTTTGTGTTGCATATAATTGGATGATTAGACATACCAGATTCCGCGAATTAATAGAGTTTAATTACGTTCCAGCGGAAACGGCGGGGCCCACACGTATTCGCGGATGTGTGGGTGTGTGGTGTTCGTGTCGGACACCAAGTGGACCTCAAACCTCGATGGGCTGTCCTCGGTATGTATGACCGCAAATTGCTTGTCAATCGGGACTCGATTACAGCTTGATTCCGGCCGATGCTCCAAGACGATATATGCGCGATTCTAAGCAAATGACGGACTGACAGCTGCGTAAATGCGGTTTCGTCGAGTACGGTTTACGAAGGGAACATAATTATACCATGCTCCATTGAGGAGAAAAAGTCACGTACAATCGAGAAGGGTCCGCAACGCAGGACGATGGGTAGTAAATAATGTGCTCATTGCCAAGAAGATCAGTTCGGTCGACGCATTTTGGTATATTGAGTTAATGGTTTAGTGCTTCTCATCTGCGATTAATTGTTGTACAATGCCTGTAATAACGCTTTGTGCTGTAATTATGTGCACCTGCAGGCAAAGGCATGAACAAGGAACTACTGAGCCGTGGTCGTAGAATACCTATGATGCCAGCGTTATTCGAGGCACAAACGTGGAGGAGCTGCGAGTGCAATGCCGGTGAATGCTCGTTTCTGCGCTCTATCGGGGGAGGACATTGGCCGATTCTCCGCGGACTCTTGAGATTCCAAGATCCCTATCTCCCCGAACGATCTAATGTAATCGGCAATCGGCACCTTCCTATCGCCACCAGACATGCAAGCATTTTATTTTCCCTCCACGTTATCCGAGCTATGCCGTTTGTTGTCCCACCTCGAGATACCTCCAGGACAATCGTACGGAGCATTATCCTTAGCTGTCATTCAAAAAAATGTGTGGATTAAAGGTCTGCTGATCAATGGACGATCCTCTGAGTGAAACGTCAACTTGTCCCGGTATTACAAACCGAGGGTAATAGATGTAGATAGGATATAAAATTTGTGTAAAATTCCAATGGAGGATCGCGCTGGCAGATAGACGCCGATGATGAGCTCGTTTCCATGTACGGCGATCTATCGTTCGCAATCGTTACACGTCCGTGGATGATTTACGTCCGAATCGCCACGTCATGCTCGATAACGTCTGTCGGTAGCATGATGAAACACTAATACTGACATGTAAGTAGCCGATGTTAGCGGAGCGTCGATTGTATTCCGATTTGTACCTAACCGACCTCTCGATCAGTGAAAGGATAGTTCACTCTTCTATTAATTCACCAGCACAAAGAAATATTCTTCGAAAATAAGCGAGAAGATAATGCGCCATTCGAGAAATCCCTTGCTTGTCAAGAAAACTAGTCTGAAAACTCGAAACTCATGTCCCTGAATGAAGCTGAACTATTTTCTTCCATTTTGATATTCCAAGAGCGTCAAGATAAGGAGGAGAGTCAAATGATTTTATCCCCTTTGGATATTTCGAACACGGTGAGATAAGGAACAAAGGGAGTGAATTTCCTTCAATTTTCTGTTGATAAATAAATAAGTATTTGTCAACGGTCGATCGGAGAAGAGGGAGAGTATACCGCAGAGTCACGTCGAAGGTCTATTCATGATTTTCTTTTGTAAACAGCGTATTCACCTTGCGCTTCATCTCCTGATCGTCTCTTTCTCCCAATTCAGCCTTTATCAGGGGAGGTAAAAGGAGAACGTGCTCGCTCGTCCTCTTTAATCTGAGCCGGCGCAGCGTGTGGCCCACTTTCTGATTCCCGCTCGACGAACTTTCGTTTCTAATTGCAGGTACGTTGTCTTCATTCGACGAGCTTCCCCGGCGACGTCTCGCAAAGCGAACCTGGCTGGCCACGTTGGTCCAGTGTGGTCTTTAAACGAGAACAAATTGGCAGACTGGATTAGCGAAAATAGTCGGCAGTTATTGGATTGACTCGATGGTCTGCTTCGCGAGAAGTTAATACTCCACGTACATGTGCAAAATATAACGACAAATTCAGCTATAAGTAAAATTAGCCGTCGACAAAAATAGTAGGAACCACGTTCCGAAAATTAATCGTATTTCTCAGGTGGTAAAAGAGACGAGGAAATATGTCTCACGGGTACGTCATCCCGTTATTAACGATTTTTCTCGGGAGTGCATAAAACCGATACCCGGTACGGTGCTTAATCACAACCCCCCAGGTTGGGCAAAGAATAAACTGTCGCCTGCAGGAGAACGCTACCCCAATATCTGATTTTTACGGTTCATCGAGGGCATAGGGTTCCCCGCGCGTGAAACACACGTTGCAACTGCGAATAGAGACATTGGTTGGGCCGTTCACGACCCGCATATCGCACCCTCCCTCCCCCCGGTGTCGCGGGATTGCACCTCGTCGGGGTTGGTCGGACCCTCTTGATTTATCGTCCCGATTGTCATTATTCTAAAGGCCGTCCTGTGCGCTCGGTCCACGGCGTGTCTCTGTATTAACATGTTACCGTGTCGGCCCGTGCAAACAAACTTTTGTCGGGATTACGCGCCGCTACACCTCCGGAATATATCGGCGACGTACAGGCCGCCCCGCCGGCGGACATAATACCTGCCTTCGGGGGACTCAATTCCGGCTACACTCTGGAGTTTCACAATGCGCCACCCGCGGCCTCGTCGAAATCTCGCGAATGAAGGTCGCTACGGGGTGCGCGGTTACCGTGCATCGCGATCGGCCCATTAATATCCCCCGCCTGTGAGTTCCAACGCGGATCCCGTTCTGCCTCGGAACTACGGGAAAAATGCGCAAAAACAGGTTTAAGCGTACCTGCAAATCGCGGAATATTCCAAACGAAAGGGGCGGAGGGGGGGAGACAATTATCTTCGCGATTTACAATATTTTTTTTCGTATGGTTGGTGATTTAATGTTGAGCCTCGTGTGACGATCATTGTTTCACGATCATACAAGAACATTTGCATAATGGTATATCGCCCCTTCTCCTGCGGTTATGGTTAATTATTTATTCTTTCGGAGGCAATAAAACGCGCCTGTCAACGTACTCCGCTGACCGTTTTCCCAGGTCGCCTATGAAATATAGATTATGGTTTCCTGCGAACCGTTACGGCTGTGTACCGCACTTGAGGCCGTGCGTAGACCGAGCCGACATCCGTGCAGGATGCATCGCGATGCACCGGGATGCACCGGCGGTTTCCTCGCATACACGCGTCTTTGAGCGCGTTATTTATACGTTCGAGGTAGCGCAAAGGGAACTACGCGCCCAGCATCCGCGTTACATATTTAACCACAACGCACCGCTGAAAACGAGTTTTTTAAGCCGCATTTTTCCATTCGTTTCGTTTCACAAGGGGGCGCGGTACACCCTAATGTCGGATAAATCAAACCTCGGCACAGGAATGGCGATAATAATTTCAAACAGAGCTCTCCGATGACTCGCGGGTAAAA
The DNA here is from genome assembly GCA_963989215.1 of Hedychridium roseum. Classification (NCBI taxonomy): domain Eukaryota; kingdom Metazoa; phylum Arthropoda; class Insecta; order Hymenoptera; family Chrysididae; genus Hedychridium; species Hedychridium roseum. Next base: position 5,893,781 of record OZ022313.1, on the reverse strand, counting down.
TATGCGTTACTCGTATTTACCGGTTTGCGGCTCTAACGGAGTTCAGAAATGAACATGTTTCCTGGTCAGCACGAAATTCTGCTAACCTCGCGCAGTTCCTCGATTGCTTTACGACCCGTCGACGCGTCCTGACAAAAATGTATCCAGTTAAATTAAGAGACGGGTTCATCTTGATTCCGAGGCGGAGTTCAACGATGAAATGGTATACTACTTGTGGCCAAGAGGTGCACGGTTTTTGTCCCTGCGCGATATGATTAATCGAGCTTGCCGAGTGGCATTTCCTAAAAATACATGCGTCTCCGTGTCTTCCCGAGTCGAACAAGGCCACGTAGAAATCCACGCGGCGAGTCGGATCCGTCCATTTATTATCGTCGACGAGTCGTTACGGACTCGTCAACGAAATTGCCTTTTCCCTTTTCCAACGGCCACGGACGACCTACGTGTTCCGAGCGAACGAAAATAACCGGCGGGCAATTGCAGCCGCCCGCCCGGACGACTCTATTAATTTTCCCTGTTTAACTAACTATCTGGTTCTGGCTCACCGGCAATACTGGTTTCTCGGGTTCTCACCGGGCCTGCATATCCCGATAATTATTTTATTGGTCGATTTATACCGGCGAATTTGCCGGTTCCTCCTCAGACGTAAATTCGAGGATATCGTCGGTTCACTACATTCTGTCCTTTTCCAGCGAACCATTCTTGCCTTCTCGTGCTCGCAATTAAAGTATGCAAGCATTTACGACCGCACGCGTCCACGGCGAGTAGACCATTGCAACTTATAGTATCCGCAAACGACTCTATTAATTTTCCTATTTACTACTTCGCCATCCGTATAAGACGAGGGGCTGCTGCTTCAGACCCGATACCGTAATGCTGCTTTCTTTCTCGTGGGAATCTGTGCCAATATCGCGAGACACCCGTACGCGTTGCAGTACTAATGCCACATTCCTTTCATACCTGATTATTACAAACTACTTGATTAAATTACATACCTCTTAATGAACACGGTTTCAATTTGTAACAAATTACATTTTACATTTAATGAATGCGCAATAGGAATGACGTTTTTACTTACACCATTGATTTCTCATTAAGAATACGCTAAAGTTATTTGCTATTCTTTATCGTATAAAAGTCTATTTAGCTGGGAGTTTGTCAGCTATCGGAACACCTGCTTTTCCCTGGCATATTGTCACCCGTTTTCTCTCATTCATTTAACTCTGTAGCAGCCGAAGGTTTCCGCGTTGTCTCAGTCGCTAACGGTATCGTGCCAATTAGAGATACTCCATGGATACGAAGCAGCTTATACATACATATTCGTTACGTCGACCGTACCCACGTCGGGTACACCTACGCGCGTATTACGTTTCCCGGTTGAGCATTCGATAGCAACGTAGAATAGCTACGGGCGTCAAAAATAATAGTATATTTCAATCGTAGAAAATGCACCGTTACCCGCCAAAGTCCCGCAAATGCAATTATCCTGCGTAAATTACAGAACCGTGTAATATTCCTGTAAGTCCACCATTGCCCGCGAAGGAGGAATACAATGGAAACTTTTGTACCGCGTGTACATAGCTAAGTTATTGGCGAAATGATATCCTAAATGCCACGTGGGATCATCGGGCACCCGGTATAATTTGTTCCTGACAGGATCGATCTGAAGCGTGCGAGGGGGAAGCTGTTTAAACACAGCGGAAAGACCAATGGAAGACGGGGAACGCCGGGAAATATCCCCCGGTCCCCATAAACCGACGTCTCGGTGCGCAGTTGGTAACGACGCCCGGCAGGACAATAAACGCACGCTTTCACAAGCGTTTTAACACGTGTACAACAGGCGCAGGCGTTGCAGGGCTCTTACGCGTGCTGCTCAGGTGTTGCTCTTAGCCGTTTCTCGAATAGTAAAGTCGGAAGTTTTGCTCTTAACGAGCACGCTCGCTAATGCGAGAACAGCCGCTTGTGGCCGCGGTAAATAAGTGATTATGCGCTTCGCGCTCCGTTATTCGGAATCAGACGACTTTCAACGTTGCTCAGATGCCACGAATGCCACGATGCAAGAAACTGAGAGTTACGATTGCCATAAAGACTTTCGTTCTCATTCAACAAAAGGATTATGACATTTTAGGGACTTAATTGCAGTGTAAATTTTATTGTTAAATTGCTTGTGCCTCGTCGAATGATATTTAAGTGATTTTTCAGTACGTGAGGATGCGACTGTTGGCGCGATGGTAAAAAAAGACGGTTAAGTGGCTGCCTCGGAAGTCCCATCGTCAACCGGCTGTGGCCCAGTCTTTTTTATTCCCGCTCAACCGACGCAGATCGCGAACAATGCAGGGCAATAATTCTTATCGGTCGAGGGCCTTCCGTAAATAAGCGATTCGCTGGCCGATCCGAAATTCAAACATTGCCTTTTCACACGCGCTTAAACCACCGGACTTCCATCCCTGAGGAATCTAAAGTTTTTCAACGAGCTCGTAACGAATTCATCTCGCAGTACTTTTTCCGCTACACTACGGATATTCCTGAGAACTTTGGACTTCTTCAACAAGTTCTTCCCTTGAAATGATTAGGCGCCTCGTTTAATTCAAGACGCATACTTGATCGTGCGGCGAAAGTGATCCTGAAAGTGGGGGGGGGGGGGGAATTCGAGTGCAACAAGAAGACATAGTTGCGACGAATTTTGTTACTCGTCCAAGGCAAGTAGCAGTGTTTAATCGATAGAAGCGAGCTGTCGACATGAACGTCGATCAGCCGTGCAGGACTGTAAGCCAGTAGGATAGTAAAGCGGACTTCCTTACGATCGGCGTAAAGTAAGTGCGAGGATTATGTGCCGAACGTGATTGTCGGTTCAGAGACAAGCCGACCTGCACACGCCAGTTTTAATACGCACCTATGGAAGTTCGCGGCTCGTTACTTTTACGGCTTTAAACGCGCTAACGCAGGCATCGTTTAATAGGAAAGGGCTTCTTGCAGGCGATCGTCGGTTAATACGTGAACGGCCGTGATATTTGCATCGCCTAACACGCCGTAAGCGATCCTATGGGTTTCGCAATATTCCGCTGGAGTCATCGGCATTCCAAGGAACGCCGTTAAATCAATGGAATCCACTCTCGTCTCGTCGGTCTCTCGATAATGCGCAATCGAATTAAATCATTTTACCCGTAATACGTGTATTCCCGTTGCTAATGACACGGCTACTGTTGCATTACATCAGTACGGCCGAGCAGTTTACTCATCCCTCGCGAAGGAATCGTTCAGGAATTTCATTATAATCTCGTTAAAACGTATTTGTCTTTGCTACTATCTGCCAGTTTGCTGGATACGTCGCTGCACAGTTTCATGAATAGATCCATAGATCCCGCATACGCTATTCATACCTTTTTCTCGACAGATCTCATTACCTTTGGCTTATCTGTCGACGTTTTCGATGAAAAGATCTCTTATCGTCGGCCCAAAGAGTGTGTCCTGTTTCTCTCGTCATTGGCATTTCTGCCTGTGTATCCTTTTTCTTGGCCATTCAATTGCCCTCGGACCGCCGTGTACCTGTGATCTTTTCATTGTGCAGTCATCGAGCTCGCATGAGCTTTCTGCCAAGTCCCTCTCTTCCGGATCTTCCCTCCTCCCTGCCCTCGTCTCTGACTTTTGCTCGCCGACGAAATGGTCGTCGAATTGCGACTTCATTAGCCGGGACTTTGCACTCAGACTAACATCGCTGGCCGCTCGTTCCTTTCCCCCGTCGCCCATTCCCTTTTCCCTGGCGTCGTTTCTCTGAGGAAGCTGGGTACCGCCTCCACCTGCACACGCGGAGTCCGAAAAAGCAAGCCGGTCTTTCAACAAAAGAACCGACCGTCAGGCCCGCGGGAAGAGAGAAAGAGGAATGAAATGCATTCGCGTCGATGCACGGAGGGCCCCGTGCATGCGTACGTCATGTCTGCAGGAAGAATCGAAGAAGACCAGGGAGAAAAGGAAAAAAAACAATAAAAACGGGAAATGCAGAGAGAAAAAGTGAACTTTTGTTCTCCAGGAAAACGATAATAGTGACATCTGAAGAAATCAAGTTGTAAGTCAACTAATTAGCGATAAGATAATTTTCCTTGTAATACAATAAGTGCACGCATTTGGTATGGACGAAGATTTTTAAGGGCGAGAAATACCGTGGAAGAAAAGCAAGGAGAGGAAGGAATAATCAAAGTGAGAGGAGCGGTAGACGTAGGAATGAAAAAGCAAGGAAAAAAATGAACCCTTTCGCGGATCGCACGGCACGAAGACGATGTCTGCTCTTCCCTCTCTCCGTCTCTTTCCACTTCTATCTCCCCTGAGAGTTCTTCGGCCCCTTTCTCCTTTTCGCCCTCTCACTCTCTCCTTCCTCTCGCGTTTCTTTTCGCCCTTCCTGTTCTTAGCTACTGTCCAAGATGTACAGTGCGTCGGGCAAACTCCATAGATCCATGTTTTATGGTGTACAATTGTGTCAAAGGTGGCGTTCGATTAAATGGTTCATCGATGTAATCGAATTGTGCATTAATTTGTATCGAAAATCACAGTAATTTATCGCTAACGCAGAGAACTACTATCTGTCGCATCCACAATCCTTTACTGGACATCGTTGAATGAACCATCGCTGAGTTATCTTGTACGTCATCGAAGCTTCGTCGATATAGGGGGGATCCTTGCTTTTGGTGTTCGAGGAAATCTTCACGAGTCGATCATGAGAATGTGCAGGAAGGCCGGCCAACGAATTCCAGAAGTCCTGCCGAATACGGAACACCTTTTGATTATCTCGACTGTACCTGGCGTACGAACACCGAAGAGAAAGAACAGTCGCGTCGGAGAAAGCAGATGGATAGGGAGATGTTGCGAAAAAAATCGAGGGTAAGAGACGGACCGAAGAAGAGAGGGAGGACAGGGCGGAGATCGAAGAATAGAGAATGAAGAGAGGAGAGAGGATGGATTGCCATCGAGAGAGAAAGCAGGCGAATGAAAAGGAGGAATCGACAACGCGTAGAAGGAAAAGGAGGAAGGGAAAGAAAATGGCACGACGAGGCGGTAGGCATAGCGTAGAAACCGATCAACTGCGGACCAGGCTCATTATAATTTTTATGGCTGATCATTCGGGCAGTTACGAGAACCCTAACGCGAATACCAACATGCAAAGCCTCATTGTCTCTCTGCGTAAATAAAAATCTACATGCGCCATATCTGTTCTAAAAAATATCATATTATACCGCGTCGAATTCGAAAATTCTCACGTAAATTCTCATTACCTTGCCCTAGCTTTCTAAATTTTCTATCAACGTGGTGTCTCAAGTATTTCGAATCAACCTTGATATGTAGCATAACTAAGAAATTTTAGCAATTGAGTGAAATTGTTTTCTTCTTTAAGCGAAGTCCAAGGTGCAGCGGTATAATTTTTTGAAGTGCCTGAAATAACTGCCTTCCTTACATTTTAACAACGGAGAGAAACACATAACTCTAGGTTTTGTGTAGTATTCATTCCGTAATATTCGTCTAATCTAATAATCCACCGAAACTGTCCGGTATGTTAGCAACTGTTGGTGAACGATGTTATTCCTATTTGAGCGTTCACAGAAAACGTAGATACTAAGACCTCTTCCTACGATTTCTCCCTGGCACTGTGGAATCTGAAACCAAATTAACCGCTATACCTTAGACGAAACAATTTCATGTAGCCATTTTCCCACGTAAATTGACTTTGGCGTATACGCCTACGATGAGCGAGTATTTCCAGGTGCACGTATGAATTTACACTCACACATTCCTTGACAGTCATTACAAATCCACACGTATGTACACACGTGTGGCTGTGTGTGAAGAGATTTTCTCTTCATCTTGTTCTCCTGGCCTATCACATCTCGCGGTGCATATAGATACGTATCGTTATGTTCGTCCGTTCCTTAGCAAATCACGGTCGGAGATTGCTCGATCCTTTATGCCTCAATTATCATTCCCAGCTGTTATTAATCTCGCACCGCCGTTTATATTCGCGGACTGGTTTCATCCATCCAGTTTGAGTGCCTTCAACAAGCGTCCCGGAATTGATGTGCATTTAGGCACTCGCGAATAAGCCCTGGATATAAAGTTTTCGGAAAAATAGAAACGCTAATGAGACGAAGTACGTTCTACTTCGTAAGCATGATGAGAGTATTAATTTTTATTATACTTTGTCCGCCATATCCTCGGTGCTATGGCGGTCGTTGATGAATAATCACCGAGGACGTCATCGGTTCATCCGGGACGAAAAAGCCTTTTAACAGATCCGCGTGGAAATGAATTCCGATGGATTTGTATTTCAATGACGTCTAATGACCTTAACGCGGTGATTAATGCGCGGAGATCGCTGTAAATGTATTGGTAACGAACGTCGCGTATCGATACGCGAAATCGTCCTCGTAAATGAGTTAATAATGACGCAGATTTATTGTGGGGATCGGAGCCGCGTCATGGCGACAATGCACGGAATACCGGCGGACTGCAAGCCGGCGATATAAATTGCAGGTAAACGAGCTCGTTCACTACTTACCGACGATCGAGGCGCAATACGGCCGACAACGAGCGCGGATCTCGCGTTACTCATTACTTGCTTCTCATTAAAGGCTAATAACGATGCCGGCAGGCGTAGCGCCCAGCGAATGCGTTCGTTAACAACTGCCAATGCTAAAACGTGCGCGTAGTATCGGTGCACGCTCGAACGTCCCGCAACGGGGATGAATACGTCCGAATGATTTGCTGCCCTTCGAGTTCGTATTACGGAACCAGAGAGGATCGACGTGTCTGCTTTCCGCTCGCCGCGTGTAGCTATAATTCGACAGTATTCAATATTCGATAATTAGAAACCTTCCACCAATCATCTTTCCAATTTCTCGTATTTTTTTTTATTGTCATCAGCGCACCATTATGATACGGGTATTGTAAGATTCTCCGTGGATTTTTTTCAGTGGTTTAGAACTCTTGTGATACCGGTATAAACGTATACCGGTCGAACGAGGATCCGAGGGCCTGGGAAATGGAGAATCAGCTAAATTTACTGCACGGGATTATCTTGCAGAGGATATTGGTAGACGTTCATTACGGTCCGTGGAAAACGATATGCCTGTGGAGAGCAATATACAGAGAAACATACATACGTATGCATATGCGTACGTATGACCGTTCATATATACGTACATATGTGGATAGACCAAATTTATTTATTTTGGAAAACGCTTATCCAGCAAACCGTGCGAAAATGCCGATTAAAGCATACTTAAAAATATTTCTTGTGCGTCGATAATTGTGAGACGAAGAGTCACAAGATCGCCCACAAGTGCCGACCTTTCCTTCTTTTTCCTTACTACGAACACCGAGGAGATCTGAAAAAAGCAGTTAGTACTCTTCGCCAGGGCTGATCCAGTCAGTCGGTTGGTCGGAACGGGACAAAACATTTGTCGAACTTATTAAACGAAACACGCGGCGCACGACGCAGCCCCCACTTATCGAATTACTGCGGATTTTTCGCAGCGCCAGCTTCCCAAGCGACCTTCTCTGCGTCTATTTTCCCCGTATCTCATACGGAAGAAAAGGAAGGCCGCGGACAAATAAACGTCTGCTCCAATATTGGCTTAACGAATATCTTCTGGCCTCGGATAATTGTTGACTCTTCATAGACAGGAGGAGTATTTTTATTTGTTGCGCGGTTGCTCCGACGTTAACAATGCTTTCGTGAAGCCCGTATCGACGGTTAATTGATTAGAGCTTACGAACGATACTCGTGTCGATTTGTTCAAACATATCGACAACTTCCTGTCCGGTTTCTTTTGTTCTCTTTCGAGACTCACGCTGACACACCCCGAGTTTCGCGTCGATGCTGAAACCAGACGATCTCGGCTTTTTTCCCCCGTGCAGGCCGTCACTCTGGTTCCTATTGGCGCCCTTCCTTCGACCTGGAAAAATTGAGATCGTTACAGACACACACTCGAAACGGACGGGGATCGACCCCAGACCTCCTTGCCCGACGGACACGTAGGCACTTTCGCGGGACGACAGCCAAAGGAGAGGCAAATGGAATAATAAACCATCCCGAAAGACAAAAGAAAATTCTCTACCGACGTAATTGCGAATTCTCGTCGGTTAATTGTCACACGACCCACAAGAAAAACACATTGCTGGAACAAACTATGCCGTTGTCACTGCAAAATAAAAACCAAGACGAGCGAGCTACAGGGAAGTGAGAATATGATGAATTTTTTACAGCTACTATCTCTTCCTGGCGAACTGACGTCGTTTGCGAATGTCAGAAATTTTCGAGAGACTGCGGTCGATGGACCCACACGTATACGTACTTGTGATATACATTCAGACGGGTTGGATTTTACGTGTGGGCGGGTAAGCGTCCTTGTCGTGTTTCTCTTTAGCTCGTCTTAAGCAAACCGAGATGAGCGTCCTCCTTTTCGGGGGATCGTTAACGTTTGCACGAGCCATCGTATCAAGATAAGTATCCCGAAACACGGTCACCGGGTAACATGAAAGTTATGCAAGGCCCTCTTTTTCTTCCTTTTCAGACGCCTGCCGATGGAAATCGCGGTACAAGATCGTTTCACGTTACCACACCGGCTGTTCCTTTTTAAATGGTTATGTCTAAAACGGGACGCTTTTTACCCACCGAAAATGCTGTTCGCACGCTGAAATAATCTGCAGAACATGAAACGGCAAAATTCAATAGTTGCATCGTCGATTTTGTCTCTCGGTTGAGCTAGGCAATTGTCGCATTCGGCGTATTTAATTCTGCCCATTGACGCTAATTCCCGCAAGTTCATGAACGGTCATGCACGGACTTTTTTAATCTTACCCTAAAGTCTATGTAAAGTACCTTTCCTTTATAGACCCAGACAGGAGTAAATTTGATGGGGGCTTAACTGCATCGTTATATAAAATATTATTAAGTCGATAGTGGCTCAAGAGCTTTTAAAGACTCCGCCTTAGCGGATGGTGGAGTGTGACTGCGAGGAAGAACAAGAAAAAGAGAGGAGGAAGGGGGTTGGGAGTTGGTGGAGAAGGAGGAGGGGAAAACGAGAGAAAAGGAAAGTGCGGAAGAGAAGCGCTCACGGCTCTACGAAGGTTTCGTAATAATTTCAAGGCCGTCGAACGAGCTAATTTCTGAGTGCGCCGAAGCGTCAAATGCGATTATAATGTAGCTTCCTGAGCCCCGGAGCTGAATATTCTGCGATAATAAAAATTGAACGCCCGGCCAGTGGGCCGACCCCGCCGACCAGGCCTGGATTCCGAAGATACGGCCGTAATTGCACGGGAGAAAGAGAAATGTGCCGCGACAGAAAGAGTACGTTCCATTCTAAACCGTTTGACGTGTACACGTGAGAACGTAACGTTCGCTATCGTTCACAGCCAGCGATAAACCATTTTGTCAATAGTATAACGGGCTTTTTAAGTCTCATTGTCCGGCTCTATTGTACGTTACTAATCCAATTTCCACGTTGTTTTTCTACTACGAATGGACACCTTTGTACTGAATCGTCGGTACAAGGCTACAACGAATGTCTGTCAGCGGATACCAGGGGACTAAAGGAATCAATTTCCAACATGCTGGATAACTCAAAATAAATGTCTGTTGAATCTTCAACAGTGGGAGTATACGTCCGATGTTAAGAATTTCGATAAAGCGAGGAGAATTTTGCGATAACCCCTGCACCTCTGCAACGCGCGTTAATCCGAGAACTGCTTTAATTTTCCAGCGGGAAGCTATCCGCTGGCCGGGAAAATGAGGTAGGTATAGTCGCCTTTAACGATGAATAACGTTTGTGAAAGAAATTGCGGGCAATTTCAAATAAGTTTAATTAGCTCGCGCGCCTCGGCGCCGTGGCCGCTGTCGTCGGGTTTTCGCGGGATAATTGAAAAAAGAGATTCGGGATTAAGGAAGCATTGTCCTACTTGGCGAACCTGAATGGCGGCTCAGACCGTCGCTGCACCCGCCCGGATATTATCATTATTATCCGTGTATAGCCGACGGTGTTCCTGCGGGCCTGGCTCCCCTACAAAGGATTATTAATTGACTTCTGTCCCGTATCGGACGCTCGCAGACGTTCCGAGGATCCTTAATTATTGTCCTTGAAAATGGCAGATCGCTGTCACACGAAAAGACCCTTCGTCAGAGGAGGAAAAAACGTACGAAGGAAACATGCGACTTAGCGGGCTTCGTACTATTCGTGTCCGGAGGTGTGAAGGAATTTTTGAACGAATGAAAACTATGCGACTGCTCGTGGAATTTGCTTTGGATTCCTCCTGGCAATCGCTGCCGTGCGTAACTCACCCTTACGTGATAACAAACCTCGCTTACATGCCGGGGGACATCGAGGCTTTCGATTTTTCTCCCCTTTCCCGACCCCCCCCCCCTTCCTTTCGCTTTCGCCGCTGCCTACAGTCCGAACCTCCCGCTCCTCTCAGCTTTCGCTTTCCATGCAAATTTTTACCCTCCCCCGAGCAAGATATTAAGGGATCGCGAGTGAATGCCATCTTTTAATATCGGGAGCAGTTGCTCGATCACGAGTCTTTCCCTCGCAAAACCGTCAAGATCTTAGAGAAATTCTCGACGAGTCGCCATGTCCTCCTTCGGCATTCTTATATTGTTCAGAATTCGTCGAAATCGTCTAAAGTCAGCGATTTTACAGTCCCCAGTGATTTGCCTACGGGGCAAAATACTGTGAATCTGTACCTTATTCTAATTGCACGCTGAGTTATCAATGAATCGTAAAATTCCATTATCCGTTGTCACGGGATCAAAAAATTGTGTACATGTTTCATTATCAACATCGTTGAACCATATACCTTTCTCCTCGTGTTATGAAATAGATCGTGAATTATATTGCACTTTGACGATTAGCCCAGAACCCTAGGTAACTCTCAACGGCGAATCGTCGAAACGTTCGGTGATTCAGCATCGTAAGAACACGAGCGTGTTGTATCGGCAATGCTTTGCGCTCTCGCTGCGCCCTGCTACGTGCATCAGTTAATCTCAATTACGCGCTGCGCCCTACGCGCATACATGTCGGACGAGCGGTCGTCGCCGACCATTAAACTTTTGTAACATCTGCTGCCTACTTAGCTCGTTGACAAGTACAACGATTGCTTTTGAGACGCTGCCGAGCGCTTCCGGATGTCGCGGGGCAGAGACAGAGCTGTTTTATAGCGTCTGCTTACAACCCGTACCATTACAACCGTGCGAAATGCTTACATACAACTCTGACGGGGCAATACGGTACGTAACGGCGCTCAGGAGCGCCGTGAGCCCTTAATGTAATTGATTTAATTACGTAATGCATGGCATTATTCCATTTCCCTCTGTTCCTTGACTTGCTGCCACCGGTACGACGAAGCGGGCAAGAGGAATCGCGTGGTAGGTCAATCGCTTTTCGCCCGGTCTACAGGACTTTTCCCTCCGTTTTCCGGAACGACGTTTCTTCATTAATTTGTCCACTTCACGTTCACTTTTATCGATTACTCAAGAGCCCCCGCTATCTGAAATTTTCCCTTTCGACAGTCTGAAAAGTACACTTTCCCCGTCCCCGTCCGCCTAACGACGCGTATTAAATCCAGCGTTTTCAATGCGATGTTTTTCGTAGGAGAGTGCGCAGCACTTTGCCACGAAATATCAGTGGAAAGTGGAGGCGAAAGGGGAAGGCTGCCATCCGGTTACAGGATGGCACGACGGTCCTCGGCGACGGCGGGGGCGTTGAACGTCCCTTTTTTTTCGTTGTACATAACGTGTCCGTCCATAGGTTTTCTCTGAAAATAAACCGGCGACAAGAAGCGACGCCGCGGAAAGCCTATAAAAGTAAACGAAACGAGCGGGGACAGGAGGACGGGGAAAAAGCGGCAAGGAAAATGCGGATGCGTCGGGTAAAGCAGCTTCCAATGGCGTCGGCCCCGGTTGTCGTACGTACGAACGCCACGAGAAATGCCGGGATTGTTCCTGGCCAAACAATGCCGGCGCACTTTACAATTGTGCGTCGCGACGCGTCCCAGCGACACTCGTTAGAGAACTCGCGGCAACGTTCAGCACCGTGTTTCGCGGCACGGCGATATTTCGATAACGATTCAATGGCTAAGGGACAGAGATTCACTGGGCCTCCCCTCCACCCCTCCCTTTTTATTTTCATCCGCGCAAACTTTGGTCGTTTTGTTGACGTAACCACGCAACTGGCGAACGACACGCAACAGAAAGACAGAAACTGGGGAATGAACGCTGAAAAAGATGCGTCCCGCGAATTGATGGAAATGTCGCGCACGTATCGTATTCTTGATTTCTGTGTTACAATGTTGGAATGGAAAAAAAGCTGTGGTCACGTTCCCGGTTGATTTTTATTAACGAGATTCTTCTGGCGTACATGATCCCATAAAGGTTAAATTCTTCTCCAATTTCTGTGAATATGAATACTTAAATACTGTCGATTCGCCGAATGCTCGCGGAGAATGACAATTGTCGTCGCGGTGGTCTGTCATGGCGAAACAAAAGTTTCCTTCTTCAAAGCTTGGCCCGGCTGTTCTTCAGTTTTTCCCCGACGAGGCGTATTCTTCGGTATCGCGTGCAATCGGTGTGGGGAAAGGTGAACGATGAACGGGGGTGGGGCGGAGAGTGAGCCAGGTAAATTAGCGGGGGAAGCTCCTTGGTTATTCCGTTGACGCACAGTGTCGGCACAATGAGCAAGTACGATTGTCTTCCGCGCCGTGTTTCGGCGAAACACCCTCCGCTGATGCGCGCCCTCGGCGTGATTGACTGTTTGTACAGGGTGTCCCGCAAACACGCGTCTCGAGGTACGCACCGCGAGAGTCAAAAGGGATTCGTCCTTTCGTCGCCGACGTATGATACACTGTTTGCCAAACGGACCGACATCAACGGCACAGTCGGGCCCCGTAAGCGAGTTAAATGGATAGGTAGGCGGACAGAAACTGCATCACGACGGAAGGAACGAGCAGCCCGGGGAAAGGGAGAAAATCGGGGGGAAAAAATATATCTCGACCGACGAATCCCCTCTATGCAAATGCTCCTCCCCGAGCGTTTTTATCATATAAATTAAACCGACTGAGGCGAACGCAACGTGAATACACATTCGCGTAACGCACTCGAGGTATAATCAGCGATCGGCGCTAAGCGTCCCGCGTTAATAAAGGCACGACACTCGACCGGCGAATACATCGGTTTTCCATCTGTCAATCCGCGGGGAATCAACGACAATCCTTATGCATCATTCAACCACACAGGAAGACCAACCAAAAGGAAAGTAAAATAAACGAATCGCTTTGAATGTCTTTTAAATAATACACCGTCCGGCGAATTCTGCAGAAATTGTTGTGTTACATCGGGGAAAAGTGTAAATCTTTCCGCATGGAATTTATTGTTACATCGCCGCGCGGTTAAAGGTTATACATCGTAACTCCGGTGCGAACGTCGCAATTATTTACGCTTAAACCTTTCGTGATGCGTCGGTACAACATATTTCCCTCTTTTAGCCCTGCATGTTCCGTATCGTTCTTTATACGCCCGGTATAAACACAATTTCTGGCAAGCAAAGCTTACCTCCCCGCGTCCTCCTGGCACTTTATATGCATGCAAGTCCCTCCTTCAGACCCGTCCCGCGGGATACCGGGTAAGCCGTGCGGCAATTCCTACTAGATCTGCTGCTTGTGTCCTGCCGTATCACGACTTAATTTCCGCCGTATTACGAACGAGGCCCATCTTCGAGAAATAAAGTCCAACGATCTACCTAGCGTCTTTGTAATATCGTACAAATTTAACTACTCACTGAGATTCAATAATTACTTAAAATTTGATAATGAACTTACGATCAAAGTTTAGAGTAAAAAGTTTGGATTACTTTAGTTTTTTCTGTTTCATTGAAATTATGGGAAATCTGATTCGTAATCATTATTAACGCGACCTTTCTTGTCACTGCTTGCCGGCCTTTTTTAAAGAATAATTGTCATTTACAGTACAGGCGATATGGTAGATTGATTTATCGACGAGCGTCACGTGAATGCGTGCCTTACCAGGTTCGCGGCTAATGCTGATTGTCATGTAACATCTTAATGAGAAGGTATACATTAATTGAGCAATATGCAGCGACACATAAGGAAGAAAAATTCTCTGAACATCTACGAGCTAAGAAACGTTAGTTGAAAGTTCTATAAAACGTTTATGAAACTTATTCATGTTCTAAATGTCGGTTTTAATAATCGTCGTGACATGGAAATATACTTTATTTTTCTGCCCTCAGCACTGATGAGGAATCTAATCAAATTTAAAAGTTTAAAACCTACCGATTGAGAAATGTAAATCCTCATTCGCAACTCTTAGGATTATTTAATTATCATAATAATGTGTATATTCAGAATATTTTTTGACATGTTTCATCACACATGTTGGAATCGTGATCGACGACGGAATGTGGACGATAACAGGATACGAACACCTTTCCCCTAAATTCCATGTTCTCGTTGGATTAACGAGGAATGTCGAAATGAGGGATTACAAATTAACACGGGCCACGATTTAAAAGAGACCGTGTTAATTTACGTCATCAACGGCTTAACGGAACGGCGCACAGTAGGATCATGGGGAAACAAGGGACCCGACGGCGGAATACATCTAAGAAGCTGTAGTGCCGTAAATTAGCGAAATTATTAGTTGATTATGCGCGCCACGGATATTTCGAGACTTGGCTCAATCTACCTCTGCGTGACGCGTGTGCGTGTGTCATCGCCATGTATACGGTTTCAACGAAAATGTATGTGTGTGTTTGCACGCGTGTACGTAACACGCTCGGAGTGATTAACACCCAGCTGGCACGCATCTTCCCCGTAAAAATTCAGCAATTCAAAAACGTGTCGAGCACGAGTCCCGGCCATTACGCGCGCACGAACACGCCGGGACATTTTCATTACACCGGCGAGGCAAAACTTTTAACGCCGTACAGCGCGAAAGGCGCGATACTTTCGAAATGTCCCGGAGAAAAAAGCTTTAGGGCGGTCGACCGTATACGACGGGAGAAATTAATGTTCGACTTTTATGAACAGTCGTCTGATCAGCGTATTTTATTCCCACTGAGTGACTCCCCTTACAGTGATATCCGCTGGAAGGGTGCGCGAGAAGGAAAAAATCTTGTCACGTATTAAACAGCTTTCGAATAGAAATCGTCACGAAAGAAACATCTAAATGAGAACACGCAGTAGAAGACCTATTTTTGGTCTAGAAAAAACAGGAGATATCCTACAACCTATGTACGGTTTAGACGTTGATAAATTTCGTTAATAATTGTTAGAATTCGTTGCAAGGCGGAGATAGGATTCTTCTTATACTGTACAGCGATTACTGATAGGAAAGCTGTCGCGTAATTAGGCAGCAAGGTGATAATGATTACGCGTCCGTTAGGGCCAGCCTTGAAACTCATTTCCCTGGACGTTGTAGGAGGAAATTTCTGGCGAAAGCGGGTTATCGCTGTGCTCGTTGGGGGCTGCATCGGCCATTCTTCTTTGGACGGACGCGGGTCGCGGTAATGGATATCCCGGAGAGCCGTGGCTGATGATCTATTACCGCGAAAATGGGTCAATTAGCCGGAGCCGCGGGCAACGCGACGGCCTGCCTCGGCCGAATTTCGGGCAATGCCGGCGTAGTCCGCTTTAATTACCCCGCCGGAGCGGTAGCCGCGGCAAGATGAAAGTGACACACATACACACACGCACACACAGAGACACACAGAGACACGTGGGCACGATCCTACGTCCGGCCGTACGCATGACGAATGGTTTTCAAACGTCCGGCGAAGCGCGTTTCGCGTTTTGCCGCTGCTCACGTGCGGTCCGTCGCAATGTTTGACCCCCCCCCCCCTTCCTCTTCGCTGCGCGGACTCGTCATCGTACCTGCGGTTACATTCGCGCGGATGTAACGTCGCTCTTCCATCTAGACGAATCCGAGACTCGAGATTCGGCTGCAATTCGTCAACCCGAACGACCAGCGAAATTTCCCTGCGAAAGTCGTTAAAAATCCGCTACCCAGATATCCGCGATTCGGCGAATCTGAATGAACTTCCCGTAAGTTTCGTGGGGGATTTGTAAAGCCGAGGGGACGTGCGGAGGAATTGATTCGAGGCAAAGGCCGTTGCGTCTTTATCGATGGTCCCAAAGTTTACTGCTAATTTCGTTGTCGTTGAGGAGTGAGGAGGGGGTTGTACTTTTGATTCTGTAGAAAAGTAAGGGTAGCGACGATATTCTCCGCCCCGCCATGGCATTAATATGAAACGCGAAGGGCAAGACTGGGGAAATTTGCGACGCTGGTAATACGTGGGCTGAGGGTCACGCTGAGTGAAAAGGCAACTGAGACATCTCCGTGCCTTCCATTATGAGTTCCTTTAAGTGCAATGTAACCCTCCTGCCCCACTGCCCGCTCGGGCCACCCTTCCCCGTTGCTCGGCACTCTTCGACGAGCGAGGATTTACGCGTATTAAACGTAGGGGCTTTTAACCACGAATGCGCGGGACTCGGGGTAAGGCGCTGAATATTTATGCCCGCTTAGACGGATTCGTTTACCTTTTTTAATCTCGCGTCCCTGCGAACGTCCGCAAACGACGGTAAAGAATAACTCCCGACGTTAGCAGACACGTGACATGCGGAACAATAACTGATACAAAACGGAATAGAAAATGGACTAATCAAATTTCTTCTAATTTCAATAAATGTTCATTTCTTAAATTAGTAAATTTAGCAAGATCAAAAGCTAATATATCCATTGCATTAAACGTTAAAAGTAATTCTTAATGTGAGGTCACATTTGTTTCGTGATAATAATTTATAGAAGGAAACGTGGGGCAGGTAAATGCATACGCGTAGAACGTATAAATGAACGAACGTTGTCAGCTGAAGGCAAGAAGCGGCACAAAGGTATGTTGTGCATTTGTAGAAATGACGTGAATTCTACGAGGGAAGGCAAAGTAGGCAGCTTTCTCTCCTTATTAAACGTCGCCGAGGGCTTACCGCGTTCGCTCCGCAAACTGCATTTCGACAAAGATGTCGCGGCTTGCTGACACATTTTCCTCAACAATGCACCGCGTATTCTCGACCGACCTCGACAAATCCGGAAATTGCCGACACTATTCGGAATTAATTTCCCGTACAAAGCAAAACGAATCTGACGGGAAGTCCACAATCCACAGTTTACCTGCTTCAGTAAACACGTTTCCCTTTGTTCCCCATATTTATCGAGAAAAAAAGCATTTCTCGTAGTAATTTTACGAGGCATTCGAAATGCTGGAACGTTCTTTCGTGCTTGTCCAACCATAAATTCGTAGGATTTCCCACACTTGAGTCTCATAAGTTGACTCTGTACATGCTGAATTCATTGAGAAAAAGTCAAGAAGATAAAATATATGTATATATATATGATACTCAACGTGAGGTCTAGTTTGAACTTGCTTCGTTTAATTTTTTTTGCAATGTAAGAAGCTTTAGGCTAAATGCAAAAGAAAGAAAATTCTTCCAAATGAAATGACACGACAAAACAAAGTAGCGGAAAACTAAGAGCTTTCAGAATAGAAGGACAATGAAAATATGGAAATCATTGCAAAGCCCGATCTTCGGTATTACTTTGGCGACTAGGAAAAAAGAACAGAAGAACATAGAGAGATATGAGGAGGATCGGCAGAGTGAAAATATCCGAATTTCGAGATGGGGCAACGGTAGATGACGAAGAAACCGTGCTCGGACCGTTTGACGATACAATCGGGGAAACCTGATACTCTGAGGTCTTAACTGCAGGGCCCAGCTACTTCTCCGCGGAGTTGGAAGAATCTCTCAGCGCTGGCGCGTATGCACATACGCAGGGAGCAATCGTCTCAACGTGTCTGCCTGGCTCGTGTTGGTGCGACGAAAACGAGAGGAAGAAACGAGAATCACTGCTGCGGGTATAGCCCGGACTCTAAGGTGGATTATCATCTCCCCTCGCGGCGCGTTTCCTTTCGTCATGAAACTTGCCCGTCGTCATTCCGCCGGCCGACACGCCTTTGTCCGCGGGGCTGACGTTCGGTTGACAGCTTCGCGGAAACATTTCGACGGTCATTGCGTTCCCGCCACGTGTAATCACCTGCGCACCAGTATCTCCGAATGTACAGACGAAGAAACTCACACGTCGGGGATTCCTTCTTTCAATTTCGTTGCTGAAATTTACGTCTCACAGTCGCATTGCCGAAAAATTGAGGAAAATCGTCAGAGGGAAATGGGATTCCTCTATCGTGAATTGTTTCGCAGAAAGTCCATTCCGGAGGTGAATAAAAAATGAAGCAGACGGTGCTGACTAATGCCTCGGCGAATTTCGACGGGTATCCCTTTGCTCTGCGGATTATCCGCAGAAAAATGCGAGCATTAGAACGTGTCACGGGGTAAAGGAGGTCAAGCCGTTCGCCGAGGGGCGAACTTAACGACCGAACGTATTTTAAGGCCGACAATTATCGCGAAAAACTTTAGCGAGAACCTTTCCCCCTTTCTTCCCGACCCCCCTCCCCTCCCACGCCCTGCCCCCACGTTGGTCCTTGCCATCCCCTTGTGGTCCAACGACCGTTCCTGCTCTTCGTCCTCATCCAACCTTTGTCGAGGTGCAGCGGCTTGAGTTTTCTTTGTCAGTGCACCGCGCTTGGCAGTCCCTCGTTCACTACGGCGGGGATTATTCCCCCCCCCTCCCCCTGCTGCCCCTTCTAGCGCCCCACGCGCCGCCCGAACTCCACTCTCCACTATAGTTTCGACAAATCTAATTAACAAAGTCGTTTACTTATCTAAATGGATTCCGTAGACGTTCGTTTCGCTGTGCCCTCGCGTTCTCCCTCTCCCTCTCTCTCTCTCTCTGTTTCTCTTTCCTGCTCCGTCTCTGCACCTTCTGCCCTTCTCCTCCATCCTTTGCACGTCTCGATGCCTGTTCGTAGTTCTCCTTCGTCTTGAGAATCGTCGGCGCATAGACGGGCATCCATGCACGAAATGTCTTGCACACGAGATACGATAGTTATGAAAATCGGTCGACGTGAGGGAGAAATAAAGATCTCATAAGAACGTATCTATCTTCGTGAACGATCGACTGACTTTCGGTGGATCATCTCTTTAGACCGGTCCAAGAGCCGACTTTCCATTTACCCCTCTATCACTTTTGACAGACTATTCGGCCCTCGGCTTGTACCCCGAACCATCGTACGAATCATTTCCCAAGGTACATGAGAAACCTACTAGCTCGTATTCTGCATACACCGTTGCTAAGAATTCCTTTTCAATCGATAGTTGAAGTCCGTTCCTCGAATTCTCTAGCTGTTGCTGCTACTGCGGGGTAGAGAGCCGCCCGTACAGTCGATGATTTATCGCCATTCGTAATGTAATGTCCGCCGTTTAATAGTTTCATAATTCACGGAACACCCTGAAAGACCCGCGTGCGTGTTGAAACGCGGATAGAGTGGAGGTTCGCGGCGTAACGAGCTTACCGCCAACAGGGCGGTTGTTAGGGAATCGTCAAACTCGTTTCTAACTGCAAGTACCGGTCGCCAGGGACTTGCCAGCCGCGTGAAATTCACCGAGGAAACTGGCCGAGGAAGGAGACCCTCGAAGCGTGCGTAAAAACCCGTCTCGACAGGATGTCGTTGATATTCAGATGCTCGTCGCCCTGTTGTAAGTAAGCGGGCTGACATAAAAAACTAATTTCCGTGTCCCGCGCCGTTTTATTGGAACGTTATAACATTATGACACCCTCCGGGGTGTATTTCAACGGCGGAATTACCACGCGTTCCATGTCGTAGTCGGTGATTCCCCCTCCTTCCCCCTCCGCCCCCTGCTTTCTGTCTCTAGTTCCTTCAACTAGGTATTTACAATCTGTTACCTTCCCTCACGCGTTTCTTTCCTCATATTTCACCTACTTTCTCTCTCTCTCTCTCTCTGTCCCCCCCTCATCTGTTTTACTTGATTATCATTTTTACGACGAAAATTAGACTTTAGCCACGCGATTATCTAAAAACGGAGATTAAATGCAACGTCAATAGGATTATCATTGCACAGAATGTGCGAAGGATTATGCGATCCTTGTCGACGGAATTTCGGGGAAATCCATCTGGCAGCACGGAGCAGCATGTTATCATCGATGACAGAGCAGACCAGTAATATTCGCTGAATGTAGACCGTCCGGTGCAAACGATTGTTCGGCGCTGGGCACGCAGATCGTGTCTAGTTCTTTCGCCTGGGCCTCGGCTTATCAGAATCGGACGATAAAACGTGCCATTCGTACACGTGTATGTCCCCGCGGCCGGCATAGCCGTTCCCCGAATGAATTATGCCCATAACGCGTGCTGATGCCACACCCCCCTTTGCTGCCGTCCTATCTGCCCGGCATTATATTCTGCATACGTACGCGCGCTCTCGGGCCCGCTGATACACATGGACATCAACCCCGCGAAGGAAGGGGGAGAAGGAGTAATCAGAGGCAGACGGGGAACGCCAGCGGAAAAAAAGGAAATTCATATTATTCCGTAGACTCGTTATCGGTAGATTGGAATCTTTGACCCCACCCGTTTTCCTTTACTGCCGGTAAAACAACGAGTGTAAGGACTTTAAAAATTGTACTACATTTAATGAAGAAATTTATGCGTCTTTCCTTTTATATTAGCTCTTTGGACAATTAACGATATCTTTATTAAACTCGTGCCGCCTGTGTTGCAGGTTAATTAGTGAAGCTAATGTACACATGAAGATCTACACACGTAAATGTTGGCCTCGCGCGAATAACATTTCGGCCCTGTCTGACGGTTAAGTAGGGTCGGGCCGGGTTGTTTCTTTTTTTCCCACCACCCTCCTTCCAGCCTGGCCTATATATAGTTACATAATGTACGTGTTAGGCGCACGAGTTGCGTTTCGTTGGCCGGTGGTACGCGTGCGGCGACTCGTTCCGCGAGTCATAAATAATCTCGAAACATGAATATCACAGGGCAAACTTGGGGTAGGGGTTCACCACCCCCGCTGTGTGCCGTGCGGCTGTGTACGCCAGCCTTTTTTTAGCCCAACACACAGCAACACAAGGGGAAACGCGCGCAGGAACACCGACGACTCTACCGTGCATTCACGTTTCAATGGTAATTAGGATTCGAGGTACCCTCTTCCCTCTTACCCCCCTCACTTACCCTTTCCATACTACTACACTATCCCTGGTTCATTGAGATTTCTCAACCTTTTCCTCCCGATCTTGTCCCTCGTCCTAGTTTCTCAGTTTGTACGTTGCTCGCCTTTTCGGACCCTGAAAACTTCATCCCTCTCATCCACCTCGTTCTCCTTATTTATTGATGGGAAAAGAATGCCCCAAGTTCTATAGATCGGGTCATGAGATAACGAGGAACTCGTTATCATTATGCAGTTGGACAGGTGATACTAGAAGAAGGAAACATCGATGCTCGGGGCTGATCTCTTGACTATACACAGTCGATACTCGATACTCCCTTTACGGAAGGTTCGACGTCAAAGATAATTAGGATCCCATGTAAGAAAGTCCGCATCGAGTTCTCGAATTACTGTCCTCCCCGATGCTAGCGATAGGTTTCCTGAGAGTTCCTTCGCCCGCGGCTGGACGATCGCTTTTATACACGTTGAGATTGCATCGCCGAAATAATACACATCTTTGTATTAATTCCACGAACGTGTATGTTCCATCGTGCGCGATAAGGGGGAGAAATTGTTTGCGCGCGGGACGTGGGGTCTGACATAAATACGTAAAAATAAGTATCCATCACGCGAAGCCATTGCCGATTCGTCACGTTGCGGGCGGTGACGAATTTTACGACGCACCTTTGATCCTCCCTGCACATCCGTTTCCCCGCTCTTCGTTTTTCCGTCGGTTCCGCTGCGAAAAAAAAAGTGCAGGGGGCGGAATAAGATCTCGTAATTAGCATGTCATTATCGTCTACCACGTACGCGGGAGGATATTAAAGGCGCTCTCCCGGAATGTGCCATTATAAACGTGCACGTTGTTCGTGGATCCCAGCCGGATAATTGGAAGGAAATTGGATGGTGAGGATGATAGCACGAGAAAGAAAACCAGCGAATAGGAAAAGACTCCACGTTTTCTTCCACTTTACGAGCTAGACTGAGGACTATCATTTAATGTGGTAATTTTCTCGCAATCACTTTCCCGTTCTCCCGAACCAACTGAAGGATGTTCAAAATATTCAGCTTCTCGCACGGCATATCTAATTAAGTTTATTTCTCGTCATTTTGACGTGAAATTCAAAGAAATGTACGTCGCGTGCAAATTCGACAGCAACTAGGAACGACTGGCACCGTGATGTCCTTCATTCGTTAGAGGATTATTCTAAATTCCTTAGCATATGCTTTTTGTGAGATTCGCTGCGAACGAGGACGATGATTGCCCGGTCGTCCGTTTCCCGTGGTTAGCGCAAACCGTCCGTTTCCTGAAAGAACTGCTCTGGACTGGCCAGTGCCGCAACAATGCTTCGCAGTTACCTGTCGCAAATTCACACGTTACGTGCACACACGAAGGCGCGTCTACGTGCATTCGACTACGCACAATGGCATATTGCAGCGTGAAATTGCGCGGAATGAAGTTTCATTATTTACGCGCTGTCCTGGTTATTATCCGAATAAACGACGCCGTGACCAGTTCGGTTGAAAGCGGAAGAATAATGGAGTTTCACGATTACGGGATCGTTATTGTTATTTAAACGAGTAACATCCTAGGGAATAAAGCACTTTAATACGTTCTATGTGGTCCTGGAAACGTAAAGTGATTCGCTTGTGACGAATCGAGTGTCTGAGGAATATGTGTAAAGTTTATTAAATATTTCGAATGATGTTGAAAAAGAAGTGCATATCTCCTTGCTGCAGAAATGCATTTAACAGTGACTTCAGGTAAAAATGACACTGGAGAGTAATGGCCAGGACTGCCCAGTGTCTCTATCTACCTCCATTGACGGTGGATCAAAATTTTCCACTTTCCGTGAAGCCATCGATGGCCGAAATTAACGGCACGATGTCTGGCAGGATGCAAATATCTCGTGAGCCAGGGCAATGAAGCCACGGACAGGTTCCTCGTCGACCTAGTTGCTAAAACTTGGGTGGTGTATACGAGCTAGAAGCTAGGAAAATAATTGCAGAAGCTTCTTCCTCCACCCAGAAAAAATAGACAATGAATAAATAATGAATTTCGTATCCTTCCAAAGATAAGGTCCCATCAAGAGAAGTAAGAAGCTTCGGGGGAAAGGTGAACGATGGAACAAAAGGAAGACAGAAATTCATTAAAGCCATATATCTTTTTTACAATATCCATAATTCTTCTCTACGCGATTTTGTTTTGTCAGAGTACAAAACGTTTGTATTCTATGTCTATTGGTGAAGGTATTGTCACGCTTGTTGAACAAGATTTTGTATGACACGTTTAAGTGTTTGTTTAAACGCGTTTAGCCAGGCGTTTATTCGACACGGTTACCGATTTTTCCCCGTGCGAACCGTAAGGCGGAAGGAATCCGTGGGCGGCAGGAAAGAGGAGAAACCGGCTCGAATACGGCAGACCGTGCCAAGCGAGGATTATCTCGCGCCCCTTCTCGGACGTTTTCACGGCGTGTCGGCGAAATTATCCCGGTGCCCTGGGCGCGTTTCATACCCCATCGACGTGTCGGCCAAACGCTCGGAGCCTTCGTACGTTTCGCGCAAGTCGGAATATTCCCTCCGTTGGGGACGGACGGCAAAGGCACGTGGGTTCGCCCCGACGGAGCAGGTTTTTCGCATTTGCCACGCGCAAAAAAAGGGAACCGACGGAGGAAAAAAAGGCCAGTACCGCAAACAGATTGCCATTTGTAGTCTCCTTGAGAAGTTTTTATTGCATTACGCCAAGGGACTATACGGATGAATTTTTATTCCTGTCCCTAGACTTTGGTTATGTAATGTAATGTCAGGAGGGTGAGTGGGGGTAGTGCTATATTAGCGTCGATGACTTTGCTGAGGAAAAACACCGGTTTCAATAGCGCGCTCGACTTGCCTCTCTATTTCTCGGGCCTTCTTCCTTCTTTCCTCGCCTCACGCACGGGGCCCCAGGTAGCCGACGTTCTGAAGAGGGAACATTCGTATTAGGCAGTAAAACAAATTGCGCGTCCGCCAATCTCTGCGCTCGATCTATCCTTGGGCCTCCCGACCGGATAGTCAAGAATCATGTTTCGTCGAGTACGCCTCACTGCGCGCCTATCTCGCTAGCAACGGAGAAAATAAGAACCGCAGAGAGGGACAGAGCGAGAAACGGCGGGAAATCATCGTCGTATGCATCCACGAGCTCTTTCGTACAGCTTGCATACTGCACCGAGCCTTTCCCTCCGTAAACTCTTTCCTCTGCATTTCACATTTAAATTATGTTGTCACGCGTTTTCTAAAAGGTAATTGTATGTCATCGAAATAGAAAGTTACCCAATTAACTTTCCTCGCTGTGTATTCAAATGTCAATCACGCGACCGAGGTACTAAATATTGCCAGAATTTATTAAAATTGAACGAAATTTGTTGAAATTGCGTAAAATTCCGAAAGTTCTGCGGGTAGCCACTGCTGCGTGTGACTCAAGTTGTCAGTCGACGGAAAAACGTATGTTTTGTTTCTACGGTCCGCGAGGAGAGGACCCCGCTAAGCGTTTCTTTTTGCGTCTTTACATCGGACGAGAACGTCGGGGTACAGGGCGGCGGGTAAATTCGGTTTGGCCGTAGCTCACGGGGTCGCTTTCCTCTTTGGGGGCTCTTAAGAGAAAAAGGAGCCCGTAAAAACGACGCGAGTTGGCACTTAGGCTTTATTGCCGGAACTTAGGCTTTCATTGCTATCAAGCGGGGAGCACACCCTACCGTACGAAACGTGTCGGTTTATGTTCATTTTTATGGGCGTTGATTACCAGGTACGCTAAATAACTATCGCGTCAGATCGTCCGTTCTGTCGTAACCGGATCGGGACGAGATCGGTCGCGACTTGTCTTCTTTTTCCTTCCTTCCACTCTCGTCTCCTCCCCCTCGCCGGCTTTATTACCCCGTTCTTTATTCCCTACTTTTCTTTATCCCTTTCCGACCACCCCCCTCGCTTTACAATTCTTTATCCCGTCCTCGATCTCGGCCCGATCCGTATCGGAAGAGGGGAATATTGAAAGCCTGTTTTCACATAAACAATCGACCACGGCTCGATATTTAATTCGACATACCGTGTAAGACAAAATTGGACACGCGTATAGGGTTTGCTAAGAATCATCCAGTGCGTGTATTAATACGCTTAATGGTGGGCCTAATAAAAAATTTCACTGATGAAAAGCCCTTAATTTTCGGCAAAATTAGGGGTTTCGGGGCTGTTCGCCTGGTATTTTTGGCGCTTTGACGAGCGTGTACCGAATACCGTCAATGATTATCTACCGTAGGAAGTAGCCGGTAAGTAGCCCAGAAGCCTCCTCTCGCGGAAGCCAAAACGCCATGGCGATTGAACGCTCGCGATATCGAAAAAGGGGGCAGCGTTTTCTTACGGCGAAGCCGCTCGAATCTTCCCTCGCAGTTGCACGTGCGCACAAAGAAATCCTCGACGGAGCTCTCACTCCCCCTCTCCCCCTTTTTAGCCCGCGGTTAATCACACGTGATACTTAATCACAACACAGAGGTACGAGCGCATCTTTCTTCTGGATTGAGACACGTAACGATCATCATTTTCGTCCTCTCGACTCTCCCGCCTTCGTCCCCACCTACCCCGCTACCCCTCTATCTGTCCTTGCCCCATACCTTTCGCTTTCTCCCTGCCACTTCCCTTTCTCCGTTGGCAAAAGAAAATTCCTTCCTTCCAAAGAATGTTTTCCCTGCACTTTCCACGACGGAAGTCTTTTCCTTCCCGCCTCCCCTTTCTCTCTCTCTCTTTTCTTATGTCCCTTAATAAATTCCTTTTTCCTCGTGGTATTTTCCTTGCTCCGTCTGCTGCTTCTTTTTTCCCGCTGTTTGAGCGACGTAGGGGCGGTGAAGGGGGATGAAGGAGAGACGGTCAAAAGAGGTGGAGCGACGCTCGGGCCAAGAGGGAATGCGTAGCCGGCAGTAACGCATAAATCTGCACGGCGTTGCTGCATGCGTACGTATAGGCGCATTTAATTGCAGTGTGCCAAGGCCCAACGATGCACCGCCTCGGACCCAGACGCCCTGCACGCGTGGCTGCGGGCCAGTTCAGCGAAACCGATCGCCCGCGCGTCGGCCCTGTATTTCCGATCGCCAAGCAGATTGTTTCCACCGTGCGCCGATGCTGCGTGGGCTGTGCGTCAAGCGATATTCCTCGTACAATATCGCAAGACTGCCCTTGTCCTCCCTTAAGTCCGCATTATTACGCGCACGATTCAGTTGACGCGAAAGTTAGCAGAGACAGCGAATTATCAGCCGCTCGTTGAGACAGTTGTCGAATTTTCAATGTACACGAACCGTCGACGTGATCCAATTCTGTTGCAGGAATGTTCATTGATCGGTGCGTCCTCCTCGGGTACAATCCCCAGATTTGTTATTGTTATTGGGAATTTTGCGAAACTTTTCCAGTCAACCGAGCAGGCCGAACGCGACACTTGGAACTTGGGGGAGGAGAGGAAAAACTTGGGTATACCGCGGGAAGGAGAATCGTCGTTCAAGCGAGCGGCCGAGTCACTCGAAAGTAGTTTCAATCTTTTCTCTATGACGACTCGCCGCCTTCCTTCCGTATACTTTTATCGAAACACGTTTTGTCGAGCGACGGGAATGAGGAAGAGGGGGCGTCGGGAAACGGTCACTTCGCCGATGGGTTTTCGCGGGGCGGCAGCCATCGAGGGGCTTCGAAACTCGTCGGATTGCCGTTCTTGCCGCGACGAGGCCGAGGCAATCGTCGCCGGGGATCGGCGCTATCGACCTTTACCGCGGGAATTTTTACGAAGAACGCAGGACCCGCCTCCGCGGAATTTACAAAGGCAATTTCCGGTGACAGTGCAACGGGGGACCCTCGGGCTATCCTCGAGCAACGTCTGCCTATGTGTCCGTTACATACTTGTACACCTGCATTCACGCGCTGCACCGAATGCACACGGTGTACACGGGGGGGGGGACCGAGCCGAAATACGTCCCTCTCTTGAATTCCATTTAAAAGCGCCGTACGTATGTGCCCTTTAAAAATTCCATTTAAGAGGGACGAAAGTGTGTGCCTCTAAAATTCCATTTGTCAGCGATACATCGGCAGAGATAGGCCTTTGACTGGTCCCTCCACGAAAGATTCCATATTTAACACCTCTCCTGCAGTACTCCTCAAAGTGCAGACTTTCTGCAACGGTCTTCTCCTCGGCAAAGTCGTTTAAGCTCTTCCAAGGGACAGATTTTTTCCCATTATCACAACTGATACGTATTTTAACGTGCGTCAAAGAAACAGCGCAGTTGTTGTTGTATGAGGTTCCTACTTTATTTCATGTTTTACTGTATTCTCCTCCCATTCTGGTGGACATTTTTTCGGGCAAACTTTCGATATAGATCTATTCGCGAAATGCAATGTGATACCGATAACCCCGGACTCCCAAGAGGACCTCACTTTTGTCCCTTCCAATGGGTCCCCCGTGTACAACCACGGAGTTCCAAACGGGTCAGCGATTCCTTTCCAGTCGAGAAGTAACATGGTCGTTGCTCCGCCGTGTCCACCTATGATAACTGCACGGCAGTCGAGATGGAAACTCGTGAAAAGCTCTTCGACAAAACTGAAGGGGGGGAAGGTCAATCCTCAGTGCAATCGCGACTGAAAGTAACATTGAGGAAGTTAGAGAACCCTGAATCGATTTCGCGCTTTTGTTTGCCACTGGTACAGTCCTAAATCTAAACAGTTGCAACAAACATTGGCTCGCTCGACATTTAATTACGTTGAAAATCGAAATTCCTTCGATCAACATTTACGATGACAAATATTACAATATTGTAATTTCAGTTTTGCGTTTACATTGCAAATTCCACGGTGTATAATGCCGGCCGAGGAACGGAATTGATATTCCTGTTCGCTGGCGAATAAATTAGCAGCTCGAAAAAATGTGCGCTGGATCATCCGCGAGAATTTAAAAAGAATCACGAAGAAAACTATCGGATGAGGAATTCGTCGCACAAATAGATCATTAACGCAGCCTTTAACAAAGTCAACCGATTAAAACGTTTGGCCAAGGGCACGCGTACGCGGGGGGGGGGGGGGGGGATGGCAATGTATGCACGCGTCACGTTCTCGTATCAGAAAGGTATGTAACGCTATTTATCTCGCGGTAAAGAGTAGGCGAGCGATTCGTGCCCGGCAGCGCTGATGCAGAAGGCGTATGCACACCGCTGGCACGTGAAATGCCGACGCATCGTCCTCCGCTTTTATCTCCTAATCTCATGACTGCAGAATGCGCTAGGTCAGAGCCAAAAGCGGGTTATTTCCTTGCTCCGAGAACGATCGACAGCGTCTACAGCAAGGAAATGCAGCTTAAAAGTAACTCATTGGTTTCGGATCGTCGGGCAAATAACTCGGAACATCGGTTCCTTAACTCTGCACAGTTTTGCAGAGTTCTTTCCCTGGCCAGTATCACTGTGACCCCTCGTCCTTCGTTGTTTCATATTTTCATCTGCGTGCCATTGGAACGTACCAATTTCTTTCATTCTCCCGGATCCCCAGCTTTCTCCGACTCCTTTCCGCCGGCTTCGTGCGGCTCCCGATGATAAACATCGGCTACGTGCCGATCGTACATGTTCCTGGCTCTCGCGGCGCAGGAGCTATAAGTTGTCCCGTCCCCGAGCCTCTCCACTGAATTTTCCTGCGATCGATCTTGCCGTCTGAATTCTCGTGACATTCTCCCGGCGCGCGATTGCCGCTCCGCGGATTACGGAAGTTCGCTGCAAATGGATCGAAAGGCCAAGTGATATCTAGGCAAACCGGCCTGTTTGTCATCGAATAATCGGGTATAAAGCTTTACGATCGAATTCATTCTGCAGATCGATCTCCAAGAAACAAATTTACTAAGTACTTCAAAGAAATTCTTCTTCGTCTTACCCTCTCACATATATTTATAATCCTGTATACATTAATTAAGAAATATCTTACTGCATTCTGATATGCTTCATTTCCTCTGCGAGGTATCAAAGTGATCGCTTGTTGTAAATCGATTTTTTCTAGACCGTCAGTATGGACTTTGGCCGTTCCGTAGGATTTTTTTCCGGTTAGTTAGTTCTCTGTATTCGTAGTCGGTTCCGCTGCGAGTGCTGGCTTTTTTCAAAAGGGGCCCGAGGCACGTGCGGGGGGGCCCTCACGGTCGACCGCGTTCGTGTCACTTCGCGTACGACTGGAAACATACGATGTACATCTCTCCCCCTTCTCTTTCCTTTTCTTCCTCTTCTACGCGCCGATGTCCTGCAGCCGACGTGAGCCTCGAACCCTTAGGCCACCCCCTCCCCTCGTTCCGGCGGATCGTCTTTCGGGCTACCAAGATTTAGAAGATATCCGACTCAATTATTCGCGGCCCTACACGTATGATATAAACACTACAGCCACACGAGTTTTGTTCTTCTCGACCGTTCTCTCTCTCTAACGGCTCTTTCGGTTCCCTTATTTTTCCCTGCGTCTCGCGTTCCCTTTCTTTTTGCCCGGGCTACCCTATCCCATGGCCTTGTTGCTTTTCATGGCGATCATTCCGCAGATCTGAGCCCCACGGAGCAGCTCTTAATTCTCCTCTTTCTTCGTCGACTTGCCCCTCTAATACAGTTCACCTGTCTTCCACCGGTAGTAGTCGTGCAAGGCACTTTTCTTTCCTGCGCCATTACCATCCCCTCCCCTTTTACCATTCTTCCGTACTCTCTTTGTCTTCGCTTAGTTACCCTGGATATCGTTTTTCGAGTTGCCGTGATTCGGTGATTCTCTGCTCGCTCAGGTAGTTTCTAATGCTCGCTTCGCATGTATCTCTTAACACGATGCTCAACGATGACGCTTTTGTGTCTGCCCCGATCGCACGGCGCTTTTTACATCTCTTTCGTTGCCATCGGGGAAGCAATGATCCACGGAACTCGGCGGTATAACACGCGACCTGGCTTTATTCGTTATTTCCAACATGATCAGCAACTGTCATTCACAACGTTCCTGCGAAAACGGCGAATCGACGTGTAATCGACACGTACGTGCTCGCATTTATAACGATATCTCGAGCTCAGGCCGGCATAATTGAATTGGTTTATCAGCCGAAACTTGCCGGCATCGGGACCGGCGCATACGGATTTCACAATCCGTCAACGTCATGTCGATGTGTTTCAGTGCTGATTTGCGGCGAGCGTAATCGCTCCCTTTATTAAATTCCATCGTTGTTGCCACGGCCACTGACTCGCGCACGCATCAAAACCAACATGCGAAACGGCCATTCGCCCCGGAGCGTCGAATCATCGGAGATGAACTCTCTCTCTGCCCTTTCCCCTCAGCTACGTTCAATCCACAATGAGAAACGGAAGAGCAAACGCACAGGTCAAACAAAAAGTCGGTACACTTGCTGGCAGTTCCCTTCCTTTCCTGCCATATCCCCTCCCTTTCAAACGAAATTTCAAACCTCTCAATTGGCCAATAAGTCGCAGATCTGAGCAATTTTAATACAATTTTAATCTTATCCTCTTGGCCAGTGGGCAAGGAGATTTTTGCATTTACACGCGAGCAAACGGCGATGAACGCACATTTGGCATTGGTGCGGGCGCATCCACGCCGAATACAGGGAAAAACTGGCATGATTCGTTTGTATGCAAATGTTTTCTTGTAGCCCCGCGGTTTGCACACGGTCGCCCTTGCCATTGTCGGATAAAACGTACCTGCCGGTGGCTCGTTCTGCCGCTCGGCGAACGAGCGTGCCTCGCGTTTGTATACGTAACAAATATATACATGCATGGGTCGCGTATGCCATAAAGCGAGGCAAGTGGCCGTGTGTGTACATTGCGACGGTCCTCCTGAATTTCCATTGAATGATCAGTGTATCGAGCATGTGTGCAGCTTCCATTCCACCTACGTACGTGTCTCTGTGTGTGTGTCGTCAAGTGTAGTGGGAGGGAACGAACCGTGTCACTTAATATATTCGCGACGATAAAACCGCATGTTTAAAATATAGGTCGGTTTCTAGGTCGTGTGGAGAAGCTCGTTTCTTTGGCGTTGTACCACCTACTGTTTCGCTACCAGCATTTCCACGCAACTGGTCATACGCGTCTACCACAATTCGCCGGTGTACGTGTACGTACACACAAACTCATGTTGCGTCCGCCCTGACACTGCATATGCATGGCCATGCAGTCGTGAATACCAACAATTCTCAAACTTACAGGAACGTAGGGAACTAGATGAAATATCGCCAGAAAGCAGACTCGTACTGTACATGGCGCTACGACCAGTCCCTTATTTCGTATTGAATTTTTTATGATGCTTTTGAACCGACACCGTTATGTAGATGAAATTTTGAACGAGCCACGCACAAGCGGTTCTTTCTGAAAATCCTAATTAAGGGAATGTCGAAGTGTAGATGGAAAATGAAAACGCGCCATGTGACGTGTGTTTTGAGCGTCAGCAGCGGTATGACTCCTCGAAAATATATGATCTTAAGGCGCCAAGAGCGAAAGTACTCGACCTAAGTAAGCCGCGGAATGAGAATGGCTACAGACGCTATCGCACTAATGTCCGTCGGAGTGTGGTTCTGTGTTCGCGCTGAGACTTGCCCTTCCGAGCTGTCATTATTTTTCCGGCCCTCAGCTTTCTCCCGGCCTGACCCGTCTTCCCGCGAGCCGTCGCGCAGTAAGACGATACGTCGTGCTAAACCCGAAGGCTCCAGCCGTAAGGACCAGATAAGACGTCGCAGGATTCACTGGGGTTCAGCATTAATTTCAAACCAAAGCATATAAAACCCACGAGAGGGACGCTAATCGCCAAAGTAGAAGAGGAAATGAAGCTGGTGCACATGTGGAAGGTAAAGTTAAGAGCAGATAAGTAGATAGGTAAATGAAAAGGGTGGAAATGCGTATGTCAATAAATGCAGGAGAAGTTGGAAGAATATGGGCAGAACTGATCGAAAACGTGATTAGGGCGCATTCGTACTTTCTGAAAATTAACGGCTTGTAGCGGTGTACAAACCCCAGAGAACTGTGCGAATTTCTGCTGACTGTTTCGACGAATAATTCCTGTGATTGAAGGCCCGTTCATTGTATATTCGCGTGTGAAACGGTCGTCATGTCTGGCCGTTATGTGCGTTCTAGGAAGAGAATGTATTAGCCAGGCGAGAGTTCAATAAAAAGTAATACGTACCTGTGCACAGCGAAATTGTGGTTCCCCGCTGAAAGGCGCTGTGTTGCTTAAAAAGATCATTTCTCATTCCCATTCCATGCTTTCGCGGAAGAATTGATAGTCGTGAGCGACCAGACATAGCGATTGTTCTATCAGAATAATCGATTGACGCACCTTGCACGAAACATGGAAATATCGAACCTTCTTTTTCCAGGATCAAACCATAGTCCTTGAAGTGCCGTTTATTACTTGACGAATGATAGGGATCTACGCGTCCTTGAGCTTCGCAACTAATTTCCTCTCCTCAATGGAGCGGACAGAAATCAGAATTATTACAGACTGATTAGACCTGGGGGAGTTAATTCAGCCATTGTCTGGAGGATTTCCATCCACACCATAAACCCCTTTTACTGGATGCAAGCTTCGCTAACAATAAGTCGCAGGCCTCGTCTCCGCGGAATTCTCGTTTTTCTTTACGTGGCCGATTCATTTATTTCTCTGACTCCTGGAAGTTGCAGAACGCTAGATTGACCAGGACGAACGCTGTCTGCCAGAATATGAGCTGGATTACTCCCTCAATAGGAGCAGGTGATAAGCTTATCACGCTACGCGCTCTATTGCGCACCTGCCAACTAAGACGATTGATTTGCTTATGAGGATGTTGTGAAATTCCTGTGCCACTAATGTAATGTTCCACTAACACCGTAGGTAACTCGAGTGCACGCAAACCTTGTGCATCAATTATTCGTTTAATTTACTTTAGTTAAACGGGGGACAGTACATGACAGAAATGTGTCGTAATACATAATAAACGTATTCATGGCAAAACTGTCGACTGAAACATCATTATTGCCGAGGCAGTTGACGTTACAACTTTTTTACACAGACTGAAGCGTAGAGTCGTCAGGACGCACAAGTGGTAAAGTGTCTTTATTTAAGGCGACATTTTACTTTTACGGGTGAATGGTTAGTGACAATGTCGGCGATTCGAGGGTCTCAAATGTCTCCGTGGCCCTGTGCGAGTTGGGCGATACGTCATCGAGTGGGTCCGAATCGCTGGGCTTAAAGCCTTCCCCACGGGTCGACCTATGAGAAATTTAAGGCACCCATTGTTCGCGGCACTTGAATTCGTGGGGCTGTAAACCGCTTTGCCGCGTGATACGTTGCGCCAACACCGAGCCGCCTCTGTCGTCGTTTCCCCCCCAAACGGCCTTTAATTAATGCGTTCCGTATTTTGCTGGAGCCCGGGTCCCGGGGAAACGCTAACGATGCTGCCGAGAAGAGATTTCATAATCATGGACGCCTGTGTACACGGATCGATGGAGCGATGTGCAATTTCATTGTCACTCTAAAGCGAAACGCCATTTCAATTGTCGCGGAAAAACGTGACGGTGCACGCAAGAATTCGTAACGAAAGTTCGCGCGTCAACGAACTCTTTTGCCACATCGATGAATCGAAATTCCGATAATTCTATGAAAAATTGTAGGATAACGGCCATGCATCGAGTTCACGTGGGTGCCTAAAAGTGCATACTTTGGCGTGCACTTCTCCTTATGGGACACGTCCGTTCGTTCGGAGCGCAGGTGAATGCGCGAATATTCATATTTACACCACGTCTGCTTTTCATATTATCTTCCGGGCGGCGCATCGGCGAATAGCGCCGCTAGAAATGCGCGCTGCGTATTTCCTGAAAGGCGAATCCCGGTTTCCCGGCGGGCCGTGGCTCTCTTGCGCGCGGGCGAACCTCTTTCATCGGCCGGGATTGTACGCGGGTCCGGGAAGAAAGGAAAACCCCGTCGAAAGGACGGAAGCAGCGTCGCGGAGAAATACGTGAATCTTCGCGATCACCGAGGCGCAGACACGACGAGTGGGTCGGGTCGGTCGGTGGCCCTCGCCGAGGGACGAGGGATTCTCGGGAACATCGGCAAGGGGGACCGAAGGGGGGGGGGGAGGAGGAAAAGCGCTAGAGAACCGCATAATGCGTAGCCGGAGATAGCGGGATGCCGGGGTGCAAAATCCAGGCTCCCTCGCAGACGGGGAGGGAGGTCCGATCCCCCCAGAGAACGATGAAGGAATCGCATTCCGCCTAAACGTACGGAGATGCGAAATGGCGGCGCCGCGGCGCGTCGACCCTAAAAGACGAAGCGCTTCCGACGCCCTCGACCTGACCTCCTACCCCCGTACCACCTTTCGAGCGGTCTTACACGGTCGCATACCAGAAGGACTCCCCCGAGACCTCGGCGAACTAATCGAAACTCCCGTTGTCGAGCTAACACACGTAAGAAAATTGTTTCCACACTGTTAGCTGTACCCACGGTTTGCTCAACTCTACCCCCTGCCCGCAATGTAAACGTATTTCTATAACTGGTATTAATTAACACAACCGCTAGCTCTACGTTCGCGGCGAAAAATTATACGAGTACAAACGCGGAAGAAGAAAATTGCCACACGCCTTAAAATATATCGTGGTCAATTCCAGTGGAAAAGTTAGGGATTAAGCCTGGGGTTTTGAGAGTTTGCAATTCAGCTTCGCCGCGGTATTGTAACACAAAAAATATTGATTTCTGTGGATCAGAGTTATAGGCATCATGTAAATCTGCAGACGTGGAAAGTGAGCGTTATGAGTGAGTATCCGATTGGGAAGTGCGTTAATCAGCATAAAACGTTAGAGAGCATCGGTGTAACGGCGAGTAGAAGGGATCCCTCGAGCAGCGGGGGTCGGAGGCAGGGGGACTAATTTTCTGAGAGCGTCTAGTAGGTGTCTGTGAAAGTGCAGGCCCTTTATCAAGGGCCGACCTCCCGGAGAAAGGCGCGTGGGCCACCTCGGAAGATGGAGACAATGGCGAGCAGTGTGCGCGCGTCTCTCACTCTCGACCCAGACGTCTCTGGTCCTCGACAAAAGCACCGACCATGTCCCTCCCTCGTTTCCACCCCCCTCGCAAGCCGCACAAAAGTTGCTTCTCGCCCCAACGTCGCGCATTACGCCGCCCTGACAAACGACCCCCGGCAGGTCCTTCCATGAAGAACCGTCTCGCGATTTGCGGTTCCCCGTGATACGTTGAATGGACGAAAAATCAGCCGGCGCTCATGTCGAGGAGCACAGGAAACGACGGAGGACAGAAACGAAAATTCCGTATACTCTATAAACTGGCGAAAAGTGTTAAAAATAGGCTCATTCGTGGGTATTCGCCGAATCACTAGAAAATTCCTGTAAGAATCTTACCGGTCAACCTACTTGGAGACATTTCAGATTTCCTCGAGTAATTAAGAAGGATTTTGCTTGTCTGATAGGATTAGTCCGGAGAATATAGAGGTTTGCATACGCTTATGGGGAAATCCACTGGCGGTCT
This sequence comes from Hedychridium roseum, assembly GCA_963989215.1. Classification (NCBI taxonomy): domain Eukaryota; kingdom Metazoa; phylum Arthropoda; class Insecta; order Hymenoptera; family Chrysididae; genus Hedychridium; species Hedychridium roseum. The sequence goes on along the minus strand of OZ022313.1, from coordinate 5,858,105 downwards.
TTACAAGTGCAGCTATTATCTCATGCGACGTTTTATTGGCGGTTCATTATACAGCCAACGGAAACGGGGATGCGTCGTCCATACAAAAGCGAGCATTTAAATTCCCCCCGCGGATTGCAGAATCCTCTTCAGACGTTCATACATGGGGGTCTGCGGCAATCGACCGTACGTGTGCGGCGAGACGATGACCGACGATCAACGCGACGTTCCTCGTTTCGCTCGTAATCTAGGGTAAGTCTTATACGAAAACGAGTACGTGTTTACCGGACGATTGCAGTCGTCTCGCGAGCAGGCGCCGTACGTCGACGTTTCTCCTCGTAAAATCAACGCTTAACGGAATGCAATCAGGCCGGATTAGTCTTTGACGATTTCCACGTACCAGACCTCTCCTCGTTTTGCCATCTTTACTCTTCCCCCTTTATCCATCCGCCCAATCATCCGGCCTGTCCAGTCCAATCGTCTTCCACGAAATCGACTGTTTACCGCGCTAAAACTACCCTCTTGCGAGCAGCTCTTAAGCAATGAAGATGCTGATCCTTTCAATACGAGATCCTTGCAATTCATCTGTAATGAAAGGATTAAACTATTAAAGCGCCTCGAATGCTCTTGACAATTTCGGATAATACCTGTAATTCAGTTTGCTTTTATTAATCAAAAGAATTCATTATGGCATCGTAGGATATTCAATTCTGTAAGCACGGCTTTAACGACTTTTCGTTATCATTCAGCCATCGTTAATTGCATCGCGAATAATAATCCCCAGATACGGTCAGTAGAGCTGCTTATTCCAGTTTATTTCGAAGTAATAAAATACAGAGGGAAGTCTAATTAAGCGTGACCTCGTTCCGTGAAAGTGAACGGATCCTATGGTTTACATTGTCGCCGGAACGTGACGGAAATGCAGTATCCGATATCGCATAGTTGAAGAAGCAATTGAAGAAGCGCAACAGAAGAGACTGTACTTCTCTTTAAACTGTAAATAACAACGTTCCCACACTAGCTCGTGAATATACATAATTATTCGTTCGTGCAGAAACTGCACGATTTTCTATAAATATTCAACATGTTTTCTCCAGTATAATTCATTGATTTAGCCAAATGGCGTAAACAGCAGAGAGATTGGGTTTTGGCGAAGGCTTTGAGTAGCTATATCGCGATCATCCCCCTTCGTACGTAGTTCAGAAAGAAATCGGAGGACAAAAGTAAGAGTAAGTGAGGACAGTCACTTTGAAGTTCACACTTGGGATATGCGTCATTGTGTCTGAGTGAAAGGCAAGCTTTAGTCTTGCTCGGGTGGGGAAAGTCATCCCTGTCCCATCGGCCCTTCGTTGCCGCGACTTAACGTCCTTATGACGTTTCACGTCAGAATCAAATGCTTGCCACGTTCGAGAAGCGGATGATTCAAGATGAAAGGGAAGGAGGGAGTGACAGACCGCGGGGTATGGGGGCGGTAGAGGTGCTGTCTGCCAGCAGGTATAGGTAATGTACCGAAATTGCTTTACCGCCGGTCCATTTACGAAGATGAAAAGCACTCTCTCTGCCAAGTACACCGGCACGACTACATAGTCGGGCTTCAGGACTGCCAGAAGCGCCGTGCATCTCACAAACGCCGGATACTGCGGGATACGTTGCCGCCCTACGTCAGCCCCTACCCCGTTGACTTACGATCTACCCTTTCATCAGTTTGGCCACTCGGTCCACCCATTGCCTTCTGTCCGGTTTTGTCATTGATACCGGGGGTCCCCTTGTACGGTCAAAACAAGCCGTACTATGCAATTAACGAGATGTAAAAGTTTCCTCGCCGTGTAGCCTGACATTCTACAAAAAACGGTTACTTTGAAAGGAAAATAATGCCTTTTTAATTGTTTTGGATATTTCAAGTGCACAACTCTTTTGAGTAATTTTATGACAATCCAGTGGTTGATTACGTAGTAGATATCGACCGAAACAAGGACTAGTTCACTTTGTCACTATCCGAACAATGGAAATCAATTCCTAGGAGCGAAGTCCTTCGATTTCACTGAGCCCCTTTTCGTAGTGTTCTCGAAAAGCAGTTATCTCGCAGTCTCGGTGAGGTCCTTAAACAATGTCTTGGTTGGCGTTTAAATAATGACCGTTCGACCGGGCTGTCGATAGTCGGAGAAACAAAGAGATAGAGGGAAAGAGGGAGAGAATGATGCTGAGGCAGGGAGCGAGGGGGTCAGGTGTGCAGGCGTAGGAGAAGCTCTGCCGGAAATGGATTGGACCGAATTCCGGAGGGCCAGGGTCGATTAGGGGTGAGGCCAAACGGGCAGATACGGGAGATTTCTCGAGACGGAGGAAGCGACGAACAAGGCTGAGTAGGGCGCCGGACGAGGAATTAAAGAGGGCGAGGGAGGAGCCGGAGGAGGACGCGAGGAACGAAGGAAACGGGGGAGAGGCGAATTTGGGGATGATGAGCAGGGAAAGGGCGGAAGGAAGGAGCCGGCGGAAGAGAGTGATGACAGAGTGAGGTAGAAGGAGAGATAAGAACCCCGCCGGAAAGAGAATGAAGAACTCCGGAGGTGGGCCAAAGAGGAGGGGCGGGGGAGGACGAGGTAAAGGGACGTCGTTCTCGATTTAGTGTCCGTCGATTCCATTCCATGGACGCTTTCTTCCTCGCTACCGCTATCAGTCGGACGACGAGTGCGGAATCGAGTGCCCGAGTGGCATTAACATTTCCATCAAATTCTTCCGACCCATAAAACAATTCCCGCGCGCCCTTGCGTTGCCCAGGGCCCTTCCGACGTTGCCCTTGACCACCCAAGCAGATGTGGGTGCGAGTACCCATCCCGGGCAGTAACGTATTTTAGCAAAACCAAATGTATACGTTTCATCTGGATAAGTGTTTTGCCCAATCCTAATTCCGAACTCTTCGATAGTCGGTAATGCCGATGAACGGTATTGTCGTTGAATTAACGTCACGTAAATACCTTTACGCTTGCGAGATCGAAAGGAAACATTATGGGGGCATTTTCCTGTAAACGCTTTTCCTGCGTACTATCTTTTTCCAGCTGATTGGGCCGTGGACGTTAACGTCTTCACGAAGTTCTTCCGTGTCATGAGACAATCTTCGGGCAATTTTCGCTCGACGATAGCAAGACGACCGGCAATCGGGGCTACGGTTATTTTACGAACGTAAACCGATTCAGCTCTATAAGTCTCGTGAAAACGGATCCCTATGGGACCTCGGGTGCGTCGCTTAGCATCAATCTTCAAGTGCTCCTATAACTGATGATGAGGTTTTTATTTAATTACACCCCTGGATCACATCTGCGCACTATACCCACCTCTCGCCTCTCGTCGTCGTCTCGCGAGCTAAAAATGTTTTCCCGATCGCAAAGACATTTCGCTCGTGATCAGCTTTTTATCGTGAAAGAATCGCTGTTTAAATTTAGCGAGACACATTATCGAATCAGCTGTGTTGTTCATCGAAATCGAACTACCTTAGGGATTTGGTCGTGGGCTTTCAACATTCAAGTATCAATGGAATGTTGCGTATAAAAATGACATTACTATTGGGATTTACGGAAAAACAGATTTCTCTGTTAACTTAAAAACGAAGTGACCGTGACGTGCGCGTAAATTCCATGAAACGCGGCTACGATATTCCTCGATATTCTAAACTGACGGAGTTAATTCCGGTGAGTTTTGTCAAACGCATTGCGCGCGCGGCCGTGTCCATCGCCGGCGATTATAGTCATTGTCATCGCTCTGTGAAATGCGCCGTACACAGTTGACCGCAGACCGTCGAATTTAATTTCATAAATGGCAATCGACAGTACGCGCGGCACGGCCCTGTGCCCTCCCCCTCGGCCCCGGACGTCCCCTGACCGCGGATTCGCCCCTAAAACCCGCTCGCACAAACAGAGGATTACCTGGCCCAGTTCCTCCCCGTATATCCGATGCCGCGTATGTACGCGGCCTGCGGTCGTCGCGCAGCGACATTTTATTTCCTCGTTAGAGTTACGGGCCGCTGGCCCAGGGACAGATAATCGCTTACAAAGTGTAATCAGGTAATGGACGAGCGCGGGCGATATGCGCACGTGGCTTTGCCGCGGTTTCCTTCCCCTTCCATAATTCGACAATCTCTTGGCCTTTGGCGAATTTTTCGGGCTCTTTTGCCGCTCGTTCCCGGCACGATAAAAATCACTCGCGTAATTGCCGCCGATAAGTCCGTAAACATTCTCCCCGTGGCTCCGAGAGCGCTTATGAGATTATTCCCTAACTGCGGAACGGCGCGAGGGAAATGGTTCATGAGGATCGGTGGGAGCGCTCTGTGTTTAAGAGGACAAATATCTTGGGCTCAATGAAGATGTACAAATCTCGGGCCATAACTGTCCGCCCGGCGGAGGATTATTTTACTTCTTTTCCTCCCGGCAAAATACATCTGCCGAGCTCTTTCGCTGGCCCCTCGCAGTACGTAAGAGCGCAGCACAATACTCATGAAGCGGATAAAACGGGGCCCGACCATGCGTGTTATCGGCTCAGCCGAATTCTCTTCCGTCCGAGTGACTTTAACTTTATTGGCCCGTCCGGAGGGACTCGCAGAGAGGTCCGCGCCTTGCTTATCCATCCACGGTTATCTACTGCACGTATTATACAAGATACATTCTACGACGCAGAAATCTCCATAACTTATTCATTTATACGACCCGTTACCGTTGATCACCGTTTACTTCTACCATCCTCATCAGTACCTTCCCGTACATTAATCTGCCATTACATTAACTCGCGCAGTATAATAAACTATTACATTTCTGATACCTTCAGATCGAATTTCCTACCTAAAAATAAATCGTTCTACGAAAGGAAAAGTGCTTTTGCGCCTTGTAAAATTTAAAAGAACTACAGACTGTCGGTTGAAAATATTTTCAAGTAAGAAAATTCGATTTAAGTACATTTGGAAAGAACGACTTTACTGAGGCTGGCTGAGATTCGTCTGCACGCACCTCCGTTCCGACTGAAATGAATTTCGTGTGAAAGCAGCTCCGGGTCTCCTTAAGGACACTTTACATGAGCTCTCCTGCACGGCCAATAAAGCGCTGACAAATGCATTCGGCGACACTATCGTGCGAGCCTATCTCCTCAGTGGCCATTTCCATTTCGTACGTACGTCCTGGAGGACCAGTTCGCTCAGCTCGTGGAGAACATCGCGAAATTTTACGGTCATTACAAGCAATTAAGGTCCGCGCAAGGACGACCGGGGTAAAAGAATGACAACCAACGAAAAACAAACAATCGGGGAAGGTGCGGTACACCGATTAGATTCATTAGTCACAAACGTCAATATTTTTGTTGTCAAAATACTATAAGATTACTTGTCTGTAACCATTCAAAATAATAATGATAACATTTAGACATCGATATAAATGCTCAAGATAATAAATAAATACTGTGTTTTTTTCTTCAATAGTTATATGTGCAGGTATAACAAAAAACGACGTTTATGGAAATATCAATCGTCTAATAACGTCTGGCTCGTCATAGAAATGTACGAACGGTAATTTCAATCTGTAAGGATTATCCGGATAACGGAGGTAATCGATATTTATATCGACAGTGTAACGCAAGGAAGGGTCTCACGAAGAGGGAGAAAAAGTAGAGTGAAAGGGATCGACAAAAGTCTGGCTTAAGTCGCTGATGTTGTAATTCCGGATTCTGCCGGCAAGGTACATCTTTTATGTCGTCCTGATTACATTGTCATCGCTTTTTACATGAATAGCAATTGAATTTTATTATATTTTATGCAACCGTGTAACTCTCATATTTGCTACGTGACGTTTGCTTGCTAAAGTCAATATCAAAATTTTTCTCACAAACATCATCGAATATTCATTAATTAAATTGGAAATAATCACGTGACTGAGGAAATGAAACGAACTGAAAATGTCGGATTTATCATTATGAAAAATGAAATGTTCAGCTTACGGAATACTTTATTAGTGGATTCTTGAAATTATTCGATAAAGTCGCTATTGCACTGAGCAAACAGTGACGTTCTCCGTAATATAATCTTTTTCGGATAATAACAGTAGTTTCCCGTAGTAAAATACGAGCCGGCGATAGGTTTCTCGTTGGCGATAAATCTATCCGGTCGACGGTAAATAAGTTCGATTCGATTCCCACCGAACCGAGCATTCCATTGAGCATTTATTAAACTGGATCGCTGGGCTTAATCATGCGTTAAATCGAGAGAACGAAATCCGCAGTAATTTAATAACACGCCGAATGGTTGCTCCAGTCAAATATCGTTTCGGTACTGTCGATGAAACCTACGCAATTTTATGAGCTTACGATGCTACATTTTCACCAATTTCTGCAAGTCTTCCATTTTCGGAACATCACAAAAAGGAATGAAAGGCTTCCTATTGATCAGTGAAATAATCTGCGAGTTATAATGAGGTGTATAATAGGTACATTTCAGCAGAGTGCTCTATAAAATATATTTATCCAGTAGTTGTGGCAATCTATAGTCTGAGCTCTCGAATATTATGTGTATTTATCGACCAACTATTTTTATTCAGAATTAAAATGACGTTTGGATGTCTTGTTTATTGAAGTTTATTGAAGACGCGATAACCCACGGGCTGATTATTTTGTTTACATAGAGTTGATAAGATACGTGCGGTACATACCACTGGGATTGGTTTAAGGGCAAAAAGTAGGCGCCCTCAGACCGTTTATGTGTACTCTGCGTCTCATAAGTTGGTAGGACCTGTTACCACGATGTTTACCAAGAATCATGGACTCCAATTATGAGTAGTGAAACCGAGGGAGTAGTGCGCGGGGCGAAGAATAGAAAGCGGAAGGGCGTGCTATACAGCCGGAGGGTTGTTATTTCACTAGAAAGTGGTATAACCACAGAGACCTTGGACCGGTTCGTAACTACCCTTAAGATCGGCCCGGTGCTCTAAGACCTTGAAACAATATTTGCAGATGCCAGCAGCGACCGCCCCGTTACACCGCTAAATTATTTTTCCTCCGAGCGATGATATTTTTGTTTTCGCTCAGCCGTAAATAGGCGCGCGACCGGCCTTTACGCCGCCGTGAAATCTTACGCGATGCCCACCTCCAAGTTAGCCCATTACCGTCGTCGTCGCAATGCTATTGATTTCACCGGAGGAATAAAACGCACGGAAGGGGGGAGGGGATAATCTCGTGAACGGCCCACAAACCTACGTACACTGTGACGACGCACATTGCGGCCGACTTTTTGATTAAGCAGCGCCGTCGATAAAAACTCGGCGACGGAGATGAGCGACGACTAAAGTGGATAATGCGAGCGTTTACGATACGGGAAAATGGGGTGGATCCCGGAAAAACGCGGAGTTTCTAAAGACCGTCGCCCGGGAATGGAATCGTTGCGACGCAAATGCGATAAATGGTTTCAGGATATCGCCTTACAATGCGAACATAATGTGCCGTTTGATAATGAGGTTCGAACGATCTACATGGATCGGAAGGAAGCATGAACGAGGTTTTCAAGACTACTTCAAGAGAATAATCATTCGAAATGATTGACGTTTGATGCACTCCGGCAATCGCTATTTGTTCTTCATTTGAGGGAAATTAACAAATTCTGTCGTCTCAAGTGGGATGATCTCATCTGGCAGGGGAAATAATTTACGTAAATTCCGCAATTTCGACAAGGCCGGCAGGAAGGGATGTAAAGAGACGCGCGAGTGGCGGGATAGAAGAAGAGAGGACACGATTTCGGTGATTTCATGATCGGACGTAAAAATCTATCAACAGACCCTCGTGGAGAACGACAAGGGATGAAGTGGGTAGGTAGATGGGCGAAGCAGTCGCCGCGGGCGAGACAGCGCCGTGTACCCCCCGCAACAAGCGGTATTGACGAAATTGATTGCGGGGGGGTGTATAACCGAACTTCGCTTCATGGGGTGGCATCGGCATAGCAGCAGCAGCAACAAGGATGAGAGAGAGAAAGGAAAAGGGGGCAGAAGAAAAAGGACAGAGCGTCGGAGAAGGGGAGGAAGATAGAAGTCGAGGGAAAAGGACGGAGAAAACGAGACAGATAGGTAGAACGAGACCACGGGAAGGAAAGAGAAGGGCAGTGCAAGGTCTAACCGGTAAACAAAGACCCACAGAGGGGGTTATGTCGAAAGAGAGACGAGGACAAAGCTAGCGGCGTTCGACGCACCCCAAAAGGACGTCCTCGCCTCCCCTTTCCACCGCGCTAAAACGCAAAAGGGTGAGAAAACATTGTTACTAGCAGTTACTCTTGCGCGAGTTCCGACCAAGCCCTCCCCCCTGCCCCTTGCCACGCATCGACCGTCCCCCTCTCGAACGCCTATCCCCCGCACGTGTTACACAGCCCCGGGGGATGAACTCGGGAATCGAGCGAACCGATGTCGACGAAGAGCGAAGGAAGACCGAAGACAAACCTCAAGGGCACTGCTTCTTGTATCAGAAGTCATCCCCCCCTCCCCGCCGTTCACCCCCGTCTGATTTCTTACACTTTATTTGCGCTCTGCGATGCACAGACGTACGGCGTTTCCGATGGGTGTGGCTTGAACTTTAAGATTTTAAGCCTTACTCGGCGATTTTAATTCTCCGTTTCGTTGGAAAACGGGTAACAGGGTAATTTCAGCAATTTTCAATCGTTGAAAGGATTCAGGCATATTAAACTGTAATTTTGCATAAAAAACGAAGCCATTCAATTATCATATCGGATCAATTAATTTAATTAAAAGTAATACCATTGCGATGAAATATTCTTACACGATGATTCATACTTCCCTCTATGCGTGATTTTCGAATAAATTGTAATCCTAATTAGCGGCAATTTTCGGGATTACACGTGTATTAATAATATACAGACGGTAATAATGTAATGTCATTAAATCATGCGGCTAATGCATTAAAATGCAAAACTATATTATAGAGCGCATTATTAAACGCCATTCTCAATGGCACGGAAACGTTATTCAATATTCATGAATGCGTACCAACTAATTTATTAACTAAGTTTCAGCGGCGAGTAAAGGCGAATATACATTGCCCCTGGTTTGTCCAGAGAGGTCTATGCACACGTGCACGACCGAAAATGAACGTCTAATGAGACCGTAATTCCTCATTTTCCCGGCGCTATGTCCGTTACTTAACAACGGGGCAAAAAGCAGCGGTTAATTCAGTTTGCTCAGTTGTGTGTAAATGATAAGTGCGTGCTGATGCCGTAGGTAGATTATAACACTGTATAGAGCGGCCTTTTGTACTTCGACAGCGCACTCTAACCGACTGCTGTTCACGCGAACCAACTATCATGCACGTCCCGAGGATATATTCCGTATACTTGTCGGCCGCGATTACAAGAACAAAAGCCAGCGCGATTTGTATTTGCTTCATCGCGACACGAGTTGAAATAGACGAAAGCTTTTTAAGATGACTTCGACATGTTCCTCAGAAAATCACGATAAAGCAATACTAAGGGGATTCGGAAGAAAGAATTTCTGACGATAAGAGATTTAACCTGAGAAAATTCTGTAATTCTCGTTAACAAAGGAGAGTCCTTTTACAACTGTAACGTCATACTTCTTTTACTGCTTAACCATTCGAAGCGATTGCAAGTAAGTGACCGTTAGCCGATACTACCAATGACCCATTAAATCCCCGATAAACAAGCCAGCGCAAGGGAAAACACTTCCATTAATTCATTTGCGTCGTTCCCCTTTCACGGGAATGGAATCGTTAGGACCAAACGACCCACCGCCACCCTGACAACTTAAAAAAATCGCTTTAATAGCAACAAATCTTCGATGGACTTTATTTCGGGTTCGGTGCAAAACTTTTGTCGTCCAAGTAAAAAAAAGCTTGTGTACAGCGTTTTACTAAAAATATATTTATTTACTTCCTTACAAATAATCTGTGTTATTGTATGCGGTGTACGTTTTCGAGAAAAATCATGATCTTTCCGTGTTTGATAATTAAACCTATCGATTTATATCCATGTACTAATTTCACGCTAAATCAAATAATTTAAAGGCATTCCTGATATCGCAATACATAGTACTATGGTTTCGTTCATTCCTCATTCAAACTCTTCGCGAAAGACATAAAGTACAGGCTATATCCGGCAGTGTAACGTTACATATTATATTCCCGCTCGTAGAACCGCCCACTCCGTATGCATTTTTCTGATCGTATTTCTACCGAAGGATCGGGCGTTATGGGTTTCGGGAGTGGGCACTAAATTAGGAGGGTCTACTTGCCTTATTTATGACTCGTGATCTCCTGCTTTATCCGCGAAAATGCTTATCGTGAAAATTGTCCAAAGTTAAAATCTGACCGACATAACGGTCTAACTGCTATTCCCACTATCAGTAGTTGTAATACAAAGGAACGGTATAACGAGAAGATTACACGATAGAAACGAAGGAAGGTAGGAAGAGGTGTATAAAGAAATGTCGGTACGATATAAGTATATGGCCAGTAATAGAATTAGCCGAAGGAGAAAAGGAAAGAAGATGACGGAAGGTTCGAATAAACTGAATATAAAAATAAATTCCCGTACTTATTACAAACTTTGAAGCGTCCCATCCTTTCAACGTTTTGTATAAGCAGTTCTAAAGTCCCTCGGACGGCATTGGAATCGCGGGATCTTTCTCTATAATACGAATATCAAGCTTGTTATAAGCCGCTTTACCTGCGTCGGTCGGGGGAAAAGTTTTTCGATGGGCGAGTGGCAATAAATGCAGCCGTCCGCTCGAAAGAAAGCCGGAAATGCGGAGTGGGAGGCCCTTCTTTTGACGTCGTTCGTTGTCCCGCGCGTCGCAGAAGCCCTCCGTCAATTCGGAGCTACAAGACCACCGATTTCCCGATACCCCGGAGTGTCGGCGTGTTTGTACAGTATTAAAACTTGAAACCCCGCTGCCGGTATTTACGAGGACCGTGTGCTTCAAGAGCTTTTGTTCGCGCAGTCGGCAACGCTCATTGGTTGACTGAATCGCGTCTATCGCCACGCGTCTGCTCGATCAGCCGATTTTCATTATGACATGTGCGACGAGCGTGAAAAGCTCCGTGTCTCCCTCGACGGGTCGTCGTTAGCTCGGCATATCGACGTACGTGTTTTGAGAAATTTCTTAACAGGCTCGAGTGGCACGAAGCCTAGCGACAAATGATCCCTGAAACGAACATCTCTCCAGCAGTTCGCTGCTCGATGATCTTTTGCCTTTCCATACGCGTTGACGGGAATAATAACGCGACGACGGAGGGCCCGATTGTCCCTTTAATGCTGAGGAGTTCCCATTCAGTGGATCTTTTTGTGCGACTCTGCCAGCGAGCGTGGGCGCGAGAGTCATATCTACGCCGGGTGGCAAAGGCCGACCTCCTCGCAATTCAGCACGACGGAGCCCCACGGCGGAAGGTTGCCAGCTGTGCTATATGATAATGGACCACAATAATGTACCTACGCGGAGGAAAATTAATTTTTCAAAGCCGCGTAGAAACGGTGACGCTCCATAGCAAGCCATCCAGCAAATATGAATCTTAACACTTAATGATACTAATACGTCCTATATGGCATACTGAGCTAGTTTAATACATCGTAAAACTATCCAGTGACAATAATTAGTTATTAGTAATTATTAGCAATTATTAGCCTCTAGTTCCTAATGAATACTCACTCGATCTTTTGCCATTTTTTATTAACACAATCAAACTTCATTTAGTATTGCTAATTACTTGTATAATTTTAAATGTAAAAATTCTTTTTCATTTATTTCTCTCTTTGTACGATTTACATGTTTTGTAGCTCACATAATATGTATTTTATATTCGTCTGACGATATCACGATAGCCTAGCGGCAATATTCAAAATGTAACGCGGGTTCTGCGTGGGAGGCAGCAATTCATTTTCCCAGACTGACGAATGTAGGGGGTTGGACATTAGTCGACGATTAAACACGCCAGAACGTAATTGATCTGTATCTTATGATGGCATACGGGTGCTTTACATAAATCCGAATTCGTAATTTCAATGGCAAGGTTCGCTATTAAGCTTTGTCGTACAAGCATTTGATATTCAAATTTTCGGAGGTACACGATTTAGGTGTACGAGATTTTCCTGATTATATTTCGCAAGAGTATAGAACGGGGAATAGATAATGGTACAATGAGTGACATTAATTTTCATAATACTGAATATGCATTGCAACCGAAGACTAAATTAACGAATATGGTAAAATGCCGAGTAATATAAATTGGAAATGAGGGATTGAAAATGCCGGTAAAGCCGTGTCTGTCGTGAAACACAAGTTTCTCGACAGCGTCAATTTGCACGATCGATCGGACTTTCAAATGGCAATATTAAATTCAAAGGCGTTCAATGTAAACTTGGGCGACATTTTAAACATAGTAGGCTGATGTCGTATGCAAAGGGTAATCGCGCGAGCGTTATGCACACGAGGCCGGCGGCTTTTTTCCACGTAAAGTGAAGCCCATTGCATATACATGAGAACGCGATCGAGCACACTGTAAACGCAAAGCATCGATATTTACCGGGTAAACAATGCAGTGTTCGCCGCTCGAGCCGTCGCGATATGCCGAAAAGACAAACGCGCATTTCAGAGGGGACTTTCGGCGGACAGGTTTCGTCCGTCGTGCCTTGTAACAGGAAGGAAACGCCGTCGATAGTCATCCCCGCGGCCAAAATGTACGCTCCGCGAAAGGAACGTTCGAGGAGCACCGCCGAAACTCGCTCCTCCGAGTTCTCATTGTCGTCCCCTGAAAGCGCTCGCCGATATGGCGGATCGACGGACCGAAACAAAACCCCGCGGGGTACCGTGCGCCAAGGAAAAGAAGAGAATAGAACAGAATGGCACGATGGTGCAACGGTGACAACAAAATTTAGACCGGCACGGTCGGAGTTAATGAAGCAAACACATGTGCAAAGCCGAACAGAACGAAAGGGACGGTCGTGGATTCAGCTAATAAAGAATGTTACAAAAAGAAGAACGGTTGATCAATGAACAATATTTTGTTAAAACTGTGACATTGAATAGATTGTGAACCGATGCATACATTGGCGGAAAAACAGGGAAATAGAAGAAGGAAACGACGAGTGTGAGTTGCAGGAAGAAACGAAAACTGAATGGAGAATGAGCGATTACCGTTCACACAAGCAGGGTTTCGTTGGGTTGTTCGAAAAGTACGCGAAATAATCGGAATCCTCGAACGATGGGGTGGAGCTCGTGTTTCTGGGGGGTTGGGGGAAGGCGACGAGGGACGGCGAGAACCAAAGGGGCTGGCGATATCTAACGGTTCAGTGCGTTCGCCCTTCCTAACCGCAGCGGACTGTACACTCGAATCCGCAGGAGTACGATTCTCGAATGAAGCTGAAATTGCCCGGCAATGGCCGTAGATCGACGCCCTTTCTTTACAAACTTTCCCCGCGCGTTGAAACACTCATTAAAACTTGTATCCCCTATCGCGTCAAAAAGAAAACACGCCAGGAGAAAAACTTGGCGCGAAGCAACGACAGAATTTCGTCGATATTGCCCGAGGGCCGGTGGTTTTAATGCGAGTTTACGGTATTTCTGCACCAATATAGATTTCATGTGGTCAAGGTAGTATTTTAAGCGAGGCTAACGTGGGCGGCGATTTCATCAGCGATGTTCATAACGATGTAGCGGGAATGACGTTAATTAAATCGCCGCTGATAACGTCGGGGAATATCCTAAACAGCGCGGACTGGCAGCAATAACGGCAGCCTTGTAGCCGATGACTGAGATTGTCGACGGGTTAATCGTGCCGGTATTTACATTGCTGCAGTATGTCGGTCATTTCGCGATCGTCCTTGTGTAGGCCAGTCCTTGTCGAGTAAGTGAGGGGTGGTGGGGGTGGTTTCGGTGGGCATAGTCGGTAGTGGTGTTGGCTAGGAGGGTGGCGACGGCGACGCTGACAACGGCCAACGAGGAGGGGTCGGTCGTGCTGTTTAAACAAGACACGTGGCCCCGTTTACGTATCCCGGCTAGCGTGTACGTCAACGCATACATAGATACATACGTGCAGAGGGATTCACTGGGCGCCCTTTGAAAACCAAAATCAAATACATTATTCGGCTCTCCGGCTCGCGTCGTCGCCGGCTCGCAGATCCTCCCATTGTTCCGCGCTGTCGGCTTGGAAGAGATTGCGTGACTTTATTGGCCGGTTACGATCGCACCGAGGGGACAGGGAACGAGGAAGAGGAGACACCAGCCCGGTTCTAGAGACTTACGGGCCCGCTTGGAGCTGCCCTAATTAAGGACAGACGCTTGTTCGCCACTTGGACGAGATTCCTCGGCGACGGAGTTGAGCGCGCGGCAGACCCCGATCGTCCGCAAACTTATTGGCAAATGGGAGTTCCGCGAAGATCGATATTCCACGCGAGAGATGTTTAACCCAAGAGTAGAGAGGTGAACGACAATCCGGACGGAAAATGGACGCCATCGTACGAATCTCTGCACTTGCCGTCGTGGCCCTGTTGCAGAAAAGCAATGCGGAAAAGCGCAAGGTTTCCCCGTTCCGAATGGACTAAGCTGTACAGTTAGCAACCCACAGACTATTATTGCCCGCCCCATTGATTTTATGACATTACCCGATTATGTGGCCGTCGCCGGAATCGCCGGTCTAGGAGCATCGTGCCACTTTATTGCAGCACTAATTTCGAGGGGAGTGCTTTGCAACAACATCCAGTAACATCGTTTTTAAGTCCTTCGGTAATAATAAGTTCTTTCACGTAATTAGCCATGTGCGTTTTATAAAGATTTGAAAAACCTTTTCATCGGTTTATACGATATAGTACGACACTAAATAATGCTTAACGAAAATCAAGAAATTCGCCAGGCATCGCCAAAGAAAAAAAGAACAAAAGAAATTACGTAATTGAATGTTAGGTAACATGTATAGAGAGGAAATAAGCACACGTGTCGAAGTATACGCTAAGTGCAACATCAGTTTCCCCCGTATTTGTTCCTGCCTGTAAACATGCAAATATCTGTAACTACCATCCTTCTTTGAGCCGAGGATCTGAGCCAACGGCATAGCACAGACGATTAGATTCAATTTACTCTCATCTAAAACGACGCGCACGACGATACACGCGTCGGTGCATTACACGCGCCGTGTTTCCCCTATTATTGCCTTGGTAATAACTCGACTCGGTAATTTGTATGCAAAATCATTTGCCGGTGCCGCGGTGCCCGTATAAACGATCCCGCTCGTTCAAGTTTTCTTTGTTTGCACGCTTGGACTATCGGGCAACTCGATAGATCGGCAGAAACCTTTCTTGAGGCCCGCCCACTTGGACAATTCTCCTTTTTCTCGTTTTTACATTAGCGCACTTAACGTGCATCACGTATTTACGGGGGAAATGAATTTCATAGAACCACAAAAGTGTATAATCGGGCTTAAAAGACTCACTTTGCCGAGTACCTAGAATGCCTTTGATGTTAACAATATTTCCGTTCGTCTCTATTCGTTCGACAACGATCGTCATATCTTCATTGACTGTGATCTATGTTGTGCTGTAATGAGTTTGAAAAAAATAGGAAATTGATGATGCAGAGAATCGAATCTCTATATTCGGCAATCGTTTTTCGGTCGACGGAGAGTTTCACGAATTGCCCGGGGAGTTTGGAGATGCGAGAAGGTCGGATGATAAAGTGCATTTATCGGCCTCGCGAGTGGAAAACAAATACCGCGCGAAGAAATGGGCTGTGGGTAGAGTACGGACGGGCCAGCTGGAAAATTTATTTGGACCATCCAATTGTATTTTCCTAAGTGGAGGCCGGCTCTCCATCGATAGCTCATCCGGCCGGGCATTGGGCTCTTATCTCGGTTAACCGGGTGATGGATGTCGATCTCCTTCCAATTCCCGCCCCATAACGGCCGCGCCGGCTTTCTCCAGGGATGGTGAACGTGCTTCGAGGAAGTGCAGAGAGACGCGCGGAAATAAATCTACGTGCTCGATCTCGCCAAGTCCTTCTTCAGCCTCACCCCTTCCCGCCAAACGGGAAAACGAGATACACGAGAAAGGAAAGTACCACTCGATTGGCCCAAAGATTAGCCCACGATCCACGCACCAAGTCTCTTCTCAATACAGTTGTCTGTCATATTCCTCAAATGTTCACTGTGTGAAGGGTGGCTGCCATTGGTCATTGAAATAAGTGATAGATATGACGTGATACGTCGTATTACTGCGTTAAATAAGTCACAAAAACCGTATCGGAATATAAGTAAATGTGAAATACTGGTTTTACATACTTTTGAAGCTATGGGATATCGTTATTACGTAGTACTTTCAATGGTTTTCCCAGAGGATTTTCGGGAAGGGGATGGTCTTTCCACTTTGACTATGCGGTATTATAGGATACAGCGGTAGTTTCACTATTCCCTGCCTCATCGTACGTCGAGCGAGGGGTGTTTGCGAAAGCGTATTGGAAATTCTGATACCCCAACTACTCTTGCGCAGAAATATTCGCTCGATCAACCGCGAACATACCGTCAGCACGCACGAACTGCACAGCCGCTGTTTAGTACCGGTGATGTTCCGATTTTTATAAATTCAAGTTTCCTTTGAAAATGACGAGCTCAAAAATATACAATTTAGCTAGTCTCAGTTTCTCTTAACTTTTTTGAATTTGTTGCATAAGTAAGAACAAACATTTTTTTATATGAATTGTTTGAATAATTTCGTAAGTGGATATGCAGGTCGGAAAATCTGGTCTTTGTGGTACTGAGGAGTACTCGATCAGGATTCGGCAGGACGGCGTAACAACGGCTTACCGGCGTGATCGTCCTTCATAAAAGGATCTGCCTGAATCCGCGTGTGCAGCGGGCGGTCTGCCTTTGAGGGCAAATAGCGCCCCGCCGGGGCGAGTGGATTCTCCGCGAGGCAGAGCCACCCTGACGTTTCGCAAGCGCACGACTCGGATTTACAGGACCCTCCGTCAGCGTCGAGGGAAACAGGCGGAAGGACACGGAGACAGAGGGACTTAATGAAAGGGTCGAACCTTGTCGGTCGATGAAGCCATTGAAGGTCTCCCGATAAACAAACGGGGCCTGGAGATTGGTAAATCGAGAAGTCGACGGGAACGCCGTGGAAAAGTATTTCACGCGGAAAAAGCCTGACCGGGAGCTTAATGCGCGAAAAGAAGGAGTTGCGTTAACAAAAAGCGGCGTTATTGTCCCCGGAGAAACGACAGAAGTTGGATAATTCCGTGGGAATACGTAGGTGCATTAGAGGAATTTGGAGTTTGGAGCAGCAGGCAAGGGGTGAAGAAAGTAGAATGAACCGGGAGATTGTCGATAAGAAGCGTAAGAATGTCTCGACGTGTGTGTAAGGTCGATCTTGGAGACTGAAAATCAGGAGTGAGGGGCAGAGAAAGCGAGTTTTGCAGAATCTTCTCCACGACGACGGACCGTGGCGCCGGGATGGCGCGAGAAAACTACCCGCGGAGAGGAGAAAAAAGGCTGCTAAGTACCGACTAAAGGATTGTCAATACTATCTCCACCCTCGACGGCCCGTTCTGCTACAGGCAAGCAACTTTCTCGGAAGAACCAAAAGTGGAGGGGCAATGAAAGAAACGCAAAGTAGCGTAGAAGGGGGACCGTGAGTTAAGGCTGCCAGGAAAAGTCCTTGGCTTCGCTTCTCTCACTTGCAATCTCCAATCCCGAGTGTATTTTTCCCCTCTCTTCGTTAATTCCCTTTCGTTCTATTCCAAAATCTCGACCTTGGTACAGCGAAGAATTGAGAAAAGAAAAATATTAATTTTCATCCGAGTTGTTTTTGCTCGTGGAATTTCGGCTACACTTGTAAATGGTTAAAGATCTTTTCTCCTCATTACGTCTTCTACTGGCTTTCCACGTCTTTCTCTTTCATTATAAGCTGCCTCGCACGGCTCTTCTGCACGTCTTCTGACTTTTTTCCTCCTACCTGCCACACCCACTGTCGTTCCACGCCCTTTCGGGATTAATTATTCGGCCATCTTCTCGCGTCATTATGCCCTCCGAATCCAAATAATCGGCGACAGGTCGAACTCTTCGAAAAGACCCCGACCACTTAACACTTCGTCTCGGGATTCCTCGAGTGATTCCTCATTAGAGTCAAGGACGGACCGGGAAGGACTTGAATGAAAAAGACCGTAATTTCTCCTACGTGTACCATTCATTCAGTTTTCACGTTGCTCTCCCTAATCCTTCGATGTCAAATCTACAACCTTTCCTTTCTATCGTACCCTTTGCCTTTCTCCCCTTTATCTTGCCTCTTTCTTCCTTCATCTGGTCTTACACGAACGATGCCAGTGTCGTATGAATAATACATCAACTCCTGCACACAGTTCTATACAGTTTTATGGGCCATTTCATATGTATGTGTGCACATGCATACGCATTGAGTCAGTTCTCTTGGCCTATTTTACAATTCCTTGGCATCGTTCGTCTTTCTGTATAACCAAATCGAATGCACCCGGGGCATTGAGAGACGAGCACAGCAGCCTACTTTTCAGTAACATCAGCAATTTGCTCGTGGCACTTTTCCTAACATTGCGTCAAAGGTAACGCACCTTATCTACCAACACTAAAAGAAATTGGGTCAAATAATGTTACAACTTGCTGAAGAATACGGTTGTAGAATTGTCGAAAGCACAATGGACCATTTCCTCTGCAAGATACATTGATGAAACATTTTGTGCGTATTGAAAAATGGCGAAGGAATGCGTGGATGTGGGGAATAGTGAAATTACTTGGCGTTGTCGGCGGTAATGCCCTAGGGAATCCTCTTTCGTCGGTCGTTTTCAGCAAGCTTACGTCGAAAGATGCTCGAGAGAATGAAGACGAATTTAAGCCGCTCTATTTAAGTGCGTGCGCTAATTGCGCGAGCACGCGAGGCATAAACGGCCATTCAGAGGGGCTTACGCGCTCGCTCACAAGCACTCGAAACGTTCATTATGCCCACTTGTTCGACGAAGATGTTAATTAGATGCTACGCGGTCCCGGGGAAACCCCCCGCCCTTATACCTGCTTCTAATCATGCGGACACTCCCCTATCGCTGTTGCTCCTAAAGTCGATTAAACAGCATAACAAGGCATTTCGTGTAGCATTGGAAAACACATGAATCGTGCAAAAGATTGTGCCTTAATCCGTAACTTTATCGAAGGTTCATACTTTTATTCTAACGTGGATTTTGAGATTTACATTTTCACTTCGTTAACTATTTTCTTTGTTAACATAAAAACGTGTAACTGCGTTTTCAATGGAGCCCTTCGTGAAGAAAATTTTTAATTGTCCAGTAATTCCAAGGTCCTCCTATCTATGGATTCGCGGACGGGTGTCGTTAAGTCCATTAATGGACTGTCCCCGTCGTTGATGACATCCACTTCCACAATGAGCTCTTTTAAAAGACGTAATTACTACCCCGTTCAGCGATAATTACCGATCAGTCAGAGCAAACGAGGGAATAAAGGAGAAATCAACATCAATCTTGGTGACGTCGCACTCATAAATCCTTTGGCTTTCTACCAGGAAAAAAGTCAGCAGTTTCAGGTAAAACAACGGGGCGGCGAAGGAAGTGTTATCTTCAATAATAAATAATATTGTTTAAGCTCTTAACTCTCCAAATTATCCTTCCTCAAAAAGGAATCCTGAAAATTATTTTTCGTTTCAACAAACCACACCTCTTACTTTTCTGACGTCAGGCGAATTTTCGGAGAAAGAGGTAATTATGGTCTCAATTTAACGGTGATTGGCAATCCAGTGGATCGGCAGGAAATAAGGTTAAAAGGTGCTTCCGCATATATGACGTCACGCCCCAGGAAGCACGCTGACGTAGCTGACTAGAGGAAGAACGTAAGTTAGATTTCGTGTGCTTGCGGATCGTCGTAAACGTAAAATTTGAGTCAGAAAGATCGAATTCCATACCCTCCGATTTTACGGTATCGATCGTTTCCTCTTGGCACAGCATAGCTTTCTGCTGACGAGGTAAACAGCAAAACATCGAGAGGAAGCGCTTAAAAATCCGAGAGACAGTCAAGAAATAAAAGAAAATAATGAGGCAAAGGGGGAAGTGATCGGCAAGACTTAAACGGTGAATAAAATAATCTAATTAGAAATATTTGACTTGAATGAACTTACTATAATGAGAGTTAAATTTGTATTTTGCCCCCTCGATGATAGTTTCAACTGCTTTGCTCTGTCCTCTTGACAGGGTAGAAAAAATGAAGTGGACGCAAGGGGAAAGAGTCGAGGGGAATGAGAGGGGCAAGAGTTTTTGACTGACATGACCCCGTTAGCAAGATTTCCTGTGACGTCCGAGTAATTGGAACTATCTCGTCGAGATACTTAATTTTTGAACGTGATTGACGTGCAGCAATATTAATATCATCCAACTTTAAAACAGATCCTACAACATACAAGTCTATAATTACATGTTGCCCTCAAACGCGAGCTACCGTCAGATATAATAATTAAATCGGTCAGTTATCTAGCTGTACAATATCACCGATGACGTCTTTATAGAGAAATGGATAGATGGTAATAATAATGTTTACGTCACCAGCCGGTGCACTGAAAATCGCGGCAAACGTTGTTAGGAAGTTCACTTAGTCATGGATTCCAAGGAGGACTGCTGAAATCGGATAGAATAAAAATAGACGACTGTTCTTTCCCGATAAGAATCCACGGGTGGAAGGCATCTGACGAGGATGGAGAAAGGATAACGAGAGGAGAACGAGCCTCGTTGCAGCGCTATCCTCGACGATTCATGAACTCAGCGCGATCTCATCTTAAAGATTACATCGAGCAGACTATAAGAACTCACCCCCATCTCCCTCTCATTCTCCCTCGTCCTTTTTTTTCTTGCCTGAGACGGGTTCAATTCCCGCTACCCTTTATGATATCGTTTCCTGTCCCCCTCCGACTTTTGGGAGAAACTTCGAACGGCTCTTTGATGACTGTACGTCGGCGAGTTGTGCTGCAGCTTTATTTTATGGCCATCCCGTGATGTTGATATTGATTGCAATTCCAGCCCTTCCTCAGTCTCCGAGAAGTATTCCAAAAGGACACACAGTGGGCCATTTTCTGTTCATCCTGTATTTTCAAGGTTCTTTATTTATTCTCAAGATTGAGAATGATGCACTGATTGGTGCATTACGGCGCGACCATTTGCGAAATACTTCTCTTTGATCAGAATAATTAGTAGTCCCGAAAGGTAGGTTTTAGCGGTTCTTTTAGTGACACCCCATGATTCGGAAGAAGTGGTTGGCCGATCTCACAAGGAGCAATTTCGGGGCCCTTGACGATGAAAAGTCTGTCGTTTTGTCTTTCTTTTACAATCATTCAAGAGCCGCTGTTGGCCTTCCCGTGGTTAAGAGCTGGGGGAGAAAGAGTCCAGCTTGAAACGCACAATGCGTAAACGTCATACGCGGAGGGTGCGAATGAAGGGAGAAATCCAGGAAGGTGGATGCACGGGACAAAGTCATCCCGACGGTGAGTGAACTACCCGTCAGATTCCTGCCCAGTGGGTCGTTTCGATGCCATATGGCCGAACACGGGATGGTGTCTGAGTCTTTTGACAATGTTCTTTTTATTACTTTTACTCTCCCTTTCGCTTGCCCGGCCGAGCTTTTTCCCTCGAGCTCAATCTTCATTTCTCTTACCGCTCCCTTTGTATTCCCCGCATTGACGCTGCTGCTGAGACCGGGCCGAAATAATCCGTAATTTGCATACTCTCCCCGAAAAATGATTACACAGCACCGAGGACTGTCATTCGAGGCGGTACACGTTTCTTGAAAATCCTTCATTTTTACCTCGCTCCCCGGAATTGCCGGCTGAAAAGGAATATTTTTATTTGGATCATCGTCCAATGAGTGACTCGCCGATTACGGCGGAACTCAGGGGCCGAAGTGTCACGTAATTAAACTCTCGTCCCGGCGATTCCTCGACAAAAGGTTTTAAATACACTCGGCGGGGGCGTGAGCCGTCGGGCGGGGAGGGCTGATTCATAACGAGCGGCTCAGGAAGCCGAGGAAACGTCGCCCCCGCCGCACAGATGTCTGACTGAGATAACCGTAGTGTCAGCAATATAACTGAATAGTCATGGAATCGATCATTCGCGAACCGCCAAGACAAGGGTCTTCAGAAGTGCCGCGGCGGACGGGGTTGGCCAGAGGGCAGGGGAGGGGGTGGGTCGCGCAGCTATAGGGTAAGTCTACGTTACAGAGGTAGTCTAGGGCGGATTTCGTCTGGGGTATTATCTGCGAAAGGAGCGAACTGTAAGACGACATTCCCCTCAACCGGCTCGTCACGCCGAACCTTGCCCCAACCCCGAGGATAACCAGTGACGCTCATCCGTCGTTTAACAGCCCGCCAATTTCCGAGACCTCTTCAACCATCGGCAGGCCTTAATAAGGTACGTTTTTAATGACATCATCAACTTCAATAATGAGAGTACGTACACTTGTAAGCAGTACCGTGACGATGTAGAGCTTCTGTAAATTAAATTTATTTCTTCTAAAAAATACTGTTAATATCGTGTAAGTCTAATAATGAATCGATATTGATAAAATTGTGAGTTTAAGAAAAGTCCGTTTCCAGAATTCGACAATGGATAGAATTGTCCTTGCTTGAGGTTATTAGCACAGATGGAAAGTGGGTGTATTGTAAAGAGTTCACTGCGTAGGGCGTAGGTACTTTTATTAAAAATTCATATAATTTGGGAACGGCTGTCGGAAGGCGTGCTTGTCAGTCCAAGATTTATGCTGTCAACCCTCTTCTGCGGCAGTGGGGGTGAAGAAGAGGCTGGTTACGCGAAGGTGAAGGGCCAGGAGCGAGGGCGGGGGAGGAGAGGTGGCAAGGACGACATCTACGATCCTGAGAACAGCGAAAGGGTAAAAGCACAGCTTACAGCCGAAGAGGGAGAATTTCCTCATTGCCCCGTTCTTCTACATCCTTCAACCTGCTACATTCCATACAACACACCTCCAATTTTTTCATGCATTAGAACATTGTTCGCCACTTTTCTACCTGTTTCCACTTTTAATACCCCCCATACCTTACTTATATCGATTCACCCGATCACCGTTGCGTCATTCTCTGTTGCAATTGCTTCCATTCTTTTACTTCTTCCAGCCTATTGCCACCCTCTGTTCCTCCTCGCGATATTTGCATTGCACTTTTTTCATCCTCTACCAGCTTGTCCTTTTCACGTTCACTCTTTTGGGTCTTGTTTCCATTCATTACGACTTGCCCCTTGACCCCTTACTTCTTTCCGGGCTATCCTCTTTCGTCGTCTCATCGTTTCATTGATTAATTTTTTCCTCCTCCGGTTCGTTCATCCCTGCATCGGTCCGGGGCACACCCCGCCGATCGCTCGTCCCTCGACTTTGCCTTCGCCCCCTTCCAGTCGAGCTCTCTTCTTCATTTGTACCCCTTTCTTCGTTGCGCTCGGTCGTCGGTCCTCGAACCTCCCCTTCCCCCACCCCCGTTCCGTCATCGCTCGCGTGATATCCGGATGTTGCCTCCCGTCGTCGTCGGTGTCTCGTCGCTCCGCCAATAGGCTGCCACGACATCCAAGGCACAAAGACGGGCGCGCTCGTAGCCTCATTTAAATAACAGATAATTGCCAGCCCTGTTAATTGAAGCGCCGCGGGGATCGCCGGGGTAGAAGAGTTACCAAGATTTCGCACGGTACTCGAGCTTCTCCTCCTTCCTACTTTTCCTCCTCCTTCTTCTCCAGCATCGCTAACTCCCCTTTCTCAAATTCCTTCTTGACCCATCGTATTCTTGTCCTTTAACCCCACCCTCCTACCGTACTCTACTTTATGATATTCTTTCCCTCCTCTCTGCAATCTTTGCTACCCGCCGACAACGTTCTTCCCGTGGTTTCTTAATTATTTCGGTTTCTCCTCGTTGTGCGGTGCCCTAGTTCCAACCCCTTCCGCGTTTTCCTAATTACCGTGTTTACTTTACGTCTTTGCAGGATACTTCCCTCTTCGTCTATCAACCTACACTATTAACACGCAGTCTATTGTGAACTTAACGTTTTATTCCATTCTCCCGGTTATCAAGAATACGATAAATACATAGATATTGCTCTTGTGGTCAACTGGTGTGCGACAGTAGGGCTTATTCAGGGATTATTATCCACGCAAAATATGATCGTTTAGAGTTACATTTATTCAGATGAAGATGAAGCAAAAATATTTGTGTCACGATGAAAAACTAATTACCATTTCTCAACCAAGTTAGCAATTACTTACACTCGTTACATTTCTATTGTTTTATTCATTGTTAAATTTTATACGACGACTTTCTGTTGTGTGGTACAGACATAGCAGACAGCACTGTCGCACCTAGCATTCTGTCTATAAAAGAAATAAGCAGCTTAGAGCAAGAGATGCGGAAGAAATCGTGTCATGGCGTTAAGTTGTCGACGCTGTCCGTTTGGCTACAACGGGAAGGAGAAGAAGAGGTGGTGGTTGGAGGGCAGAGAGAGAAAAAGAGATGAACGTGGCAACGATGAAAGGCAAGCGGAAGCGGAAAAGCCACGGAAGCTCCGATTGACCTTTTTCCAGCGACGATCGGACTCGGATATCGCCTTTGAATCGAGCTTCTCTCGCGGAACCGAGGCTACACGTATACACGTAGATCGGCGAACCGTTGAGAATTCCAGAGCCCGTCGGGGATTGCGCCCCGGGGGTCAGGGGTCGGTTCTTTTAACGTCTCCAATCGAGTCGGTCGTCACCGCGGCGAAACTGTCGCGATGAAAAGTCCCCGGGAAAGTCCCGAATCAACGCGTCCCGCTGGCAATCGACGGCACTCGCTCCTCCCAGGATTGCCCGAAGCCTTTGCGCAATCCTGTTTACTACAAACGCCCCCCTGAAATCCGATTGTTGCCGTATATATATATATGTATATATAGATATATATGCCAGCCGAGCCGGCACACGGCTTCGGGCGAGAGTTGCCTCGACGCTCCTCTACGAAACACCGCCAATATTCCGACGTACGCGATTACACGGCAACTGAACGCAACGTTTCGACGAAAACTCCAAAGAACACGTCAACGGTGACTCGAGGTAATCATGTTTGGCTAGCTGGTAAGGCGCGAAATTTTAGCAACAAAACTAATAAGCCCTTCGTCGGTGTACTCTTTCTTCGAGTAGCATCGTCGTGAAATATTTCGTCGACTCAATGCGCGCGGGGATGCGAAATTGATGCAATGTCCAAGCGGAGAGGGTAATAATTTCCGTATTACACGAATTTCCTCTGTCGATCCGACGCTCGGCGTGGCATTTTTCGCGGGACTCGTTGACGAGAGTTACCTGTACAGGGGTAATTCTGACGACGAATTTCGCGTCCGGTGCATCACAGTCGTCGCCCGCAGGTGCCGTATTGCAGGCGAGAACAGTGCTGACGTTGACACGCCGTGGCGGGAAATGAAAAATTTCCGACGGAAAGGGCTCGACGGCGGGACCTGGAAATTCGCGACTTTTCGCCCCTGCAAAGCGCTTCGTGAAATTGTCGCCGCGATCGGATCCATCCGCCGGGGGCACGGCGAAACCCCATCGTTTTTGATCGATGACGAGTGACGCGCCGACGCCGGCCGACGGTTACAATGACAGACGACGCACATGTAAAACCATAACGAAATCGTCCAATCAGCTAATACGAAAAACATCGGCCGATCGCTCCCATTAATCACACCCCGGAAGAGCTTTTGAACGTTATTGCTCGAAAATTCACGTATGCCGATACAAGTACTCAACTCTTGAAATGCACCGACATCCCAATACAAATTGTAACGAATCAATTTCAATACCATTATGAATAACTCGTCATCGAACGAACCTTTATGTTTCAACGATCTTTATTACGTAAATATTTAGTTATTCGCAACAAACGCTACTCGAATGGACCATACGCAAATACGGAAAAATATGATGTATGTGAGATGATAAAACAAGGACTGTTTATATTTTTCATCGGCTATTTACGTTTGATTTGAACGTACGAGAGGAGAATAGTAGTTTATCTGATTCCCGCACGCACATACGTACGTTCCTTGACGTATCGTCGCTGAGAGATTCCGACGTAGACACGAAAGGGAGAAGGGAGAAGGGGTGGAGGATAACGAACGGCTGACACGGTCACGACCACTAATTGAACCGTTTATCGCAGCTAGTTCCAACGTGTGTTACGTACCTGAGTTGAGCTTACGCCCAATGCACAGATCGCTGGTACCCCGCAGTTCAATATTGTGGAGACTATTCGAACTCTATCCATGTACTATCGCCAGTGGATATCATGCATAAACAAATCGAAGGTAATTACCTTCACTCGTACCGTAGTTTAATATGATCGCTGTGAATGCAAACAGAACAGTACACGAATATAATGCTGAATGAATTTGGCTTGGTTTCAATCAAACACTGCGTTCAATCATGTCGTTATATATATGTAATTGTCCTAAACAAAAGGAACATGAAATATCACAAAGAATCGTAGCATTTTCTTACGTGACACAGTTGGGAAGGTAGACGAACTATTTTTCTAGCCATAGGTTATTACTTTGGTTTATTTTCAAACAAAAGTGATTTACCCGGGCTGTTATTATACTGTCTCGAAGCTGGCACGGCTCTTTAGAGTCTATAAAGCCGTAGATTTTATGAATACGCATCGTCGAGGTGGAACGAGGGCGAAATACCCGTGAAAGGGAATCGAAAATGCTTCTCATAAAAACGCATTGATTCCTCGAAGAGTATTCGACGACGATCCCGCTCGCGAGTCGTTCTATGCGCGGATTTTATTCATGCCGGCTCGTCGGTACACACGGCGAAGTAATAAACCTGTCGCTCGGGAGGTAAATCAACGTACCCTTTCTGTCGGAGTCCTGAAGAGCGCATCGATTTTACGCGAGATTAAAGTTGGTCGCCTCGGAGACGAATGGAAAAACCGATTACCACTTACTGCGTTTGACGCCAATCATGAACGCGTATAATCGCGGACCCATTGCCACGTGCGATCCATTCATCGACTCCTTGCGCAAATGACATTTTAGTTTAAAGACCATTCTCGCGTCGAGACGCGCCTTTATCTCACTTGGAAAGAACGACGGTCGATCAAGGAACGTTGTTTCTCCGGGGCACCTCAGAGAACGAGGTTTTTTAATTAACGCTAAATTACAAGCTTCGGACAGACGTATCTCTTGACATTGATGAATATGCAAACGGCAAAGTGACAGGCAATTATTAAAAGCACGCATAGAGCAGAATTATCTCATGGAGCCTTCTCGGCCGTTCTACTGGAATCTCGGATAATGACGCGTTTCCCAGTTTAACGGGAGGAGAGAAACAATGAAAGGAGTTTGCACAATTTTCGTATCAAACCAATGATACGACTGAGCCGTGTCCCTGTGGCTCCGAAGTGGCACCACCTCCAGGAATCCAACTCCAGTCGAGCATTCAGGTAAATTGTAATAGCCCCGTGAAACGTGGTAGTTCTCCCTCCAGCCCTTTTCTCTCTCTCTCTTTCTCTTTCCCTCTTTTCCCCTCTGTCTCTTTCTCCCGATTTAGCCCGGAGCAAAGCTGCTCGCGATTATTCCTGCAGCGCGAACGCTGTCGCGTTATTACGATACTCTCCGCGCCACTCGTGGCCGATTACTCGCGCTTACCGGAATCCGAGCAAGTAAAATCTCGCTTTAGCCCGCTGAGCCGCGGTGCAGGGGAAACGGAAAACCGATTAACCGCACAGAAGAGACACCCCCGGACGGTGATGTCTCGTAATAAAAGTGAGCTCCGTAAAGTCTTTCCGATACCTTACGTGAATTCTCAGAAAAATAAAAAGATCATTATCTACGAAGAGCAATGAGTTACCATTGATTCTACCCTGTACAGGGGTCCACGTCGGAGAATTCTTTGGTACTAAAATCTTGTAAGATCCTTCTCGACACCCGGTAGATGCCGCGTTGAATTTCGCGCGCAATTTCCGGGCGAGGTTCGTCCGTGCGGTAGCGGAGGGTGTCTATTAGACGTATATCAATATAAGATCTTGTAGAAATCGCGAGGTAATAGCCGTATCGGCATGCGGCCAGTGCTGCCGCTGTTCATTCGAGACGACCTCCACTGACGGCTCGGCGAGAAACGATTCGCCTTGAAGATCGGCCAAGACGCGCCGCGGAAAATCCCCCTGCGAGGAACGATGTGTGCGAGCTCGTCCTCATAGACGCGCATTCTTCGTGCGAACGTTTAGAAGCACCGCTCCATCGTCATTATGTTACCTACGTAGGTACCTACGGGTGTATGTACTTCTTATTATAAAGCACACACAAATACGCACACCTGCCTAGCAGGTATCGTACGTCGGATGCTAACGTAACGGGTGAACCTGGAAAAACGCAGCTCGCTTGCACCTACGGTAGATAAATATGTTTTCAAAAGGAATGTAAAGAAAAGCATACATAATTATCGGTATAGTGTGCCTTGTATAAAATAAAATCTTATACAGTCGATACGAAAAAAAAAATGACTTGCGAAGCGCATGAATTTCTACATCGACATTTCTGGGAAACATTGAGGCAAAGTGTAATGGTGGACTGTTTTGATATACTGTTCTACAAGGGAAGCCGCATGAAGCATTTCTGACCTTAGGGGTTTATCAATTTTCAAGTGTTTAACGTTCTGAGCTCCATAAAAATGGAGATTCTTTTAAAGCTAACCGTAACGAAATTAGTATCTCGTTAAGCGGTTACAGGGAAGATAAATCGCGATACATGCTAATCGATTGTATGGATTATAGTGATTATTGAGTAAACGTTTTCAGGGTTCACCCCGGCGGTCGAGTAGTTGCTCGCGTAGCAGGAAATTAATATACGATCGAAGTACACGCCGCTGTACAATTTCAGTCGAGTGGTTACAGCGTAACGGTTACACGATCGATACGTAGGGAATTATGCTTGCGAATTAATCTTTGGCTGTGAAAGGATCCCTGCATTCAAGACTGCGGATAATTCGAGGGAAACCTTACGCGCTTAAGATTACGATCATTTTATACCCCTGTTCCGCGTCTTAACTTCCATCGTAAATGCAATTTTTAATTTGTTTTAATAAGATTAAGAAGGACAATGGGCACTGTATGTTATCATCCTTGAAATGACAGTAAATTTACGTGGAAGACAAATTCCATTCCCGTGTTGACCGTCCAGCATGTGACGTACATGGAAGCAAAATCACAGGAGACTGACGTATTCGCCCGCCCTTCAAACTTTCCGTTCTATATAACGTCCCCATTTCATCATCCAACTGTTTGATCACTATACACCGTACACACAAATATTACTCGCTTTGCGGTATGAGACGAAAGGCTTGGTAGACCTGGAATAACGTTCATTCAAGGAGCTTTACGGGCACTTACAAAATATGGACATCGAAAATACCGGGTTATTACGGTCTACATTAATTAAATAGTTCAACCTGCGATCCTCCGAAATATATCCCGTTCCAACGGTAATCAACATTGGCACATCTGTAATGGGATAATTATTTTTTAGATTTATCAAACGTGCTTGTTGATGATAAACTTGTTTCTTGAATTTATGTTTGATCAGTCACATTCACGGTAAGACTTGCACGCTGATATTATATATGATATTTGGATTCGCGTTAATTTCTTTTCAGCGAACGGTGACATCTTGCGCCGGGCAGATACGCATTACCTGGTGCTCAACTAGCCGACTCCCTTCCCCGTCCTTAATGGGCGGCCATGCATTATCGCAAATGAGGAAAGTTGAGGAGGCGGTTGGGTGAGGGGGGGGGGAGGTTAGGGTGAGGGTTTGGCCATGTGGCACCAGCTGCGGAGTTCCAGCATCCAACTTCATAACCGTCGGGGAGACGGGTACCGCACTGGTCATGAACCCTGAAATTTTCAGACTGCGCCCTCTCTCCCTGAGAATATCTTTTCGCCTTCCTTTCCATTGGCTATGCGTCCCGCAGACTTGAAAGTTTCCTCGTTAAAGTCCACCTAGCGCTGAGGTTTCGAGTGTCCAACGTCCTTGATATCGACGATACTTGGACTCCAATGGGGAAACACGAACGAAACAGATTTCCGGACGATGTTGACGGTGTACGAAAGAATCTTCGCATGCCGGATTTGCCGTACTTTTAAGAGATTTTACACGTATCTGCGGCATCATTTGAAGCGGCATTTAAGACATTTGATCCTGAAATACTGGCTATTCCCAGGACGTGAATTCCTCTTGTAGAACGTCGGAAGTTCCCGCGGATACTGCTGCTCAACCCCCGACGTTACGGCTCTGATATCACGGCGACTGATCATTATAAATTTCGGGATCCCTCATCCGGAAATCCCCGAAGTTATTACGGCCGGCATGGCGACCGTCCCGTCGGGAGAGGAGCACCACACCGTTTCTTACGTACCGTCAATCAATAATGGTCCATACCGCCTACCCGCCTGACCGCACGCAATAAATTCACCATACCACCTGATACCCTGCGCGCACGTTTACTTCTACTGCAACACATACATACACACGCATATATACACACACGCATCGAGAGTGCTGGTTTAATCGCACATCTGGATAACCGTATGCGATACCCATGGTTTCCACAATCCAGTCGTTTGGTCAACCAACGTTTTATCCCCGTCCAATGACCAAGAGAAACTTACAGCCACACCGATACGTTAAGAAAGGCGAATACAACAACTTCATTTCCACGATCACGCGGAATGAGCTCTTCCTAAGATTGGTATACTTTGCTGATCGTCACTGAAAGTCGTGCATTTTCCATGGAACGTTCCTTTAATTATTTTCACCGAATCTTTGTACAATGTTGTTCGTGCCCGTGGCTAATATCTCGCAGTCTTTCACGAGTATTTTCTTGTTTCTATTTTTCCTCTTTTCGTCATTTTCTGTTAGGCGCGCGGCCCTGCTGGTTGCGCTTTTTCAGGACTCCTCCCATGGGCGCCATTCAAGTGGAATAGTTACACTCGTTCTCCTCAGCCAAGGAGTTCGGCAGCTAAATAATTAGATTAACCCCCGTTGCCACGTCTACCCCCGCTGCGACTTTGCCGCAACAAACGTATAAGAGTTGAAGTATTATATTTAACATGGTTTTCGTTGAACACCATAAGCAGTAGGTCATAGACCGTTGGATAATCAAATTTTTTTGTTTGTCTTTTTGCATTTGTTGACAGCAAGAAATTGATGTTTATTAGTATCCTTGCGCTTTGCCTGACGTTTCCCTTTTGACGGTAAAACGTCAAGGACTTGTAAAAAATTGGATTTTACGATCCAAGTACTTTTGGTCCTATCAACAATATACTTGTTTTACGATACTGCTGCACTTTGAACAATGTCCGGATGACCTTCCCTTAAGCAAAAGCGGTTGTAACGTAAAAACATCTTCCTCGGTATCTTATGAATATACGGCGCTATGTAAATTCAATCACCTTTTATCGCTTCCTGGGAAATTGCTGCAGGTTGCCAGGAAGTCTACTGTGGCTTGCAAATATCGTTCGTTGAGACGAGTAATTGGAAATTAGCAGCGCTAATAGCATCGGAAGACGACGAACGATGATGAGACCCTGTCGTTTGTGACAGAAAATAAAGTCCGCTGGGGCAAAGTGCCTCTTAAAACAATTTCATGATCAAATACGCCGAGGGTCGAATATTCAAAAAATTCCCCCACGATGTCACTACTATGATGTTACGTAAACACAGCTGGACTTTTCATAACACGATGTTGCACGTGGTTTAACTAAAAATGTAGGGACGATTTGTGATCGATTTTAGAATTTAACGTACGATTCTAAATTTTTACAGGATTACATGGAGTAACCGACTGAACAGGCAGTGCAACAAATTTAGAGATTCCGGTGAGGACTTTCGGAAGGTGCACAATTAGTAGGCTTGGTACATGAGTACCTAAGTACCTTGAACTTTAGCTCCCCGAGTTAGACGAGTCCAGTCAGTAAGTGCCTAAGCCGTATAACGTAGAAGTTTGATGCTTGTCCCACTGGTGACTACGATCTAAGTCTCTCTAACCTGCAAGACCGTCGGCCAGAAACTTCATTGTCCAACCATATTTAATTAATGGTTCGAATGTTGTCCTACGGGAATAGATAATCCATAAAAAATATTATAGCCACAGCAATCGCCCTGTCAATTTTCTCGAACATATTCTGTTAATCCTAATAGAGCGGTTACAATTCCTCAGAACGATTTTCTCGCTTGTACGATCGAAAGTTCGAAGCGGTAGAGGTAATAAAATAACTAACAAGCTGCTCTAATCGGCGGATCTTGTTGAAGAGCGTCTGTTTAGCGATTCTATTGGCTGAAATCGAGGAACTTTCGTCGTAGAGTGGATCCGACCGGACGACAGTGCCGTATACCGAATGGGCTATTAAAGGACGAGCGAAGGAGCGCGCTGGCATGCAGCAATCTATTCCAATTTAACACTCGGCTCCGTGGCATTAAATAAGCGCCCTCGCCTTCGGTGGAACTGGTCGCCATTCAATAATGGACTTTTATCCGGCGAGCTCGCACTCGTGAAGGGCCAGAGAGCTTCAACTCTTTTCCTCCTCGTTCCTTCCTCCCGTCATTTTCTCCTCGTCTCCGTTTCTCCGGTTCCTTCTTCCTCTCCCGCACCCCCGACCGATATTATCCCCGGTAAAGTCGGTGTGTGTTGTGACAGTAAAGAGCCCGAAATAAATCTTAGTTACAATCATT
The DNA here is from genome assembly GCA_963989215.1 of Hedychridium roseum. Taxonomy (NCBI): domain Eukaryota; kingdom Metazoa; phylum Arthropoda; class Insecta; order Hymenoptera; family Chrysididae; genus Hedychridium; species Hedychridium roseum. Next base: position 5,825,343 of record OZ022313.1, on the reverse strand, counting down.
TCTTTTGCGGCCCGCGGCCCACGACGGGCATAAATCAAATATCATGGTTCCGCGCTCTGCCGAGCTCCAACGTTTATACATCTCCCTCTGTCTCGCTCTATCTGCTTCGTCCTTACCGTCGCCGATCGCACGCTGTCCTCCGTATCTTTCCTCGCGGTCTTTCATCTTCCAACTCCCTCTGTCCACTTCCTTTCACTTCCGTCTCTCGCTTCTCTAAAAACGGCAAGAACTGCCCTCTCCATTTGGCCTTTCTCCGCTCGTCTCCTCTCTTTCAATACCACCTTTTTCTATACTCTCCTCGATACGCCGTTTCATTTCTTCGCGCTATAAAACGTCATCGATAAAAAACGTATTCCACGGTCTTTTTCATTTCCGTCCATCCTGGCTGTGTCCTTTTATGTTTTTATGTCACATTTCTCCTCCTCGTTTTTCCTTTCTTGCCATTGTGTTGCATTCTTCCTTCACTTTTACTGTCAACGAGTCTTCTAAACCACGCGTCTGTCTCTTTACATCTCCGCCGTCTCTGCCTTCCTTTTACCCTCTCACAATCCCGAATCTTCATCACCGTTCATGAATAATTTCGATTGAAACATTTCCCTTTCCTCGTGTCATTCGGTGAACGTCACGGTTTTTGGAAGATCGAATCGTCGCATGGATCGGACGGTCCGTTTACGTGGCGGTTTAGTGGACCTTTGATTGGCCCGAATAGGGCGTACGCGGAATAACAAGGAACGACGTTGTCGGATCGTGGAAAAGAATGGCCGAAGCCAGTGGAAGAAGTGCGCGAGAATGCTCCTCGCGTCGTACGCGATTTCCGTCGCTTGTTAGGCCGGCATTAACTCTATTCTTCCGCGGGGCTAACGACGTGAATGGGCCAGTCGTTAAATTACGCGCGGATTCTCAAGTCGACCGACAGAGTGTACCGGTACGTGCAAGAGGGTTGCCATAGGCGTGTGCCTGTGGTTCTCGCGGTGCTCGCCACGGTCTCGCTATAAATCCTCGCCGATGATCGAGGGATCCAGTTTATCGCCTCGTGGCCGTGCCGAGAGGTCACGACGGTGCATGCACCGGGACATTCATTATGTCGCCTCCGGCTCCGCGGTGAGCGTTCGCCAGTTGGCCAAACGGAACCGAAATTCACCCCGACCGGCGATACCATCTTCGCCAAAAGAAATCAGTATGCTGCAGATCGGCCCGGGTCAACCGTCCATTCCTCTTCCTTACCGCTCGGAGGAAAGAACAGTTGTTTCAGCCGGTAATTAATACGAAGAAATCTGTGGCAAAGGCGAGGAAAATCTTAATCTTGTTCCTGAGAAATGACTGGTTAAATGCACACCAATTCTGCAACGTTTTAATTATTGTGCAGCTACAAACGGTTATTGTAAAGCTAAACGTTCATTGCTAAAGAATGATAGATGTTTTCTTTAACAATGATTTGCAAATATTTCGACGTTTTACGGTCTCGTACAACGCCAACAATTTACATGTCAGCATAGCATGCACGGTTTGCCAAAGCGCGGTCTAAACTCTCCAAATACGCTGGTAGAGCACGGTCCGAAATTAAATTATGCAGTTTATTTCGCGAATAGACGCTACCGTCGGTGCTTCGAATTCCATCGTACTTCAAACATGCCGAACGTCGACAGACACGATGAACTCAGCAGCGCAGGGAACGAGAAAGGATCGGTCAAATTGTATTTACCGCGGTGGAATTTCCCCCGAAGAATCACGGGATGGGTCGACTTCATGGTTTCAGTGAAATATACACGTCAATGTCGACGCTATCTACAGTGCTTTCGTTATTTCTACGTACAATTAAACGAGCATATTCTGCACAGACAGTAGCAGAATTTCCGAGGATTTCTGACCCAGGTCGGATTTAAAAAGTTGTTAATTTGATTGGACTATAATAAAAAATATTCAGAGGAATAAGAAACTGATTTTAATACACCTACTATAAATGATAACACCGACTATAAATGTAGATGATTACCATTTATCTTGTATTTTTCAAAGAACCATTTCTCATACTTAATTATATAGAGATAGTAATTAACCAAATAGAGCATTTGTACCTCCGGAACCGCGCGAGTTTTTGCTGAAAAGGGTAACAAAAGGGCTTCAACGACGTCCACTTAGCGTTAATAAATAACTTAACGAGATTCGCGGAAGCAACGTTGGCCGCACAACGCGAGGTCCGCAATCTTTCCTAATCCCACAAAAGCAAGGAAAAACAGAAAGCCCGGTAGCAAGGGGCAAAAGAGGGTAGAGGGGAAGGATGGAAAAATCCCATGTGAATTTGTAATACCGCATTAAGAGCTTATGACGGGCAGTACACGAGGGTGGGAGACGGGGAACGTACTCGCGGTGCAAAACAAATTTAAAGCTTATAATAAGCTGCGGAAACTGCGCGCAAGCGCGTGTCTTTCCTTCCCAACACATCCGGCCGGACATTTTTGCCCTCCGAACCGGTTCGAACGCCATATACAATTTCCGTTTTGTCGCCACCGCCGCGACACGTTCCTCGCGTCGAATGCTTCACTTTTCTCCGCGTTAATTCGTTCCAAGGGATTTCGCGCACTCGTAAAAGCTTTAAACTCGAAACCGTTCAACGTCTATTGAATCGCTCGTAAACCGCGAGTTCGTTAGAATGAAAGCTCAACTTTCAATGAATTCGAGTTAAATATATATCTCGCTCGTGCATAATTAATAATCGTACGGCGCAGTGAATTTTTCCATTTACTGAATTTTTTACTTACTTCACGGCTGATTTCATATTTTTCATTCGTTATAATTACACTCTGCCGAGGAATTTCTGTTTTACGGTGTATTTCGAAGGTTCTTTTGAGCGTGAATGTACCAGGGCACCCGTCGTGGTTTTAGATAGAGCATCGAAACGATCTGTACTCATCTACGTCGTAGTCACTGACGAGGGCTTTCTCTCTCCAGATTCACGACAGGAATGGCAGGCTAGGAAATTAGATCTCCCATCCGTTCCGTCTAGAAATTAGGTGTCACTGTGAAACGGAGGAGGATATCGGCCACTTGAAAACCCTTTAAAACAGAATACTATTTCGTAAAAATCGTTGCCTTACAAATTATATTCCTTTTAAGAAATATACTTAGAGCAATTCCTAATGACATTCTCTGGTGTGTTTCTACTGAACGAATTATATTTTTCCTATAGAATTTAGGGTCGGTAGGAAACGTAGGGAAACAGTTCTTAGAATCCTTATCCCTCCTCTCTGTGACATTTTCGGAGGGTTCGAGTATCAATCTAAACAAACTGCAATCCCTCGTATTCGTCGGTTTTGCGCCGTTTTTGCGGTCACGCTCGAAGAATAACGGCCAACGGAATCCGGGGTTGTTTTGAAAAGTCCCGAAACATTCATTTCTTGCCGGACCCCCGCGCCACGATATTTGGAGAAACCGCGCGCGGAAAACTCGGGACGGGGAATGGGGGGGAAGTGAGTCGCGAGGAATGGCAGCGGTTCTTTCTGGGCCGAAGAAAGGCAGCCCTTTCGTGCAAAAACGTGGAGCCAGACACAAATTAAACGGCTGTTACGGCGCAGGGTTATCCATCGTCGTGTTGGCAGTGAATCCAACGACGCTCGACGGGGGACGGGAAAAAAGGGGTAGGAGGGTAAGGCGCGGAAAAAGCTCGGACGTACACGGTCTATTAGCGGACAGTGGCATGTGGCAAGATTGTCTAGCGAATGGGGGTGGCCGGCGGCGGCTCTCTACCAACGAAAACGTCTCGGCTTTTCTCATTTTTCTTTCGGGCCATGTTTCTCCACGGGTGTCCCCCGCGTACGTGCCTTTCCCATACATGTAAATAGTCCCCGGGGAAACTAATGGTTTTATCAAAACGAGCTACTTATTTCAAGTACTGTCTGCGGAGAAACGAAGAGTAACAAAAACATGTCTATCCGGAAATGCACAATTACTTTGGTACATCTTTGTTTGACATTTATCGTCACTCGGTAAAGGGCCAATGAATTGGGTACAAGAAATCGGCGACTTCTTGAGCTCTCTAATTGCAATAAGATTCATAGCACCCTTTCATAACTCGCAGATGGTCCCACAGGACTGGATTGCGTAAGACCAGCGGGTTCTGCGTTTCACGGAAACAGTAGCGTGGCTCTGCGCTCGAATTCCTCGGCGGTAGTCCCGAGCGAAAAAGAACGAAACGATCGAGCGTGCCGGCGGAGGGGAGATATCCGTGGAGATTTAACGTGAATTTATGGCTAATAAATAAATGCGCCGTAGCTAATCGGATAGACGTGTGTGACTTTCTCTGCCACCGCGCTTGCTTTGCCGGCTCCGAAACATGGGAAGCTTTTACGGTAATCTAATATCAACGTCGCCGACAGGTTGCAGCTGTCTCGCCGGCGAGAGAGCAGTGCACGTTTAAACGGGACACACGCAAGTCGCAGGGCCTTATCAATAGCACGTATGTGCGTTTGGTTCACTTAGTTCGTATAAAGCGATTAGCTAATGACTCATTGAAGGACGGCAGGTCGCGAACTTTGGTAGCGTCGTGTTCTGCGTTGTCCCAAGCAACTTTGGTTGACTCTTATAATCACTGTCCGTCGTCACAGGACCGTTTTCATCCCACAAATCGTATACCTCAATTCCACGCAACGTTACTTCGAACGTTGATGATACTTAGAAAACATTTACCGGACGTTCGAACCGGTTTTGCAAACCTTTACGGAGTATGTCGCGGGGATATTAAATTAATGCCCCAGATGAATGAATAAACCGGAAGAGACGAGGGGCACTTCACTTGGAATCGCACGCAAGTTTTTAATAGACGTGAGTAAATTATATAATCTTCCACGACTATGCATCTAGACGTGGAAGAGGGTTCAATCTATTTTTGATGCGATGGGGTTGGAGTCGAAAGTTACCGGGAGACGGGAGGGATGATTGCTGGTGCTAACGTAGTTAAAAAGTGATTAGGCCAACCCTTCCGCAGACTAAATGTGCCCTGCGGTGCGAAATCCCTGCACTTGGAGTATGCGTCGTCCAGTCGGCAGCAAGTACTTTATATTCCGGATCCTTAAAATTTTTCTTAATGTATCTACCATCCGGAATGAATTAGTTACGTCCGTCTCAATGAATCAAGCTATTCGTCCCACTGAGAAGATAGGGATAAAATTTGCAAATCCATTCGTGAATGGATATGAAGAACACTTGCTGTTAAAAATGTTCCTTACCTGAATCATTTTTATTTATCTAATAACGGAATTGACTAGAATTCTCCAGAATGAGAGATAATTTTCTTGCTATTCAAACGAAATTTGTCCCGACAATGTACCCTAATTTCCATGTCCTGCGTATACCGGTATACAAGCATATATACCTCTGGTGATGTCGTTATGTTTTTATCACTTCCTTACGTTGCCTATTTGGAAGAACTCTTAGGAGAAAATTACCCACTTCGCATGAATTTCAGGCAACTGGAACCACGTAGCAATGAACGTAATTTGAGCGACATAGTCCTTGATTTAACACTACGCAGGAATAGTGGAACCAAAACTCTGCATGACAAGGGAAAATGAAGTTTAAAAATAAATTCTTACAAATAGCAAACGATAATTATCGTGGACGAAAATTCAGAGACGTCGTGACGTTAATGACGATGATCAACGGTCGTCAGAGAGTCGGTCATAATTTTCTGACATTGTGCTAGATCATAAGGAAAATGAGGGCATTCGTGAGCGAAGGACAATGCGAGGTGCTGCGGGGAAACAGACAAAAGAGGCGAATCGTGCGGCTTGGCGGTACCTGTACTTCAAGTTCTTACTGATGTTTTCCAGCCCCTCGGCGGGGACAGAGGCGCAGTGTCGGCGAAATTTCGCGCTGCCGCCGTGCAAATTTATTCTGATCCGTCGAGCGTCCGAGCGAGTCGGCGGGAGAAATGGAAATTGCGACAACGCAACGGTGTCGCCTCGACGAGACGCGAAAGAGGGAAAGCGGCGAGTTTCGCCGTGCGTCTGTGGGTCTCTCGTTACACCTGCGAATTAGGTAAATGTTAAAAGTTAGAACGTTACACCTCGCCGACCGTACGACCAAACCCCACCCCATTCCCCTCCCTCGGGAAAAATTTCGAGACCCAGTCGGGAAGTTAAAACACCGACGTTATTGCACCCGCTACTACGAATCCCCCCCCACCTCCCCCACCCACCGTGGACTTTTCAACAATTTTCTGAAATATTCAAGACAACAGACAGCATCATCAGCATTTTCTGGAATTCTAAACAACATGGATTTGTTCTGTGAATGAAAAAGAAAGTCAAGAAAGTTCGTACGAGAAAAGACTGAGGTTTTTCGTCGTAATAAAGCGCGATTATGACGGATACGTTACCTAATTTCCAATTGGGTCAACGAGCTAGAGGGGGGTAGGGCTAAAAACCAATGAAATACGTGGCAATTACTACGAAATAACAAATCACCGTTATCGCGTCAGACATTTACGATTGCCGGTCTACATCATTTACGACCATCTGATTTCGTGGTTACGCCATTGCATTCAATGCTTCACGAGCCCTTTCCATCGAGACTGACGATCTCTCTGCCATTGGTCCTACATTTCACTCTGGCGCTAAGTCAATACACACGTGTTCGTCTATTGAGAATTCCACGGAATCAGCATTACCATCAGTACAGAATTTTTGCTTTCCTGATGATATCTTAGGCTCAAAAATGTCAAAGAGTCAGCCTCTAGTTTGTGGACTTTTGGCTAATTCCTCCAAATTTCCCCCCGCGGCAGAAAGAGTTAGCAATACTAATTCTCGCGGGTACATGTGTACACGTATGTTTCATTTTTACTGTATAATGTCTACATACATACGTCACATGGTTTCGTGTAAGTCGGCACACCTTAAGACACACACACACACACACACATAGGTGGCATGCGAGTACATCTGTACGTGTAGATAGGCATATGCACGTAGGAGAACTCATTGGTTTACACGCAGAAAATGCGAAGACAAGGACAGGTATGAAGACTGGCGCAGTTTCAAGGGAAACCGAAGCACTACCCTTAATGACTCTGACGACGACCTACCGGCTCGGCACTTACTTCGTCGTCCCTTTATTTATAGACTCGTGGAGGGCGAGGAGCGATGACGTAGAAGAGAGGACGCAGAGCCGACAGAATTGGAGGGTTCCACCAACCCCTGTGTATCTCAAGAACCTCAGCCGCTATAGTTGCTCTTTCGAGGAAATAAAAAATGCCCGACTCTCTATGGCCACACATACGTATGGGAATATGCGTATACGTGATTCTCACGCGATTTAAGATAGTTGGAAACGATAGGGTGATTCGCACGATGATCGAGATACGCAAGCCGATTAAAAACGAGAATACCGGCAGTAGGTAGTATGGTTCAGGGGAATCGTTTGATTTTAACCGGAACCCATGCTGAGCCAAAGACACAGCTGGCGGTCTCGTGATAAAGGACGTCAGATTTATACGCCATTTATAGTGATTCCTTAGAAAATCGCAGGAAAGAAGGAATCAGACGTGCGTGAAATATGATCATGTACTTACATACTCAATAATAATGCTACAATTTAACAAGAACTGTCCTCCGTCGAACGTATAGTTGAGATTAAATTATCGCCTATCTTGAAGAGACACGAAGAAGAGGTGAAATTTCCGAATTTTCCATAAGGGTCGAAGAAGAGGGAGAAAAAGAGAAAGCAAGGGAAAGAGAGTGAGAGAAAGTGCGGCGAAGGACGTCGGCCTGTTAGCGCTTTCGTGCGATGCACATGGACTTATCTTTTCATCGATTCCTTGTTAAATGTCAAGTCGTTTCGCTTTTACGAGTCGAGCTCGCTAATGAACATCACGTAACCCTCCGAGCCGTGCCGAGTCGATATGCTCTCCGACGAAGCTCTGCACTTTTCTGATTGTAACTCCGCGTGTTGTGCACTTCTTTTTTTTGCCCCTCGTATACGCAGATGAATCTTGACGTGCACATTGAAAGCGGGGCTAAATTTCCAGTCGCGGTGTACTTTCGATCACGCGACGGCACTGTAATAAACAAGAAATTAATAAAACATGGCTACGCAACGCTGATAACCGCGACTTTCCTAGCCGGCCGCTACACGGCAGTTAGATGAACAGATAGACCAGAAATTTGTAGTTGCGGATGACAGTTCGAAGAATGATAGCCGCTCATTTTTTCAACGGAATCCAACCCACTCGAACGGAGCGCGAAAGTGTAGGAAAACCAGTTAATATTCGATGAGCGTGTTCAGCGGGACGCGCAGACGAAGTGGTAATTGCGGAAAATTGATAATTATCCGCGTGCGTAACGATAATTTAGAAATAGCGATTTAACGCAGACCGTGGTCAGTAATTACTGTGAAATAATCGATAAGTTGTACAGGCTTTATCGTTATCTTATAAATGGAATCGTGCGATGCGTGATTTTTTTTTCAATTCCCTGTACAGTATAGGCGCTTTACCCTCCTAACATGCATCCGATTACGAAAATTTCCCAATAAACATCGGAATGACCGCGCATCCGTGTCGGCATGTCGGGAGAACACAGAGCAAGCATGCAGCGGGTAAACTTAATTAATAGAATAAATTTCAGCGGGTCCGTAATCTCGTGTGCGTCTACACTTGCCGAGTGCGTAGGGGGCATAGGGCAAACGTGAAATTCCCCGGGCGATTTACGTAAGTGGCTGCGATCGGGCACTAACGAGAGTTAATGCGGAATACTTTCAGCCCCGGCGGATTCCGGAGGAAAACGGGATTCGCAGGACACGAGTTTACTCCGACATCAATGCCCCTTTAGCCCCTGCGGCGAGTAATTACAGAAGGGCAATGACGTCACGTCCTTCCGTGTGATTCCAACAATTGTTTGTCGACTGAAATCCTGGGCTTTACACTCTGGCGCGTTCGGAGAATTCGCTAGATTTGTGAATAGACAATACACGAGAGGAAAACGGTAAAATTTACTACAATTAATAGAATAATTCACCGATAACAAGAATGCGTACCACTTCCGAAAATTTTGGTTTAGACTCGTTAACGTTTAAATCCCTTGTATTCTGTTCAGTATTTCGATACGTTCAGAATAGCGAATTTACTACAGTAGCGACTTGTTAGCTATGCTGGTGCATTTGTTAACGGCTTTTAAGGACTATTAATCGCGCATGACCGTTGGAGCATTGTTTCTGTAAAATGTCCCGAGGTCGGGGTCGTCTGAATGATAATCGAGCGATAATAGGCCCCGTGCGTGCGCGCGTACTCGCGGCAATTCGCAGTGCGGCGAAATTTAGGGTAAAATTTACGGCACAGGGCTCGGCGGATTGCTGGAACAGTGAGCGGGGAGGGGGGGGAGGGCAGAAACGTCTTAACGAGGGTCGGGCTATCGGCGGGCGGATGTGCGTTCCACTTCCGGCGACGGGGCGGAAGGCACGGAAAATCCTGTCTCGCGAAGTCGGGAGAACTATTGACCATCGTCGAATGGCGGGCACGGGGCAACGGATAGACAAAATTTTCTCGTCCTTGACGAACGCGCACCTGCAGCGGCAACCTTCCCTTTACTGCGAGGCGCCGTGTACACTTCGATAATTGGCCCGCGGGATGAAACGTCCTCGACAAAGGGGGTACGTTCGACAATTCGCCATTTTCGGGAAGCCACCCCGTCGTATTACCCACCTCCCGCGCCCACCTTCGCCGAAATAAATGCCCGAGCGCGCTATTACCGATGGATAAAACCACGGCAATTGACCCTCGGGAAATTTACGCTATTTCTCGACTGCTCGGGAATCGTCTTCCGCCCGATGGAACGACATTTGCTTGAATTCTCCTCGACGACGTATTATTGTAAAAAATCACCTGTCGTTTACGGCATGAATACAGAGGAGGAGATTTGCGTATATAGAATCTGAAAGAAAGATGGACCTACGACGGCGGAGGACGATGGAGAGAACCGTTGAGAGGTAGTCGATCATGAATTCGCTAAGAAATTTATTTCTCCGCGCGATTCTGCCGGCGCCGTCAAGGAAAACCTCTCAACTTCTCGCTCTCTCGTCTTCCACTGTCATTTCTCACTTTCCGCCGCCACTGTCGACTGTAAAAGTATTCCCCGGTGGTGAACTATGCGCGCTTCGAGGAAATGTAGGCAGGAGTTACGAAAAGAGCCAAGGCGGAAGCTTTCTCGATGCACGATTTTCTACGTATGCACGTGAAAGATTAACGTACATGAATCTCTCATCAGATTTCACTTTTCGCAGTATTACATTATTTAACGAACTCTTTTATTTGGTTTTCGTTCGTGCGCAAAATGCACGTAAAAGGCAGAACAATTAATTGGACCGTTTACCGTTAACAATGAAAATCCAGAGCAAATTTCGTGCGAAAAGAGACTGGTTCGTTTGCACGGTTTAACGATTTCATCAGACACATATATGCAACACGAATTTGCATTTCTGGTTCCGAGAGAGAATGCATTAACGTAAGAATCGATCTCTCGAAACGATCCAACATGTAAAACCGATGCAAACGAGCGAGTTGCTCGAATCTGCATATATATACGACCGCGCCGACTACGCGGCAGTATATCATTCTTTATCTCTGATTTGCTTGCCGCCCGAGATCTGCCTCGATCACGCTTGATTAACACGGCAAGATTAGACGGTCACGGAAGCCGGTCCATATCGATAAATGAGGGGAATCGTTTTGTTTGTCATTACGGTCAGGTCATCGGCTAAAGCGAATAAAACATTCGGAGGTGTAGGTTACTAAACAAAGAAAGCATAAATAAAGGAGCAAGTTCAGGTATAAAGGGAACAAAAAGAAAACATTAGCACGAACGAAAAAGATGGACGATAATATTACAACCCTGCTAAGCAGAATGTTCCAAAGGTAAAGCTCACAAAGTAAGGGAAACGAGGAAAAAAGGATACAGAGAAGGAAAAAGAGGGGAAAAAGGTGAAAGACTAACGCGGGCAATAGTTAAAAGGAGACGATAAAGGGATTAATCGAGGGAAAAGGGAGAAAGGAGAGGAGGGGACAAGAGTCGACAGGCAGAGAAAGGGAGACAGGGTATAACATTACAACGTTGCTTAGGATCGTCGAGTGATTTACGATCAAGCTTCCCGCGGGCCGGAAATTCGTTAGGGCAATCTCTCTCGCGGATTCGAGATGGGCTTCTGCACGCACCTTTGGCCGTACATATACACGTGTATACGTACGACGCACGGGGAGATAATGTTAACGAGTGGCCGGATAAACGCGCGCTCCCGTGATTCCTCCTTAATACCGGCATGCCGTGACTTCACAGTTCGCGTTCCTGATACCTCGTCCCGCCGGCCTCGATAACGCCCCGACTCGAGCAGTTGCTGCGCCGAGGAATTTCAGAACGCGGAAAATAGACAGTCGGGCATGCCCGAAGCAAGACAAAACGACGGGCAAAAGGAAAAAAGAGAAGCCGAGGGCACGATAAAACGTAGCGCAATTAAGGGACTAATAAATTCACGGTAGCCGGGCGAAAAGAAATGGAAGGGGGAATAAATAATGCACGCCAGACGTGGGCTTTTCGTCGGTATTTCAGTTTCTAATATATTTGTAGCCGGGAGGTGATGCCGATAAAATTCACCGACGTCTTGAATAATCACCTTGGAATTAAGAGGCAATTAGTCTTCCCAATGAATTTCGCTGCATATTTCCCCGTCGATGTCGATTACATCTAATCACGTTTAATTGCCATGGCCGGCAGCCGGGGTTTTCGCCGGCGTAGAAAGCCGCGCGCTGTGAGAATTGCGCTGAGGAAAGCGAAATGAATTTCATCGAAGTCCTCGATGATCGCGCGATACCCTATGATCTCGGTTACGACGTTCCCCGGCTCTGACGCTCATCGGCCCATCTCGCACACGCTCCGTTAAACGTGATTTTCTCCGACTCTGAGAAAGTCCCATTTTATTCATCGCGCCGCAGGAATATAACTGGCGATCCGTCCTTTTTTTTTCCCTTCCCTTTCAGCCGCCTTCCCGAGCGCCGCTCTCTTCGCCGTCTTCTCTGTCCGTCAGATTTCCGCCCCTCCACCCACGTCTCACCCTCGTCGAATCCGCCAGTGGGATTTATTGCGAACATAGATCCACTTCTAACTTTTCGCATGGCGGATCGAAAAGAGAGGGACGAAGTAAAAATAAATCACCGGCGCGTCTCTGCGTGGGGACAACCCCCGATAAATTCAAAGGCAACAACGTTACGGCCGATTTTTAGTACACCGCTAGTCGCGCCAAGTTTTCGAGGGCAGACACATTTTTTCCCCATGATAAAATAGCGATGCCAAGGACAAAGTCAGGTACGATAGGCTCTTTGACGCCGAAACTTCGCTCGTGGAAATACGAAGCGATCTCATGAAAAATAAAACATCTGAATATACAGTCCGTCAGAAACTCCGGAACATCGTACCTATGAAGATTTTCCCAAGACCTTCCTGCCATTCCGTTGACGACTGTCGTTTCGAGACATCCCTTCCGACCTTTAATTTTTGACCACACGAAACCCAGAGCAAAAGGGCTCGTGTAAAGGACCGCGTCATCGGTTTACAAACAAACTTACGAAGTAGAAGCCTTTAAAAGATCCTATTTGGATTTGCAGGATCAGGCGAAGGCGGGGTGGAAGTGGGGCACAATACGATGCTCGCGAGGAATGACCCTCTCAGGATACTGCGAGCATAAAGCGTTCGCGGAAAGGCGCCGCTCTTGGGAGAGAAACTTGAGGGTATGCACTTCCGACTATTTCGCACTCAGACCTCTTTCCTTATTCATTATTTCCCTTCTGTGCCGCGCAGGGAGAAACGCCGAGTCGCTGTACCGGCTTCATCCCTCTGGCCCGTCGCGACGTTACACGCCGGTACTAACGATAAATATGTTCCTCTTGGTTTTTTTCAGTCGCTGCCGCGTACTTCACGACGGCGAGGATCTCGAGGAAATAACGACGTTGGGCCCTCGATAAATGCGCTGCAATTCACATGACTGAACGACGGCGATCGAATCGCGCCGTGGCGGAATTTCCGCCTTAAAGCTCGCTTTAATGCGTCATCGGAAATTCGACGACTCCTCCCGATTGTACGCGTCGCGTCGTTCTCTCGCCTCCCGTTGTGCTTGGATTTTTTAATCGGCCCCTCGTGGCAATAGATTTAACCGTCGCGGCAAATCTATCGAGTGATTTTTTATTCCCGCAAGGGAGCCGATCGTTCTGCGCGCCGTTCCAATTTCGGAACTCGTTGCTTTTCCCTCGCAATCGGGCCGTATCGCTTTCGCCAAATGGGAATGCCGGATCGACCGGTAAAAACACGGGACTGGGATTTGTCGGCGGAAAGCAAACACGCGGGCTAATCGTCCGGGCTCACGTGACAATCCGAGCGAGCGCGGCCTGTGTTTTCATTGGCTTTAACGGCCCCGAAAAGCAATAAATAATAACGGGCAACCGGCCGCTAGATGAAAGCTAGAATGTACCGAATATAAACATCATTCGACCGTGCGATGGCAACGCGCGAACATTGCCCAGAAAAGTTTGGGGAACGTGCAATCGCGTTACGCTAACTTTAATAAAAAGAACAACGTGCTTTCGATTGATTTGCCAGTGGCCCATTGACAGGCCCGTAAATTCATTGAATTATCGAATTTTCTTTACCGCTCCACTGCAAGTTTTCATTACGAACCTATTCCCGTTGCTATCGCTCGAAAAAGGGGCACTCTTTAACATTCCCGCTGCAAGATTCAATGGAGCGCCAAGTGATTTAGAGCAAATTACGTTACTCGCGCGAAGGATGTGACGTAATGAGATATGGAGGACGAGGCTTGCCAGTATCTGCTCATCCAATAAACGTATAACGCGCTGTAAGTATCCGGAGACTGGTTTACTTCATAAAATTATCCCGTTCACGTAAACCGCGTGCGCATCGTCATCCCCCGACCCCTGCGACCCCCCCCCCCCCGCCTCCCGGCCCATCGACACCTTCCTCGTGTGACGGTAAACGCCTTCTTCCCGGCGGGCCGATAATTAATTATTTAATCGAGTTCCTATACGCACGCTAAGCATTTCCGCGGTCGATAAGCCCCGTTAATATTTTCCCCAGTCCGGCGCGTTAAAAGCGGCTCGATCTCATCGCCGCAAGTCCAACTTAATTCGATTCCGGAGCCCTTAAGGCCCTATCGCTAACGGCGATCAACGACACGTTTCCCATTGATAAAACGTGCCTTTCCCGCGCGAGAACGCGTTTGCCAGAGTAGCGCTGATCAGCGTGCCGAACGCCTTCGGTTCGGAGCGTGGGTTTTAATGAATTTGTTAATCGTCACGTCCGGCGAACCGGTCTTCCCGGCCGTGGCATCGATAATTGTTTATTAAGGATTCAGCGAAAAATGCAGTGCGCCTTCAACGTCCATACCAGTTCCGTCTACTTTCCTACAATCTACACAAAAACATAAGAAGCTCGCTAACATAAAAACATCGTCCACGTAGGAGATAAAAGCATTAACTGCATGGAATTTATGAAATTGCAAAGATAACGGACGTCATCGTGCGTCGGATCGCGGTTATCGATTTCTCAGGGAGGAGAATTATTTGCGCCCCAATGATTTTCCCGGATAATGGCACGAACGTCGATGTAGCATGAGATAATACAGATCTCAGTTACGTGTTCGCGCAGCCACTCTTGGGACCGGATAACTTGGAGGAGCTGGAAGTCGGTAGCCTGCAGTCGAGCATTGTTAATTAAATCGAGGAGTCTCGTAAATTCCGCGACACTCCGGCCGGCAGGGCTTGAGGGGTTGGGAGGTGAAAGGAGGGGCGGTGAGGGGGTGGAGGAAGTAGAAACGACGGTGAAGCAGAAGCCTTTGCACCAGATGAGCCAGATAAACGGATAGTCGCGCAGATAATATTTAACGAAATCATTAAGCCGCCAAGTCTTTGCTTTTTATCGTCTTCTTACTAATGCGAAAATGATGTACGACCAGCGGAATTGCCGCAGAATTTATACGATAAGCGAATTGCTCGCTGCCACTTACCTTCCTAATTACCTATTATGGAAACGTGCAATTAAATTTTAATGACCGCTATGTAAAAACACAAACCTGGCGACGTGAGGCGCAACTACCGACTGCTTAGGCTTTAATGGACCTTCCCAACTTGTTTCCGACTTTGTAACCAGTATCAATTCCTCTGTAGTCTATTTTACAGTCGCATTAAAGGCACGCCTTCAATGCAGGGAACCTGTGTAAAACAGACTTTTATTGGCAGGATTCACATTCCTAAAGGATTTTAGAACAGTACGTAAAATTGTAATGACCTTTCGTAGGTTCGGCCAGACTTTAAAATCCATCAGAATATAATGAACATATAAATTGCATTCATCATTTTTGTATTTACGGACGGTTCACAAGATTCCGTAAATAATCATTTATTCGTACGTCCTTTGAGAATTTATTTCCGAGGATTGGTGTTGCGACGTCAGTACGGGACGCTAATCCTCGCTCGGGAAAATTCCTGTACATCTCATACGGTACGAACGAGTGCATCGAGCAGAACGCCAATGGAAAAAGTCCAAGAATCCCGGAACCTGGGTACTTCGGGCGCGTTTGCTCGGAGGAATCGCCGGTAAAAACGCCAAACACGCCGAACCTCAATTCCCTCGGACACAACCCACCCCTGCCCCCTCCACCTCACACGTATAATATCCCTGTCTCGGGCCGAACGCGTTCGAGCGAAGAACGTACACGTCCCGATTCGTGTTGGTAGGCGCATCATCCGCGTATGATTAACAACGTCTGGCCGGGCGTTAAACTCTCCATACTTCTTGAGATTAGCGGGAGGAAAAATCGTCAAGTTCGAACGCACCCTCGGCCCCGGTCGGTCGGCAGGCCATGGGAATAAATCACTTTGGGAAAAGAGCGCGCGTTCTACGCCAGAATTTTTTCGGCAATTCCCCCTCAGGTCGCATCTTCCTCCCTGTGGTCGGTGAATTATGGCGCATTGGGAGGGAGAAGGGGGGTTAGTGGGCGTATTCCTTCGTCCGCGGAAATTCGCGAAAGCGCGGATCTCCGAGAAATTATACTTCTCGGCGAGGAGAAGATCCCCTCCCAAGTGAAATACAATGTCTCGAAAACGGGAGCAGCTTTCGCTCACGCTTTAAGAATGTTTCGCCGCTGCGTGAACCACGGGGGAACCGTCTGAGGCGAAGAAATATTTCTGCGGAGGACGTCGCCCCGAAGAACGTTTTCGAAGGTAAACAGGCGAGTAGGGGGAGGGGGGCGAGGGCTTCGAAGGCCTCGGTAAATTAAGATAAGTAAGGACGTTAAGATGAGCGACGATAGCCCGGACGACCGTCCCGCGTGAGTAACAAGGATAAAAAGTTGCGCAATCCGTGAGCCTCGTAGGTTAAGCAACGCTCGGAGGAATCCGCGCAAGGGTGACTTGTTCTTGGAAAAAACGGATCCGTTCCTCGTGATCCTTATTTATGTCCCTCCCGCGGAACGGTAATAACGCAGCATTTATACCCCTGGTGCGATGAAAGCGAGCAAAACGAGCGTAAAAACTCCTTGATAACTCGATTTCTTTTGAATTCCTTGTGATTTACGTTCCAAAGTAAAAGTAAAACTGCACGTGGCTGGTTATCGAATGCGTGCCATTAGCTGTGTGAAATCGGGTTTCCTTCTGCTTTGAAATGCGATATTCAGTTATCCTAATAGAAGTTGGCGCGTGCAAACGGGACCAGGTTGACGTCTTTGCGCGGGGATAGAATACACGTATGAATGTTTCTGCTTGTGATATGTGGGTCATCGGCAACAGTCTGTTCGCTTAGTTCTGCAAGCTAGTCGCTTGACTCGGGGTTTCTATCTGGCAGGGAGGTCAAGTCACGGACGCTGCTGGAAGCCATCCAAAAGTAGGTATTACGATTTATGGCCGCCTTGAATGCCACCGAGAGCCGTTCAAAGTTATCCCAAGCGTCTACGCGGTGCGTAAGGTCGCTGTACGATTAAGGAAGTAACGCTAAGCCGGAGACTCACGTAGGAGGAAAATGAATACGTTTTCCCGCCATCCGAGAACCACAGTGAAACATAGAAATCTGTGAAATATTTATCCTCGTCCTATCAAGTTATACCGCAATCACGCTGAATATCTGTACTTATTTGTCAGACCGTTCTAGCCCAGAGAAAGTGGAAGAAGTCCATTGACAACAGACGAAAATGCTATACGACAGAAATCGATTCCCGTTGGCCGCTTTGCCAGTGGATTTTCTTGGCAGGCGTAAATTTCCGAAGACGTAGAGTTACCTTATAGCTGGATCGGGACCGGTGGAACGTACCCAACGGTCTTTGAAATACCCATTACATTCAGATGACACCGCGGGGCAATAAAGCAGCGAGACAAAGTCGGTATTTCCCGCGCGGAATTCCTGGCGCGTTCCTCGCGTCAGTATCGACCAGCGGAAGAACGTTACTCGAAGAAAAATCGCGTGCAAGCCGACCATGCGGCACGCTGGGCGGCAATAAACGCGCAGTTTTATCGATTTTAAAATGGAAATGCCGGTTAGTGTGGTGAGTCGAATGCCGCGTGCAATTAGCGCACATAATAGGGCAATAAAGCAGCGAAGCCGAACGTTGATACTTTTCTCACGCAGTTTCTTTATAATCTCTCGTCTTAGCATCGCGTACACCGAGGGGAACGAGCGTTTAAATACCACCTGTCGGGGTGTTACGCAAAGTACCAGCGGCAGAGCAGCGGCAGAGCCGATGAATGATAGTACTTTCGCCACGCGGACTGTTCCTTAGATTATCTACTCGTAGCCCGTGTCATATTCATATATCACTGAAACGAGCTTTCGCACACACCATTAACGTCGAAATCACGAAGTATCGGTTACAGTATCAGTCCCCGATTCGCCAGCGAGATATGGAGTACAATGAAATAAAGGATCGAGTAATTAAGAACATTATTAAAGCGATAAATCCAAATGCCGAGGCTCGTTTACTGCGGGGAGACTTTGTGAGGAAAAGCGCAAGGACGTGGGGTAATTTTTAACGAAATGCCACGATCCGATGGAACGTGACGCACAGTGCAAAGTAGTAGTAGACTCCGTGATTCCGTTAGTCCGAGAAAATACAATGTCCGAAAGCGTCACGATGCCCGGACGCTTTTTGAAAAGTGACAAATTTCAGCGAGCAGCAACGATGTTTTCGTATTTTCGGGGGAAAAACTTTCACATTTCACGGGTCCAGATATTATTGACTGAATTTCCATTGGAAATTCTCGACGGGACGCCAGTCGGCCGTCTCTCTCGGTCGATCGCATTAGAATCGAAAATACGGGGGTAACACCAAGAGCGGGGAACGGTAGAAGACGGAGAAAGGGGGGAAAGGGGTAGGATACATCGTGAAAATTCGCCAGGAATCCGCGTCGCTCGAGCGAGGTCTTAGCGGTTGAATAATGTAACGGACATCGGGCTGAATGATTTAAAAGTAGAAGTCCCGGCGAACTGGCGAACGAAGATGGAGAACGCCGAGGGATAGTCGCGCGACGCGCGTCTGACAAGGACGACCGGCGGGGAAGAAGACGAAAAGTTTTATGTTATTTCGCCGTTGGGGGACAAGCCTTACGGGTGCGAGTGAGAGATTAACACGCTAAGTTCTGCGGCGCGCTGAAGTTTCGCGTTAAGTACGCCATGGCAAAGATAACCGAGCCGGCATAATTTTTCCAACCGAAGTAAGGAGTAGGACATTGCCAGCACCGACCTTGCCTCGGTAATTTCGGTCAGAGAACGAACCATTTTTGGATAAGACAAGATGTAATCCCTTTTTTAATTGTACATCGAATCTTGATCAGACACGAATGGCAGTGGAAAAAATCCGAGAAACGAACTAAGTGAACGACAGAATTCGAGAGTAAGGATTAAGTCAAGAAAGTTTCGTAATTGTAGTCACGCTTAAAGAGATTTATAAATCAAACACGTAATACCTTACGTTCGAAGTTAATCGACCGTATCATCCGTTGAAGAAAAATTGTTATAACAGAAACAATGTCGAAACTGGCAGCGAGCGACTTTCGCAATATGCTTCCGCGCTGTTCTGATATTAAATTCAAAGGATTTTCGATGGACGATGCTCAGTTTCCGTGGAAAATATCATTCAGGATTGTCTGTAGCTGTCGAAGTGGAATGGCGTGCGTGAAGAATAATTCAAAGCTGAGAAGTATATTTGCGAGCGACGGCAAAGCTGCTTCGACGAAGGAAAACGCTGCGCCCGCGATATAAAATCTCTTTACGAGGATTTTATACATGCCGTTTCGGGGAATGATTCGCGTCGCTTTACTCCGCGGAATTATCCTTTATGCCAGTCGGCTGTCAGTTCTGGGTCGGTGCTGTATACATCGGCCACTCGGGCTTGACATTAATAACCCATAAATAGCTGGCCTGTTCTGCGACAGGGCCATATTTATACTGATAGACCAATATAGTGGTCCATGAAAAATATCCACCCCGGAATCACCTGTCACGGCAAACTACAATCATTTCACCGCACAAACAATAATTTTGCCGTACGAATTTTCCATTCGCATGCGAGCATACTTATGTTTGGCAATTGTCGTTGGTAAACATAATTGTTTGGGGCTGCTAGGATGACATTATCGTACTGAATGTCCGAGATGACGATTGCCGTTGATTTATTCTGCATAGGATCGACGGCGTGCGGGGGAATTCATTTCACCAGCTCACTTGGGGATAAGGAATGGGATCCTGACCCGGCCGACCGTTTCACGCCTAACACGATGCAACGAAAGATACCGCGCGCGTTCTCGCCGTGGCACATTGTAATAATAAACATCACAATTGTCGTGCATTGCTTTCCGCGGTAGTCACGGTACCACTCCCAATAGCCGTTTGTCGGGATTACCGGAACGAGGCCCGTTCGTGCCTTCCCCTTATCCATCTACAAATAGATTCACCAAATTACAAATTATTCCATGGGGGTGCCGCACAATCGCCGGTCCCGCCAACTCCCGGGAAGAAGCCTTTTAATCGGAAGATTACCATCTTCAGAAACCCCGAGGATTATACCGCGCGATTTGCGGGAGCAACGGCAGAAAGCAAATCTCTCTCTCTCTCTCTCTCTCGCTCTGAAAATCGTTTAATGCTGTCTCCAACATTATTTATCACAAGATAAAGCGGATTTACCCAGTCGCGCGCGATGCAACGTATTTGTTTTCAAAAGGATCTCAACCTCCATGAATCTTCTTCTTAATTAGGCTCACAAAAATATTTACAATCGTCAGTTCGCTCAGAAAAAATGGTAAGTTGTTCCTAAAATTGATCTTTAAAAAGAACGTATTACGTTGACCCATTGTTTTTGGCCGTGAAGTTTCTCGATTTGGGTTACTTTGTACAATACAGTTGCTTCTGGTACAAGTTTGCTTCGAGTCGAGTAGAAACTGACCTGGGATTCACGGGAATGTGCGGGTTAAGTGGCATTTGGCTTGGTCGTTGAAATCGAGCAGAACGAGAAAATGCATCTTGGAGTTTAAATGTGCCAAGAGGATCGCAGATGTAAGGTTCGATTGGATTGTATGCGCCTACCGCGTTATCAGCCGAACCCATCAGCCAATGGCGGACAGGTGAAGCGCAAACGCGTGGTTCCGCCGACACGTTGGACTCCCGTTAATGAATGTAACTGCACTTCATCGTTTAATATCGCCGCACACGCAACTCTGCCTGCATGCGAGCTCAGACCTACTGATGCACCAACGGGAAATCACTCGTGGATCCCCCACATTACCCGCGACATAACGTTCCACGGTGTAAGGTAACACGTGTGAAATACATGATAATGCAATACTTTCTGAGAATGACCGTCGCAATGAAACCTAGCGGAAAAGGCTATAAATTTACGTGAATTATTTTTTATTTACTGGCAGAGAAGTTGGTTCGTGCGGTCAATGGAATTGATTATCCATATGGACGTAGTGTAAGGACTCTGTGTGGGGAATAGAGTAGTCGTTTATTTGATTATCACAGAAGATCTATCGTGAAAAGT
The DNA here is from genome assembly GCA_963989215.1 of Hedychridium roseum. Lineage (NCBI taxonomy): Eukaryota > Metazoa > Arthropoda > Insecta > Hymenoptera > Chrysididae > Hedychridium > Hedychridium roseum. The sequence goes on along the minus strand of OZ022313.1, from coordinate 5,804,274 downwards.
ATCCATTGTGGGACAGCAACGGTCAGTCGACTGAGGGTGTTGAGAGGCTCCGAAAAATCTTAGGAGCCCATTTCCGGAGGCTCTAGGGATAATGAGAGAAAATCATTATTCCACGTCTTCACGACGTAGATTCCCCGAAAGGTTGTCGTGCCGGAAAATAAGGAATCACCGGCATTTCCTCGTCATTTCTCCGGGGCTTTCGTCGGCATTCTAGCCTTGACCTCTTCAGAATCTCAGCGCTACGTGCCGCGTATTATACCGCCTAACGTCGTGCATTACCACAGAAACTGGCCATTCCAATGGCACGTCGAGTGAGCAGGACTTTGCCGTCTAAGCTCTCCCATAAAATACGGCTCAAGGGTTTTTTTTCTTATTTCCCCGCAAAACAGACGACAGACGATGGACCATTACAAGCAAACGAGAATAAAGACAGTAATAAGTCCATTTGAGTATATTCTACAATTTAATCTATCAGTGCCCAGGATCGAATACTTGCACTTTCTTCACTTCTTGTGTATCTGACGTTTATCGGGCCGTTCTGCGTTTCAATTACACAGGCGAATACATTTTAATCAGACCTTAGATATGTGAGTATTATTCGCTGTTGGGTCGCCCAAAACGCATTTCAACGAGCACAATCAACGGTAATCGCGAGTTAATAAATTTGTATCGCGGCAATGTTGCAAAGCTTTAATTAGACAGTTGCGCCATGTAGGCGACTTATTTTTCCTCGAATTTATCGCAAGACACGGGCTAAAAGTTTCGTGCGTCAGGGGAAGTATTTACCAATGATCCATGAATAGAGAGTGATACGTTCGCTGTACAAGTTCCGGTGGGAAAAAAATGTGATAACCCCGACAACGCCGACGGATAACACAATGCGCCGCTACACCGCCTGCTATGTTCTTGATTCGACGACGAATATATTTCGATCGTGCTCTAATCGATTTTTATCACGTCAGGTCGTTAAGAGGGATTTGATTGGTAAGCCCGTGGAATTTCTGTGTACTGACCGCCGTGGAAACGTTCTTTTTCATTGCTACGGCCAGTCATGCATGCCACGTTACAGGCACGGCAACTTGTCCGATTGGCATAGATTAAACATTACGAGAACCTTCAATTTCTGCCACGAAAGGAAACGCATAATTCCCCCGCTCCCTCCGAAAACTGAGGTACGCCAAGCAGTAAGCTATTCCACTGTTGAATGGCAAAAATAATATACAATCTCTTATTACCCATTTTGTTCTGTCCGTAGATTTATGATAGCCATGGAAACACTGCAATGCAATCTTTCTTTGCTGTACCGCGGTTCCCGTGGATAATTATAAATTTCCTTAATAGCGAATACTTTTCCGGCCTTTTTCCTTTGCAGAATGTTAAGGACTAAATGTCCGAGTACCATACGAGTGTGTTCTCCCTGGGTTACCCAATACTTACGCCTCTTTGTCAGTCGTTCGTCTTCGATCCAATCTTTCACGGTAGTACGAATCGTCCCGGCATTTTCCTTGAAATCCCAAACGCGCGGAGGGCCAGAGAGCCAGTACTATAAACGCCGTTATCGGCTAGCAGCGAATTATTCATTGTCGCCTCAGACAATGGAGATTACTTTATCATTCGCGAATGTCGGGAGAAAGAGAGAGGGCTCTCCCGCGCTTTATGCCCCTTGCGTCATGGACTTTCTCGACGCGAATCGCCGTATAAGACACGTCGTTGTACGGAGAGTGCGTTGGCCAATCGTAATTTATGCTTCGATGCAGTTGCCTAATATGTAGTCCAGCAGAATCGACGCGTTTTACGCTCGACCTTAATCCCACCTCGAAAGGTCTTTAGCAAACTCTCCAGTACCAACTAGCTCAAAAGCCGCTTTGAGTAACTTATTTCCTTACCTCAGAAGAATACATTAAAGTTAAGAACGGAGCATTAAAAACACGAACAAAGAAAATCTCGAAGTTTCTGCACAACCTGTTTCTTCGGCTCGTCTGTATTATAAAAGGACACACTGCTGAGGGTAAGAGCCTGTTATCTCGGCGATAACATCTCAATTATTCTGATGTTTTCATGCATTGTCTGTCTAATAAATTCAACAATATATTACCTTCTCGGGCAGCGCCATAAATCGATCGATATTAGCAATGTTCCTGAAACGTTATCTAATCTGATCGTTTATCGGTTATCGTATCTAATCATTTATTAATAATGCTCTCCGCATGATTTACGCCCGTGCCACGGTTGGAAATATCATCTATGGAATGCTATTGGCAAGGAATGAACGAAGGACGAAAGGAAAATTCCATTGCCGCGGAATAGAACGTTTCTTCCTTTCGAATGTCAACTTAACGTAGAGGTTGACAAAGGCAAACTGACGATGAGCCTGCGGAACCCCCTGAGGCACGTAGGAATGCAACGATATACTGTTGAGTCGTTAAGCAAAGCCGGCGAACGTTGGCGGTTCGTCGGGGAAGCTGTTAAGTTTGGCGTAGAAGGAAAGAAATGTCGGCTTTCTAATTGCCGAGACATCTCCTCGGATTCACGAGGACACATGCACGATCGCTATTGGCGAGTGCGTTTTCCCAGACACTCCTTTGCCCACTTAGCCCGCGATCAGATAGCGGCTAACTACAATCGCAGTTTTCTCCGATCGCCGTATTATTTACTATTATAAGCGTGTAGGCGCTCGTGCATGCCGGCTGTCGATGTATGCCGAACAGATTAAGCGGATACGGAGAAGGAGAAAGAGAGACACGGACGCGGCGGCGGTGCCCGTGGGGTCAGGATTACGACACTGGATCAACCGCATGCCTTTTGAGCGGCTTGTAAAAGCTCATTTATCTTGGAGCTCACGGGCCCTGCCTCTCCAATCTACCCGCGATTATGTATTACATTAATATGTAAGTCGACCTGCCCACCTATGCTATATGTTGCATATCCGGCCCAGTACGAGGGGGTCGTTCCGTGATAAGCACTACCTCTTTGGATCTCTAGGCAGTTATTCCAGATAACACTTACCTTCCTCGAGTTATCACCAGAGCGTACATACGCTTGAGCGTACTTTATACTCTAATGAAACTTTATTGTCTCCGAATCCGGCCTGCGGTAATCCACGGGCAATGCCGCTAGCGTGGAAAATCAAAGGTTTCCGGTTTGTCGGGATACGGCAATTTAAGCTCGCAATAATGCATTACAATGGCGACAATTCTCATGCACAGAGTTACTACACGTGAGAATCGCGAAAAATTGCGGTAGTTGGCGAATATTGCCACTTATGCGACAGTAAATCTGGTCATTAAGTGTTTATGGCATGGCATCAGCGAGTTAAAGGATGCTTCTCAATTAGCAGTAATTACCTCCACTTAGGGCCACTGCAGCCCGTGAGAGAATTGACCCTATTGCTTAACACGTATTTCCTGCCGACTTGAGGGAGGAAACGCAGAAAAAGACACGGTGCACGACAAAAACTTAATGCTGACAATTTGTGTACCTAAAATTACGGGGAAGACTGTTTGCCAAAGCGTTTCACTTGCGCATATAATCATCTAAATTGCCCGTAACATAAAAATTCACTCGATCTCCTCATAGTCCCATTTGTTGCATTTCCGTGCAACAAGTATATCACTGAAATTGTGGATAATATGAAGTACCATCGTACCTATGCACCGTTTGATTACTTCACTAAGAAATACTTCTACCGGACTTTAATTGCAGTTCTTCGGATCGCTAATACGTTCGCAGCGAAATTGGTTATCGCAGCTTAATATGCCTCGCAATTGGACGGTTATCATTTTATCCCGAATGCGGTAGGTTGCCTACAGCAATTATCCAATTTCGCGAAATTATGTATTAACATGGCATACGGTATTCACATGACAAATCAACGTCTCGCATGATTTACCCGCGGACCTTTTACTCTACGTGCCTGGAAACAGGAAGGCGCAGCATGAGCGTAGAGAAAACACTGATTCCCTGAATTAGTTCCCTTCGCCGAGTGAAATATCGAGCTCATGTAACCATGAACGTAAGGCAGAATCGAGATTTATCCTTCCCACCGTAGCCAGAAAAGTTCATCGTGGCTGTGATTATAAAATTGATCTCCACATTGTACGTTCGCGGTAGACATTCCTGCGCGGATTCCCCGGGGTTGTCCGGATGAAATCGTAACGTAACTAAATGCCTTTGGTTTTCCTACGTGCTTGCGTGGGAAGGTATTTTGAGAAGTGTTTTATTGTCTCTGGCGATCGTCGATCGTTCACGTCGACGCCGCGCATTGTTAGGTAAGGCAATCGTGATAAAGGGAGGGTAACCGGCGCGAAGGGGCCTTCGTGTGTCATACTCGAGAGATTAACTGAACTATCCAAGGCGTTCGACGCGGGGCGACGGAACATCGGCCCGGCCGCACTCGCTTTGTGTAATTACGCCGATGAATAACGCTTTCGAGGCGTAGGCGGGCTTGCGTACCCCGTGCGGCCGATCCGACTAACACGTCCCGACGATGCAACCAATGCACTCGGACGATGCAACGAACGCGCTTGTACGATGCAACGCCGCGACTGACCCGCGGCTACACGACTTGTATTTATAGGCGTATTATATCGCGCACGCAGGTAGATCGGATAGATAAGCCGGCCGATATGAGCGCGATGCCGATTGTCTTCCTCGGCGCGCAGCTGTGGCGCAGGTCGCGGGCCCCTGCGAGCCACTCGCATTGCCGCCCGGTTAGAACTCCGTGTCGAGCCTCGAACAATCGTCGCCGGGGAAAAGACGGAATTTATGCAGGAATTAAGGAGCTCGCTCAGCTGGCCCACTCGCAACAACTGCTAACGAACCGCAACAACTAAAGTTAAGTACCCAGCGACTCGCCCCGTTTTGAAGATAACGCTGAATTCTTGACATTCGACATGTAGCTTATTTCGTAATGTGCTGGCGTTTCAGTTCCGATTTGAATAAGAATATGCTGAACCGCGTAAAATAATCACTTGGTGGTTGGTGTTTCGTGTAATGCGTGCATAACTGCGCACCTCGCGACGAAGCCTACACATTTCATAATTTACGCTAAGATATTTTACAATTGCCTAGCGACAAGGCGCGTATTGTGTATACAACTGGTTTCACACGATAATAGCGAGATTACATTCTGCAGCGTCACCTATACCAACAGTAAATTATTATGAAGTATTTTAGTGGCGCGATGTCGTGTCGTGTATTGTACGTATCCAGTTACAACGTTATGTATCACTGTTATTGATTGTTAGCACCAAGAGAAATTCCTATGATGCTTCGGCAAGTTTTACCGAAACTTACGGCTTTCTTACGAAACATTTGCAATTCATTCCATTCTACGGGATATATTTCCTTTCTATCGACCGTAATTCGTCTTTCCGTGCTGTGCACTGGGAGGGCAACGTTTATTAATTATTGAAAGGGAAAGTCGTTAATATCGTACGAGAATAATGGTCGATCGTTTAGATTCACGCTAGAGCGACGATGGGGGAAAGAAAATGCACAGCCTAGAAGCACACGTAGACAGGCAGATGCGTGTTTATGTAGGTGTGGGGAGCGTGTATGGGTCTCTCTGTGCGGAGTGACGCACGTTAACAATGCCGGCAGGACCTGTCGGAGAGCGTAATCTACCCACGCCGTGTGTGTAAACGACGCTTAAAGACCATTGTCGGGCGCGATAAGTAGTCGAATGGGTAGCGGCTCTGTGCGTCGATTTGAAATTCAGATTGGATGGGGACCAGCTCGTAACGCCACGACTTGTGCGTTTCTCCGGGGCTCCGAAGGAAAGCATATTACGGGGCCAGGTCCGACACGGCGAGCTTTTCTGGAATGCCAGGGACGGAAATAAACGGGGAACGCCGCGTGTAGGCACGCGAGAGCGCGGATAATCCGAGCTACGAACCAACAGGATCGCTTGGATATGGGTCAGTGGCTTATTGCCGTTCCGCGCACCGGCGATCGAACAGCGGACAGCCATTAACCGGAGTTATCTTCCCGACAAACCCGAAATCCCGAGACTAATAGGCACCCACGGACTTTCGATATCGTCCTGTCCTCTACGCACGCACACACACGCAGACGCAAACGAGGACGACTGATAGAATAACTGCGTATTTAACCAACTCGGTGTAAGTTACGTGGCGCGTACGTGGATTCCCAAAGCGCATTCCATCCCTCTCGGAATGCACGTGAAATATCAGATACTCGCGCTCGCGGAGTAATGAGCGACTGCATTTCGCTGCGCGTGATTTCACGAGCCATGATTTTCAATTCCACGTCCGCCGGCCCCTCGACTACCAGCGGGCCCGTGTAATCGCGGCTTTAACCCATTGTAAATCAGTGGCTCTTACTCGGCGTCATTACATCATGTACGGTCCTCATGTACACAGCGCGCACACATGTTGCTCTACAGCCTCGTACATCCCGACGACACCCACGCGCGGCTCTTTCGCTTTCTATCGCTTCTTTTTCGTAAGCCCCTGTCCGACCTTTAAGCAATCGCGAACTCTCGTCGCACGGATCGTTCTTCTCATCATCGTCGTCCTACCATCCCTCCCTCCCCCGCCCCGCCCGTCGCTCGTTTCCCCGCGATATCGAGAACAAAATCGCTAGCTTGTTAAAACCGGTGTAAAGGTTTTCTAAATCCGTGTAGCCTGAGCAGCGGTATCTCAGGCGACCCAACTCCGTACGACTGAATGCGATGCAATCGATTGCCGGTTACTCATTAACGCACAGTATCGTTTAATCGGCAGTACAGTTAGGCGCTGACTCGAAAACCAATACGCGGAAGCTGGGAAATGATCCCCGTTTAAATGGCGCAGATCGCCTTTCATGGACATTCTCGTCACGTTGCCTCCTCGCGCGCTTCCTTCTCGTGGCCAGTGAGTCGCAAAAAAAGGGGAAAGAGGAAGGAGGAGCAGGCACTGCGTGAATCGATCGGCGCGCACTCATGCAAATTAGCCCACTTTCTAAATGAAGAGCTAACAGGCCAATATCGCCGGCAACGTGCCATGCACCGACGACGACGGTTTAACAGTATCGATCAGATAGCGGTGCAACCCGGCAGCGAGCAATTTTAGCGCCGTTGTTTGCCGTAGCCACGTTCCACGACGAGGCCGTCGCGTCTGGAGGGACGCGCGCCGATTTATGCCAATTTGCATGATTGTAGAAAATGAGCAGAGAAGCGCAGACGGACATAGAGTTCATCGTAAAACAGTCGTAATGGCGAGACGAGTAGAGAGCGGCTAAGAATATACCGGGAAGTGTCAGAAAGCGACGGCAAAAATGTTTGGAAAGCACGAGAACGATCGGTAGAGAATGGGCTAAGGGGACGAGCGGAGATTAAATGAAGGAAACGGGAAAAGCTGAATAAAGCGGTAAAGGATGCTACGTATTGAACCGAATGGAAAAAAAAGGAACTGCGGGAGATTAAGAGATAGGAATAAAGAGGCGAAAGAGGCGGAAACGGTAAAAACGGGAAGTAAATGGGAAGGGAGCGGAGGTAAAGAGGGTGAGAAAGTTGGACGAAGCGACAGGGGGAAAAAGGGATTGCAAAGAAATCCAATCGGCATTCGAGAACCAACTTGCCGTGTGTAACAGGTACGTGTACGTTCCAACGTACTTGGGCACATACGTAGCAACGTAATTACCGTCTACACCGTGAACGGACTTGGCACACACATCGTTTCTCTTTCCCATCTGCGTTCTCCGTCCCCTTCTCACCGCTTGTTGCTCTCCGTCCATGAAAACCAGTACTCTGCCTAATCCAATTAAATAGCCAATCAGATGCTCGATACGAGTGGTTAATTAACGGCGCATTCTTATGCATGTACCTACCAATCTCGTTAGATCATAGAACCTCTGCATGTGTGTCTGTGTGTCTACCTTGCGGGCCTACTTATCATTATACGAGGTGTCCCGATAGGAAATGGATCCGAGTCAACTTCGCCGCCTTACCCGTGCACTTTTTATAGCAAGTCGATGCATCGAAATGCACGCAGGAAAAGCCAAAGGCGCGAGAACGATCCAAAGGTAAAAGTATCGATGGGGGAATAGCAGGGATTTTACGATTTTACGTAAGCGGTTCATTAGGGGATTATACACTAAAGTTTGTGCAAATCTCTTGTCCAATGTCACGTAAATGTTACAGGTACGTGCGGGGGTTAAGAAGACATTCGTATTAAAATAAACACGTTTGAACGTTTTTCACTATTCACTTATCACGACTTCGTCGACATTGGAATGATTTGGCCGTTTTATCGGCTCCGTATTTGGCCGGGGTATTCTCAATCGAGGCGTAAATTATCATCGACGCATAATTTGTGCCGAGATTGGCTGCCTTCTCTATCGAAGAATGCCAATTTACATGGATTTCGAATTAAGAAATGAGGAGTTACCCGTTGGCTAGAATTAAGAAATTACCATTTGCATAGATTCGTGCCTCAGATAAAATTCCTCGACTTATCGGACGACGTAAAAACTTTGAAAAATTAGGCCCCGAAGACAGGATATGACGAAACTGATTCTATTGAACCATCGATAGAACTTGTATGAATAATGCGGCGATTGACAAGGGAATATATTTCTCCTAAATACCAAACAAGAATTGATACTGCACGAAAAACATTTCTTCTCGTGGTACCGTTTTTGATTAAACACGAGAACATAAGAATTTTGGCAAATTACTTTGTTTCCCTACCCGATTTTGCGGGACTTTCGGTTGGAAATATTTGCTAAGGATTACACAACAATTTGATTTTCTGAGAGTACCAAGTGGTGCAAGAGAAACCAGCCGTTTATCGAAGTTGTATCGAATCCCCGAGTACTCTTGTAAACGACGTCGTATCGCGCGGCAAGATAGACGATCCGTCGGCGTGCTCTCGCTCGTATGCGAACTAATTATCCTGCCGTAAATGGAATAGAAACGTCGGTAAGTGCGCACACGATGTACATAACGTCGACGTGGACGTGTGTGCGTGTGCAGGACGAGCGTACGTGTCGTTCGTGTAAGCTCGAAGGAGGACGAGTCAGGCTACGATGCCGTGGCTCAAAGTTCATGTGAAAGGGGAACCAATGAGCATGAAACATGCAACAAATATACAGGGTGGCTCAGTAATCGTGATGCAATCGAAAAAGGGCTAATTCTTTTTTAGGAAAGAAATGGAAATTGTAGAACAGAATTTTTTCGTATGAAGCTTCGTTTTCGGGAAAATCTACTTCGACAATCTGTTATGTACACGTGCACTCACGCAAGGCTACGTCGCGGATTTCTATGGTTATTGGTATTCTATGGACAAGACAGAACGACAAAATGTAATTGCTTTTTCTTGATCCACAAACCCATTCTAAAGAAATGTTGAATAAAAAGATTAACATAAAACATGAATGAAATCGTGAACGAACGAGATCCGTAACGGAGTATTACTCTAGTAAACAAAGCCTTGTATGAAAGAATTTTATTCCACAATTTCGATTTTTTTTTCTCAAGATAATTCACCCCCTTCACGGTTGGACTGCAATACCTGGACCACCCTGTATACACACGTTCACGCGTGTGCTTGCGTCGATAAACTGGCAGGATATGCGAGGCACACGTGTAAAGTGCAAGTATATTAAAACCGGGTACGTGTGTGGTCTATTTGGTTTACACTGCCAGACCGTTTCGAATCTGTGACTACTTTTGCCTTAGCACAAACACGTATCAAACTTACTTTGCATTAAGTAACATAACGTAGGATTTTAAGATGAGTTTAGAACAAGTTTTTTGACAGGATGTTAGTGTTTATTTGGTTCTTCAAATTATCCTGCAGGTGCATAGATGCGCCCGACAGCGAGGCACGGCGAGAGCCGGAAATGCAAGAAACCTCGAGAGGTATTGGTGTTTCCCCGTTGCGAGGGACTTCCGGCGTCGACGTGGTCCGTTGGAAAAACCAATTTCCCTCGTACGGGAAGCGGTGCTCGTGACGGGGAAAGCGCAGGGGAAAAAAACCGTCTGAACATGTGATTTTGTAGATTCGAGCTGCGCCAAAGGCGGCAAACACGTCCCAATTTAACACTTTGACTGTTTCGCCAACGACCTGGCTACCGGCACAGATTTTTTCCTTCCGCGACCCCCGTTGGCCATCAGCCCACGTCTCTCGGAGCGTCGCTCGTTTTCCAATGGAAAGGCGGCTTAAGGCCAGCGTACAAATCAAACGACGCCGGATGCGGTGGTGCCCTTAAACGAGAATCACGGGAAAGAGAGCGCCGTGGTTCATTTATCCGGACGAAAAGCGCTTGAGAGCGAACCACCGGTTCGCGGAAACGAGGATGATCTTCGCCTTCCTTTTGGAGCCAGCCCGCGCGTGAATTAAATTCCTCGTTCGAATTACACGAAGTAGAACGCTCGGCAAATAGTTGAATTCATTTCCTGCCCGTTTCAATAAGCCCCGGGCCGCGCGCTCTTATATTAAAATTACAATTAACGGGGACAAACTACGCGATGCAAATGTCGCGTCGCGCCGGCGATCAGAGGGTTTTCCCTGCAGAATTTTAGTTTGATCCAACGTGGGGAGAGGGCCGGACGACAGCGCGAAGGACAAAAATGAGGAAGTAAAGACGGGCAGGCGGAAGAGGGCCGGAGGAAAGGGAGAACCGCGTGTAACAACGCCGGCGCAAAATGAGTGCTGGCCGGTATATTAATTCTGCATTTAAAGCTGCGGTCAGGGCACACCGGTCTCGGTGGTCGAGTGGTTAGTACGAGTGTAGGTAGAGGAACGCAACAATTCAGAGGGGTTCGCCGGGTGTAATGGCTGGTAATTAGAGTGCCATGATAGCAGGCTCCGCGAAACCAGTTATCTCGCTACGTGCATCGTGCATGCCCGTGCCGAAGCCTTGTGTCCTCTCCTCCTGCCCCCACCCCCTCCGCCCTTCTCCCCCTGCCGCGTCCCTGAGCTCGTCCTTCTTCACTTTACCCGGCCGTACTTTCTTCCTGCGCGTTATCCTTCATTCTCCTCTCATTGACCCCCCCGGCTCGGTCGCCGACTTCCCTTTCCTTTCGTTTTACGACATTGTTCCGTATCTTTACACTCTTCCCTCCTTCCGTCCTACCTCGAGCCTCCTTCACATTTTCTCCCATTCATCATTCCCCGTGTTGAACCGTGTCTTCATTTCTATTCTTTATCCCTTACTCCCCGTCTTTTTCTTTTCCTCCTTTGAACCTGACTTTTCATTTTCACGTAGTTGACTTTTAATGTTTGCCTTTTCCCTCTCATGTATTTGTGGTTCCTTCGTACTTCGGTCGGACATAGTCGTTCGTTTCCCCTTTTTCCTCTACCCTTGGACAATGCCAGGAGATTGGCACAGGCAATTCTTCTTGGCCCTGCGGCTATTTTGCGAGGCGGATTGACACGTCACGGGGAATCTATAGCGATTCCTCTAGCATGTACGTTTCCTGCGCGACGAGGATGCAACGGCCACGCTATTGGCCGACACGTTCCGTACGTCCTCGCACCTCTCCGTGACACGTGCGTGACGAGAACCACGCGCCGATCATACACGAGAGCCCCTTAATTGAATTCCTCAATTGTTACAGAAAAACGCAACCTCAGATCGGCAAGCTCGCGTCATTCTGCAAACACGATAACACGTACACTTTTTACTTCTCCCTACAGATCACACTTACGTTTAAATCTATTCAATTGCATGGGCATTAAAAATAAAAGTTTCATGAGAAACGATTCGACGAGAAGATAATTTATAATGAAGCTAAGTTAACTTGTTGTGTCATCCGCGTCGACCTTACTCCTTCTGCCCTTGAATTATGCGGGCGATCGAATGGCAGACGAAAAGCAAATTCTATCCATTAAGATGACATTATCGCGTGGCGAGTCAATGAATCTTTGCCTCGGCTGGCCTTAACAAGCGTGTAATAAGCGTGTCCTTATCCCCCATTGTGCGATGATTGATTAAGCACGATAGGTGGTAATCAGAAACGACATAATAACAGTCACCGTCTTTCGTCGCTATCGTCGTACGATAAGTTTGCTGCTCGTGAGAGCCGAACTGCCGGTACGCTGTATCCCTGCTTCGAGGGCGAAGTTCGATCTGGCTACGAGGAACAACGTTCCTGTGGAATGATATTTATCGTGTCACGTCGAAGCCAACATTTCCCTGCTGATTCTCCACGGCGAGCGCGCGTAACCGATGCGTGCCGACCGTGTCCTTCCTCCACGTTCCGTCGGGCCACCCTTCCCCCGTCTATGTGGTACACGCACACCCACACGTGGGTTCCTTCCCTTTCTTTTCCCGGTCGCGCCGTCTCCGTTTCCCTTCCTCTCTGCTGGAAGGAGAGAGCGATCGTCCGGGTCGAGGTTTCTCATGCGACCGCTTTGAAAAATCGTAGTATTAAAGCGGACCTTTGGACCCTTATCTAAGTTATTGTCCGGGCCTGGCGGTACCTCCGGGAGATTGCTCGAAGGGAATGGAAAGGGGCCGAGCGAGATGCTCGAACCCGGGGAGAGAGAAGAAAGCCGGCAGACGCCAAGTGCATATATGTACGTATAACAGGACTGTGTATATGGCCACGTGGAGAAAGACCCAGGTTCCCCTACGTCCGTGTGCACATGCAGAAGAAGCCCATGATTCGCCTTATCAGTGGCTCATGACGTGCATTAAAGGATTGGATATGCCGAAGATTGTCAACGCGAGCCCTTTATCCGTCCATTAGCCGAATAGTCCTCGCGAATTTCGACCTCGCTTGGACCCTTCTATCCGTTCCTCGCCCTGCTCCTCCCCTCCACTTCTCCGTACACTCCTTAACTCTTACAGAAAAAAAAATGAAAAACAGCCGAAAAGAAATGACATATCTTTCTTTTTTTGTCGCACCAATCTCCTTCTCCATAATCCGGTTTTGCTGTCATATAGCGCGCGAGCGTTTTGTACCGTTGACGGATTATTACGTTAAAAGGACGGTTTTAGCGATCACGTAAAATTGATTTGCTTGGTCCCGAGGAAGCTTGAGTGCAAAGATACGCCTAGGCTTTTCTTCGGTTGTTCCGTCCCTTTGGAAAATGTTGGCCGTTAGAAACGGTGCGTTCGCAAGGGTCAAAGGGCCGGGATCGAAAGGAGAGACGGATGAAGAAGAATCGAAAGCCCTTAACTGGAGAGTAGTGAAAAATACAGAGACATTAAAAATGAGGGCCAATGGAGAGAACAGTCGAAGCAACGGAGAAGCCCGGGGAGTGGAGAAAAATCGTAGGTGTTTGGCCGGGGTGGCCCGAAGAATAATTGGGGCTAAGCAAGGAACAGGTAACAAAGAAACGATCGAAGAAAGAACGCGGGGAAAATATGCTGACGTAGTTGAAAAAAAAACAGGACGGAGATGTTGATAAAACGGCTACAAAGAGAGGAAACAGAATTAATAGCAATACAAGATCGACCAAGTGATCGTGCAAAATGTAAGAGATAATCGTCGGTACAGCGTAGTTTAGAATGCTTGAAAAAGGGAGAAAATGGAGTAAGGCCAGTAGTAAAGATACAGACAGACGAGACGATAAAGTAAAAGAAGTGGCCGGAAAAGAACCGGACGAGTAAAAAGAGAAGAGACTGCGGGTTGTGGGAGTGAGAGCAAATGGGGTGGGATTCTTTTTATCCTCTCTCTACGATGGAAACACTTCTTCTCGGCGAACGAAAACTGATTACCGATGGGCCTTTCGTGGCCCTGGACAAGACGAAAATGAAATTGCGCCAGGAAGTGTCTGTATTATCCCCAACGCGTGGACCGCGGTCGTTGCCCTGTTCCCGCCCTATTCTTTTTTCATGGACCCGCCAATATCATTAGAATCGCCGATGCATCTTCCTCAAGACCCACCGCCCTCGATACTGTCTGAAATTTTCAACACTACCGACAGGAAACGCAAAAAGAACATCGACTGTACGATTAATCATAAATTTTAACAGCCAGTGTCTCGGGATTTATCAACTTATATTCGACGCATAGGATTCCATTTCCAGCAAAATCATTAATATGAAAATCATCCATTCCCCGCTCGGATTGTATTTTAGGTAAATATTTGAGCAACTGCTTCCGTCATGGTATACACTAATCTCGAGTGTAATTGATTTGCAGAGAGGACGGCTGAATTAACGACTTAATTACGTCTGCGCTGTTAAGTCTTAAACACCCCGCGCGAACATAATCAATAACCCGTGGAGCGTCTTCTCTCGTAGTTCGCCCCTTTCGTTTAGGGTTACTCATGCTGTCCCCTCGTTACTCATTTATTTAATCGCATTATTATTAAACGTGTTGTGCGCTTGATAAAATTATCACCCGCACAACCTTTGCTTACGTCCTGTCTTCGCCCGTTTTAAAGCAACGTCGAACGATTAACTCAAACGTGCGTCTACACCGACACAAAGGCATTTACAGAAAACAGAAAACCTTTAGTCTTAAAAGAAGCAATTATAAAAACAAATATATTTCACGGACTTCGGGACTGATACCATTTTATTACGACCGTGGTATCTTGCTACTGGAGTTTTGTAAAATGATCCTGCGTAGAAACGCGAATGACCAGTCGAATTCCGGGAACGTGCGACATGTAAATGGGATTGAAGGGTCTTTTTAAATATCGCAATCGGAACCCAGGGACGTCCCGGCGGCTGTAATTAGCATTATTATCGGCGGGGAACTGTCCACGGCGTTCGGCTGCGTGACTGGCGCACACATACCTCTCTGTGGGAACTGCGAAAAAAGAGCAGCTACACTCGCACGTTGACCGCAACTTTCAAGGCAATCGACGCACACCGATGTACCAGTGAATATAGCCGTGAGCTTGCAAATGCTATCTATAGTCGCTAAGCGGAAAAAATTGCTTGTCCGATACTTCCAAACAACCTATGCGCCTTCGTGAAAAATAAAAAAGGTAGCTTTAACGGGAAATATCCCACGGCGGTAGGCATTCAGTATTATTCATTTAAACTATGATTCTGAGCTGTCGATGAAACGTATCGTTGACTTAACTCTGACAAATAACTAGAGTTTCACGTTATTGTTTTGCCAAAATTCGTAAGAGGAAACGAATGCACCAATTACGAAATTTGGCAGTTATGAATAGAAACAAAGGAAAATGGTGGAATAGAGTGCGCGTGGCGGGGTGTGTCAGCTTTTACGTTGTTTCCCGGAACAAAGCTTCATAACGACGTCTCGTTACTGTAACAAAGTAGGGCCTATGAGGGAATGGCGTGTTAAAAATTGCAGCGCAGATGTTTATGTCCTAGTTGCACGGCGGCTATCGTGGTCCTGTTCTCTTTGGCGAGGACTCTCCGCCGGTGATAAATAATACGAGAGTAACATTAAAAAAGGAACAAATGACACGGTTAAAGAAAGCGGCAAATTACGTTGAGTGATTGAATATCTTCAAGAAGCCAACGTAATTTCAACAACGATTAAATACTTCCTCCCATGATTGTCATTCTTCATCAAGCACGTTCATCAACGAACATCGAAGGCACTTTTAAAGTGTTCGATCTTAACAGAGAACTTTCTCGCCGTACAGCTGTGCTATGTTTCTCAAATGTCACCGACGACGTTGGCAATCAACTAATCATCGCGTAGCTTGCGTTGTCCTGTGCAAGATTCCAACGTGAGCGTTGCGTTATCGGTCCTCCTAGAGGAACGTCCGTCAGAAGGTCTGAACAATATTCCATTGTACGCGGGCCAACGACACTAATTGTACGTCGACGAGGACCTCCAACAGGCTCGCCAGGCTCGCGTATAATTTCCATTCCTCGGCTCGATTGGAAAGGTGATTGTCGATGAGCTTCGTAACCCGACAACCGCCTGTCACTTGAACGGAATGTTAATCCACGGTATTTTCGCCCACGACTGAAAAATCCACGCAACTTCTATACATCGCAGACATACTTGTTTCCTTTCATCGTTCGCTTCCATACCTGAGCTTAATTAATATTGTTTGACGTTTGCTAAAAGTACAGCGCTTATTTAGACAATGCGCATGGTAAAATCAGTTTGAGTGCTTTGGAGTAGCTCTTACTTTTCATAAAACAGAACGATCTTGAATCCCTTTCCTCCGTTAAGAGTTTCAGGCGAAATAGTCACCGAGGACCGAAACACTTCGCACTTGAGAACTCACTGGAGGCTACGAACTTTTCCCGGAAGAGAGCAATCATCCGCAATCATCGATGCAAATCTCACACCTTGGGTTACGAGCCGCGCATGGTGGGCTTTCATGCGAGTCGCGGTGAAAGTCTTATTCTCGCATCTACGGGGAGACAGGGAGAAATTCGCGCGCTTCTGCGAACAGGAATCAGCCGTGGATCCGTTTAATCAAATTCAACCTTAATAATGTCATTTGAAACTTTCACACGAGCAATCGTTTCCCTGAAATCCTATATCGGAGAGTCTCTCTCTTTCAGATAAAGTTACCAAGGTGTGTATTATTAGCGAAATTACCGTATGCAACGTACAATTGTTCCGAGCGGTACGCTGATAAAACGCAGATTTTGCGAGACGCATACGCAGTTTCGCATGACTAATCCTTTTCCTGAAATCGGATACTAGCATTTCTTTTGCAAGATAATCTCACAATTTACACTTACAGCTCGCGTTGTAAGATAGCTCGCGAGGCAGGCCGAAATTCCCGCAAAACTTGACGTCGGGGACTTTGAAATAATGGATTTTCTGAAAGTCCAAATGACATTTGCAGCAGACGAGCATATTTCGTCGACGATGGCGCTGGGGCCGTCGACGATGCATTACACGCACATTACCTGCCAATCAGTAATCGATTTGACTACCATGGCAACAGGGAGTACCCTTTTTTTTACCGTCCGATAACGAACAGGGGGATAACTGGCAGCCCACCGACCGGACTGCCGGTACACTCGATATTAACTCGATTCGCGCTCGTTGCACCACTCGCATGCTAAACGAATTAGCCGCGCAAAATGGAGATCGCTGATAGTAAACGGGCCTTCGACGGTTACCGGCGGGCTACTACTGTCGAAGAGCGGTTTAAGCCAATACTATTCGATAGTCGTACTAATGCCTAACGCATTGTCCGCAAAAAGTTGAAATAAACGACATCACCGATAGAACCTCTTAGCAAACTGAAGAATTTCCAAATGTAGGAAGATCTGATGATTGACGAAGATCGAATTAACAGAAAGATTAGTAGGATTGAATTGATGTGTTTACAAATTTAATGCATGTGAGTAATATAGTTCATCTTTACTTGGAAGCATAATGTCTTTGAAGTATTTATAAAACTACAAAAGCCACTATAATTCTGTAGTCTCGGAGTGTATATTCTCGTAAATCCTTGAAAATTTTCTATAGACATTCTAGGAAAGCCACGATAAAAGGGATATTCGCAACGACAAAGGAAAAATCAGACAACTTATCGATATCCGTAAACGATATTCCAATGCCGGCTATAACCATCGGCTTTGCCCGTTGCTGTCCGGTTTTATTCTCCCCGACGGGCGCTCTAAAGGGAAATCCTGGAATCGTAGGCGATTTCCGTAAATATTTAAAACGACACGACGTGGAGTTTTCATTTATTCCTTTAACACGACAACCACAGTACAAACTACGTTTCCAACATGCTGTAAAGACCGCTATAAACGGGAACCGAGTTACAGCTTCATTGTATTACGATTAAACAGAAGTTATTTTCCATAAAACACAAAAAAACCCGAGGGTTTGTAAGAATATGCCTGAATTTCTGTTCATTAACTTGTTTTTTTTACATTTTTACACTATTTCAAGGGAACTAAAGGGTTTCGTAAATGCTCCGTGAACTCGAAGACATGTCGAATTACCGGGGAAAGGAAGGTGCAGGCTAATCACCTGCACCCGCCGCTCAAAGCGACTGCCATTCGATTATAATTAAGCTAATTGGAGTTTGATCCGCGCCAGATGGAAATAATGGCGCGTCCCTGTAATTACGTATAAATCAAATTATACTTCGGACAGGAACGCTTCATTCGATGACTGTTGCTACGAATGCCATATCAGGCAATTAAATCAATTACGATACATCTACGAGTAAATTTTGAAAATTCCAAAACGCACGGCCCGTGAAATGTATTGACGAATTCTGTCTCGTCGATTCCCTTTTCGCCGAATAATACCCGAACACATATTAACAGTTAATGACTATGACCGATGGTATAATTAATGTAACAATTAATCGTAATCAAATCGTTTAAAACTCAATTAAAACGAATATTCAAATTTCGAGTTATCCTGGAACGATGTTGTACATTGTTTAGTAACGAGATAACTACTTTCAATCACAAAAATGACTTCTTCATTTACAGCAATCTTCTGCCCGGCACATTTCGCGGAAACGTGTCGTAGAAATTGTTGTCTTTAATCACGTTTTATGTAACCATTGCAAACTGCAACGTTCTATTACTCGTATACGGCCGGAATTACATATACGAATGGGCAGGTATCACTAAAAATACGTTTGCTTTGAGCAAGAGCCTTTTCCCTCACAAAAGCGTTTATCGCAGTGGACGTTTGATGCGTCAGCCGGGAGTTTCACTGGCATACATAAACTCCTTGGCGTGTCCTCTCCACAAAGGATCGCGCGTAGGAAGAGCGACGGGATTGACGAGCAGAGAGAAAGAGGAAGATAGAGCCAGGCCGAGGAATAAGAGAGGGTGAGGGTGGGGGCTAGAGATAGAGAGAGGGAAGTAAACCTCTAACTCAGTGGCTATTGAGAGCCGGCCTATCAAGGCTTATCAGTGTCGGATCTACTGTGCGTTTAGAGAGGAACATCGAAGAGAGATAGAGTGATTTCTGGCCGACGCCGCACGAAATTGGTCTCCTCGTCCAAAGGTACACCGGCCAGGAAAGGGGAAGGGGCGTAGAGAAAAGGGAGGAAGGGCAAGCGATCTCGGTTTCCCCGCTATTTCCTGACCGTCCAGTCTAATTGCGGATGAGCTCCACTGCGGGAAACGTACAAACGTTGCTGCACCGTCTATCCACTGACATGCGTTTGATGCTTGCGTCAAAAGACCTCACGCATCAGCCGATGCATTTATTTGCTCCATAATCGTGATCTCAAAGCCGTGTCAAAGGTCAAGTAAACTCAACGCGAAGACTGCTGAAAAATTTAATCGCACGGCTTTCACCGGAATGCGATGCCAATTGAGATCCGTTTCAAGTCAGCGTGAATCATTCAATTTTTATATCTCCAGTTTGCATTGCGTTTCTTAAAGCATGGGGTTTATATTAAAGGGCAGAAGCATCGTTGCAACGTTAAGTTAGTTTTCTCGAGCACAGCCGTGATTCGATACACATATATACCCCATCCGTAGGAAAATATGTAAGAACCTTGCGTGGAAGGATGCAGACACAAAGGAAGTACGCAGGAAGTCGACGTGTGCGTCCACATAGGCGACGGCCCGATGCACCTGCGGGCACGTATGTTCCTGGATCAGATGCGAGTACGTGAGTGAAGAATCGCCGGCTCGCAGAGAGAAAGCGAGAGAGAAGGAGTGCAGGAGGAAACGAGGGAGATAAACATAGACGGACAGATGCGAGGAAGAGAAGAGCGAGAGAGAGAGAGCAGCCGGCGGGCCCGCAGCATCTGCATTTAAAAGCGATAAATTAGATCCATACGCGTCGAGCAAAACGGCGTAATTTCGGTTTCCTGCCCGTCCATCTTGCCCTTGCCCTCCCCCCTTTCTTCCCGTCTTCTCCTTCGACCGTTGCGTACGCGAATCTTCCGCGTACCTCGCCGGCGCAGCACTCCCTTCAAAGCGTGTTTACGCGCCGTCAAAACGCGAGAGAAGAGGAACAACTGTTGATTTATCACACCGCCTGTCCGGACAGCTCCGGCCGTTTAAAATACGCAACGGCAACGCGGCAATATTCGTAAGATATACGCTACATACGTAAACGTCTTCAACGGGAAACGCTTGTCTCGGATACGACGAGTCGCTAATTAATTATGGCAGTGCGCCTAATGAACGTGCAAGCGTCGGCCGAGCCGCGGAAAGATCTCGGCGCACGAAAAACAGGAACGGCAAAAAACGGCCCGATGTATCGCAAAAAGTCTCATTCGGTGGGGAAATTATCACCTTCCATGGGCTGCCCGGGAGTTTCTCGGATTCGCGCAGTCGCTGAAACACAGAGGATCGAAATAATTAGACTGACCGGCCGATTTTCGACGTTACCTGATAGAAGCACGGAACGCGCACACAGACGAGCCGCTTTTCGCCATTGATTTCAGCCTGGCCTTCGATCTCCGACCATTATTCGCGGGCCCTTGATTGCAGGCATCACTCACGAAACGGTCCGGCACGGATTTCAGAGAACCACGATTCCTCCTTCGCTTCGTGCCGCTCTTGGAAAAAATTTTACAAATCGTGTCGCACTGCCGAAGAACTTTATTAATCGTCCTGCCGATTTTTGGCAAACGTTGCGTACCGCTCGTGCGAATCTTCGTATTCCCAGATTTTTCCCCTCCTTTTTTTGGCAGAATGAACGAATCGAGAATCATTCTCCGGAGGAATATAGATGGACAGGGGGACTGAAATTTTCGCGGGTAGTCGATGGAGCGTCGTCGGGCCGCGCAGAACGGCGGGAAAGTTAGCGCGGGGCTTTCTCGCAGTGTCGTGCACGGCTTAATTAAACGCATCCGCGAAAGGCGATACTCGGTCCGCTCGGAGCCGGCGCTGTTTCTCACGTGAAACCGGCCGATGGTGTAAGCGCGTCGTAAAAGTTATCGTACAATTATCGTACTATACACCCATACGGCTGACGTTTATCGTCCAGCCTCCAACATTTTCATAGCCCATCGTGCATGGCCGTTAATGCACGCGTACAAACAGACTCGCGGCATCGCTGCCCGGAATGCACGTGTGGAGAGGAAGAAGCGAGCACCAACCTGAGGATTTACCGGACGTAGTTGTCCGTTAGGCATTTACGCCGGTGCCGGCCGCGCATTCTCCGGTTACCCCTATATAAATTAGCACGCCGAGACTAATTTAATGAAGGATAGATCGCCATTATTCAAGTAATCCAATCCCAGATGAGCCGACGACCTCCTTCTTACCTGCGCGGCCCTCGCTAGTACGTCCGTCTGTGCATGCCTGTATAAAACCTCATTGCGCGCATGCACGTACACACGTACGGCAGTTGACCAGTCACGTACCAGTGAGGTTTGCCCGCGTGGAAAACCCATCGTCCTCTGAGGTCCCATTTTCAATGGTCAGGGAACGGCTTTATGCCGCTCGGCTGTTATTCAAAAGCGTCGCGGTAACTCGCGACCCGCGTCGTCGTTACTCGCCGAAGCGCGGCTCGTTGAGCGAACGTGTTCGCGGTAAACGAATTTGTTTATTGCTCCCCGCGGCCCGGATAAAGGGACCGTGGCAATCGTCCCTCGTGTATTTATGCAGCGATGAGTAGAAGGTATCGAGGCGATCAAAGTATAAACATACGAATAAGTAAGATTCCGAGATTAACATTGCCGAGTAATAATCTCAATACACAAGGGAATAAAGACACGCGTATACAAATAACTGTCGTTTATGTGCAATAAAAGAAATTAATGGCACGGCAGACATACTCTGTTTAATTTGAATTTGGATTTTCAGCTGACATTGATAACAAACTCACGAAAATGTACCGCAATGCGGATACGTATGTATATAGACGTACCCTGTAATCGCGTTCTATATATGTATATACGTGTGTGTGTGTGTGTGTGTATATATATATATATATACACGATTCTGAGGGTACATCCTCTCCGAGGAGGTTCGACTGCTCTTATCTCTGGCTGGCGGAGGTGGCGGCGAATCCGGGGAACGGGTGGCAACATCCACGGTGAGTGCACTCGGTTTTACAAAGTCGATAAATAATGTATCAGCCGGTGAAACTTTGTGGGCAATGAATCAACGAGTGTGTACACCCGGAATACCGCGGAGTAACTTGTTGTGATGTAAATCAAGGCCGGATAAAGCGGGACGGAAAACAGAAACTCGCCATGTGCACAAGACTTGTCCACGAGCGCCTTCTAACAGATTCCGCAAAGACAATCGTGCAAGATATGAAAAGGGGGAAAGAGAGCGGAAAGTTCGCCGAACAACATACTTTACCATCGAGCCAGAACAGCGCACGGTGCTCGCTAGATGAATACCAAGAAATAGTTTTCGAATGGCTATGGCTGTACAGAGATACCGTTATTTTCCGTTCGATCTGCGACAAAAAGGGACGTTGGTACTGAATAAATCGGGATTATAGAAGTTAGAGGGCTCGATGGTGATTCATTCGAAATTGGTAATTTATTACGGTTGTAGCGGCTTTCTTCGGGACGATATAAGGTTGGCAGAATTGGTCGAGTCCGTGGCCGTCGGAGCGTTTCCGAAAGCTCCCTTCAATTAGTGAGGGTCACACGGAAACGTTTAATCTCGAGCTGGAAAGCAGCAACTGTGACGGCGATTAATACAGCGCTGCGTTTCACTTTAATAAATTGCGTCTGCAGTGGTTCGTCTGGGTATGCGCGACGTTTGAATGGCCGTAGCTTCATATAAGCCGGGCGTAAAGCTCAAAGCTTCCCTCTGGATTGTGTGCGAAGGGTATATGGCCGTCGGAACACGGCAAACAACGAGAGGACGATGGCATTTCGATGGGGTCCTTAATAATAGGAATCCGATAGGCGTGTCTGTCCTTCCTCGTTATTGGAAACTCCTCTTTACGTCTGCGACGGGCACACGCGACGAACATATGATGTGTCTACTACGTGCATACGTGGCAACTCCGTGGGAACGCGAAACTCACTAAAATAAGCGGTGAAAATCTCCGGTGAAACCAGAAGGACACCGGGAAAAGTTGCCCGAAACGATCGTCCGACCGACTCTCGGCTGACAGTCGTGGACAAATTATATACATAGCTAACTAACTAACAGTTTCTTAAAAATATAAGTACATCGCAACAATAGAAAATGTAAGATAATTACCAACGGTTAGCAACTCGAAATTTTAATTGTCTTTCGTTATCGGTGTAACGAGATTTCATTTACCGTGATCTTTCGGTGAAGGAGGAAATGACGTGCTTCTTGACGTACGTTTCGCGAGGCTCGTTGAAAGCGTTCGTTTCGCCTACGAATCACACGGTATGTCGCGCACGACGCACGGAATATCACCGCGAAATTCGTACGGCAGACTCCGTTTGTTTGCGTAACTCGGTTAAAGCAGAGCAGCAACGACGTCGAGTGTGGCATGTACAAATTGGTTAATTAAATGTAGGAATTTACTATTCCCTCATCGCGAGTGTTCGCCGTGTTACGTCTGACTGAATCCAAGAATGTTATTAGATCAGTCCCAGCAGACGATCGCATGAATATCGATCCGAACACGTCAACAATAGTTATAAATATTCTACTACGTAGGTAAACGTAATCCTGAAACGTACGTCACGACGAAAAATATTTCATTCCTTTGAAATTTTATTTTGTGCTAATAATTACATGTGCGTACCAATGTTCAAAACCGTGATCGACATTTACTTATAACCATCTGTCAATATCACGTGACGTCTGTAATTATTTTCTGGGAATGTAGTGGTTGGTATAGTGACGTAGATTCGTCTTCAATTTCAACGACCTTGTGTGTATACATATATCCGATTTCGGGCAGACGGAGACCGAAAATTCAATCGAACCGCCGGGCAAGCAGAAATACAGGACGCAATAATTAATCCTAGCCCTCGTCTTCCTAGATTCACTGGGAATAATGCAAAAGGGGACGGCAATGCGCATTCTCAATAAGTACGAGCGAAAAATCATAATAGCCCTTAAACGGGGCTTCCGTAGCGAGCCTCGTCCTGGACTTTCCTTTGAGTATTTTTGACGGGCCATGAATGCTCGAGGTGTTCTGCGTTATGGGTTATGATGAATACGTCGTATCGTATTACCGGGCCAATGGTCCCTTTTTCCTCCCGCGGCCCGAAAGAACAACTACCGCCTCTTTTCCCCCGGTTTTTGCCGGCGGCGAAACAGCCCCGACCGGCTTACGGTACTTTCGTCTTTCTTTGCCGCCTCTTCTCACTGCTCTCCTTCCTGCGTTTATCTTTTTTTCCAAGCCCCTTACTCGCGGCCAGCGTTTAAACGAGCCCCGTAATTGAAGCGCAGGAAATTGATTTGCCTTCGACGCCGCTGGATTTTTATTTACCGGCTAGACATCCCAGGCGGATTTAACTAATACATTAACCAAAGGAACACCTTCATTGCACAATGCAACAGAGTGCCAGTAATTTTACTACATCTTCGTAAACGTTTAACATTTTACAGAAAATTAAAAGTACCGTTACGAAATAATAACGAATGAAATTATTAGTAATCTCTCGTGATATTTGTAATCTTTGGCCCCATAATACTTGACAAAATCTTGCAAGAAGTTTGGTTTGCGATTATCCATACGTTTGAGTTCCTGGTTTCAACTATGACCTACTTCCACGGAACGGAAGGAAAAGAATTACTCATTTTATCGTCTGACTGTGCGTCGAACCGCAGTCTTTTGATGGGGGGGAGGGAGTAGGAGTCAATATCGTGGGACGCAACGGTGCACCCTTTTTACGCACGCCGGCTGCATAACTCCTTCGAGCCTCGAAGTCCCACTAAATATAAAGTCGAAATAGCCGGCGTCGTTGTTACCCTCGTGCATGCGCGCTCGCAAAAGCGCATGGACGAAAGGCAGCTCGTATAACGTATACTGGCGTCGTAAGTCTACCATCTTGCGCGCACTCGTAAAATTGCCTGCTTTCATCGTGACTTATAAAATCGCGAACGAACCAGCACCCCGGAGCAACGAAAGCTTCGCAGTATCGGCCAGACACACGGATACGTTAGACACGTATTTCTAATGTGCTGAGAAAAATTATCTATGCCAGAAAAAATGCGGAAAAACATAGAAAAAATGTTACGCGTAAGTCACGCGTAAAAAGTATTCCTAAACGAAACATGTGAGACCTAATAAGGCGTAAATTTTTATATTTCAGTTCATATGCGGCTTACGTAGGATTTGTTTGTTTGGTAGACGATTATATCATTGCCTCGAATTTCCTCATTGGATGTGTCACATGTCACGGCTTTTCCAAAAGCCCAATTGCCGAAGGCGACGTCATTCGAGCGATCGGACGGAAGATTAAGTGGGATCAGATAAGAACATCGACGACGCCGAGGATGCATAACAATACGGGATCGATCCGCTTGCGTTCTACGAAGTCACTCAGAATTTCATTGACTTATCTGCCGCCCAGATCGGTCGGAGTCGGACGTTCATGCGCGTGTCGACCAAGTCGCACCTTCCTGCACTTTTAACATGTCGTCCCTTAACACGTCGTCCCTTATCACGTGCCGGTCTCTGCAATGAGCGTTAACGCATCCAACAACGAATAAATTTCACGACGACGCAATGCAGATTATGCTTTTTGTCCAATTTTTATCCGGTTGTGTTCGTAAACGGTGCTGTCACAATCGGAGTGAAAAACAGGTGAAAATGTATCTGTGATTGGGACGTGAACAATGTTTATTCAACTTTTTGAATTTGTGTAGACAGGAAAAAAAAGAAATGTTGTCGCATGTCGCGCAGGTACTTGTCATTAGCAGATCACAAGTAACCCAGCTTCGGTTGGCTGGGGATTAATACAAAATGATAGCGGCGAATATGGTTGAGCGAGCCCCTTCATGCTCCAACGACCCGAGACCTGCTCTTAACGCGAGTCTGCGGACAGAAACGCGCTACCGGTCCTACGCATATACACGGGTAAATATTCACGAATCTGTGACAGGTCCATCAGCGGCAGGTGCTTGAGGAGTTAAATAAAATTTCTGTCTTTCTTACAGTCAAATCAATCGTCACCTCATTACACGCTTTAAGTTCTATCATTGAACATTGTACCTTAAATCTATCCCCTTCTATGCAGAACTTATTATTAATGTAGTGGGCAAGGTTTGTAAATGAAACCCTAAGTTTTAAGCCGTAATTTGGCCGGAAAGTAGAAATGGCTGGTTCTCGGACGGGCAACCGGAGCTGGGATTCTCGAATCCGTAGGTCCATTTCTGAATTTCACATTTCCCGAGGCACTTCCACGGGGATATTGGGTTATAAGGGACGTGGACAGACCGATATGGACGTGGAGACCGAAGGTCGCCGAGAAGGGTGCTCGAAGTAAGTCGACGAAGTCTTTGACATGCTAAGTGCGAGCGGCACAGCCGACCCATGAGTGTACGCGGATATACGCGGGAAAAGGGACCACGCATCGACGCAATTGGAATCGGAAATTCTCGTTGAGCTGTCATCGCAAGACTCTTCCCAACGCGCACACTTGAGCCGGCAGTCGAGAGACCGTCGGTTAATAGAAAACCCGTCCTTCCAGTGACTCCTGCAAATGTTGGTCCAGAAATATTTGATCGACTCGGCCGATTTTCTGGGTACTCCTCAACGCGCCATTGCAGTACCCAATCGGCGGTTCGGTATAAATATCCGAAGGGATACATTTATTTGCACTTGATGGTCGGCGAATGTATCGGAGAAAACTCGGGACTTCACTGGATATTTCCGCGGCATTTCATGCTTCGGTTGAAATTGATTAATCAGATCTTCCAAGTGCGGATCTGAGATTGCTCGGAAGTTCGGTTCAATTAAGGTAGCCATAGCGACGATGGAAATATCGGTCGCTGCTTCTCGAAACGTCGGTTCGTCGGGCCCGATGCATCAATCAACCCGACAAGCCGGCGATGCTTCGGAGAAAAGTAAAATGGATCGGAAGCTTGAAGGCTCGTTATGAAATGCCTCGAAAATTCAGATTATCAGTGGCTCTCGGTACACGGAGATCGACGCGGTCCGAGATGTTAGTCGAGATAAGAAATACTCCATGAACTCAACGATGTCTCCGTGGAGACGAGTCCCCGGTGCTCGTCGTTTGTATAAAATACTCATAACTCAGGGCACAGTGTTATCTCGACAGCGTAAGATCGATTTAGTAAGTGACTAGTGCCACCCGGCTACTGGCCACCGCGTACAGATAATAAGAAACTCGTTCTTAGAAAAATATCTGCGTGTCTACTCATTTCCAACATTATCCGATGTCGTTTGTATCTACATCTCTCACAACGGACCGAACTGAACAAGATGATGTATCGCCAGTGATTCGTTAATTACTCTAAATATTTGTATCGTTACCTTAACAAACTGTTTCCCTTGTCAGCACGTTCCGAATACATGTGAGTATACTTTCGTTTTTGTATCGGTGCTGGAATCGTTACAGAAATGAGGAAATAAGCCATTTCTCATTAATATTTACACTGCAACGAACATTTCGATTTTTGCCTGCAAGGATTATGGTTTTCGTAGTTAATATTCATAGGTTCGGGCATGTAGTTAATCCGTAGTTTTTGCCTGTCCAATATTTCTTTGTTACTCGATGGAAAAGTTGCGAGAAAACGAGGATGAAAACCGTAATCGCGATATCGACTTGCGTTATCGGCGAAGTAGTGCAGGGCCGCTGGATTCTATCAATATTTGCGCCAGTCTAATGGAGTTTTTTTCACTGTGCACTTAATTAATACATCCAACCTGTCCAGGTCAGAAGCGGTTTTCGCTAGGATGCAACGTACTTGCATCGCTGGTTACCCGCATATGTATAAGCGCGGTAAGTGCAGTATACATTATATTTCAACGTGGATACCTACCACCACAGGAACGGGGTCTAATGGGCTTTTCGAATGTTTTATTAAAATATTCTACTAAGTATGGCTCTACCAAGTTTACAGGATCTCAATCACTTGATTTACGGGTACATTTTCTACGCTTATCAATCATAAATTTAACAAAGGTAAGAAATTCTATTACGCTATGGCTTTGAAGTAGCATAACAAAATTGTTTAGCGGAGAAGTTAAAGAAGTACTGAACGTGTTAAATCCTTCTCATTGCCGAACCGCGGAACACGAGTCTCGCGGACAATCTGTATAACCGTGAGCTCATTACCTTTTAATTACCGGTTCTTGGGAGCGGCAATGATTTTCATTGCCAGTGAAAGCCATCTAACCAGCCGGCGACGTACGGGACAATGGAAGGACTTTTCCTTGACGGCGTAACACGCCCATTAATTTCGCCGGTAACTCAACGCGCCAGCAACGAAACGATAATTCTCTCTGGTCTCGACGCCAAAGTAACCGCGTTACACGCGCACGCGATAAAACGACCGACGAGCCTATGCTCCGTACACACATGGACTGTGCGCAATGGCAAATGTAGATACTAGCCAGCGAAATGGATAGATCAGCATGTCCGTAGTAGCAATGGGCCCCAGAGTATTCCGGAAATGGTTTATTACTCGTCATTTCGTTATTCAGCACAGCACCCGCGGGATTTCGTGGTGATCTTCTCGCGTCATAAACCGCCAATTTCGAAGGGAAGCCCATTGTCCGACACGATCGCGGAAGTTTGAACTAATGAATGTTTCGCGGAGGAGATTTATCGTGAAAGACTGATTAAACGTAAACCAGTTAACCTACTTAACTATTGCTTCAAAAATAGATTATATTTTAATAAATAGCGAATGTATTCCTCACGTTGAATAGCTTTATTTTCCGTATTGAATTTACCTTGCGAGAGATGTTTCATTGTTTGCTGGCGTTATGATTTGGGTCGCAGGTAGACATTCCGGCGGTAATTTCACAATTACTGAACGAATCGTTCCCGGCGCTTGGCAATCTTTTACGACGGATATTACGGAATCCCTTGGCCGGAGAAGTTGAGGGTGTCGAGAAAATTATGTCGAGGGACGGCGCAACAGGACGTCGTCCACCGTCTAATAATGGTAATCGCGCGTTAGCCAGTTGTATAATGTCTTTGTTCAGAGGGTAGGAAGAGAGAGAGAAACGAAGGAAACGAAACAAAAAAAGAAGAAGATGGTTATTGGACAGGAGAGAAAGAAATTTAATATACGAAAACGGTCGAGAAACAAAGATAGATTAAAAAATACAGAGCACAGTAAACGTCAATGAATCTTAAATAATAAAAGCTTCGATTGGTCCTCCAATTTTTTCGTATGAAAAGTTAATACTGAAGTCACGGAAGAGCATATGAAAGAAATGTAAGTGACGGGATCGTTGAGAAACATAGTACATCGTGAAGCACGGAAATGATCCGGAGAAGGATGCAGAGGGGGCGGGGGACATCGGGGTGGAAAGGAAAGGGGCACGCACGGAATGGGGCTTGGCACGTATGATTATACACCATCACGTACGATTATGGTCGCTCATCCGTGCGAGACCGGCACGCCGTATTATATGCTTATCGTAGGCGTATAAGATAGCTCGACCGCTAAATTGAGATAGAAGCTAGCGGGAGAAACCGCGACGATCTGACAGACGGTGAAGAGCGCGAGAGAGTGAAAAAAGTAACGACGTAAGAATGAATAAAGACAGTGTCTAAAAGAAATACTCACGAAAAAGACCTCCAGTGCGAATTACGTTTGGTTTTATTAACGAAACCTACCCATCTCGAAATAATCCATTATACGGGCTGATATTTCCTGCTTCCGTCAGAAATTTTACCGTAATTATGATTGACGGTTTCCCATCCACTTCTATTGCCAATCTGTAATTCACAGTTCCAAGACACTTCCGTTCCGGTGTTTGATATTTCATATTTTCTTTCGTCCGGCGGGGTGAACCGGTGAAACGGTCCATCGAGGCGGGAAAATGTCGAGGTATGATGTCAAAGCGCGGGGAAGGGGGGGCACCTGAGATAATACAAAAGGAAACGTCGGGCCAAACGCTATTTCCGTAAATAGACGAATAGTTGGGCAACGGGAAGAGGGGGAAATCGAGGAAGAGGGGCTGGATGGGGGGGGGGATGGCTGGAGACGAGAGAGGTGGCGAGAATCCTAATTAACGGCATTGATCCGCCGCTCATTTGCATGCGTAAACAGAGGATCGGGTAGGCGCACTCAGATTCTTGGTAAATCCGAAGCGATTCTACGAGGGTCTCGGGCCTCGCCGCCACTTTCCACCGGGTTAACCAACACCAGCGCCGACGTACACGCTATCAACGAGCACCCACCTACGCCGCTTCCACACTCAGCCAGGTAAACAGCGACGCCGCGTAAACGCAGTCGCTCTCGATCAACCTCCGACAGAAACGAAAATGAAATCCATCATTCCGACTAACAGTCGTCCTACTACAATTCCTTGCACTTTCTCCACTACCCACATGACACCATTCTACATTCCGATTACTTTTTATCCTGTACACAAAAGACGAAGTCGTATCTAATTAAGACGATGCACACCGTCCAAAGTAAATGAGAACTAAAACGCTAAATTTGACGACGGTAAAATTGATTATTGAGTCGTTCAGTTGATAGTTAATTGGCTGAATGTAGCTTTCTCTGTGTAGACTTTTATTATTACTTTCTGCGCTTCCTATTTTCTTTCGAGTTCTTTTTTCCTCTCTTTCTGGCGTTCAACTCAAACACCCTCAGACGTCCTATCATTTCGATCCGCCGGCTCTCCGCTGTGTAAACTTCACCCCCGTGAGGGCCTTTCGACACCTTCCATTAGACGGGGAAAGAGGGGAGAGGGTGCGTTTTAAGGGCGAAACCAGTCGCGGTAAGTTTTACCCGTCTTCCCTTCGTTCGGTTCGATGAATTGGGGATAGACTGTTGGAACACCGCACGGCAATCGCCGCTGTTCACTGAAGAACCAAAAATTAGGCAGCTTAGAACGGCAAAGAAGGGCTCAATAGGGGTGGAGATGTAGAATTTAAAAGCGTAGAAAACAATTTCTCATCATAAATACCAAACAACTCTTATTATTCTGACATCATTATCTTTGACAATATTAAAACACGTTTTTGTCCTCCCTAAAAACTACCAATGACAGTAAATAACATGTTACTTTGGAACAGTCGCGATTAAAACTTGTGCACAAATCACCGCTGTAGGAAGTACCATAGCTGTGTATTAATAATTGCGCGCGTGGATGATTGAGTTGAGAAAGTATCGATTCCAGTGGAGTACATCCACCCCTGCCGTGATGAAACCCATTGCGCTTGGCGCGCATTACGACGACCGTTTACACCTATATCGCCGCTTTCTGCGAAGAATGAACACATCAATTCATTGGCACCGCTTGATGCTATCTCTGCGGGTGGAACACAACTGCCGGCGGACGATAAATTCCTTTCGTTACAGCTAAAATGAAGGACTTTATTTTTAGCGCCTTCTCGCAATGTTGCGTTGTTCCATTATGGTCCATTATTTTTCTCATTATTTCGCTTCGGTCGATACGGCAAAATTCGTAACTCACGTTGCTCCGCACGATCCTCGATGGGACGGGGATGGGGGAGGGATAGAAAAATGGAGCGTCGTCGAAAATCACGGCCACGAAGAGCGGCGGGATGTGCGGAGAACCGGACGGCTGTCACAATTTCCGGATTTCAATATTGACGGCCACGAGAGGGGCAACCGCGCGCACGTTATATCCAATGTGCAAACTTTCGGCCTGTATTTTAATTTCACGACGCTCAATATGCTGTCACCACTACCGCCGACGATGCCGGCGCCGTGAGGAGGAGGACGACCAGTAGGAGGGAGGAAGAAGGGAAGAGAGAGAAAGAGAGGAAGGAGATGCTGCAATAACAGTTTAATCCCCGGTGATGAGAGACGAGTCCCTTACCGTCCTCCTGCATACCATTTTCCCTCTGTCCCTCTCTTCTCCTTCTCTCCCCCCCCCCCCCCTCTCTGCACCCGGTTCAGGGAAGTGCACTTCAATCAAGCCGCGTGTTTGATTTGGCGCCACCGAAGATGCTTCCGATAATAATCGATAAAGTCCTGCTCTTTTAACGCACCATCCTCATGCAGTTTCCTACAATCATTTACTTCCCTTTGTTGCGCGTGGACCGATGTTTCTCCGTCAGAATACAGCGAAATTAACTTGGAATTTATCAACCGCGTTAATTGCACGCCTAATTCCGAGTTTCGTGCAATGCAGTTAACACAAAGCAAACACGTAGCAATTAGTCGCATAAGTATGTTGCAATTAACGTGATTAATTAACGTAATAATTAGAGTTTCAATGGATACATTTCTATCGCAGGCATGGAATGATGGTATTACAAAAACATTGTCGAATATGATTCTACTTTCTGTCATCATGAACTTATCGATGTTATTAACCTATCGATATCGACACGC
The DNA here is from genome assembly GCA_963989215.1 of Hedychridium roseum. NCBI lineage: Eukaryota > Metazoa > Arthropoda > Insecta > Hymenoptera > Chrysididae > Hedychridium > Hedychridium roseum. The sequence goes on along the minus strand of OZ022313.1, from coordinate 5,772,054 downwards.
TGAATAGCATGCACGAATTTTTTCACTTCGCTGTAATTGGACAGATTGGGGAAAGCTCTTCCTCTTGTTCGCCGTCTAATCGATTCTGCACTTTACAACACTTTACGGTTAGTACTGGGTAATTAGAAGTGCTTGAAAAGCGACCACGTATCACGCACGTTCAGTAGCGAATAAGCCGGCTTTACCACTGAGTTGTATGTTGAACGTACTGTGCGGCACACTCCATGTTTCCGCAAATCAGTCCGTCCTTGCCGCCACGGAAGTGCCCTTTACGATAAACCAGATCGTAAAGAATGAATTTTTTTGCAAATAAAGGGAATTAATTACTTGAGGGAACCCATTGACCATGGCAAAAGAGATAAATCCTCATATCGTCGTTCAGTGGCTTTTCAACGAGTTTATATCTTGTCATTAATGCCCCGTTAATCTACCGTTTTTACCGTATCGGCATTAATCTTCATTAGCATTAATCTTCGTACAAATGAACGATGAATTTCGAGGACAGTGAAATGGCGAAGGGAAGACGTGTAGAGGATCGAGGGATGTTTAAACGAGTTGTACGATGACAAATACGTCGGTGTATAAGCTCGATTACTCGGGCGGAAGCACGCTCGCGCAGTACACAGCCGGTGCCTGCGGACTTGATGGCGACGAATCTGTAAACGTAATGTTCAATAATGCTCCCCGCGAAACCGGCTCGCGTGACCGCACGGCACCCTCGACATGCCACTGACGGTGCTAACACGCATCCCCCCCTAGTCCCTCACCCCCTGTCCCCAGTCCTTCCTTCCTTGGCCATCCCTTGTCCATCCTTCGTTGCACGGAACGTTACACGGAAAAATAGTACCGCGAAATTGACGAAGTTCCGACGGTACGCGTTAAGCTGGACGTGTAAAGGCAGAAAAATGGAATTACCGATCGCTCGTCGAGCCTTCGTCGGAAATGGAAAGATGATTTTCATCGATCGGCCGACCATGGTTCTCGAGCACTCGTGTAACTTGAGTGACCCGGAATATCCTCGGGGATTCCCTGTTTCACGTATCAGTAAGGATTCCACGGTTCACTTGCCAGAACGTCACGAGCGAATTACGAACGGATGGAGAAATATATCCATGGTGCCTCACGTAAGGACGTTGTTCCTCGTCGCTGGGGGAAGATGGAATGACGGAACGAAATGTCCTTGTGGAACAAGCGCTGATCGTTCGTCATTCATTTCGAGGATATTCCGGGGTTCATCGAACGTAATTATTTTGCCTTTGTAAAAAGATTTTAGGTACTGAGGTGCGCTCTTGACGATCGTTCTTGGGGGGAGGTAAAATGAAAGAAAGATTCAGAACCGTCGGAAGGGCGGAAGGCAGTCGCGCGAAGAAAAGTGTATTGTATATGGTTTTCGCCCACGAATCGATGTCCCTCGATTTAAGCATTTGTCTCGCGGCAAATAACGCGTGTTATTCCGGGCTAAGAGACAATAAAGCGCACATGTTAAGTTTCTCTGCGGCGGGGAAACCCCCCATCGCCGTCTTCCAAGTCCCATAGCCTACAGCACGACACGACTCGCCCCACCCCATCGACGAACAGATGGTTTTTCCAGCGATATCCAGCGGAATCCCACGTATTTCTAGTTGTCTAACTGACGTGCCGGGGAAACGGCGCAAGAGACGATTGGGCCGGAAAGTATAAACGTCTTGATGTATCGCGAAATGGGGGAACTTTGGCACCGGCGAGGTAACTTCGGCAGCTCGTGAATAATATTACTTCGACTCTGCCCACCCCCCTCGCACTCCCTTCCCCTTCTCCTCCCTGCCCCGTTGCCCCCCTCTTCCGTCTCTCGATTTCCATCTCCCTCTGACTGCCCCTTTTTTTACCGGCAAATGTATATATCTGCACCGGAACGATATCGACGACCTCATCTTCGTCGGAGGGTCGATCCCGCCAGTTTCTTACTGCACGTGGGAGAATCTGAGCACCCCGCAAAATTTATACACTCGAGGCAGGACCCAAGGGCTGAAAGAGGAGATGCGCCAAGGGTGATACCTCCGGGGTGTGCGAGCAGCGTGAAAATTAATGTACGGAAGAAGTGTGGGTGAGGCCTTAAACACGATTGCGTTTATCAGATACTTTGCCCTTGCAACGTGGTACCGCGGCTAATCAAAATCAGTGTATCCACGGCTCATAAACTTGCCCAACGTTTTTTCACTTCCAGATATCAACGATATATGAATCGTATGTTATTTATTCGAAATTCCCCTAGGTCGTAGAAATAATCGTTCGCATTGAAGGTGCATTTGCGTGCCTAGAAACATTCGACGAATTATCTGGCGAGCCATTAACGTTGCGAATTCTACTGACCGTCCACACATTTTTCAACCACCCACCGGATTCTTGCTCGTCGGTACCCACTTTTTGTTCAGAATTTAAAGCGCCTTATTTATTTCACGAAGACCCAATTACGTGGGAAGATGACAGCCATAGTCCGACGTGTAAGCACCGTAGGGGGGAGGGGTGTCCGTCGACGGGATCGTGCTTTTGTCGTGGGATTTTGGTCGACGGAACGCCGGCTACGTTGTGGACACGCGATTTCTCGGCATAATCCGACGAATCGGGGGTAGAAGCAGCTCTCGATGAGCGATACCGAAGCTTCTGCTTGCGGGTTCTCGCTGATTGTTGGATAGCGCGATATTAGTTCAGCTCTACGCCACGGTAATACTGTTAGCGATAGATCACGGCCGACGATGGATGTTGCCGCCTATCTGTCGATACATGCACTTAGAATATGCTGGAGTAACCGTCTGATCCCAGTATGGCAAATTTGCTCCCGAACCGATACGTGTTCATTTTTGGCAATCCCAGTCAATTTCTGATGTCTCAATTTCTTAAAAGCAACACAATCCCAATTTACGAAGCGAGGAGGATTCGGTCAAATTTAAACGTGCAAAGTAAAAAATAGAAAAATTAGGAAACCTTGTGTTTCAACATTTTTGTTTTTCTTACTCCGGTGTAATGTTTGAGTAAACTCATTTTTGACACATGTTTTTGACTTGTTTGCTTGAGAAGCCCACGCGCGCGATGCGTGGGGGAATCTATTGAAGCTGCGGGATGTCCTTTCGCGGCGATAAACGCGAATCGATCGGACACGTTCAACTGCACTCGGAATAACCGCATTTCCGAGTGACGTCGAGGAGCACCGTCCGGTCTGTCCGCAGCTCGGCGGGGGGAACTCGAGCCGACAGAACTCGATGGCCGAGTAAAAGCCTACTTCCCTGATCGACCTTAACTTCGTCTACACACTGCTCGTCCCCCCACCCCCGACGGACGTGAGACAGACTGCATCGAGACTCGGGGGACGAGACGTCCTAGGAAGTCAGAAATCGAATTCCCGACGATCGCGCGGGAACTCACCGACCATCCCGCTCCCTCGCCGGCAATATCCGGTTTCGCCTGATCTACGCCACTACCGTCTATCACGCGGTATATCCTCGTCGTCCTTGCGGCAAATCACTTCACCCCTCGAAAACAGGGCCACAAAACTTGAAATCCGCTTTTACGCTGCCCAGAAATGTCAAAGCACAACTTCATGGACCTAATCACGAACTTGACTCACGGGCAGCTCACCTGGTTGTGGACTTTCGCTTCGAATGCAGCAAATTAGTCGATACAACACAAAAGAAGGCAATGAAACACAGTCCCTAGATTTCTAAATATTCCGATAATTTATTACGTAATTATAATTCGACATACAGCGGCCTGGTTTTTGTGAAACATTTTCTCACAGAACCAATGAGGAATGACGTCCAGTAGAATTGTTGGACAACTCGCGAGAGCTTCCGCTAAGCGTGGACTGCGTGGTCCGTCGGATTGGTGGCATTATGCGGATCGGTCGTCGGTATCGAGCGTTCGCATTCGGAATCCATGGGTTCCCCGCTGACAAAAGCAGAATCCCAAGTGCACACACGGTCACGTGGCGGACCTCGGTCCTGTGGAGGCGATCGCGGTGCGTATCGGCCCCGACGAACGGACGACGGCCGCTTTCGCCCCGTCATTGCGGGGCTATCTATCCGTCCAGTGAGCCATGCATACCTCAGACTGTAGGCAGGAAAGACTGCCGACGCCTCACCCCTCGCCCCCTCCTTGCATAATGGACTTCGGCTCCGTAATGCAGCCAGATCCCTTTTCATTATTTTATGGTAATAACGTCCCTGCCGGCCGCCCCTGACCATTCGCCAGACAGGGAAAGACGCGGAGGGAGACGGCGAATTAGGCAGACAACGATCGCGAAGGAGAAGGACGAATTTCCACTCCACGTAAGAATAACCATACGGTCGTCTTACCCCTCGACTCGATCGCCCTCCTCGAGCAAACAAACATTAGTGACTTATGAATTTTTTCATCTCGAATCGTTAATGTTCCCGAGATAAAGGAATTCATATCCCCTAGATTGCCGAATCGCTCGCAGAGAGGATCGAGCGCCAGTTCTCATACTCCGCGACTATAATGTATCGCTTTTTTATTCTGTAGCTAATTCATTGTAATGTTTCGGCCGGTTTTGCGCTGGACGTTTCCTTTCTAGGGATATTGTTCGTAGATTTGAATAAGAGGAAGGCGGCCACGAGGTCGCTTCTGGCGACTTATCAATCAACAGTGGGAGAATGTAGGTCGAATTAGAAGTAGCCGGACGATCCCCGCAGTGAGCAAAGGGAGGGCGACGTGAGAATTGAGATACGTGTTCGAAACGCTCCGGACGTCGTTACGAAGAGAGTGCAACGGTCCTCGGGCGATAGAGGACGTGAGTCTCGTTTCAAGTCCCGTGTTCACTCGGATCCTGCCAAATCCCAAGCAGATTTGGGTCGTACAGCCACTCCCGCTGGCCATTCGTCTTCGATTTCATCAATATGTGACACACGGCTCACGCTCGACGGTCTATTATTCCGATCTCACTCGAGGAGAAGTAAAATCCTTGGGCAGGTATGTATCGCTCGCATTCACACACCGACAATTCCTGTCGCTGTGCACGGTATACAACGAAACGTTGCTCGTGTATCGTCGTATAGTCGACCCGTCGACCTATCTGTCAAGTCAGTGACACTCTCCCGTCGATAGGTCCAAAATCACGGACCTAATGAAGGGTTCGAAGGTGACCCTCCCGACGACATATGGCCCCACTTGCTACACTGTAGTTTTTAAGAGACTCGATAACGAATTACTTGCACGCCCGACGCTATTAAACAGCATGTCAGTTTGGACTTTCCACCCTAGCGCCATTTTTCCAGCGTAATTTTGTCCCAATTTCATGCTTTGAGAAATACATGATTATGTTCCTGCTCTCTTTCCAAGAGAGGTCGAGGGAAAAACAGAGGCGAGGAATGATGTAATTTCCATGTCGGCGGCAGAGATTCGTTATTTCAGCGTAAAAAAAGGGAAGCTACAGTGCGTCACGAATTGCTCGGAAGTTATAATTATACGGTCTCATTAGACAGAGGACATTTTCCTAATCAAGCTTCCATTCCGTCGTCGATTGTCTCACTTGGAAGGACGGAGGGAAATTCGTGCGAATTAATCCAACACTAACTGTCGGGACGTGCAGACGTTAACTTCGGCATGGATTAGATACTTGCGTAGGTAATCTTAAGAACGAAAGGGAAGGAGAAATAAAGAATTGAGGTGCGAAATGGAATGGTAAAGGGTGGAACAAGTGGTGAAACACAGATAAAGGAGACTGGAAGGGAGTAAGTTAGAAAGGGAAGGAGGTGTCTTGCACCCCTTTAAATTGAATTGATACTGTCGTTCGAGCAGTCAGTCAGGCATTTTGAATAATTTAGCTGGGGTCCTTGGGCGCTTGGTATTTCGCCGCGAGAAAGACTGAGGACCAAGAGCTTATCCTGATTACATCGACGGCAAGGGGAAAGGAAGGAATGAACACGACACCCGTCTAGAGATCAATTTAAAGTACACGAAGCCAAACTCTCCGACTACTGTAACAGTCAGTAAGACTTCTTCACGATGGTCATTTCATAAAGAATCGTACATCCTGTTTCGATTGGAATATTATATAAAACCAATATTTAAATTGATCGTAAAGAGATCCGGCTTTAATAAAGGTCCTCTTGCCGATTTCAATCAGGAATTTAAGATCCTCGGATTAGTCCGCTTAATTTTTCACCATGATCCTGTAGAATTTAAAATTTTAATTTCTTCCCAATTACACGAGCCCCCGTTAAAACGAGCAAAAACTTTGTCCTTGTCTCAGCGCGGTAAAACCGTGGAAAAATGAACGTCTTTGTGTAATCAAGGGACGCTTTCTAAGTAAGGGAAAAAAGAACGTTCGATGCAATTGCCATACATCTGTGTGCGAATTCCGGGAGCTCTGATCGCTGTTTCTCTCTGTGTCTTCGTCCTCCTCGCACTTTGCGCGCTCGTCCCTCTCTTCCTCCATTCACGACCGCTTGTCTCCGTCTTTGTTCTCGCCTGTGACTTTGCTTTTGTCCACCTCGCTCTTTCTCACTGTCTGGACGAGGCGTTCTATGCATTCAGCCCGGGCGAGATTGTCGTCGCCCGGGCTCAAATCAAGACGCTGCCTAATCCAATCAGGGATGGTAATTGCGTGCGTAGCTCGGGGCCAGCGGCGAAGCCATCGGGGGTCTACCAGACTGCTTCGTCTCTGAACGCCGCGCGAGGGGTGAGTCAGAGTTCACCCCCAACGCGCCCGCCCGTTTACTCGTCCGTATACGTACCTAAATCAACCATTTCCACGAACCTGCCACCGCAGTACGCAAATCCGCCATCTCCCCGCGCAACGCATAAGGGAAGAATAGATGGTTCGTTCTGGAAGAATTCTTTGGTTGTGAGAGTTTTAACCGCTCGTACGTCAATAAATAATAATAATAATCAAAGGAACAAATGTAAAGAGAAGATAATTATTCATGTTGGATTATTTGTACTTAATATATAAATCATGGGAGTATTTTTATTAGCAAAATAAACAGCAAATTTGGATGAATAAAAACCCATCTTGGCTGATACGTATGCTTGTAAAAAAAGGTTAAAGGTTATCGAAAGACAATTTGTAGCAAAAAGATACAGGCACACCGCGCTGCTCGCCCTCAGCTATTTTTCTCCCCACCTAAATGACCCTTCGATAGCCCTAACTAGTACTTTGCGATATCTTGACCAGGATCTGGGAAAATACGAAATGGTCGTACCAGTTCTCAATCGACCAGACGGTAATTTCTCTTGCAATCCCACGGCATTGAAACCTTATTTTTACAGCATTTCTGCCGCAGATTGAATTTCTATTCCAGATCTTTGCGATAATGCTAAACAACTATGAAACAATGGCTCTGACACACTTTTGATACTTATAAAATAATCTTCACAACTATTTAGTAAAGTGGAACTTTTCGCAATTGCCGGCCGCTTAATCTACGAAAGAATCTTCGGCAAGGCTGAAGTGAAGCTTGTTTTGCGAAAAACTCCATATCGCAGGAATTCGTCGTATCGATCGAATGTTGGAGTTAACATGACGAGAATAACGGGCCACGGACAGGCGGTATCTCGATCGTTTCCATCGGCGCATAAAGTCTATACCCTCGCTGACAGTGGCAGTGGAAATTGCGATCTTGCGCCGGTTTGTATCCAGCGCACACAGCCCCCCGTGTCTACACTCTTAGCCGTTCGATTCGCTTCTCTGTACACAAAGCTCGTGGTGCAACTGCGGCAGCACAGACGCGTGCATGTGATAATGGTCTCCGGGCGGAGGAGGAACGATTGGCTTACCGTGCATGTCAGCCGAATGGCAGAATACACGGGGAATGTTCGCCGTGCGTATCGCCCTGCACTTCGTGCACAGAGCAACGCTAGACGTCGAACATCGCCTATCCCCACCTTTCCATTAACATACAGCAGCGTGCCATTCGGGTAATGGATTCGTACGGTTCCAAACGTACAACCAGACTCCCAGCCGGAAAATCTCGTGGAAAGAACGACCACCCTGCACGATAGTACTCGGTCATCCTTCGCACTCGAGCAAACTTAACCGTCAACTAAGCTTAAATAGGACATTTAATAAACTATTTCTTTGTAAAATAAACGAAAATCTTCTATAAGTAAAATCAGATGAATACGTGACATGCTTGATTATCAAGTTACAAAACTTTAAAAATTCAGGGACTTATTCTCTTCCGCGGTTTTACAGTCTTAGATGACGGTTCAGGTCATTGTAGTTAGCTTGGAATGGCTGTACGTTTTATGCAGTTCTTTAGTGTACAATCGTACGGTTGGGTACGATTTCGCGTTAGTAACGCAATAGTCGGGGATGTGGATAATCTAATTGCTGAAGAGGCAGCTCATGCCACATTGTCCGTACGACAGGACGATCGTAACTCTCGGACATACGAGGCAGACTCGCCGGTCGTAATGCACCCCCCCTCCCCCTGCTTCCCCGTCGACTGACTTCCCGTCGTTCTCTTCATAGTACAGGGTTGGTCTTAACGGCGCATTGTAACGTCTACCGCGCAACCGTCAGGTGGATCCGATGATCGTGAAACGTAACAGCCCCGATTTCACTGTCCAATTTCCGGGAATGAATTCCCCGGGGGAAACTCGTTAACCGGCGGGGAATATCGAGGAAATAAAAAGCTTGCGGGAAATTACTGACTTCTGGGATCGTCCTGTCCATAGGACGGTTCCAACACGGCGTATTCCTGTCTTTGAATCTGCTGGTAATTATGAAGATGTAAAATATGGATGTCGGATTCCCCACGTTCCGGAGCGTCGAGCGAATTAATTGTCCTGTAAAGCCTGCGACTCAGCCGGCGTAAGTAATTATGCGTGCGTAAGAACGAGGCCGATGAAATAGTGAGAAAGTTGGAGGTCGAATCGCGCCGTTATACACGGCTAGGCGCGAGCTCGTATTTTCCGGATTTCCCTCCCTCAGTCGACGACGCGCCGCGACACCATCGCCTATCATTCATACATCGTCGATTAACCAAAATGGATTTAATCGGGCAGCCCATTTTCCTGCGGCCCGGCACAATGCATCTAACCCAGGGCAAACGGGACAGTGGGTCTCCTGCGTCGGCAGCGATCGTGACAAATCGCTGAGATCGGGCATATGCCCCCGTGTGAACGCAAACAGTCAGCCCTGGCTGCCGTGCCGGCCCATAATACACGAGGAAAAAATGATATTACATGAATTACCGCCGTCCCGTGGCAATGGTACTACACAAAGCGTTCGTAAGCAGAGACATCGGCACCTTCCACCATAACGCCGGGGGAAAGGTCCATGAATTTCCCTCCGTTGCCCGCTGTTCGGAATTGCGATAACGAGATTCTCGTTTCAAGTACGTCGAAAAACGAGACTCACTCGGCTCGGTAACACGTCAAACACAGGTGAAACACAGGGGCTGGGTCGATGGGTGAGAGCGCCGGAGGGGGATGAAAACGGGCAACGCGAGACACGACTTTCCGCGCGCCCGGTAACTGCGTAAAACAGAATTACGCGCAACTGGCTTTGCCGGGCGCGGGCGCAAGTTGAAAATATATTTTCGGCAACGCGATTCCCCGAGCGCCGGTGCGGAGGAACGGGCATTAGTCCGACTTGCCTAATTGTTCGCTTGTTACGGTGCCTTCACGTTAGCCTGCGCATCGCGACCCAATCCCATTCCCGTAATCCACCGTGTGTGTACGTCGCCCGTGTTTGCCGTGTTTGTTCTTCCGCGTCGAAGTGACAGAGCCGAAAGCGCTTTAAGGGTGATAGTTCCAGCTGCGAAACGGCTTTGGGGTAAACACCCCACTCCCCCGGCCACCTCCTCACCCCTCGTACCCTTCAAAGAGGATTATCATACTAATCGAAATTCTTAGACGCACCGTAGAAACCTTAGCGCAGGAAAGTGCTGCCTTGCCAAAGTTAAACGCCTAAATCACAATGAACATCAAAGGATCGGGGCCGATTTAATTAAAGTCACATTTTCGGAAGAAATGAGAGTAGTCTTGTGGAACTTGTCACGGTCGCGCTACAGTAAAAGTGTTTCCTTTTCAAGGCTTCGCCTTGCTATAGTCATCGGTGCAATTAGATGATAGTAGGAACCATGTGTCGGCGTGGTTTAACCACCCCTCGCGCTGATTCCTGAAGATCTATGACGGGTCTCGCGGTACAACAATGGAAAGGAATGAGTCGAACGTAGAACAGCCCCTGCTGGACGAGAACCACTCCGACATACTATTTATAGCCCCGTACTAACGGCCTAATAATGTCGGTCAGTGGAGATTAAGAAGGACTCAAAGCGCATCTAACGATACTTCTCGCAACGCGATTTCAGGGGTTTTGGGACAAGAACGTTCGTCTGCCCATGTAGGACGACCATTGTTCTCGCGTCGGGGACAACGATGAGGAATAGAATTGTTTGTAACTACAGTAAAGTACTTTGACGTATTTGTAGGTTCATGTGTTATTTTGTCTGTACGAGGGTAATGACCGAAGCTAGTGACATTTCCGTAAATGTAATGAGGTCGTAGCTGATAAAAATATACGCCATTATCGAAAATGAAATCAATTTTGAACTTCAGTAATGTTCTTTCTCATCTTACAAAAGGAACAATCAGTTATATGCGGCTTCGATGCATATTTCATCCATACACGGGTACACCGAAAATAGGAATTTGCGACGGCATAGGTCACCCAAAACCTTGTATGAAGCTCGCCTGTCATACTTTAGAGTTTACACACACACACACACACACACAAATACACATGGCACACGTTCGTGGCGAACGACGCATTTTCGTACACGAAGGGACGTAAGGGCCGTTCATAATTGCCAGTGCATTGTGGATATTAATTTAGTGGCTCGTTCATATCGAAAGTAATATCGACCGCCCTGACCCAGGAAAGTCTAATAGAAGTCGGACCGAGATGAGTTACTGCCTTTAATTTCCCGATAATAGGGCCCGGAACGACCCTCCGCTAACCGTGCCACTTCTCCGCCTGCTTGTCCTCTCCCTTGCACCATTTTTCCCTTTAACACCCGCGTATTCACGCTCGTCGCCCCGTTCGCGTTTATACGTAATAAGAACAGCATGTGTATATTGATAACCACAAATGTACCCCTTCGAGAAGATCGTTAGCAAGAGAATTTCTAAAGTATAACAAAATGTAGACAAACTCTTTCTGTAATCTGTTGGGGAATCTTTTTATATCAACAATTAAGATTGTCTTTATACACAATTTTACTTGGGTAATCTTAGAAAGCGTCCACAGTATCCATTCCCTCATCCGTATCTAGAGTGATGAAAGTTTGTCCACGCAAGATCGCCTTGTCAGCGGCTCTTATCGCAAGTGGCAAAACGGTGACTAAGCGACAGGCTTGTAACGTGAAGTCCGGCAATTCCGCGAATGCCGTGGCTTCCATCGAATCGTCGAAAGAAGGGCCGATAGTTGCGTTATCTGCGTGTACAAATGCAGCAAGGATGAGTGGTCCATTGCGTCTTTGCAAAGTCATGCTGACCGGACGAAACGGTCCTTTCTGTCTGGTGCAACGCAGGGCGATTGGTCGGTTTCTCAATCGCGCGCAAATGTTACCACCAAGTGCCATATTGTCCGGGGTGTCTCTGCGTTAAGGGTCCCCGACGCCCCACGACGAAACGACCATTTATCTCGGCTGACAAGCGAGCCACGAATTGTCCGGCGACTCGTCGATACTACGCTCGATAGCCGCGTATTAGCGAATTGCTTCTCCCGACGATCCAACGGGACTGTGTCACGCGAGACGACAACGCTACAGTCATCTGGCAAACGCCGAAGAATGGCGAGCGCATCGCGACTAAGCTTTTTTCAGATACAATAGCTTATCTCGTGGACTGGGTGAACGGTGCTTGCCGATAGAAAAAGTTACATTATGCACGCTAGAAGGGAGTAACCATGAGTTTGTAACTGACTCTAAGAAATGTCTTCTAAAACAACAAATATCTTTCAACGCATCTCACATTTTTCGATACATCTCGAAGTCTTGGGAACTGGACTTGTGGAATATAACTCTAAATATAATCGTCTTTTGCGGTACCGAGAAAACGCGAGAGGGGGAAGTAAGGGGCGAGACTGAAATCCCTGAAAAGGGATGATTGGCAGTCAAAAGCGACGGTGAACCACGACTCGAGCGGTATGCTAATCGACTGTAATACTGATAAATTTACGATACAGGAGGGTTCTGCCTGAACCCCTTTAACCCAGTGTCACGTCGTTCTCTTCTGCCGTCTCTCTTCCTCAACGTAGACATATCTTCACCGACGCATTGTGTCCGACCGCACATTGTCACCCGCGGTCTTCGCGTCTTCAAAGCGATCTTTTTGTAAAAGGTTATTCCGATTCCTTGCCGCACACGTGGCCGGCCGAAAGAACCGCCGTGTCTGTCTCCAAACGTCGGTCGATGATTCATAAACGCTCGTCGTCCCTGCCAACCCGATGACTTACGGAGGACGGATATTGGAATCCGTGACCCTCGAGATTCGACGATGCACAATATGTGAAACTGCAACCTCGAGGACACAAACGTTCTTCCGCACGCAGTCTTAAGAAGAAATCATTTAATCCACAGTGCACACTGAAACGTATTAATAACTAAACTTACCGTGGATGTGATGTACAAAGAAAAGACAGTACCAGTTACGTTATGCAATTTTGGCATTCGTAAACGGCAGAAATTGCATTTCATTTATCCGTATCTTTTGATCCAGTATCAATTTCAATCGTTGTCCCGGACACTTTGCCTCGTCATTGTCGTCGATTTTCCGCGGCGCGTGAAAATGAGTCCCGCGGGCTAATATTTCTGTTGCTAGCGATTCGTACAAGCGGGCGATTCGACGCGGGTTTAACGGAGAGAAAAAAACACGTTATGAAGACATCACGCGTATTGTTGTCGAGTCGTGTAACGCTGCGGGAATTAAGACCGTCACGCTACGGACAGATGGTATTTTCCCTCTGGCATAACGTGCACCGCAATTTTCCACGCATGTGTCACGTTCGAGCAATGCCATTGACGACGGTAGCCGCATATGTTGTCAATAAGGGTTGCTAATTAATCGTTACCGAAATATTACAGAAAATGGCCAATTGCGCTGACGCGATACGTCTCACAATCAGCAGGACAAAAGCATAATTCAGTTTCTGCGAATAGCTAGTGAAAATGAAGAAAATTAGCAGGAACGGTATAACATCGACATAACTCCCAAATTAACTTTCGTTCAACAACTTATTGATTCTTCGTATCCGATAATGTACTCGGTGTTCTTTATGGACGTATTAAAAATATCCGAACTGTTACATTCACACAAAAAGTAATGGATATCACTTATCTACTTTTTTATGTCAAGATAAAGTTTTACGTGCAGATTATAGGAGAGTTCGTAGGCGATCAATGAATCAACAATGAACGGGACATCAAACTGTCTCGCGCAAGGTCGAATAGGAAAGTTGAGCTGAAAAGCGATCAAGGTGGAATTTTGATAAGGCCAAATTTTAATTAAACCGAAACGACGTTGTTACGCGTCAAGAGCGGAACAATGGTTTCCGTGATAGTAAATATTTGAGTTATTCCGTTAAATGAATACTGTCAGCCGAGGCGAATAGATTTCGCTGGCCGTGTCATCGACCGTTTAGGAAGTATGTATCGCTTTACACGGGCCGTTACATATTCATGAAACGTCGAACTTTTCCGAACGGCCGATCGAAATTTCGTTATCGGCCGATCATTGAAAGTTCATCATATCCCGCTATTACATACACACATAGTTTCCCTGCCCTTCCGTCAACTTTCACGTCCGCTATGTGCGACAGATAGCGTCATAAAACTCTCACCATAAAATGCGATTATCGGGCTTTTCAGGCGATACTCCAAAAAAGCAAAGTTAATCGGAAATTTTTGTCTTCGCATATTTCGCATTTTATGACTCCTCTAAAAGACTGTCATTTAGCGTCCATCGCTATGGCATACAGTTTATTTGTTTACGATGGTTATTAAATGCCAGCGATAGGCTCCAAATTGGTTTTTATAAACCATGGCCCATTCTTTTTCCTCGTATAAAACGACTTTTACTCGAGCTGTGTGCATCCTCACCGACAAAGCTTCAAGCAGGCCATGCATCTACCCATTAATGACGCTCACCGCCGTGTGATCTAACGACCACACGCATGCTATTCTGCTGTACGATCTACGAGGGATCTACGTCCCTTGCAATTTACACACGACGATTTACGTGTACAACTATTCACCGTAGCTACACGATCGCAGTTTCCTCCGGGGGCGTCAGTATCCCCGAGATTTTCCATTAAGAACGTCCAGACCGAATAGCGAGAGAAGCGAAAGGTAAGGGCCCAGGGCCCTTAGAAACATCGGAACGGTACATACGGACACGAAAAAGTATTAAAATTTCATTAAGGACATATTCAGATAAGCTGTGCCTAAATAAATATTTAAACAATTTCGTAATTCTTTGCAAACTAAGGAGAGTATCATTGTAAAAAGATACTAACAAGAATTTCTGTTATGGGGGAAATGCACTCCACACAGTGGAATTTGGATGAGCAGAGGACATGAAACTTAGTGCCTGAATTTTCTTGAGCTGTGGGCGAAGGGGAAGGAAGGACGGGGGAGACCAGCGAGTATCTGCAGCACGGTAGCCGCGACAAAGGTGTATCATAGCCAGCCGAACGTGTCGGATGTTCAGAGATCGGGGCCGCGAGGCCCACTTCGGTCCGAGAAACCAACGTTGAGAAGCTGAAGCGTCGGCCCTACAACGGAGGAAGCAAGACAGAAGGGGCGGCGCGAAGGAAGGGACGATCTGACGGGAAAAAAGGAAAAAGGAGATCGGCGAACGAAGGGTACGTGGCATGGGTAGGCAGAAAAAGAGAAGGCAAAAAAGAAAGGAAGAAGGCGCGGGGAAGAAGGAGCGGGACATGAACACGAGAGGGGCGAAGGACGAGGCGGTGGGAAGAGAGATGAAATAAAGACGTACTGCTAAGGATGGATGGAAACGCGCAAGAAAAGGGAGTACGAGAAGGAAGGATCTTAAGAGAACGGGGAGACGATTAAAGGAAGAAAAGGAAAGGATTAACGGTAGAGAAGGACGGTGCTGAGGGACAAGGACGGCGAAACTCGTGGGAGAAGGAAGAGGGGATCTGAGAAAGAGAAATAAAGGAAAGGCTAGAGGAAGAAAGCGCGGATACGGGGAGCAGAAGGAAAGAGTTGGAGGCGAATTGGGCCCGGAGGTGAGGCAGAGAGGAAACAGGGGGGATTACAGAGGGCAGGAGGGAGTTGGGGAGTCCGTCTTACCTTGTAATTTACTCACCGCGGGCCCGAGGCTACACATCTCGTGGCATAACTCAGGGATGGGCCCATCGGGCCCCGCGAAAGTGTCACTTCTCGGTCGACCGCCGAATATATCCGCAGTCTGCACTCACGTCACGCATTTCGCGCGATACCAGAGAACGAATTATCCGTCCTCGAGCGACGTACGTCGTGTACGCATCGTTGCGTCCATTAGGCGCGTTCAATTTCGCGGCCACGGCTTAAGTGATTATTCGATTCGGCTTAAACGATTATTCAATCGGCCCGTCTCGGCCGCGAGCGTGATTTATGTGGAAACGCTTCGATAAGTCTCTAATGACATACGGGCCAAGCCCTCTCCCCCCCTGCCCCCATCACGGTAACCGATTTTCCGCTCGAACGAGTCGCCCTTTAAGGTGTTAATTGCTTCGCACGAGTATCGCTCAATTATACTCTGCCAATTTTTTTCATCCACGTTTCGAACGAACGTGCTCAGCAAGAGGACAAAAGCGAAATCCCCATGATTTTGCAATTAATTTGCAAAATCAATGGGGGTTTCCCTCCTCTCGCAATATTTTGAATTGTGGTATTTATGTACGCGTCCTCCTGTCTTTCGCCGTAAAAATCGACTTAACTGCTTGCACGTAACAAGGGCGGCTAAGTTGCACTCGGACATTCGATACTCGATTTTTTTACAACGGCAGAACGAAAGGTAGTAAAGGGCGAGAAGCTCGTAAAGCCGTATCGGCCCGCAGGTGTCGATATCCGCCGCAGATGTAGACTTAAAGTGTCCCTGGGTGATCGTGTCTTGACAAACAGTGCCCATCGGCGATAATAGAATTTACGGGCGTGTTCTCCACCGCGCACATCGGTGCCCATTGTTTCCAGATTGATTGTATAGCATATGACGTAAAGTACCTTTTCCAACGGACACCTCGACGTCTGCATTGATCGCGCGATTGCATTTTTTCAGCCCCCGGCAAAATCGCTGGGTTGCGTTATACGGCTTAATCTCGTTACGGTCGATCACCTTCAAAAGAAAGTTCGTAGAGAAAAAAGGACTGCCGCGTTTAAGGCTTTGAAAATATTAATTTATAGCGTTTAACATTAAGTTCTTATTTAAATTGACCAGGAAATGACGGTAAACGGTGGTATTTTCTGCTAGAATATCTTAGTACGTGAAATATATTTAGCAAAGGTATTTTGAGTAGGCACGGCACTGGGAGGGCAAATCGACGTGCAATACAACGCTACGTACGTTTAGCTAAATTACACTTTGTGTCCCATTATTATTTCACGGGACCTATCGATGTGCCCTCGCACAACTGACATCTACATTTCGTTTTATCTTTGTTCCCCATCAACTCTCTTTCATTCCCCAGCAGAAAATCTTCCAAACAACGGTCTACAGTAACATCATCACGCGAAGAATCACATCTGCATCTCGTACATATATCATTCTTATCGCGTATAATTCCTATTTGCCAATCGTGTATAACCAAAGATGTTAACGTCGGATGATAAGAAAGTTCTCATCGGTTGGAACAAGTGTTTCTCCCTAGCGGAAATCCTATTAAATACACCGTGCGTAAATTGTTTTCCCGGCGCGTGAGAAGCCGTGCGAAATCAGCTTTAGCGAATAAAAGAATTCACGAGCGTCGGGAACGACGGGTACTCCTTTCACGGTGAACGCGTTACAATGCTCGGCCTCCGGGAGAGCTTTATTGCAACGGTGCATGCGTTTAGCTAAATTACGTTTTACGAGTACCATTATTATTTCAAAGGTTCCACGGATACGCCATTTCGCGGGTAACACCTTTTCCCTGTCTCGCGCACTTTCCTCAACACCCCTCGTGGCTCGGCTGCGCTTTTCGAGCTCTGAAAAATGCAGCCCAAGTGCACAGCGACGTAATAATATTGCGCCTCGGACGTCGAGGGAAATGCGCCATTCATCGCAGTTGCTCGGCTGTCCAGCAGTAACCGATCACGCATGCTTATATAATTAAGTTGTTACGGAACGGTGGATGCATGTGATGGATTGAAGCGAATTACCGGTTCGCGAATATATCGACCGGATAATTAGGATATCGGTGCCCCCAGTATCGACGTTCTTTCACGATCGTCCCGTGCTCAGGTAAATAATTGATAAACTCGAGCAATGCCGGTGGAAGTAAGCGTCTCGTTGATTTCACGTTATTTACGATCATTCTTTCTGTTATACAAGGTTTAGGGATATCTGCGGCTTTCCTCGGGCGATCTTATTGTTAGTGAGAAGGCTTTAAAATATGTATATCT
The DNA here is from genome assembly GCA_963989215.1 of Hedychridium roseum. Classification (NCBI taxonomy): domain Eukaryota; kingdom Metazoa; phylum Arthropoda; class Insecta; order Hymenoptera; family Chrysididae; genus Hedychridium; species Hedychridium roseum. Next base: position 5,754,448 of record OZ022313.1, on the reverse strand, counting down.
TATTAGAATCAATAGCTAGCGATCCTTTGATATCATTCCGATGATCGGATATCGTCAAATAGTTATCGAGAGAGACGGAGGTTCATCAAAGTCACAAAGATCCTCCGTTGAAAGTAATCAGACATGCAAAGTTCTCCTTTTGATCTGTGCTTCTGACTACTTCGCTTTTCCTTCCTCACTTTGATTCTTCCCTCTCCCCCTAACTGTCTCAATTTCCACCCCTGCGCCGTAATTTCTTTTATAAGAACATCGTCGGATACTTTAACACAGACGTAATTTTCATGTATTATAATGGCACTTGAGTCGTGCATATTTCTTTAATTATGTTTTCCTTTTCATCAAACGTTTGTCCTTCTCCATTCTCTTTCTACCCTCGGCGGGGCTTTTTTCACAAAAAACTTTTATCCCGCGGGCGGACAAACTATTTTCCATCCTTTTCGTCTGCTCCGATTTCAGGGAATTCTTTCTCTATTTGTCCCTCCTTGTCTTCCTGTTTGAGAGTGTAGGTTCGGGAGCGAGTTCACCACTAAGGTTGTCATATTGCACCCGATCTCCCGACATCTGAATTTCAAATGTACGAGGGGGACGGCGCCATGACTTTCAAATCTATCGATTAGGGTAGGCCAGTGGGAAGTACAAATCCGGACGAGAAGTTTGTCGCGAATATTTATGCCGGAAACGCGCCGTACCACGGTTGCATAATTCCGTACAGGGTAGTTTTATTTACGACTACGAATGCGGTACATCGTCATGAGTCGGCAGCGAATAAAACGGTATACATTTCCCTTCATTCCCCTTCGTCGTGGGCAAATTCTTGTCTCACTTGCCG